>CM066040.1:48678241-49878241 GCA_033557465.1 Ichthyophis bannanicus
GGAAGACAATAATTAAACTGGGAACCCCAAAAGCCAAACTTGGAATGTACAACACTGTAGAAATAAAACTATACATTAATTTCCTCTTGTACTAAACAAAGCGCAGACGTTAATGATGCACATTTACCAGAGCTGACATATTCCAATTAATAAATTCAAAATAAAGAGATATTTTTCTACCTTTTGTGCATTTTTTTTCAGTTGCAATTGTTCCAGCCACTTTCTTCTGGTTTCTTCGTGTCTTCTGCTAACTCTCCATCGTCTGCCTGTCCATTTGTCCTTTCTTCTCTCTTCTAGTTTTTTTCCATTCTCTCTCTACATCTGCTTTAATATACTAATCTTTCTCCTTTTGCTCTTTCCTCATTCCTATTTCATCCACTCAAATTTTACCCCTCCATCCTCAATCCCCACTTACTCTCCCAATACCCGGCCAATTGTAGATTTTTTATCCCTCCCACACAAAATATTTTTCCCCTCTTTATTTTACTCTCCCACCCCATCCCATTCTAATCCTCCCCCAACATCAGCTCCCTTCTAGTTCCAGCCTCACCCAGCATCCATTCCCTTCAAGTCCCTGCATCAGCCCATTTCCAGTCCTAGCCCCCCATCAGCCCATTTCCAGACCTAGCACCCCCCCAACCCATTTCCAGTCCTAGCCCCCCCCATCAGCCCACTTCCAGTCCTAACCCCCATCACCCCATTTCCAGTCAGCCCCCCATAAGCCCATTCCAGTCCTAACCCCCCATCAGCCCATTGCCAGTCCTAACCAGCCCCATTACCAGTCCTACCCCATCAGCCCACCTCAAGTCCTAACCCCTCCCCATCAGCCCATTTCCTGTCCTAGCCCCCCCATACCCCATTATCAGTGCTACCCCCCCATAGCCCATTACCAGACAGCCCCCATCAGCCAACAGCCCAGTACCAGTCTTAACCCCCCACCATAGCCCATTACCAGTTCTAACCCCCCTCAACAGCCCACAGCCCATTACCAGTACTAACCCCATCACGCCCACCTCAAGTCCTATCCCCTCCCCCTCAGTCCATTTCCTGTCCTATCCCCCCATAGCCCATTATCAGTCCTAACCCCCGCATAGCCCATTACCATTCCTAACCCCCCATCAGCCCACAGCCCATTACCAGTCCTAACCCCATCAGCCCACCTACAGTGTTAACCCCCCATCAGCCCATTTCCAGTCCTAGCCCCCCGCCCATAGCCCATTACCAGTTCCTAACCCCACCCAACAGCCTCACCTCGTCCTAACCCCTCCCCATCAGCCCATTTCCTGTCCTAGCCCCCCATAGCCCATTACCAGTCCTACCCCCCCAACAGCCCACAGCCCATTACTAGTCCTAACCCCATCATCCCACCTCCAGTCTTAATCCCCCCAGCCCATTTCCAGTCCTAGCAACCCCCCCAACCCATTACCGTCCTAGCCCCCCATGGCCCACTCCCAGTCCTAATCCCACCAGCCCATTTCCAGTCCTAATCCCCCATCACCCAATTTCAGTTTAAGCCCCCCCATACCCCATTACCAGTCCTAACCTCCCCATCAGCCCACTCCCAGTCCTAATCCCACCAGCCCATTTCCAGTCCTAATCCCCCATCACCCAATTTTTAGTTTAAGCCCCCCATAGCCCATTACCAGTCCTAACCCCCCATCAACCCACTTCCAGTCCTAATCCCATCAGCCCATATACAGACTTAGCTCCCCCATGGCCCATCACCACTCCTATCCCCCCCAGCCCCCCCATAGCCCATCACCACTCCTAACCCCCCCCAGCCCCCCCATAGCCCATCACCACTCCTAACCCCCCCCAGCCCATCACCACTCCTACCCCCCCCCCAGCCCAGCCCAGCCCAGCCTAGCCTAGCCTAGGGAAAATTTTTTTTAAAAAAAGCTGTCTGCTGCCGCTGCTGGGGCCGCCGCGGCAGAATCGAGTGTGCCGCGGGGCCCGCCCTGCCCAGCAGAGCCTTCCCTCCCCTGTATCACCTCTCTCTTTGCAGCTGCAGTCACACGCGCCGGCTTTCAGAGCGCGAAGGAACTAGTTTCCCTTTCGCGGGGGCTGATGGGAACTTCCCATCAGCCCCCGCGGGCTTAACAGAGCAGCGAGGGAGAAACTCTCCCCTCGCGCTCTGAAAGCCGGCGCGTGTGACTGCAGCTGCAAAGAGAGAGGTGATACAGGGGAGGGCAGGCTCTGCTGGGCAGGGGGGGCCCCACAGCACACTCGATTCTGCCCCGGCGGCCCCGGCAGCGGCAGCAGACAGCTTTTTTTTTTTTTAATTTTACTTTTAGATCAGAATGTTTTTTGCGCGGGGCCCCCTGAAACGCGGGGCCCTGTGCAAAAAACATTCTCGCTCAATGGACGGGCCAGCCCTGGTCCAGTTAGCACAACAGAAAAGAAAAAGATAAACCACATGTGGGGATCAAACCTGCAAACTATGGTTATAACACATGCCTCTAACCACTACCCCAAACAGCACACTGAGCACAAGGCAAGAAAATACCCCAAAGGGAGGGTGTGTATGGGAACCTGTAATACCCAGTGATGTGGCAAATGGCTGGCAGATACACAGCTGCCACCGTACAAGGATGTGAGCACAGGTGGGCCATGTACATGACCAGCAAATCAGTAGATACAAGTGTCAATGTGATCAAAGAGTGGAGGAGTAGCCTAGTGTTAGAAAACTGGCTTGGTCACCAAGCAACCAGGGCTCAATTCACACTAGCACTCCATGTGGCCTTGGGCAAGTCACGTAACCCTCCATTAGTTTGGAAGAAAGACCTGACAATCTACTTCCAGTGACACTGACAAGAAAACCCTGGAGTCTCTGGGTCACAAGGAGTCAGGACTGACTCAAAGGCACACATTGTATTGCAAGTTTGTCACCATGATCAAGCAGCAGCAGAGACAAATGTATATCAAACACATATGTTTATTTGGGTTCATCTTCACAGATAGTGTAGATCCCGCCATCATAATATCAAGGTGAGTGGATCCAAGGTGAAAGACAGAAAGGTCACTGGACCGTCTACAAATGAGGGGCAGGAGACATAATGTGCAGCACTATGCATTAGGCCCTCACCCCCCACATGCTGACGCACGCCTCAAATGTGTTACTCACATATGAGTGCATGTAGACAGTAGGCGGTGCATGATGAGGGACCAACACACATCAATCCTGATCTGTTCCCTAAAATATATCTATCTGGCAACACAGGAGGCACACAAATGAAAACAGCATATGTTGTTGAAACGTTGTAACTTTAGAACCACAGATTGAAAATAATGTTACAGCTATCACATAATGCCTGATATAGGAATCCAAGGTGCAACAATGTAACCCTAAACAATCATCAAATGCACAATGAGGATATGCTAACAGGTAGCAGAGGCACATGAACACAGACAGAATTCAAATGAAAACTACCTGCAGAAACATGCAGAGATAACACCATGCAGGAGGTCCCCCTGCACCGGTTGGTGTGTAGACAGTGTCTGTACACATATATCACCGTACATGGAATGCACAATTGAAGGAAGACAACGGACACTCATACTGCGACACTCCAAATATAACGTGGCAATGTGAGTGTCGTCACCTCAGGGGATAAATAGGACTGTGCAGACATGCAATGCAAGGTTTGTAAATCAATGCAGAGCGGCACGTCTGTACAGTAAACAAACACAAGAAACAGTATATAGAGAGGGAAATTAAGGGCAAACATGTTACAGTAAACCACACAGAAGCCATATTGCCACGTGCTGTGTTTTCCCAACATAGTCAGTCATATGCACATGCACCATTGATATTTCAACATGATTCAGTGATGCCACACATGCACGCAAAGACCCTTGTTGATTGAAAACATCAATCCAGGATGCTGGCGTGCATTAAAGCGGTGTTGTTGCAAAACCTGTATCAGCTCCAGGTGGAGATTAGGTGGACATAGACAACAGGACCTCTCCATCGCTACCCCTATGCCACACGTATGGCTGTATGCTTGTGTTGAAACAAACAGATGAGCATATCCTGTGTTCCATGTCACACACATGGCCAAAAGAAACAACTGTGGAGGAATGTGCAACATACAGTGACAATGGCAGTCCCTGATTCACACGTGGGGACCAGTACACAGTGTGCAAAGTCCAAAGTGTATCTGCAATCCAACACGTCAGGTTAAGACTATCCTTGCAACCCTGGGCATGCATAGTCAAGTGTCACATCCCAATATGCCACAGTACATGAAAGGTCCTGTGTGTCTCCTGCGATGAGCACGACTCCCAACCAGAGCACGGCAGCAACAGTGTGTTGGACAGGTCTGTCATGGGCAAAGTAGCAATCCAAAAATAATACTGTCCATCCTAGGCATGTGTCGCACTCGCACAGGTCAAACATCCTATGGCACCATTTTCCAGGGAAAGTTCCATGGTGTTCTGTCCCCCAACAGGTGGGTGATGGCGATGCCACATGCACTGTAATAGATGTGTCTGGTTTGTTCTCTGCCCTGTGTCAGAAGAGGAGAAATATTGTATTGGTATGCGCCTTGCAACATCAGCACAAATTGCAGAGAGTCAATCATTAAGAAGCACATAATGAAGGGACACACAGGCAAACATGACATGATCACAACACAATAAACATTGCATGTTGGGGACATTTAGAATTGGAAGCATACACACGGGTGTCACATGGATATGTTTCTGTCCATGCCCATGTGACACAGGCGTTTCAGAGCTCCATCCTATGTGCATCAGCGTTCGTGAACACAGAGCCAACATGAAATGTATATGACACAAACAGTAAATCATTAACATGTAAAGGCTGATGTCATTACCAAAAGAACAAAGGTGCAAACTACCTTGTGCTTGCATCAGGTGTATGTCTTGGATCCTCTGAGCCACTCAAAGGCCATAACAGGTCACAGTGAAGGGACACAATGTCAGCGAAATATGTAGAATCTCCATGTCACCATGTCACGCCGATATCTGTGATACAAAAAGCAGGTCAACAGTGGTATGTCAGAACACAAGACACAGTTCTGTTCCCAACACACAACACATGTCCACAATGGTTACACGGTAAACACCTGTAAGGTAGAGATAGCACAGTCACCACCGCCCCCCAGGTGTACAGACCCCTCACAACACATGATAATGTAAAAAGCCTGAACACTGTATCATCACACAGCCAACACAAGAACACACACACACAGTATGCAAAGGGCAGCGTGCCAGCAGTAGCATATGGCCTGTATGTCCACAAGTGGAGATTTGTACACATAAAGGCCCTGTGAAATGCAATGATACCCTGGTGTTGGCTCATGGTACAATGTCGGGGAAGGGTGCACGTGTAGGCCACCACCCATAAACCTACAACCTCCACACACATGCAGCTCTGTTGGACATGTCCCAGAGACAGTGTTGCTGAAGACATACTGGAATAGGAACACATGGGGATATGTGTGTCAACAGCAAAATATGGTTTAGGCAGGTGCAGGGAAAAGAGGTGAACCACAACATCTGGACAATAGGAAAGATCACCGAGAACATGTGTTCCCCCTGACTGCTGGCACAGACAATATAGCTGTAGTTCCACCTACCCCAGCCCACAGCATGTTGGCTGATGTACAGTCCCCTGCCAATGCACCACAGCACCAGGAGCTTCAACAACTATGTCCTGTGCATTGGGAAACACAAGGGAAACATACATATGTCATGTTCTAGCTGTGCAACACACAATGCACATTCCTGTCCCCAGCTTCCACACCCCCCAACATCCTTTACAGACTCACTGTTCACCATCACACTGTACACATCTCTCCCATGTGAGAGGCATCAAGGACATGTCTTTGCCAAACTACAGGGGTCCGTACTCTGTCTGTCCCCTCCCTCACCTCCCTGTTGTCGCACACACTGGTGAACATGAGTGTTTTTTCCCTACCGTGTTCCCAACTCACTCCAAGGCTGCAGTATTATCCTGGGTCCCCCATGTTGCTCCCAATGGCCCTTCACTGTGTGTACTGGTGTCCCAATGTCGTCTGCTACCCCGCTGTCAATTGCTGTAACACATGGAAATATGCAGGGGCACCTCCGGGATCCTCTGTCCAAACACATTTCCTGGTGTGTATATCTCATACCTTGACTAACATTAACAGCTGTGTGCTACTGAGTTGCTAAACATATATCTCAATGTCTGCGTTATGTCCGCTAAACCGCACCCCGATGTCTGCTTTTGACGTGACCCTGATGGCTGCATGTCAGCCCACTGTGTGAAAGTGATAATGGCAAAGCATGGATAGCCTATATGTGCACCTAATAACCCCCTCCCATCAGAGCCTCTTTGTGTATGTGGCCATTACGTTCCTTCTCTAGGGTATGCAATGTAGTTGGTGTCTTGGCATGCACTCTCCTCCTCTATGCACTTATACAGCCTTTAGTTGAGTCATGGGTTTATGTTGACATGTCATCAGCTAGATTTGCTTAAAAAAATTGTTGAAAAAAATTATTTCATTTCCCTGAAAGCAACCCTAAAACCCAATCCACCCCCACATTGATCTCTCAGCTTGCCTACTGTAACCTACACCTTGTTGATCTTGCCTGAATCACTTCTGTTTGTGTGTACATATGCAACACTGCACTGCATGTCTATTCTGCAATGGAAAAATAAAAACAAAAAGCCCTGGCTGGACAATGCACACTTTCCCTATCCTTCTCCGCATCCATGTTAGGGCTACGCGATGACTTATACAGTCTGCCACACTGTGTTGTGCCACTAACTCCCCGTAAGGGTTTCAATTACCATTATGACAGATAGTACTGAGCATGTATATAGTGCTACATAGCACATGTAGCGCTATACAAAAATTACAGACCAACACATCCAGCTTACAAGAGCATACCACACACACAATCAGCTCAAAATACCAAATGAAAAACACACACAGCTGCACAAGTGGCCCCAAACATGGTCCTCTCTCCCAGTGTGAAACCCACACCAAATGCCTCTCACCTTGCTGCACCCAAAGCATAACACAAACTAACAGTGGTTGCACAGCATCCGCTATCACAATCATCCACAAACCACGAATGTCACCCCAAAACCTCCCACAAGCCTAAAAGCACCCACCCACATCATCCACCTCAGCCCTCTGTTCTGCCCTGCCCACATGGTTTGGTTCCCAGTCATGCTGATATTTGACGTTGGGATGGCCAGCCAGTGTCTGTCACATGTCAGTGCAGTGTTGCATCCTACTGATATTGGTCTACAAATGTTAATCTGTATTAGCACTACACACATATAGCAAAAAATGTGGGAACATATGCAGTACGTACATGAGAAGAGCTGTGCAATCACCTGCCGCCTGATTGCTGTGCCCTCACGTGTGTCCTCACGGGCACGTACAGGGGGGCACGTCGGATCATCCTCCAGACCCTCATTAATCTCTGCAGGGATATTGTGCCTGAGAGCAATGTTGTGCAGGATGCAACAGGCTATGATGATCTCTGCCACAGTCTGTGGAGTATATTGTAAGGCGCCGCCTGTCCTATCCAGACACCTGAAGCGACTCTTCAAAACGCCAAAGGTGCGCTCTATGACAGAGCGGCTGGTGGCATGGGCCTCATTGTACCTCCGCTCTGCACGTGTCCGTGGTTGACGCACAGGGGTCAGCAACCAGGGGCGACACCCATATCCTGCATCACCTGTAGAAAGACATGAGGTAAGTTAAAGCATGAGCTCATGTCCCCTCAAATGGACACAGGTATATATGTGCAAAACAAATGCATTACACATTCTGTAAGAAACATATGACATCACAACTATGCAGCATTGCAACATTGAAATATGATGACACAAAAGGACCACATGGCCTATCTAGTCTGTCCGTCCATATCAACAGGTACAACAGTCCCCTTTTTATCCTTTATAGATCCTCTGTGTTTGTCCTATGCTGTTTGGAATGCAGTTACTGTCCTCGTCTCTACCACCTACACTGTGAGAGTATTCCATGGATCCACCACCTATTCAGTAAAGAAATATGGTGGCATATCACCCCTGAATCTATCTCCCTCCACCCTCATCCCATGTTCCCTCGTAGCTGAACTTGCGTACAATTTGCAGAGGCTCTCTCCCTCAACATATATGCCACGGAGGTATTTCTACATCTCCATCATATCACCTCTATCCCTCCTTTCCCCAAGGCGTACATCCTAAGATCCTTCGGTCTGTCTTCATATGCTGTATAATGAAGACCACTAATCATTTTAGTAGACACCCTCTGCTCCGACCCCATCCTGTGCACATCCTTTTGAAGGTGCAGTCTCCAGAATTGCACACTCTACTCCAAATGAGGTCTCACAAAAGACATATACAGAGGCATTCTCCCTTCCTGTTTTATGCTAGCCATTCATCTCTGTATGCACCCAGCCAGCCTTCTAGCTTTTTCCCTCGCCTATTCAACCTGGTTAGCTACTTTGACATCAGCAGAAACAACCACACCTAGGTCCCGCTCTTCTGTAGTGCACAAGAGTACTTCACCCCCTATACAATAGTGCTCCCTTGGATTGCTTCAGGCCAACAGCCTGACCTCACATTTCCTACCATCACATCCCAGCTGGCCAATTTAAGACCATTCATCAAGCTTAGCTAGATCACTCCTCATGTTTTTTAGAGCTTCCTGGGTGTCTACCCTATTACAGATTGAGTGGGTGAACCTAAGAAACACCAGACAAGGGGTAGGTGTATGGAGTGGCAACAACATAATATGTAACAACCACACAAATGCTTGCATCCAATCAACCAGCATCACACAGCACCATAGCAGGGCGCATTTGGAGGGCAACCCCCCCCTTCCCCCTATATCCCACACAGGCAGATGAGACACACACACACAATGAGTGATCTACTGCAAGACACACATTTGCACATACGCCTAGTCACATGAGCACCATGTGCATGTCAGAAATGGGAAACACCCACCCAGCAATATGCAGTCCTCATACTGTCCTGCCTCAAATTGTTGGAATAGTGCCGAGTGATGCAGGATATAGGCGTCATGGGTGGACCCTGCAAACCTGGGGACCACATTCAGAATATGCATATTTGCATCACATACAACCTGAACATTCAGGGAATGATAGTGTTTGCGGTTGCGGAACACTACCTCCCTGTCTCTAGGCGGGACCAGGGCAACATGTGTGCAATCAATAGCTCCCATCACGTGTGGTATCCCGGCTAACGCCTCAAAGGCCTGGTTCAGGGTCCACCACTGTTGCCTAGTGTGTGGAATGGCAATATAATTCCGCACCCGGCTGACCATGGCACGCAGTACTTGGTGGAGACAGCGTGAGAAGGTGGGGCGGCTCATGCCACCCACTGCGGCCACAGATGACTGGAAACAGCCAGAGGCAAAGAAATGTAGGGCAGCAAGGAGCTTGACCAAACCTGGTATGGCATGTGACCGATCAGTCAGGGGCTCGAGGTCAGGTCTTAGATCCTCATAGAGCTCCCTAATAGCCCCTGTGCTCAGTCTGTACAGGGAGATGACCTGGTCCTCTCGCATGCCCTGGAGCTGGGCCCTGGGCCTGTAGAGGCGTGGCTGGCGAGCCTGCACCTCAGCACGCCTCCTGCGCCGTGCGTGCACAGCCCCTGCCTGCCCTGCCCCCACAGCTGCAGGTCTGATTTGCTGCGGGACTACACCCATGCCCTGTGCCTCAGCCCCATAGACACCATCTCCCCTGTCACGCAACCGCACCACCTGCCCACCTCGCGCTGCAGCTGCAGCAAACACAAAGGCTGCCATAACCTCCACCCGCCCTGCTCCTCTAAATCAGTCAAACACAGACAACACTTCCCTAACCAAGACACACACCTTACACACCACACAGAAACACAGCCACACAATACAACCAACAACAATCACAAACCCAGTCACACTCCACAATACACCTGTTTCAGACTCGCTCCTTCCGTCACTGCCAACGCACACCTTCTTTCTCCCTCGCCTACAAAAAAACCCTCAACGTGCAACATGTGCTCAGGACAATTTATAACATTTTTTTACGTAGCGCGTGTTGCACGTGCGCATTTGCGTGAGCGTGACCACTGCGCATGCGCAGTTGGCTGCGCACATGGTGCATGCGCCACGCAACACAACACTGCGCATGCGCCACGGCTCACGCGCTAACTAACACACGCACCCATGTTCTGCATCTGCGTGGCGCATGTGCAATGCACAATGCGCAAGCCAACTGCGCATGCGCAGTGTGCACGGCAGCGCGTGTGTGCGCACGCTCTGCGTAGTTGACTGCGCAACACACAAGCACCCATTTCCCGCTTCTGGCCGGCGCATGCACAATGCACGCGGCCAACTGCGCATGTGCAACTACGCAGCCAACGTGCTCACGCAACTGCGCACGCGCAACGTAAAAAAACCTATAAATAAACCTCTACACGTGCTGCACATTGAGGGGTAGTTGGTAGGCGAGGAAGAGAGAAGGTGTCAGTGAGAGAGAGAGAGAGAGAGAGAAGCAGGTGTCTAGGAGAGCTAAGGTTTTGTGGTGAGGGTCAGAGTGTTAGAGGCTTGGTTGTGGAGGATAGGTGTGAGGTACAGCAGGGGATACAGAGAGGAGGGGAGTCAAGGAGCAGGTGAGTGAGAAAGGAGGTGAGGTAAAGAGCAGATAGCAGAGAGAGGAGGGAGGTGTGAGGTGGAGCTGAGAAGGGCAAGAGAAGGAATGTCTGACAGGGAGGGAGAGGACAGGGAGATGGAGCCACAGGACAGGGCAGGAGTGGAGAGGGAGAGGGACAGGGAGAGGGAGAGGGAGGTGGGGCCACCTGTTGGGGAGGAGACAGATATGGCAGGGAGTGTGGTGGAGGCTGCAGGGCCATCGGCCCAGCCCACACAGGGTCCTCTCACTACAAAACGTAAACGCATACCGGTGCCAGCTCTGCAAAGGAAGAGGGCCCAGAAATTCTCACCACAGGAAAATCACATCCTGCTGGCTTCTGTTCTAGAAAATTATGATGTCCTATACGGACGACTAAGCAACACCACCACTGTTGCAACACGCACCCAGGTGTGGGAGGAGGTGCAGGAGGCGGTGGCACAAGCAGGGGGCCCAAGCAGAGACCTCGACAGCCTCAGGAAGAGGTTTAACGACATAAAGAGGGGTGTGCGTGCACACATGATGGCAGAGCGGCGGCATGCCGTGGGCACTGGAGGGGGAGGCCCCTTTACACCCTCCCTAACACCCCTGGAGCAGGAGTTGGCAGAGCGGCTAGGGCCAATATACCTCTATGGACTGCCAGAGGCACTGGACACTGCCCATCCCCAGGCAGGTAGGTACCCAAATCACACCTTGCTGCTCCCAACCCATTGAGTACCTGCCCTTTGGATGTGCATCAGGCTTCTTATTAACACCTCCTCATACCTGCTCCCCTGGATCATCTCCCACCCTCTGCCTTTGGCTCATTAGTGTGCTGTCCCCCATTCCACCCCTTTTACTCTGTGTTTTGCTGCCCTCAAAACACATGTTTCATTTGCATCATCCCTTTTTATATCTGCCCTGCACATGTGGCTACATGTCTGCTACAAGCCCCCTCTCAGACCTGTACGTGTTATGTCTGTGTCTAATCTAAGCACTGCTGAGCAGGGATGGTCCTTCTGTGGGATAATGCACACCAGGGGTCCTCAAACATTCTAAACAGGGGGCCAGTTCACTGTCCCTCAGACCATTGGAGGCCCGGAATATAGTGTTAAAAAAAATATGAACAAACCCCAAAGAACACTGCAGAAGTACAAAAAACAGAGAATGTTTCAAAACATTTTGGTTTTGTTTTTCCAGTGGCAATTGCTCTAGCCACGTTAGTCTGGTTTCTTTGGGTCTTCTGCTAACTCCCCATCATCTGCTTTCCATTTGTCCTTTCGTCACACGTCTAGTATTGTTTCCATTCTCTGTCTACATCTGCTTTAACATGGTAATCTTTCTCCTTGTGCTCTTTCCGCATTCCTAGGTCATCCACTCAAATGTTAGACCCCCATCCTCAATCCCCACTATCTGTCCAATTGTAGATATCTCTTACCTCCCTCAAAATGTTTTTTTCCCTCACCATTTCATTTGTCCAGCTCCATCCCATTCTGATCCTCGCACAACCTCACCTCCCGTCTATTTCCAGCCACACCCAGCATCCGCTCCCCTCTAGTCCGTGCATCAGCCCATTTGCAGTCCTAGCCCCCCATCAGCCCATTTCCAATCCTATCCCTGGCCCAACATCAGCCCAGTACCAGTCCTAGCTCCACACCCAGGTCGAGTCCTATCCAAGTTCCTCCAGAAGTGCATTTCCAAACCCCAGCCCCCCCCAAAAGCTTATTGATAGCCCTCTCCTAGCCCCACCATCAGCCCATTTGCAATCTTAGCACCCCCAACAGCACATTTTGACCCCTATCCTAGGCCCCCCATCATCCCACTGCCAATCTTACCACCACCCATAGGCCATGACCTGTCCTAAACCCCTCCCCCACATCAGCACACTTCCAGTCTTACCTCTCCCCCCCATAGCCATTTACCACTCCAAACCTCCTCCACCCCCATCAGGCAAGATAGGGTACGGAATAACCCAACCACGCCTACTGCTGCTGCTTCCACCGTGGCAGCAGGAGATTCAAGCATCCCGTGGGGCCCCCCCTGCTCTGCAGCGTCCTCCATGCGGCTTCAGTGTGGGCTTGTCAGAGCCGTGTGAAGGGAGAGTATCCCTTTCTCACGGCCATGTCAATGCCGCCACGGGCCCTATGGAAAATACCATCAGGCCCATGGCGGGATTAACAGAGCCACGAGAGGAGAAGCTCTTTCTGTTTGCGTGGCTCTGACAGCCAACACTGAGGCTGCATGGAGGACACTGCAGAGCAGGGGGAGGCCCGTGGGATGCTGGATTATTCCGCTGGCATGGCGGCAGCGGCAGCAGCAGGTTTGTGAGGTGTTAACTTAGCTGGACTGCTGCTAAATGAATGCTGCGGTCTTGTGTAGAGCTGCCCCTGAGGACTGGCAGCGGCGGCAAAAACACCCATCGGGCTGCATACATCTCCTTGGCGGCCCACATGTGGCCCTCGTCCCGTAGTTTGAGGACCCCTGATGTACACATCGATGTGTCTGCTAGGTACTGGCCTAAATATGCCTAATAGTGGTAGCAGGAGCTGTAGTGGTAGCTATTTAGCACATGTACAGGCCACGGCCAAACACACATTGATTGTGGGGTGGATGTGTTAAACAGTTGTATGTAGTTGAACCATGCAAACCAATCTGTGCTGTGTATGGTTTCCACAACCCAGGTGACTACACAACCATGGCCCCAGCTGAGGAGGAGGAGGTGCAATTGGCCGAGGATGTGGCAGAGCCCCAGCCCACAATGTCTGGGGGCAGCACCAGCAATGGTGATGGGACCCCAACCACACACGTGCAGCCTGAGCCAGAGGACCACACCCCAGACGTCACTGACACAGAGGTCTCGGAGGAGATCAGAAGACAACACCCCAGTCATGCACCAGCGCCAGATGACAACCCTCCACCAGAATTGGACCCAATCGTTGAAGAGCTGCGCACACACACTGCTGCAGCACGGCGCAATGCAGAAGGTGGGTAACAACATACCCCACGATCCCAATGGGGTTGTCCTAACATCCACAAAATTATTGTATATTGCCCACATAGCATAGAGTTCTGATTTTGGGGGGTTGTCTTCTGTGCTCTGTGATTCTACCTCCTGTAGCATGTCTTGTCAGGTGTCAGCATTTGTGAGGGGCTCACACACATGCACACTGTGCTTGCCCATATACCCCACATAAGCCCAAAGAGAAGAGCAATGATCGCAGGTCACCCAGACACCCTATGTGACAGAGACCTCGTCATGGGTATTGTCACACAGTATCGTTTGACAACATAATCTGCAGTGTGCGCCAGCATTATAGAAATTGGGGCACCCCAGATATGTGTATGTGTGTCTTAGGCCCCCTCAGATCATCTGACCAATCCCAGACAAGCAGTGTGCAGACCTGGCATAGTCATATTAAACTGTGGCAATGTGCCATGTGTGAGATCTGTGTTTCTCACGACCCCACATCCAGACCCCTTCCAGACATGGGGATGGCTCATGGGAGACACAGATGTAAACGTTGGTAGGTTTGGCAGGCATGACTGTTCTGCAGACTGCTCTTCTGGGATATGCGTGACATGTATATGTGTGACAGCTGGTAATGGAGAGGAAGCTCACATATCACCCTCTGTCCCACCCACAGGCACTCATCAGGCACTCCAGCGTCTGTACATGGCAATTGGAGAAAATACCAGGGAGCTGAGGATGATCCGGGAGGAGATGCGGTCGGGGGCGCTTGCCCGCATTGCGGATGCAATGGAGGACATTGTGGGGCTAATGTGGCAGCAAGCACCAGCACCAGCACCAGTACCAGCACCAGCACCGGCACTGGCACCTGAGGCACCAGGACAAGGTGCAGTTCCGCGTGGGGTGGTGTGCCGTGGGAGGCACGGGCGGCCATGCAGGAGGTGACTCCGGGACCAATAAACAGCTGTTAACCAGTACATACGTGTGTTTTCCAATGTGTGTCCCTGTGCTCCCCTTAGGTAGTGTGCAAATGCATGTTGTGTCGCACACACATGCCCCCTCGATGGTGGGGTGTCTGTACTGGCAGGTATCACTGCACAGACACCATCACATGCCATGTTTGCCATGCACTGTGTCAGATCTCAGCCCCTGGGCTGCAGTGTGGCGGTTTACATATCCTCCCGGGTTGCACAGGGGGAATGTCCAGGAGCTACATGTCCAGTGTTGGGAGCCGTCACAGTTTAAATCCTGTCATACCCCCTACATTGGACGCACATGTGTGACCCTTGTCCCTGCCGGCAACACTGCCTACGTGCCTGCCCCCCCCACAAACGTATATGGTTACTCACCAACCATCCCTGTGACATGTATTGTCCCAGGACACACTCAACAGCTTTACCCCTGAGTAGCTCCTGGGCTCATCAGTACATCTTACCCTGCCAGCACAGACGTACTGGTTTGCAAGTTGTACTATTGGCACACAGGCATGTTGCATCAGAAACGGTTCCCACACATTGCACACAGCATGCACGTGCCTCAGTATACTGGGCCGTCGTCTACATTTCTGCATCTCAGGGTCCACCCTGGTCTCACACACCTACACACATGGTCATCCCCCACGACTGCATGTGGAGCCAGTCCACGCATGATACCCATGTCTACCTTTACAACACATACCTGTCTACACACATATCCCATGCTTGCATCCATAGTGTGTTGCTAAGGGAGACACGTGACCATTTCGAATTAACAAACAGTGTGTATATTGTAAAAAAAAAAGGGAATATAATACAATGTTAGGGATGGGGACAATACCCATCACCCTCCCCCCCAAACACCCCCTCCTCCCCCCTGCCACCGCCACCCACCCTATACACCCTCCTCCACCCTCCCCCCCCCCCCACATCAGCCACACCCTCTCCCTGCATGCTGCATGCCCAGTGATGGAACACAGGACAGCACAGGGCACATGTGTGGACGTCACAGGCGCCATCAATGACTCCTGTGATGCCCTTCAGGGGATGGCCGCCGACATGGCAGCCGCTCCACCTCGGCGGCCACCTGCTGAATGGCTCCCGCCAGCCACTGGTGCGAGTGCACTAGGAGGTGCACTCGCCGCTCCAAGGCATCCAGGGCCACATACAGGTCCGCCACACACCTGCCACCACACACACACATAGTCCCAGGGGTCTGGGTGGTGGCATGTGCATGCGACCTGTGTGTGGCCCTGGATGGTGGAGCGACATGGCATGGCTGGCGGGAGCCCACAGTGCCCTGTGCTGCACTGTGTTCCCCATCACTCTCCCACACACACACATCCCCCTCCTCCCCCCCTGCCACCTCCCACCCACCCTCCACACCCTCCTCCACCTCTCCCCCACACCCACATCAGACACACCCTCTCCCTCTCCTGCCACCCCGCCACCCACCCCTTCCATGCCCCCATCAGCGCCCTCCTCTGCTGCACTCTCCACCGGCTCTTCATCCTCGTCCTCCGCCTCCACCTCAGGTTCCTCCTCCACCACCACCACCTCCACCTCTGGGGCATGGTGGGCAGGGGGGCGCCTCAGGGCATACGCAGATGTGGTGGGCTCTTCATCGTTGTCATCACCCTCTGTGGAAGATGACAGTCATCAGCACATTATCAAGTGTGTCACATAACACATGTACATATGCAGGCACCACACAGGCTGGTGGGCCAATGTGACATTTGTTACTGGGCAGCAAGGTTGTCAATACTCACCATCACGCTCTGCCTGCGCCGCCCTCTGGAGGCGGGCAAGGTAGTCGCTGTGGTGGAGGCGCAACTCGCGCCCTTCTTCCGGAGATCCTCTACCTGTGGATGTGAAAACAATGTGTGGGGGCATCAGTGACTGCTTACCTCTGGTGGGTGGGCAACATAAACAAACATCTGTGTGGCCAGCATCTTGCTGCTCCTGCTCCACTGCTGTGTGTGTCATGTACAGCATAGTTAGTCACGTGTAACAGGTGATCTCCAGGAACACCAGGAATAAGTCTTCACATGTGGGTAGCGTCGGTACCAACTGAGCCTGTGTGGGAACGCTCCCCAGCGTCCTATATGAAAGCTTTTGGGAGCATCCCACAGTGCGTGCGTGCTGCCTTCCTGCCTTTCCAAAATGCCTCTCTCCAGTTGAGTTGAAAGCTGACACAAGGAGAGAGAGAGAGAGAGAGATAGGGAAAGAGAGAGAGAGAGAGACACACACAACCCGCTAGGGGAGATGGGTGGGTTGTGATTACCTCATCCTGCTGTTCCCGGAGATCACCTGTTACAGGTGATTAACTATGCTATCACCAGGAACAAGCAGGACGTGGTCGTCACATGTGAGGAAACCCTAGATGTAGATGCCAGGGAAGGATCCCCAGAGTGGTGAGGGCCTGTGGAGGGCTTCCACTTCCTCCCATGGATCTCTGGCATCCTGTAAGAGAGGCGGCTAGGAGTGGATTACGTATGGAAGAGGTTTTGGACAGCAGCCTGACCAACCATAGCATGCCTGCGGGAGCCTTTATCCAAGCATTAGTGGGCCGTGAACCGAGGACCAGGTAGCTGCTCCACAAATGTCGTTAATATAGACGGAATGGAGGTGAGCCCGTGAGGCTGCCATGACTCTCACATTGTGAGCGGGAACATGGGCCACCAGTGAATGGTGTTAGCTATGATAGATAAAAGGCAATACATTGAGCAATCCAGTTGGATAGAGATCTTTTTGAAACTGCTGTACCCAAATGCGAGGGATCAGAGACTCAGAATAGCTGAGGGGACCTTCTGTGTTGCTGGGTCCTCTGCAGATGAAAAGCCACAGCTCTTTCACAGTCCAAGGTATGAAGAGTCTTCTCTGCATTTGAAGCATGCGGCTGTTGAAAGACTACAGGTAACTACACCTCTTGTTTCAAATGAAAGGAGGAATCCACCTTAGGCATGAAGTGTGGATGTGTCCTTAGGATTACCTTATCATGGTGAAACGGTGTGTGTAAGGTGGATCAGCCACTGGAGCTTGAAATTCACTGATACGACTTGCTGATGTGATTGCAAGAAGGTATTTTACTTTCCAGGTCAGAGACTTTCACGAAGTAGTGTCTAAGGGCTCAGAAGGCGGCAGCATACGCTGCCCTAGAAGCAGATTGGGATCCCATGCCTCTGGAGGTGGTCTAAGGCCAGGTTTTGGTAGATGCAGGCCTCTCATGATTCCGGATATGAGAGGATGGGATGAAATGGGTTGTCCATTGATGGGTTCAGAAGGAGCAGCAATGGCACTTAAATGGACTCTGACTGACTCAATTTGGAGACCATTGTTTGATAAGTAATGGAGTTTGTCAAAAACATGTTTATATACGGATGACAAGAGGGTTGCAGGCCTTTTGTTATCACCAAATGAAATGTCACGTCCACCTGATGGCATAGGACTGCCTTGTGGAAGGTTTCCTGGAAGCATAACGGACATCATGCACTTCCTGAATGAGGGGAGGGCCAAAGCAGTTACAGCCATCAGTAGCCAGGCTCTGAGCTGCAGAGACGGGGGGTTTGTATGCCATACATTCCCCTCCTCCTGCGACAGTAAGTCTGGAGCTGACCCTACGTACAGGGGTGGAACCTGGGACAGATGTAGAAGCAGAGGGTATCACACCTGTTGTTGCCAGCGTGGGGCTATGAGGATCATGTTGCCTCTGTCCCTCAGGAGTTGCAATAGGGTCTTGGCAATCAAGGGAATGGGAGGAAAGGCATATAGGCATTCCTGCCCCCAGTTGAGGAGGACAGCATCCCTCGCTTGGTAGCTCTGAGCTGGGATTCGTGAACAGAACCGGGTAGGTTTGGGATATGATGGACTTGCGAAGAGGTATGAATCTTGAGTTCCCCAGAGTTGCAATACTCTACAGAGTTGGTCCATGTGTAGAGACCATTTGTGCGGAAGCAGAACACGACTGAGTTTGTATGGCTAACAGTTCTGATTGCCAGGGAGATAGACTGGCAGGAGATGGATCTGCTGCTGTCTGGCAAACGACCACAGTTGAAGAGCTTCGTTGCAAAGGGACAGAGAGCCTGTTCCTCCTTGTTTGTTCACATAGACCATGGCTACCTGATTGTCTGCGGAAAGTAGTATTCCATTGGCCTGTAGAAGGGAATGGAAGACATGAAGAGCCAGGCAAATTGCTCAGAGCTCAAACAGATTGATGTGGAAATGACTCTCCAGACAATTCCAGGTGGCTTGGGTGGAGGTGTCCAGTACATGTGCAGCACACCTCACTTTGGAGACATCTGTTGTTAATGGGATCTGAGGAGGGGTTTGCAGGAAAGGTGACCCCTCCAACAGGTTTTGTGCTGACCGCCACCAGTCCAGGGACGGGTATGGCGGTTTGAGTTTACTATCACATCTGAGAGACAGCCTGTTGCTTGCGTCCACTGGGAAGAGAGGGCCCACTGGGCTGGTCTCATGTGGAGACAAGCGTAGGGGACCATATGCACCGTAGATGCCATGTGACCCAGCAGCTGATGCATCTCTCGAGGCGAGAGGTGAGTTTTTTGTAGTGCTGTCCAAACACGCACAATGCGAGGACAGCGAGGCTGAGTCAGGTAGGTCTTTGGCAGTCTGGTATATAGCCTTGCTCCTATGAGCTCCAGCCTTTACGTGGGAGTCAGAAAGGATTCCACGAGATCTCTGACAGGGCCTAGATATTGTAGTCCATGCATTGTGTAAGAGAGAGAGGCCTGGGCATGTGTTTGTGACGGTGCCTGGATGAGGCAGTCGTCCAAGTAGGGGGCACAAAAATATTCCCCTGGTACGGACCAAACCAGCTACCACAGACATGCACTTTGTGAATACTCTGGGTGCTGAGGCACGGCTGAAGGGAAAAAGTTTTTGGATAGTGGTTTCCTTGATGGGGGGACCAAAGGAACTTTCACTGTGCTTGTTGGCAGAGAAGATGGGTGTACGCATCCTTGTGATCTAGAGAACAAAGGCATTTCTGCCTGTGTAGGTCAGGAAGTACGTTTCCTAGAGAAATCATTTTGAATGTCTTTTGGAACAGGAACTTGTTCAGTTCTCTGAAATGTCAGATGTGTCTGTGACCTCCTTTTTCCGTTGGTATGAGGAAATTGGGGGGGGAGAACCCAGAACCCTGTTGGAGATGAGGTACCTCTTCCATTGCTCCTTGAGGTAGAAGATGTTTTACCTCTGGATTCAGTTGGGAGGACGTTTGCAAACTCAATGTCCTTACTATTGTAGGAGGCGGCAGGCTATGTGAATGACGCCTGTACCCTCTTCTATGATGGACACAGTCCAGGGTTCTGATGTTATTTGCCTCCATCTGTGGATGAGGTGACCTAATCTTCCTGGTATTGTTGACGGTTGCTTTCCCTGGAGGGCCAGGAAGGGCAGGTACTCCATCACAGAGTCAAAGGCCCTGTGGGGGCTGAGGCTGCTGGGTCTGCTGAGGCAGAGTAGCTCTTGGCTTTCTCTGCTTAGTAGCTTCTTGACCCTTTCTAGCAGCTTGTACTGCAGGTTGTCCTTGCTGAGCATAGGACTGATAGTATCCTTTCTTTTTGGAGAGGAAGCGCTTTTCTAAGGCTCTCATCTTTGCAGGATCTACAATATTTGAAAGCCTTGTCAAGATATAATTGTCCTGCCGGTTTTTAAAAACCAGTTTTCACCACTACAGGGGGTGTTGGCCAGTTTATCCTGTACCCATTGTTCCAGGTGAGAGGCTTGCAGCCAGCCAAATTTCCTTGCCCCAATAGCAATGGCAGAGACTCTGCCTTTGCATGAAAAACAGTCAAAAGCTGCCCTCTTCACAACTTTTGAAATGTTCTGGGCATGCTTGACAGGTGCTACATAGTAGTGACCTCTGTGATCTGCGAGATGTGGACTTACCAGTTGTAGATCTTGTGTGACCTCCGTCAGGAGCATTCCCATGTACATGATATAGGAACCTGTCCTGTCTGAAAGCTTGAATGTATGGACGACACAGCGACCAAAGGCATCTAATGTCTTACACTCCCTACCAGGAGGGTTGGTGGCATGTTGTTTGTAACGTTTAATTCTCCTCCTAGCACACTCCACCATGATGGAGTGATCAGGGAGGTGTCCTTTGTGCAAACCAGGCGACGGAGGCACACGATACATAGTAGGCACATGTGAGAATGTGGAGAGGTGGTAAGAGGAATCTTCCACATTCTCAAAAGAGGATTCCTTAAGATCTGATGTATTGGCAGGATGTCTGCCTCCTATGGAGTTTGGTGATATTGGTGAATCTCTGTCTCCCATGGCCTGTGCTCACATTGAGTTACTAATGAAATGGAGAGGCCCTTGACTACATTTTATTTATTTATTTACGCACAAATTTGTATCCCGCTGCTTCCAGTGATCAGCAGCGGTTGCAAAACAAGGTAAGGCTGGTTGTACTGGCCAGCAATTAGGGGTAGGTACAATTCGATTAGAAAGGTGGGTAGCACACATAAGAAGGGTTACAGATGTGTGTGGAGATCCAGGAAGGACATATCCTAAGGAGGGGACATTCTCCTCTTGGGAGAGGCAGGTTTGTCCTGGAGAGGTACATCATTACCCTCTGAGCTGTCAGAGTCATCAGACCCCTCAGGAGATTGGATGTATCTTCTCTACGGAGGCTCAGGTAAAGTGAGGTATCGGTACCAATTGGCCTCAGTATCGGAGTGACATGGTACCAGTGTGTGTATACCGGTACTCATCAGCACCAATGGTGCATTTGCCAATGCCGGTCCTGCAATTGCTGCACATACCGGTGTTGCACTTTGCAGGGTCTGAGGTGGAACCAAGGTCTTTGATGCCGCAAGGAGAGCTGCCAGACTGGGTTTGATGGCCACGATCCTCTGGTCAATCAACACTGACGATGTCTGTGTATGAGTACTGGCCAAAGCCAGGACCCCAGAGCATAGCACCAGGTGGTCGGACCAGGTTGAGGCCTCCAGAACTTCATGGAGTCCCAAAGTGACTTTGGAGGCCAGGGACTCCCATTGGGGCTGTTTGCCCGGAGCGTGCTCCTCAAGGGCAATGCCAGTGGCAGTCTGATATTTTGAGGGGGATGTACCCTTTCAGGAACTGACAGATTTGTGTTTGGTTACCTGAGATCCACGGGAGGAAGAGGAAGCCCTTGACGACATGGCTGCCACCAAGGCCACGTTGGAGGGAAAGAGGGTACCGAGCTTGGCTGCTCTGTTCTGCCAAACACTCTTGGATAACATCCCACAGGCCAAACATTCAGACATGCATTGATCTGGCCATTAGCATTTGTGACACCAATCATGGTTGTCAGTGACTGAGAAGGTACCGGCACATTATCAGCATATGTTCTGCAGCCGAGGAGTGCTTTTCCATGATGGAGGAGGGATTAGGGCCTAATGCCAAACCGGGGGGAGACCTACAAAGGGGATTGTTGCTCTTTTGTTAAAAAAGGTTTCATTGTGTGGGGGAATCTGACCTTTTAGAAAATAAAATTAGAAGACCAGTGGTACCAGTAAAGAAAAACAGGCAGACACTGCCACAGGAGTGGCACCACAATAGCTGTTTTTCAGCAATGACAGGAAAAATGACCTGCTGGCTCTGTGGAAAACAATGAACTGGAGAGAGCCATTTGGGAAAGGCAAGATGGCAGCACACAGGCACTGTGGGGTTGCTTCCAATAGCTTTCCTATTGGACACTGGAGACCGTTCCCATGCAGGCTCCGTCGGTACCGATGATACCCACATGTAAGGACTACTTCCTGCTTGTTCCAGGCGATTACCTGTTCCCAGTGCCACCTGCATGCGTAGATGTGTCTCTGGACATGTGTGCAGTGACACCTATGTGCAGTGTGCCTGGCACCCTGAACACATCAGTCCAGTCCCCTGTGGCCCCCTTGCATGACCATGCCACATTTTGATTGCCAATGATGGTGTCCATGGTAACCCCCCTAACCCCGTATGTGGTCTGTTTAACACATTTGTGTTGTCATGATCTACGCACATCCTCGGACCCAACCCCACTGGCAACATGATATCTTAACAATCATGGGTGCTGTGTCCATACATGGAACATTGTGTAGGTGGCCCTATTCACCTTGCCAGGGGCCACTACCATGACATTTGGGTTTCTACAAGGCCCAGGATAGCAATGCTTGACCCACTACAAGCATTGTGTAACGTGTCTCTCTTGGGGATACTGCTAGGTATGTATAACCTAGTTTGGACACTGTTGCAAAGAGCATACTGGGCGTGAAGGATGAAGGAATGACCCAGTATGGGCTATCTTATGTTGTTATGTTCCTATGACCTGGGCCTTGTATGCTTACGGCAGGTGTGGTTGCCTACACCAGGGGCAGGGGCCATTGCACCAGAATAGGCTATTGCCACCCCTCCCCCACCCCATGGGCCACCCTTTAAGCAACATTGTAGTTTGCCGTGGCGGACACTGCACTTTAAAATGTGCCCTCTGGGGTACCTTATGGGGCGCCTTATGTTACAGTGCTTTGAGAGTGCGTTTGCTAGTAGCAGTAATTAAAATAAAATTAATATGCCTCAGAATGCAATATTACTCATAACAGGTAGTGCCTCACCCAGCCTTATTCATTGGGCACAGTGGGGGATTGAACCCATGATCCCTGCACCATTGGTCAGTGTCTTAACCATTGTACTGTGGCTCTGTTCCTGTGCTTACACATCAGCGCGCCTGCTTATGCTTCCTGCGCGTGTTTCTCATGCGCTAATGTGCGCGGCGCACATGAGCGCACAGCGCACATTAGGACATGATTAATCCCGGTTTGCTTTTTTCAGACTGAAACGCCCACTCCTTTTATGGCATCCCGCACACTAACGCGGCGCGCACCTAACGGGGTTTTAGTAAACATACCCCCAAGTGTCGTTATGTGGCGCACAAAAAATGTAACCTTCCTTCAAAAGCCGCACAGCTGATATTTTATGCGCACACAGCCTACAGAAAATTAGAGGGAACATTGACCACAGGGATATATCCAGGGGCTTCTTCCTTTCCCTCTCTTAATATCCAGTTCTTTGGTGTGGCTATCACATCCCTTGACTTACATTACCAGCTGTGTGCTGATGAGTTGCAAATATATCTCTCCACGCCTGAGCTATTTCTGCCAAACCACACACCGATGTCTGCTTGCCACCTGACATTGCTGGCTGCATGTCACCCCACTGCGTGAAATTTACAATGGCAAAGAACGGATATCCCAGATTCCCACCTAAACCCTACCCTCCCATTACAGAGTCTGTGTGTGGGTGGCCACACCTTCCTTTCTCCAGGGTCCTCAATGTAGGGGTTGTCTTGGACTCCACGTTCCTCCTCTCCACACATACCCAGCTTGTAGCTGAGGCTTGGGGTTTCTTTCTAGATGACATCAGCAATATTTCCCCAGTCTCCCCTGAACACACAACTAAAGCGCCAACCCACCCCTTAATCAGCTCCCGACTTGCCTACTGTAATCTACATCTTGCTGATCTTCCTTTGAATCATCTGTGTCTGCGTGGAAATATGCAATACTGCACTGCATGGCCAATCTACCGCCAGACACATAATGGCAATAATACGCCCCCTGTCATGACACCTCACAGGCTCTCTATCCGTCTCCGCATCCATGTCCAGTCTCGGCTGCTGACCTATACATGCAGTCACACTGTGGCTTTGCAGTACCTTTCCTTGATGATCTCAAATACCACTAATACAACTACTACTGAGCATTATATGGTGCTACCTGTCATATGTAGCGCTATACCGAAACAAGTAACACACAGTCCCTGATCAGCAGAGCATACCATCCAATCAAGCGCCTCATATTACAAAATGTGAACCACACACGTCTAGGCAACTGGTCCCATCTATGGGCCGCTCACCTACTGATGACCCCAGACTATACGCCTTTCACCTTGCTGCACCCAAAGGCTGGAATTAACTACCTGCGGCTGTACAGCAGCCCCTTTCCCAATCAGCTACAAATCATGTGTGACAGTTTACCACCTCCCCCAAGCCTACTAATCCTAACACACATAATCCACCTCCACCCGCTGTGGTGCCTTGCTCACATCTTCTGTGTTTGAATCATGACTAGATGGTAAGATCTGATGGCCAGGCATTGTCTCTCATATGTCAGTGCAGTGTTGTGTCTAACTGCTATTGCGATACAAATGTTCACCAGTAGTAGTAGTAAACACATATGTAAAGAAATGTATGTTCCAACATATGCAGTACTTACATGAGAAGACCTCCTCAATCACCCGCCGCCTGACTGCTGCGCCTTCACGTGTGTCACCACAGCCACGTACAAGAGGGCACATAGGATCATCTTCCAGATCCTCATTAATTTGGACATGGAGATCGTGCCTGAGAGCAATGTTGTGCAGGATGCAACAGGCTATAATGATCTCTGCCACAGTCTGGGGTGTGTATTGTAAGGCCCCGCCGGTCCTATCCAGACACCTGAAATGACTTTTCAAAACGCCAAAGGTGCACTCTATGACAGAGCGGCTGGAGGCATGGCCCTCATTGTACCTCATCTCTGCACATGTCCGTGGTTGACACACAGGGGTCAGCAACCAGGGGCGACACCCATATCCTGCATCATCTGCAGAAAGAAATGTGGAACATTAAAGCAGGAGCTGATGTCCACTGTCGCACCACCGCCCTAGAGGCCAAGGTTGGTATGGGCAGGTCGGGTGGACACGAGAGTTTTTTTTCTAACTTTGAATTTGGTCTTTATGTAAGGGGTCTGGGTACTGTTCCCAGGACCTACCGGGGACCAAACTTCAAGAGAACACAATAGTCCGAATGTAGGGAAAGTAAGGCTTTATTTCCCTTTACGCACAATGGTTCAAACAGTGGAGACTACTTCAACAAAAAAAGGAAACCTTGCTTCAGGCAAAAAGAAGAAATATATTCAAACTTGCTTTGTTTACTGTTATTTCACAGGACTTTGTATAAACCAATTACACAGGCTTTGCTATGGAGCACTGCTTACATTTCATGCAAAGACATTAGGCTTCCTGCCTGGCAGTAGCTACAATCCATAGCGGTCTCAGGTGGGTCCTCATAGAATTCCACCTGCATAGGCTGAGGGTCAGATAACTGTGAATCTGTGTCGGTATACTTTTGTGGAGTGTATTGAGGCTTCTCATACAGCACATTCACTAGCTTCCAGTGTTCTGAGTCTAGGTTTGGGCCGCGCCCATGTGAAGGCTTGTTAGGGCAGTAACTTCCTTTGGCTTGCTGCCTTATGTTACACAGTCTTTCTTTTACCAAAGGCTTGTGTCCTGTCTCACAGGCAGTTTGATAAGGTGGGCACACTTCTGTATCTTGTGCTTCCTGTCTCAGTAAGTTATAATGCTTAGCAGAATAAAAAGGTGGTTTACCTTGTTTCTTAGGATTATCCCAGCTAGTTGAGTCTCGAGGCCTAGTCATGCTGTAGTTCAGCCTTACTCGAGCAGTAGGCTTCTCAGACTTCAGCTGGCCTTCCTGTAGAGTCACCACTCTTCCACACCCACACCTTCTGCTACTTGAATAAGGAGAGTTACCTCTTCCAGCAATGACTTCATCATTTCCCTGGTAACAGCCACAGTGTCCTGCATTTACTGCTGGCGGTTCCTCATGTAAAACTCTGGGGTTTATTTCTCCCCTTGTACCTTTCTTTCCAGTATCTCTCAGCCAAGAACTCCGGGAATTCTGTTGCACCGGACTTACTGTGCCTTCCTGCCAGGACCTCCTTCCTCTCTGGTATCTTTGCCCAGACTCCTTTTCTCTTTCAGCTTCTACCACAGCCTCTGCTTTCTGTTGCTGCTGCTGGTACCACCGCTGGTGCTCTTCCTGGTGCGCTCTCTGCTGCTCTTCCTCCTGGTGCTCTCCCAGGTGTGTCCCCTGGTGCTTTCCCAGGTGTTCTCTGTGGTGTGTCTGCTTTACTTGTCCTACTTCCTCCTTTTCAACTTCCCAGCCTTTCTTCAGAGGAACTCCCCCTTTCCTGGATTGGCTGTTAGGTTGCATTACATCATCAGTTCTAGGGTGCAGTTCTCTAGGCCTTGGAAGGTCACTCCTGCTCCCCCTATCAGGCTCCTCATAGCATTGCAACTGATGTTGAAATTTTTTTCCAGGATTTAAAACCTTTTTCTCTGTGTGAATAGGCTCTGCAGTGTCACACCACACACATGGCGAAAAGTATGTACGTGCAAATCAAAAGCACAAAAGATTCTGACACAAACATATGACATCACATGATGGGACATCACAACTATGCAGCAGCGTTTGAAGGTCTGACACACAAAACAAGGGGTAAGTGTAAGAATTGCAATCAACATAATCTGTAACCACGACACAAATGCTAGCGTGCATCCTACCATCAACACACAGCACCGTAGCAAGGGAGAGCTGGAGGACACTCCCCCCCCCCAACGTTATATCACACACAGACAGATGAGACACACACACAACTAGGGATACACTCCAAAAACAGACATGTGCATATACGGTTAGTCAGAGGATCACCATGTGCATGTCAGAGATGCGCAATACCCACCCAGCAGTATACAGTCCTCATACTGTCCTGCCTCAAATTGTCTGAATAGTGCCGAGTGATGCAGGATATAGGAGTCATGGGTGGAACCTGCAAACCTAGGGACCACATTCAGAATATTTATATCTGCATCACATACAACCTGAACATTCAGGGAATGGTAGTATTTGAGGTTGTGGAACACTGCCTCCCTGTCTCTGGGCGGGACAAAGGCAACATGTGTGCAATCAATAACTCCCATCACGTGTGGTATCCTGGCAAATGCCTCAAAGGCCTGGTTTAGGGTCCCCCACTGTTGCCTAGTGTTGGGAATGGCAATGTAATTCCCCACCTGGCTGATCATGGCACAGAGTACCTGGTGGAGACAGCGTGAGAAGGTGGGGCGGCTCATGCCACCCACTGCGGCCACAGATGACTGGAAACAGCCAGAGGCAAAGAAATGTAGGGCACCAAGGAGCTTGACCTAACCCAGTATGGAATGTGACCGACCAGTCAGGGGCTCGAGGTCGGGTCTTAGATCCTCATAGAGCTCCCCAATAGCCCCTGTGCTCAGGCGGTAGAGGGAGATAACCTGGTCCTCACGCATGTCCTGGAGCTGGGCCCTGGGCCTGTAGAGGTGAGGCTGGCGAGCCTACATCTCCGCACACCTCCTGTGCCGTGACGGCACAGCCCATGCCTGGCCCACCCCCACAGCTGCAGGTCTGTGTTGCAGCGGGACTGCACCCATGCCCTGTGCCTCAGCCCCATGGACACCATCTCCCCCGTCAAGCAACTGCAGGCCCTGCACACCTCCCAGTGCACATGCAGCAACTACAAAGCCCACCATACACTCAACCCCCCTCACCTCCTCTAACTCACACAAACCCAATCACTCACCTCATCCACCACTCACCAACCCAGCCACACAACTCCACCAGCACTCACCAACCCAGCCACTCTCCACACAAAACCTGCCTCTGACACCTCCCTTGCTTCACCAACAACCAACTCTGCACACCTCGTCTCCCTCGCCTACACAAACCCCTCAGTGTGTACCACGTGTGCGTGTGTAGTTATGTTTTTTTTTAGTCTGTGCATCCTTGCGCACATTGCGCATGCGCAGCAGCGCAAGCATGGGGGCTGTGCATGTTGCGCACATGCAGGGGAGATGCGGAAGGTGTGTGCATGGGACCCATGTGATGAGTGCCGCTCCGCGCATGTGACGTGAGGTCAGCCGCATGCGCGTAATGGCACACAGCACATGCGCACGTCTCACGCCCACACACATGCACAGCGCATGCACAACGTAGTGTCCCTGTGCACACACCTTCCATATCTCCCTTGCACATGCACAATGCGTGCAGCCCCCACACTCGCACCACTGCACGTGCGCAACATGCGTAAGGACACACAGACGTAAAAAAACACATAAATACACATGCACACGTGGTACACTCTGAGGGTTTTGTGTAGGCGACGGAGACAGAAGGCATGTTGTAGAACAGACCAGGGTGAGATCAGGACTATAGCAGGTAGAGATAGGTGTGTTGTGGAGCAGGTGAGGGAGAGAGAGGAGGGGAGGCGAGGAGCAGGCGAGAGAAACAGGAGGTGATCTGAGGAGCAGGTGGCAGGGAGAGGAGGGGAGGTGAGGTGAGGAGCAGGCATGAAGTGGAGCAGAGGAGCCGAGGGGCAGAGGAGGGAAGATTAGGTGAGGAACAGGAGGGGTGGGGATGTGTGACAGGGAGGAAGAGGGCACAGAGGGCAGGGAGATGGAGGGACAGGACATGGTAGGAGGGGAGGAGGGAGGGACACATGTTCAACGGGACCCAGAGCCAGCAGGGAGAGGCGGGCCTGTGGTGGTGGCTGCAGGCCCATCGGGTGTGTCACAGCCCACCCAGGGGCCACCCAGTGCCAAACTTAGGCATATACTGGTGCCAGCCTAGGAACGGAAGAGGGCTGTTAGATTCAGCCAGTAGGAAAACAACATCCTGCTGGCCAGTGTTTTGGAGTGGTATGAGGTGCTCTACAGCCGGCTGAGCACCAGCACCACTGTGGGCACATGGATACACGTGTGGGAGGAGATCCAGGAGGCTGTAGCCCAGGCAGGGGGGGCCATCAAGGGACCTGGATAGCCTGAGGAAAAGATTTAATGACATTAAGCATGGTGTCCATGCACATATGGTGGCAGAGAGGCGACATGCCATGGGCACCGGAGGGGGTGGCCCCTTTGCCCCAACCCTGACACCTCTGGAGCAGGAACTCGCAGACCATCTTGGCCCCATCTACCTGCGTGGACATCTTTAAGTGCTGGACACTGCCCATCCACAGGCAGGTTGGTCAGATATATGCAGCACACGTACAGCTCACGGCCCAGCACATGCCGGCCATGGACAGGAAGATGGGGGCCTATGTCCTGAGAACACATGTGCCCTAACACAGGCAACTGGGGGCCACATATCCAGCAAAACATGGCTGGGTAGGTACAGGATGGGTGTGACAGGTACCTGGGGCTGTGTGCACGACAGCCACAGTCCTGGACATCGTAGAGCACTGCACAGGTGTACAGAACCGGGGGGGGGGAATTCCCTCAGCCAGGCAGAGTGCCAACCCCCTTCACTGCGCATGAGTGGGGAGGATGACCGTACATACAGGGAGGGCCCAACACCCTTCACCCCATGAACCCAGCACATGCAGCAGCTATTCGTACCTGGCATATAGGTCACACAGAATAGCATACACCTGCAGCCAGGCACACACCACAATAAGACAGGGGGACACAGACAGGAGGGACATACAACTAGGCCAGAAAACATTGACCTGGGGGACCCACACACACCACCTATAACAGCTATGACGTGTGTATGAGATTACCTGTCCAGGGACATATCCCAGACCAGTGACAGTGGACAGCCTATCACACTGTGATGGCGACGTAGACGCAAACAAACCCCAACAACCACATCACACAGATGTCAGACATATTAAGGGAACACCCTTAATCCGCTACAACTCGCCATGAATGCGGCCGCGCGTGTTCTCTGTGGTTTAACAAGATCAGACCATATTACCCCGATACTCAAGGAACTCCACTGGCTTCCTATTCACTGCAGGTTAACATACAAGATCCTTCTCATCATCTTCAAGATCATCAACAACCTAGCCCCCACAACACTCAGTGACCTTATCACCCTCAACCAGAAAAACAGACTCAGAAGATCAGTAACTGACAATACCTTGATCATCCCCAAAGAATCCATCAAGTGCACACAGACGACCAAGAAAAGAACATTCGCCTTCTATGCCCCAAAATGTTGGAACGAACTTCCACCTGAAATTAGATCCATCAAAGGCCTTATGCAGTTCCGTAAGGCAATTAAACACCACATTTTCCTACTTCACTTTGCTCAAGCATCCACCCCACCTCTACTCGCCCACCTGCCAATGTCTACAAACCGCACCCTGTCACAAGTATCTTGAACCCGCCTTAGACCTCCTGTATATACAATCCAAATCTAATTATATTTTGTACATATGTTTTTAGTTCCCCTGTTGCTCCAAGTTTATGCTCCTGTTACAATGTATGTTCCAAGTTTAAACTCCTGTTACAATGTAAGCACAGAACAGACTTCTGACTGTGCACCCTTGTTGTATGTAAACCGCACTGATAACAAATAGCGCGGTATATAAAAGTTATAAAATAAATAAATAAATAAATAAATAAAATATCACACTCTGTCATTGACCAACATACAGTGGGGATCCCCCACCCACCCTCAAAAGACATTGGGGTGTACATTGTCACAGATGTATCAACTGCACCTAGCCAAAACCCCACACCACCTGGGGTCAGCATCTCTACAGGTACTGCAGTGCCACAGACACATTCCCATGACCCCCACCCACAGTGCAACCACATGCCCAGCATCGCTCCACCCATCCCCTGAAACAGCCCACCACAAACACTGAGTGTGTGATAGCTGTCCACACACACCGCAAAGTGGCTACCAAGGCAGCATTCCCCACACACATCTGGCTGACCTGGACGAAAGCTGCAACACCTACTGTCCATACCACTCAGGCCAATGCGTACACATCGCTCACACACACTATGACAGGTCACAATCCCACTCAGGGCTCCCACACGCACCCTGGCCACATGTAGTGCTGAGCCCACATCCAAGGTCACATGCACAGTGCATACCTAATGCTGCATATAGTGTGCCCGGCAGTCGCCACCCCATCCCGCCAAACATAACACCAAAGGTGACACAGCTCTACCAGTGCGAGAGGCCGTCCCTTCCCCCCCCCATCAGGTACAGCACACTGTACGCGCATGTGCTGTCCCCATAGTAGGTGCAGTAACAGCAGGTACAGGCAGACACCACATTGCTGTTGGTGGGGATGTACTACACAGGTATACAAATGTGACCTGTGCAAACCCATCTTTGCTGTGTACCCTGTTCTACCCCCCAGGTGACATCCAGGCCATGGAGGCATATGAGGAGGAGGATGTGCCGGCGCCAGAGGATGCTGAGGGGCCAGAGGCCGGTGAGTCCGGGGACATGGCCAGCACTGGCGGGGAGACCCCAGGAAACAATGTGGTGGCCGAGGCAGAGGACAGGGCAGCAGATGCCAACGCACAAATGGGGGCCAGTAGCAGCAGCACATGGGCTGTGGAGGATGCCGAGTTGGAGGGGAGTCGCCACACAATGCAGGCGCCGGGGACATCAGGCACCCCACACACCAGCATGGATGTCATCCTTGTGGAGCTGCGGGCTCACACTGCCTCATCAAGGCACGATGCAGAAGGTGGGTAACAGAATACACAACAAGCTCCCTAGGGGTTGATGTAACATCCACAATGACATTCCATGTGCCCCCTAATATTATGACACCATAGCACGTAGTTTCGTATGTTTAGTGGGGGTCTGTGCCATTTGCACTCCCCTACCCCCTTGTAGCATGTGTCATCTGGTGTCATCATGTTAATGAGCTCATACATCCGCCTACTATTCACCACCAAATACTCCAAGGAGATGTACAGTGGTACATACCTACCCCAGATCACCTATACAGCTTACTCAGCAGACCCCTCTCCCTGGGTAATGGTACGTAGCAGAGATAGTCGGGGTAATCAGTACTGTGCGTCAGGTTTAGGGCGAACAGCGCCCCCAAGATATCTATCTGTGTGCCATGAATCCCCACATTATCCAGCCTATCCCATACGACCAGTGCGCAGATCAAGCAGTGACACACTGAACTGCAACACAGTACCATGTGTCATATCTGTGATTTCCATGACCCCTCTGCAGGATCATTTCCTGGCCTGAGGATGGATCATGGGACACACAGATGTAAACACGGTACTGTGTTGCTAGTCATCACATACATGATTGCTCTGCGGACAGGTCTGTTGGGATACACCAGACATGTGCATGAGTCACGGTGGGGGGTGCAAAACATGTCTCACACATCACCTTGTGTCTCACCCACAGCCACTCATCAGGCTCTGATGGCCATTCAGGAGAAGGTGAGCCAGCCGCATGCCATAGCTGAGGTGATGGCAGCGGCACTACTATGGATTGAGGATGCCCAGGAGGCCATGGCTGGGCATCCCTAGCAGCCAGTCCCAGCCCCAGAGGCAGCACCAGCGGAACCAGTACAATGGCGTGGCTTGGGCCATGGTCGCCATGGATGTGGGCGGCCATGCAGGTCGTGATTATGAGGAACAGGTCACTGTGTGCCAATAAAGATGACTAAACCTGATTATACTTATGTGTACGTCTCCGGTGTTTGCCACTGTGCTCCCCTGAGTACCCTGTCCCCCATATTGTCACCCTGGTCACATATGCCTCCCCATTTCCCTTAGGGGTGGGGTGTCTGCACTACCACCAATCAACGCACATACATTATACCATGCCCTGTGTGCCATGCACCATGCCATGTGTGCACCCTTCTACCTATATGTGGGAGTATACCCTACCTCTCCAGTCAAGCAGGAATATGTTTATGGTGATACATGTATGTTTTACGGATCTGTCACTCTCTCACACCCCATATCCTCTCCATTGGTCCACCCACATGCGTGACCATTCCCTCTGACCCACACCAGGGCCTAATGGCTGTTTAGCCGCTGATGCTTGAGGAAGACACAGGCAGACAAAGGTAACTAGCTACAGTCAGTTGTTCACTCTCCCCCTGCACTTGTAGTGAGCCGCTGCTCCCCCTCCAGACCAACATCCACCTGTCTTGGCATCACCAGCTATCCCCCTGGGCAGCTCCTGGATACAGCAGTCCGTCTTATCCTTCCTGCCACATACCTACTGCTAGCCTTTCCCTTCATCCTCCTACGAGTATGATGCATCAGATATGCAGCCTATACATCACAGGCAGCATACATGTGACCATAGCTGCTGGGACACACAGCACAGCAGTACATCACAGGGGCACAAGGGGACACAGACGCCTACGCACATGGCCAGCCCCCACACCTGAGTGTAGAGACATTCCATGCATGTTACCTATGTCTACTACACATACACATGTCCCATGCTCACTTCACCAGTTTGTCTGTAAGGGAGACACATGACCATTGGGATGTATTAACCAAACTATTTCTATCATAAATTAGATCAGGTACAGTCATCTGTAACCCACATGTTGGGTCCCGGGAGACAGGACAGCACAGGGCGCATGTGTGGGTGCAACAGGGACCCTCATATGCTCCTGGGATGGCCAACAGGGGATGGCTGTTGAGAAGCACCGCCCATACCAGCTGCACACTGCATGTGCATCTCTGCAGCCATCCACTGAATGGCACCTGCCAGCCACCAGATGGTGCAGTCCTGGGCCCGCTGGTGTTGCAGCACACCATCCAATGCCACATACATGTCCGGGACGCACCTGCCACCACATACACACAAGGTGCCTGGTGTCTGTGTGGTGGCATGTACGTGGGCCCTGTCTGTGGCAATGGGTGGTGTAGCTATACCCAGACAGGCACCATAGCCGCACACATGCGGCAGCTGGCAGGGACCCACAGTGCCCTGTGCTGTCCTGTGTTCCTCCCCCCTCCCCCCCTCCCCACCCCCTCTTCGCCCCGGCACCTCCCACCCACCCTCGCCCCCCTCCTCCTCCTCACCCCCAAAACATCACAGTACCCTCACCCTCCCCTCCCTCCCGCCCCACCACACCCTCCACCCCCTCCATGTCCCCGTTGTTCTCTTCTGCCTCTGCCACCTTCTCCTCCTCCACATCCTCCTCCTCCTCGACCGGCTGGACTGCAGCTGTGGGGCATGTTGTGGGGGGCCCTGAGGTTGATGTCCCCTCATCAGCAGCAGCATCCTCTGTGGGGAAGACAGTCATTAGCACACCATTATGCAATTACAACACCACATAAACATAGTGTGGCCTCCCACAGGCCGTTGGGCCACTGTGACATGCTGTACTGCGCTGCAGGGGCCACAACACTCACCGCCACATTGCTGCAGCACCCTCCTTTGTAGCCAGTCAAGGACATCCGAGCAGTGCAGCCGCAACTCCCATCCCTTTTTCCGTAGGTCCTTCACCTGGGGGGGAATGAAATGGGTGGGAACATTAAGGGCCAGATATCTCTGGTGGGTGCCCAATGCATATCACATATCACTGCGAGCAGCAGGGTGCTGCTGCTGCTCATGCCAGTGGGTCCTCTACTATATGTTGCCAGCGCCGCCAGCATGTGTGGCTGTGGGTATGTGCATGTGTGGGGTGCCACCTATGCATCCTTTGGGCAACCCCCCGGACCTCCCTTACCCAGTTCCTATGCTCTCCTTGCATTACATGGCAGCACCATGCCATGTGTGAGGTAGGTTTGCTGGCCTACAGGGGAGGTGTTTCTTGACCCCCTGTGGGGTCTGGCACACACCTGTGTGTTTGCCTGACCTACACACATCCGCAGACACACATGCCATGCCACCATGATAAAGTTCCTAGATAAAATAAATGACTGCTTCTTGGAGCAGCTGGTTCATGAACCAACCAGAGGGGAAGCCATATTAGACCTAGTCCTTAGTGGAACACCAGATCTAGTGCAAGAGATAAGGGTGTTGGGGCCACATGGCAATAGTGATCATAGCATGATCACCTTTGATTTAATTAGTGGAGGAGGGATAGTAAGGAAATCCACAGTACTACCTTTTAACTTTCGAAAGGGAGACTATGATAAAATGAGGAAAATAGTTAAGAAAAAACTAAAAGGAGCAGTTGCAAAGGTTAAAGACTTACATCAAGCTTGGGTGTTGTTGAAAAATACTATATTGGAAGCCCAAACCAGCTGTATTTCATGCTTTAAGAAAAGTGGAAGGAAGTCCAAAAAACTGCCAGCATGGTTTAAAGGTGAGGTGAGAGAGGCTGTTGTTGCCAAAAAAGCATCTTTCAGGAAATGGAAAAAAAAAGCCAAATGATGAAACATGCAAACAGCACAAGCACTGGCAAGTCAAATGCAAGGCATTGATAAGGCAGGCAAAGGGAGAATTGGAGAAGAAGCTTGCTGCGGAAGCAAAAACGCGAAATAAAGACTTTTTCAAGTACATTCGTAGCAAAAAACCTGTGAGAGAGTCAGTTGGTCCATTAGATGATAGAGGGGTTAAAGGGGCACTAAGAGGCGACAAGGCGATAGCGGAGACACTGAATGAAATCTTTGCTTCGGTCTTTACTGAGGAAGATGTAGGGATGTTACCCATGACTGAAGTGGTATTTAAAGGTGCGAAAGAATTGAAGGAAATATCGATACATCAGGAAGATGTATTACAACTATTAGATAAACTGAAGAGTAGCAAATCACCTGGGCCGGATGGTATACATCCAAGGGTGATGAAAGAACTGAAATATGAGATTGCAGACCTGCTAGTAGTAATCTGTGAACTATCATTAAAATCATCTCTAATACCTGAAGATTGGAGGATCGCCAATGTAACATCAATTTTTAAAAAGGGTTCCAGGGGTGATCCGGGAAACTACAGACCGGTGAGCCTGACATCAGTACCGGGAAAAATGGTACAAACCATCATAAAGAATAAAATTACTCAGCATGTAGATAGTCATGGCCTAATGGGAGACAGCCAACATGGCTTTAGACAAGGAAGATCTTGTGTTACTAATCTGTTATGTTTTTTTGAAGGTGTGAATAAACAGGTGGACAAAGGTGAGTCGGTTGATATAGTGTATCTGGACTTTCAGAAAGCCTTTGACAAGGTCCCTCATCAGAGACTTTTGGCAAAACTATAGACTCATTTGATAGGACGCAGTGTACTATTGTTGCTCAGGAACTGGTTAACAGATAGACAGCAGAGGGTAGGGCTAACTGGCCAATTTTCCCAATGGAGAAAGGTGAATAGTGGTGTACCCCAGGGATCTGTGCTGGGTCCACTGCTTTTTGACATATTCATAAATGACCTGGAAAGTGGAATAACGAGTGAGGTTATCAAATTTGCAGATGACACAGATGACAAGATGACAAGATGACACAGATGACACAGATGACAAGAAATAACCCAATCTAGAAATGCCCGCACACTGCAGTGTTGATAGATTATGTATATAGTTAACCCAGTTATCCAAGTTTGTACTCCTGTTCAATGTAAAACCTGACAGTTTGTCGTAATGGTCGTTTTGTTATGATGTAAACCGCGCTGATTCTAAATAGCGCGGTATATAAGAAACTGTAATAAATAATAAAATAAATAAAAATGACACAAAACTATTTAAAGTTGTTAAAACCCAAGAGGATTGTGGAAACTTGCAAGAGGATCTTGATAAATTGGAAGACTGGGCATCAAAATGGCAGATGAAATTTAATGTGGACAAGTGCAAAGTTATGCACCTAGGGAAGAACAACCCAAACTATGGTTACACGATGCAAGGTTCCACATTAGGAACCACCAACCAGGAAAAAGATTTAGGTGTCATTGTGGATAACATGTTAAAACCCTCGGCCCAGTGTGCAGCGGTGGCCAAGAGAGCAAATAGAATGCTAGGTATCATAAGGAAAGGAATGGAAAATAAAACAAAAGATATTATAATGCCTCTATATCGTTCCATGGTGAGACCGCACCTTGAATATTGTGAGCAATTCTGGTCGCCGTATCTTAAAAAGGATATAGCGTTATTAGAAAAGGTTCAGAGAAGAGCCACCAAAATGATAAAGGGGATGGAAGGATACTCCTATGAAGAAAGGCTAAAAAGGTTAGGGCTCTTTAACCTGGAAAAGAGACGGCTGAAGGGAGATATGGTAGAAGTCTATAAATTAATGAACGGAGTGGAATGGGTAAACGTAGATTGATTGTTTACGTTATCAGAATATAGAAAGACTAGGGGACATGCAATGAAGCTACAGGGTTAACTATTTAAGACTAATAAAAGAAAATATTTTTTCACTCAACGTGTAGGATGTAGTAAAGGCTGTTAGTGTAGCGGGGCTTAAAAAAGGTTTGGACAAGTTCCTGGAGGAAAGGTCCATAAACCATTATTAAGAAGGGACCCAGGATATCAATGCTTGACCCAGTAGAAGCATTATGGAACCTGTGTCTTTTGGTGAAATTGCTAGGTACATATGACCTAGATTGGCCACTGTTGGAAACAGGATACTGGGCTTGATGGACCTTGGTCTGACCCAGTATGGCATATCTTATGTTCTTATGGTCTTATGATATCTGTATTGGAACATGTGTGATGTGTTCTGGCGTCGTGCGGGGATTGGGTGTCCCCAGACACATCACCAGGAGCCTCTACCATAACACCAGGATGTCTACTCTACCTCTGTGGTCACAACTAGGGCCTCCTGTGAATAGGGCATTTGTGGTCGAATGCAACAGGAGCATGCACCAATACACCTAGCTGGACTATAGACCTCTTTCATCAGGTCCAGGGCCTCCTGGGGTTAGGGCAGAGCTGTGAAACACCAACTGAGGCTGTTACCCTGACACCAGGATCTATAATAGACCTCTGTCATCAAGTCCAGGGCCTCCTGAGGTTAGGGCAGAGCTGTGAACCCCCAACTGATGCAATTAACCTAACACCAGGATCTATACTGGACCTCTGTAATCAGGTCCAGGCCCTCCTGGAGTTAGGGCAGAGCTGTGAGAATGAAACAGATGCAGGTATCCTGACACCAGGATCTCTAATGGCCCTCTGTAATCAGGTCAAGGGCCTCCTGGGGTTAGGGCAGAGCTGTGAGAATGAAACAGATGCAGGTACCCTGACACCAGGATCTCTAATGGACCTCTGTAATCAGGTCCAGGGCCTCCTGGGGTTAGGGCAGAGCTGTGAAACCCCAACTGATGCACTTATCCTAACTCCAGGATCTATAATAGACCTCTGTCATCAGGTCCAGGGCCTCCTGGGGTGAGCTGTGAAATCCCAATTGATGCTATTACCCTGCCATCAGGATCTGTAATAGACCTCTGTAATCAGGTTCAGGGCCTCCTGAGGTTAGAGCAGAGCTGTGAAACCCCCACTGATGCACTTATCCTAATACCAGGATCTATAATAGACCTCTGTCATCAGGTCCAGGGCCTCCTGGGATTAGGGCAAAGCTGTGAAACCCCAACTGATGCACTTAACCTAACACCATTATCTATAATAGACCTCTGTCATCAGGTCCAGGGCCTCCTGGGGTTATGGCAGAGCTGTGAAACCCCAACTGATGCACTAGGATCTATAATAGATCTCTGCCATCAGGTCCAGGGCCTCCTGGGGTTAGGGCAGAGCTGTGAAACCCCAACTGATGCAGTTAACCTAACACCAGGATCTATACTGGACCTCTGTAATCAGGTTCAGGCCCTCCTGGAGTTAGGGCAGAGCTGTGAGAATGAAACAGATACAGGTACCCTGACACCAGGATCTCTAATGGACCTCTGTAATCAGGTCCAGGGCCTCCTGGGGTTAGGGCAGAGCTGTGAAACCCCAACTGATACTGTTACCCTGACACCAGGATCTATAATAGACCTCTGTCATCAGGTCCAGGGCCTCCTGAGGTTAGGGCAGAGTTGTGAAACCCCAACTGATGCACTTAACCTAACACCAGGATCTCTAATAGACCTCTGTCATCAGGTCCAGGGCCTCCTGGAGATAGGGCAGAGCTGTGAGACTGAAACAGATGCAGTTAACCTAACACCAGGATCTATGCTAGACCTCTGTAACCATGTGTGACGCCTCCTGGGGATAGAGCAGACATTTGAGACTGCATCACACGCAGGTAACATAACACCAGGATGTTAGACCTTGTCTGTTGGACTGCACGCCACCCACCTGGACAGGGCTTGGCCTTGTTTTGCTGTGGGCAGATAACACTGCCCCCTCCACCGCCAGCACTCCTACGCCACCATGCTGACATGCTGTTCTGCCGGTTGTGCTGGTGGTGTGCAGTCGCAGCTCATCTAGTGTGCCATTAGGCAGCTGCCTATGGTGTGGTTTCTTGGGTGGGGGTGCCTACTTGAATATGCATGCTTCCCCACCGCACTGTCTGCCAATGTTCTGTGGCCTTTGGGGGTACCTGCTGGTTGATGTCCATTGGGGCAATGTATGACACACACTCATGAGCATGTTTGCCCTTGGTCAGTTGATGTCTTGCTGTTTTTCTGTTTCTGTGTTCCTATGTGCCATCTATGCATCTGCCTGGTCCACCCTGTGCCCTAGCTGCCCCACTGCATGTCACGCCTGCAGCCCCCTGTGCCCCATTTGCAACCTTACCGTCGTGCCCTCTCGTACTTGGCCACTATGCTGCTGCTGCTGCACATGTATCACTACTATCACTTTTCTTGGTCTCCCTGCCTTTGCTGTACATTGCTGACTTAAATGGTTTCTCTCTCCTGCAAATGTGCCTCTAGCGCGAGGTTTTCACTGGTGCTAATTTTCAGACCTTCATTTCACGGCATTAGTGTGCATGGAGCCTCTTCCCGCCCACTCTCCGCCCATTAACCCCTTCTCTCCACCCCTGGAGAGCCTTACTCCGCCCTCTGGGGAGTCTTACTCCACCCTCTGCGCACCTTAACGCCACCGGAGACATTCTCACGCGATACGTGACGTTCTCGCACGGTAATGCACCATTATTGCGCGATAACGTCACTTATCGCACGATAACATTGCAACTGCGACGTTAGTGCCGTTTAGTAAACATATCCCCAAGACTTAAATACGTATACTCTTGAGAAGAGGAGGGACGGGGGAGATATGATACAGACTTTTAAGTACTTAAGGAGTATTAATGAACAAACAAACCTATTCCAAAGACAGGGAAGTTGTAAAACTAGAGGGCATAACATAAAGCTGCAAGGGTGTAAACTGAAAGGCAACGTCAGGGAATACCTTTTCACTGAAAGGGTGGTGGATACTTGGAATGCCCTCTCAAAGGAAGTGGTGGGGGCAAATACAGTGTCAGAATTCAAAATGGCATGGGACAGACACAGTGGATCCCTTTATAGAAACAGGATAAAATTGAAATAAACTTAACTGTCTCTGATATCATAACAAGTAGAGGTGACCTGCATGGGGTGATGGGTACTATTTTATTTATTTAACTAGGCTTATACACTGCCAATGGGACTTGAACATTGATCACTTGGGTATGAAGCTGTTGCTGGGTATGAAGCTGTATACTCTAACCACTAGGCTACTCATCCACTTGTTTGCTTGCTATGTCTTCTTCATGTATCTGTAAAGCGCTGCATATGCCCTGTAGCGCTATAATAATGATTAATAGTCATAGTAGTAGTAAACATACTTCTAAAAGCTTCCCTATTTTCAGCACAGTGAAAACTTTTGGGGATTGAGCTAGCAAAATCACTGTAAAATAACGATTTTCCATTACTGCAGTTTTAAGACTTAAAAAAAAAAAGCTATATTCCAGGCATTGAAAAGCTGGATAGTTCACCATAAATATAACTGACTTTTATCATTAACAAAAAATCTGAAAAAACTGGTAGTACTAGATACAAAATATAAAAAAGGCCTGTGGTAAAGAAAGCAAAGTCATGAGTATTCTCAGTAATTTGTACCATCTGGAGAACGAGTACAAAAAATAGGAGAAAGAAAGAAATATGATTTATTGCCAAAAGAATATGCTCAAATTACAACCTTACCTTCCAAAGTCATGTCTGTGCTGAATTTTATGTTACAAAAACTGAGAAAAAATCCTATAAGTCAGCAGTGCAGACATCACACACCTATATATAAATATAGTAACATAGTAAATGACGGCAGATAAAGACCAGTATGGTCCAATGTAGGTATATTTTAAAATCTTAATACTTAAAAAGCAGTTAACATACAATACAACCATTCAAATAAAGTGCAATTTAGTATTAAAACATTTAAACAAAATGCACCATTCAAAAGTATTATTAAGGGGGTAATTTTGTAACAGCCTATAAATATATGTGGGCTGCAATATGCATCAGTTGTATGGATCTGCAAAGTGATCTTAAATGCATAAAGGCACAGATGCCTGTGTTATTCAGTGCATAAAGTTTTGCTGTGAAAACAAGTCTGCATATCCATCAAGATGTTTTTAATACCAGCAGAAAGGAGGTATATACTTTCTTTTTGGAAATAGTCCACATGGCAGAGGAGGCTTGTGGAGGACGTGGAGGGATGTGGGGCTAGGTACAAAGAATTACTGTGGGATCTCATTTGCATAAATCAGAAGGGGCTAAAAGCCAGGGCTGAAACTGGGGCCATGTGTGAAAGGGTCTTCTGTTTTTTCCTTACAACTTTCCAGAAGAAAGCATTCAGTCCAGATGGATACAATGATAAAGGATTCCAGATCTTCCAAAGGGACTATTCTTGCTCATTTATCCTTAATGTGATTTGCCAATCCACCTCCCCTGGCTTGAAATGTCAGCAAAGAGCTGGTTCATTCCAGTTTAGATCCACACTGCAATCTGCCAATATTTGTTTTTCTTGTTGCACATGCATGAGACATATCTGCGAGCAGTATTCTATCTGGTTTCTAGAATGCCTGGGAGCAGGGCAACCTGAAATGGTTCTTTGTTATTTATTTTATTTATTTAGACAGACTTGTATACCACCTTATCCTTCAATCAAGGTGGTCACGTCACATCACAATTGGAGGGTTACAATTAACATTAGGGTACATGTAAACATTTAGACAGTACAATTAAAGGTAATATTTAACATGAGGGTATTTAATAACGTGGTATGATAAACTTGTGTGTATGGATAGGATGGGTACATGTTTAGAGAGAAACCTCTCCGTTCTAAGTAAGGCTGCAGCTTGCCTAAATGCATCCTTAGTCAATACACTGATTATTAGAACCACCTTAACTGAGTGCATGGTCCTAATAAAATTACTAATCCACATTGAGTCAAGAATTCCTGGAATCGTTTCCAGGTACCTTTAATTTTCTTGGGAAGGAGCAGGCATAAGTATGGCTGTCCTGAGGTGTGTGAGATGGGCAGCAGATCAGGGCACCAAGTCAGGGGGCACACAAGTACACCTCTAGCATGCTGTCTACTTCCCTTCCCAACATGATAGTAGAGCTTTCTTCTGCCGCACTAGAGCTTGGCGGTGTAAGTGTAGTTACTCACCTGTAACAGGTGTTCTCCAGGGACAGCAGGAATCAGTCCTCACATATGGGTGACATCGGCGCCGAAGGAGCCCTCATGCGGAGCAAATCCCCAGCTTTCTAAGAAAGCCTTTGGGAATTGCATCACGCATGCGCGGTCCCCATCCTGCCCAAGGGTGCCATCTTACTCAGTCAAATGACATAGCTAAAAAGACAGCAAAATGAACAAAATATAATAACATGACTGCAACTCCAGGGGAGGAGGGAGGGTCGTAAGGACTGGTTCCTACTATCCCTGGAGGACACCTGTTACAGGTGAGTAACTACGCTTTCTCCAGGAACAAGCAGAAAGTCAGTCCTCACATATGGGACTCCCTAGCTATAGGCTTCCAGAACCCATAGCTGAAAATAGGCTCCCTCTAGAAGAGCCACAGCAGCCATGATAGGAGTTCAACTGAGAACATAACACTCCGGTAGCCTGACACCAAAGGGTTTGAGGGTAGGAGTTGCCTAGACCTCAATCAGGTTACGGAGTACTGCCTGGCCGAAAGCACTGTCCTGTTGGGACTCCCTATACAGGTAGTAATGGGCTGCAAAAGTCTGACCCGAAGATCAGGTGGCGGCCCGGCAGATGTCTGCCAGAAGAACAGAGCGGAAGTGAGACACTGATGCCACCTTAGCCCTAACCCGGTGGGCTGTGACTCGACCCTGCAACGGAAGATCAGCCGCCCTGTATGCCCAGGCAATACAGTCCGCCACCCAAGTGGACAAGGTACACTTGGAGAAAGGCATCCCCAGCTTGCTGGGGTCATAAGAGACGAAGAGCTGTGAAGCCCTTCTATGTCCCCGCGTACGCTCCACGTAGAAGGCCAAAGCCCTCTTATAGTCCAGGGTATGCAGAACTGCTTTTGCCCGACTGGCATGCGGCCTGGGAAAGAAGGTCGGAAGTACCACCTCCTGGTTGAGGTGGAATGAAGAGACCACTTTCGGAAGGAACTTGAGGTGAGTGCGAAGCACCACCCTATTCCTATAGAGCCGTGTGTAAGGTCTATCAGAAACCAGAGCCTACAGCTCACTCACTTGTCTGCCCGATGTGAGTGCCACCAAGAAAAGCACTTTCCAAGAGAGGAAGTGGAGATGGCAGGTAACCATCGGCTCAAAAGGTGGGCGAGTAAGCTGCTCTAAGACCACATTCAAATCCCACTCGGTCGCTGGGGGGCGAACCGGGGGCTTCAGCAGAAGAAAACCTTTCAGGAACCTGGACACCAAAGGGTGTGCAGAAAGAGGTTGCCCTTCCACTGGAGAGTGGTGTGCTGACAAGGCACTAAGGTGGACTCGGACAGAGTTTGACTTGAGGCCTAAATCTGAGAGGTGAAGCAGGTACTGCAACACTACTGCCACTTGGAAGGAGAAAGGGTTTTCGCCCTGCTTACCTATGCTTCATACCTGCTTACCACACTTCATACCTATGCCACTTAAACATGTAGGTTTTCCTAGTCGATTGCTTTCTTGATGCTAGCAGTATATCTTCTACATTTTTAGGGAGGAGAAGTGGTGCAAGGACTACCCTTTCAGCAGCCATGCCATCAGGTTGAGAGACCTGAGGTTGGGATGCAGGAGAGTGCCCTCCTCCTGCAACAGGAGGTGGGGATGTAATCCCAGAGGAATTGGGGCTTCTGCCGCCAGTTGAAGCAGTAGCGGAAACCATGGCTGTCTCGGCCATCTGGGGGCTACCAGGATGACTGAGGCCTTGTCCTGAAGGATCTTGGACAGAGTCCTGGCCACCAGAGGTGTGGGAGGAAATGCATACAGGAGGCCCACAGACCATGATATTAGGAAAGCATCTACACCAACCCTTAACAGGTGTGGCTGTCTGGAGCAGAAGCGGGGCAACTGGTGATTCTGCGGACTCACAAACACATCTATGGATGGTCGCCCCCAGTACTGGAACAGCTGCTGGGCTCCAGTTGCCATTCGTGCGGCTGGAGAATTCTGCTTAGCTTGTCGGCTAAGAAGTTCTCCTGACCTGGCAAGTATACTGCCTTGAGATGCATACCCTGCTCGACTGCAAAAGAGCACAGGTCCAGGGTCTCTTGACATAGGATGCAAGACCCTGTGCCCCCCTGCTTGTTCACATAGAACATTGCCACCTGGTTGTCTGTCTGGATTAAGACAGGCTGGTGAGCCAGGGTTTGACAGAAAGTCCGTGGAGCTAGGCGGATAGCTCGAAGCTCTAGGAGGTTGATTTGTTGTGTGCTCTCCTGTGGAGACCACACACCCTGAATGCACAGTTCCTGGCAATGGGCCCCCCAGCCCAGCAAGGATGCATCCATAGTCAGCACTCTCATGTGTGGAGGAGGTTGAAATAGCACTCCCTCCAGTAGGTGTTGTGGTTGAAGCCACCAGGTCAATGACCGCACCAGTCGTTTGGACACCTTGATCCTGTCTCTGAGTTTGCCTGTGGCCTGTGTCCACTGGTCCCTGAGACACCACTGAGCTGTTCTCATGTGGAGGCGAGCATTGGGTGTCACATGCACCGTGGAGGCCATGTGACCAAGGAGGCGCAGAAAGTGTCTTGCTGAGATCTGGGATCTGCAACTCATTTGCTGCACTAGGGCCAAAAGTCTCTGTGCCCTGACTTCCGGTACAGAGACTTTGAGTGGGAATCAGAGTGGAGTTTGTGTAATTGATCACAAACCCTAAGTGTTGTAGCAACTGGATAGTGTCAGACGTGGCCTGTTGGGCTTCCAGGGCTGACTGGGCTCTGATGAGAAGGCCGCCACCACCGCTAGACACTTTGTGAACACCCTGGGTGCGGAGGTGAGGCCAAATGGAAGCACCTTGTACTGAAAGTTGTTTCCTCCCACCACAAATCGTAGATATTGTCTGTGGTCTGGGTGAAATAGGATGTGTGTGTAAGCATCCTTTAAGTCTAAGGAGCATAGCTAGTCTCCCTGGCGGAGGTAAGGCAGCAATATTCCAAGGGAAAGCATCTTGAACTTTTCCCTCACCAGGAACTTGTTTAAGTTGCACAGGTCGAGGATGGGTCTTAGGCCTCCAGTTCTCTTTGGTATCAGGAAATACCTGGAGTAGAAGCCCTTTCCCAGCAGGTGGTGGGGCACCGGTTCTACCGTCTGATCCTCGAGAAGACCTGCTAACTTCTTTAAGAGGAGGTCCCTGTGAAGAGGGGGTCTGAGAGGCTTCCCTGGAAAGTAAGAGGGAGGTGCCTGGGTGAGATGTAGCCAATAGCCCATTTGGACTATCTGAAGAACCCAGGTATCTGTTGCGATGGCTGGCACCTGTGGGCATACAGGTTCAGCCTTTCTCCAGTGCATGGCCTTGCTTCCTTGGAAAGAGCGACTATGCTCTGGGAGTCAAAAAACCCCTCCAGGCTGGGCCGGAGCCGGTGCCTAGGGCTTGGGGGCTTCTTGCTTACGCGGGCCATGCCCCTGTCCCTTGGCCTGCTGCCCTTGTTGGGGAACTAGGGAGGCTTGATATGTGGGGTAGTTGTGGTAAGCAGTACCTTTTCTTGGGAAAAAGGGCTTCTTACCCGAGCCCTTCTTCTTAGAAGGGGCAGAAGTCTTCTTCGAGAGCCTTGTCCGGGTCAGGTACTCGGACTCGATCTCGGCAGCCTTTTCTGTCATGGACTTGCCAAAGAGGTTTTTACCTTGGCAAGGGACATCAACCAACTTGTCCTGTACCCATTGCTCCAGGTCTGACGACTGTAGCCATGCCTGGCAGCGTGCACTGATGCCGGCCACAGCTACTCGGGCCGACGTCTCGAAGCCGTCATAGGCTGCTCGAGTCATAAACTTCAAGCACTCCCGGATCCCAGAGGACAAAGTCTTGAAGCGCTGCAAAGGTCCCTCGGAGAGACCAGCTGAGAACACGGCAATCTCCTTTGCCAGGTCTCGCAAGTACATGCCCATGTATAGCTGGTATGTCTGGATTCGGCATGACAGCATTGCACCCTGGTAGCACTTCCTGCCGAGGGCATCCATGTTGCGGGCCTCCTGGCCAGGAGGCACCGAGGAGTGCATCTTCTGGCTCTTGAGCCGGCGCATGACCGATTCCACAACCATGGAGTTGTGCGGCAGTTGTGCTTTCTGGAATCCAGGGCTCTTGCGAACTCGGTAAATGGAATCGATTCACCTGCTGAGTACCGGCATCGAGGCCGGTATCTCCCACATGCGGAGCATCAGCCGTTCCAGAATCGGAGGCACTGGTACAGTAAGGGCTTCCCGAGGGGGAAAGTCATACTGGAGGATCTCGAGCTCCTCCGCTTGAGGCTCCTCATCGGCCTCGGCAGGGAATGCCAATGCCTTGGCAATGTTCTGGACGAAGTCCAAGCACCAAGTGTCCTCCGGGGGAGACCTTCTCTGAGGTTCAGATCCTGGGGAATCTGATGGGTATCCAGTGACTCCTTGTCTTCCGTTTCCCAACCGGACTCCTCCGAGGAGGAAACGAGCAGCTCCGGCCTCAACCGCCCCGATGCCGGTGGAATCAGCGTCAATGACCTTGGTACAAACAGGAGGTCAAGGGGGACCTCGGTCGAGGATCGACTTGAGTTCTTAGTGTTTCGAGGATCGGCTCGGTCTCCGGGGTCGACTTCGATGTCGATGTCCCGGTGGTTGGGGCGGATGGACCGGTGAGACCGGCGATCAGTGCCCGCTGCTGGTCCATGAAGGCAGACATGCTGCGCTCCAAGGCTGCCATCCTGAGACCAAGCTCAGGAGGCTCCACAGCCCCCGAGTTGGGTCCCGATGCTGTCAGGCCTGACGCCGGCTCTCCCGGAGGAGAGTTCACAACGAGGACAGTGCTTACCTGCCTCGGCGTCTCTGGTTCCTTACAAGGAAGCTTAGCTGCCCTCTCCGAGGATCCGGGGCAGTGGGCCGGGCTCCGCGACCTGGCCCGCGAGGGACCAGGCTGTTCTGAGCCACCTAACGACACCGCCCTCATGGATTTATTCTTCCTCCGGTGTTCCCATGAGGGAGACCCCCTTTCGGAGGACACCCGATGCTGCTCAGGATCAGAGAGCTCCCGAGAGGTCGAGTCCTCCGACAATGTCCGGGCCCAGGCGGGTGTGGACTCAGGAAAAATCCTATCATGTTGCTGCTGCCTGCTTCTCAAGGCCTTGGAAGACATGTTTTTACATGGGCTACAGATCTTCAGGTCATGGTCGGGCCCGAGGCAATGGAGACAGCAGTCATGTGTGTCGGTAAGGGACATTAATCTTGTGTACCGATCACACTTTTTAAACCCGCTGGCAGCCATCGGGAGGAAAAAGAGCCCCTGTGAGGTCAAAGGACCGGACTGCCAGTTAAAAATTAAAAAGAGCATGAACGCTAGTCACTAAAGATAAAAAATGAATATTTGGACCGGACTCAATACTGGTATACCGAGCCGAGGGCGGGAAGGGGAACCGGTATCGAACCGGTCAGACAGAAAATAATTTTCTGACTTTTAAACACTTTTTGGTCGCAAGGGAACTTGGATGACGTCCGTTGGGCTCCACGGAAAAAAGGAGACTGAGCAAGATGGCACCCTTGGGCGGGAAGGGGACCACGCATGCGTGATGCAATCCCAAAGGCTTTCTTAGAAAGCTGGGGATTTGCTCCGCATGAGGGCTCCGTCGGCGCCGACATCACCCATATGTGAGGACTGACTTCCTGCTTGTTCCTGGAGAAGCAACTTTCCAGGCTGGCTACATCATCAGAAAGGACACTGCCTGGATTTGACATTAGAAGGAGGGTGGAGGGGGGGGTCCTTCTAGCACTCGGAGCACCATTTACCTCTACACCTGCTCAGTGCATGGATCATATAGGGTCTGGAGCTTTGGAGTGCACCCTCACCCTGCAGGGTGTCTGCTTGTTCTTGTAAATGCTGCAGCTGACCTTGTATAGATTAGACAGCAGAGATCACTCTCGTTATCTTGTCACTGGAGCCTGTATTCTCCATTACAGAAATGTGAAGAAGATAGATTGGTCATAGGCAGTTTCCATTCAGGATAAAACATTCCCAAGATATTATAATTCGCAAGGCATGCCCTAACATAACCAAATTTGGGAACATTATTATTAATTTTTGGAGATGCTACTGCTGCTTAAAATCAGCCAAAAACAGAGCCCAAGCCTCTTCGTTCACACACACACACACGGAGAACAAAGACTTCCCCACTCACACCCACAGGCACCCCAAAGCACGTCTCTGGCCTCACAAGAGTGATCCCACTGTGATTCCAGTACTCTGGCAGCGAATATTACAGGACAGCACATCACAGCGAGGAGGTAAGCCCCTCCTCCGCTGCTAGCATCATCAGAGGGAGACGCTATTGCTGCTTAAAGCCTCACTCGATAAAGGCGTGCTTGGCATGGCCCTTAGGCAAGGACCAGTGACAGGACAGCCACCAGGACAAACCTCAAACAACCAGCAAGCCGAGGTAACTCCATAAAATGCACAGCGGTCCGATACTCAGCCTTGAAAGACTGCTCGACTCAAACAGCAGACCTGTTTAGCTTTACCTCAATACCTCAAACCCTATCTATTGACAAAGGAATACAACATGCCAGCCACCCAATATCTCCACTCCTACTGCTTATCCTCATCCTTCTCCCCTACTTCACAAGGGCCACTCCTGCCACTAAAACAACCCTACAAATTCTATACCACTCCCTACCCAATATTACCACTCACCATGGCAGAGCACACACAGACACACAAACAAATGAACCTAATACAAATTCAGCCAACAACACAAATTCAGCCAACAACAGTGACAAGGCGATAGCGGAGAAACTGAATGAATTCTCTGCTTCGGTCTTTACTGAGGAAGATGTAGGGATGTTATCCATGACTGAAGTGGCATTTAAAGGTGCAGAAGAAGTGAAGGAAATATCAATACATCAGGAAGATGTATTACAACTATTAGATAAACTGAAGAGTAGCAAATCACCTGCGCCGGATGGTATACATCCAAGGGTGTTGAAAGAACTGAAATATGAGATTGCAGACCTGCTATTAGTAATCTGTGAACTATCATTAAAATCAACTGTAATACCTGAAGATTGGAGGATGGCGAACGTAACACCAATTTTTAAAAAGGGTTCCAGGGGTGATCCGGGTAATTACAGACTGGTGAGCCTGATGTCAGTACCGGAAAAATGGTAAAAACCATCATAAAGAACACAATTGTTGAACATGTAGATAGTCATGGCTTAATGGGAGACAGCCAACATGGCTTTAGACAAGGAAGATCTTGTCTTACTAATCTGTTATGTTTTTTTGAAGGTGTGAATAAACAGGTAGACAAAGGTGAGTCGGTTGATATAGTGTATTTGGACTTTCAGAAAGCCTTTGACAAGGTCCCTCATCAGAGACTTTTGGCAAAACTAAAGAGTCATGGGATAGGAGGCAGTGTACTATTGTGGATCAGGAACTGGTTAAAAGATAGAAAGCAGAGGGTAGGGCTAAATGGCCAATTTTCCCAATGGAGAAAGGTGAATAGTGGTGTACCCCAGGGATCTGTGCTGGGTCCGCTGCTTTTTGACATATTCATAAATGACCTGGAAAAGGGAATAAATAAGTGAGGTTATCAGATTTGCAGATGACACAAAGCTATTTAAAGTTGTTAAAACCCAAGAGGATTGTGGAAAATTGCAAGAGGATCTTGATAAATTGGAAGACTGTGCATCAAAATGGCAAATGAAATTTAATGTGGACAAGTGCAAAGTTATGCACCTAGGGAAGAACAGCCCAAACTATGGTTACATGATGCAAGGTTCCACATTAGGAACCACCGCCCAGGAAAAAGATTTAGGCATCATTGTGGATAACATGTTAAAACCCTCCGCCCAGTGTGCAGCGGTGGCCAAGAGAGCAAATAGAATGCTAGGTATCATAAGGAAAGGAATGGAAAATAAAACAAAGGATATTATAATGCCTCTATATCGTTCCATGGTGAGACCGCACCTTGAATATTGTGTGCAATTCTGGTCTCCGTATCTTAAAAAGGATATAGCGTTATTAGAAAAGGTTCAGAGAAGAGCCACCAAAATGGTAAAGGGGATGGAAGGATACTCCTATGAAGAAAGCCTAAAAAGGTTAGGGCTCTTTAACCTGGAAAAGAGACAGCTGAGGGGAGATATGATAGAAGTCTATAAATTAATGGACGGAGTGGAATAGGTAAACGTGGATCGATTGTTTACGTTATCAGAATATAGAAAGACTAGGGGACATGCAATGAAGCTACAGGGTGAGCTATTTAAGACTAATAAAAGAAAATATTTTTTCACTCAACGTGTAATCAAACTCTGGAATTTGTTACCGGAGGATGTAGAAAAGGCTGTTAGTGTAGCTGGGTTTGAAAAAGGTCTGGAAAAGTTCCTGGAGGAAAGGTCCATAAACCATTATTAAGAAGGTACCCAGGATATCAATGCTTGACCCAATACAAGCATTGTGGAACCTGTGTCTTTTGGGGAAACTGCTAGGTACGTATGACCTAGATTGGCCACTGTTGGAAACAGGATACTGGGCTTGATGGACCTTGGTCTGACCCAGTATGGTATATCTTATGTTCTTATGTTCTTACATAAAACTCACAACCAGTCCTCCCAATGCACCCCCATCAGCATAGAGCTTATCAATGCCAGATCCATCCGTAACAAGGCAAACACCATTGTAGTCCACCTCCAACACAACCAAGCCAACATACTATGTAGCACTGAGACCTGGTTAAAAGGCATTGACTAGGTCATCCTAAATCAAATCACACCCAACACACACATTCAACTGTCCACGGTTACACAAAAGGAGAAGAGGGTTGCTAATATTAGCAAGAACACACCTCAAGTTCAAAATACATAAAACAGTAAGCACAGAGCACTATAATATAATCACCATAGAAAACAGACACACAGCCCTCTGCCGCACTTACAGCCCCCCCCCCCCCTAATGCCTGTACAGATGACCTTTCCATCATTCTTGAATTGGTGTGTGTGGTAATCTCTCCCCACAATCCACTGATTCATCTAGGGGACCAACTTCAACTCAGCATCCACCAAAGAGGCCACAGCTTTCTTCAGAGTGATGGAATCTCTAGAATTTGTACAACTCCTCACAGGACCATCCCACCGCATTGGCTCCACTCCAGACCTCATATTCACCCCTTTTCATAAACGCAACTACATAACATCTCCCCTAGTCACCCCAATACCATGGACCAACCACTATGCCATAAGCTTCCACATCTTCATCCCCCATCTAAGCACACAGGCGAAGACATCGCACCCAGGAAGAAGATTCAAAGGATTCAACAAGGACAAATTTCTACAGGAAATCCTCCCCAGCCTACCTCAAGAAATCACAGATATAGATATGGCAATTGAAGCTTGGAATACAATGATAGCTGCAGCAGCCAGAATAACAAGCTGAGTAAATCCTAACAGCAAGGATATGAGAGCAAGATCTGCACCCTGGTACTCCAGTGAAATACAGGAAACCAAGAGATTACTACGTAAGCTGGAATGGAGCTGGCGAGAGAACAAGACCCCAGCCAATTTAAAGCAATACCAGACAAAGCAAAGGGAATACAATAGCCTAATTAACCGCCATAAGCAGGAATACCATATCAACATTAACCTAAAATCTTGCAACAAGTCTAGAGAGCTCTTTGAAATTGCCTGAACCCTAACAAGGGAACCAACTCACGCAGCTGAAGAAATGATCCATCCTCAATCATTTGCTCCTTCTCTCCAAGCAAAAATCCCTACACAGAGAAACCTCACCTGATAAAGCAGCGGAACTCACTTTCTCCGCCAGCAAACACATATGGAGTGAATTTTCAATACCCGACATAGAACAAGTTGCCCACACAATCACCTCACTAAACACTAGCACAGCACTCACTGACCCATGCCCCATAGCATGGATAAAATCAACCAAGGACAAACTCAATCAATTTATCCACATGCACACCTCCCTAACCCAAGGATACATGCCTCCCTCCCTCAAGCAATCAACCATCTGCCCCATACCTAAGAACATCTCACTAGATAATACAGACCCAGTGTCATACCGCCCCATTTCAAGTCTCCCCTTTCTAACCAAGATAATTGAAAAGATAGTACAGGGCAACTGCAGGACCATGTAGATGCTCATTCCCCCCTCAACCCCCATCAACACAGCATTCGACCTAATCACAGTGTTGAAACCCTGCTCACACTGCTACTCGACATATTAATCAGAGGGATAGACAACAAAAGAAAGAGCTTTCTACTCATCTTCATTGACATCTCCTCTGCATTTCACACAGTGTCCCACAGGGTCCTCCTCAACAGATTGCAAGACATTGGCCTCCATAACAACATGCTCATTTATTTATTTATTTATTTAACAATTCTTTTATACCGCGCTATCACAATCAGTGCGGTGTACAATGAACAAGAACATACTACAATGCATACAAGTAACATTGAGTTTTACATTAAACAGGGAACTTCAACAATAGGACAACCGGGGGAACTATGTACAGATTAACTTAATGTACTATGTACAGATTAACTTAATGTTATATACAGTAATATGAAACTCGTTTGGATGTTGTAATGTGGTTCACTAATAGGACTAGAGAGAAGGTTGACCAGCTAGCCCTTTTCAGGTTGTATTGCGGAGCTAGTTTTGATAATGTCTAGGTTGACTTCTGGGTAGCATTTTGTAAACAAGTGGTATTTCAATGCCTTTCTAAATAGGATTAGGTTTTTGATAGCACGGATTTCGTGAGGTAGCGCATTCCAGTTTAGAGGTGCAAATAAGGAGAAGGCCCTGTTGGAGGTGGCCTTAGTGCACTTCGTTATTATTTTTGGGACTATTAAGGTGTTCATTGATGTGGTTCTCCTTTTTCTGTTTTCCAGGGTGACATGGATGAGCTTGCTGATTGGCGTAGGGGGGCAGTTATTTAGTGCCTTGAAAGTAAGGACTAAAGACTTATACTGGATTCTGGCATGTAATGGCAACCAATGCAGTTCTTTCATGATGGGTGTTATATGGTCAGATCTTGATGAGCCAGAAAGGACTCTGGCGGCTGTATTCATGGCTAGGCGGAGCGGATTCAAAGTTGATTGAGGGAGGCCATGAAGGATGATGTTGGCAAAATCCAGGTGTGGGAGGATTAATGCCTGGAAGGTTGTTCGGAAGTCTGTGGGATCAAGTAGGGAGCGGAGGTGACGTAGCGATTTGATCTTATAATATATAGTTTTTGTGATGTTCTTGACATGCGTTGTCATATCCAAGTGCTGATCCAATGTGATGCCGAGGTAACGGATGGTGGCTTTTGATTTCAACTCTATGTTGTTGACGAGTAGAGATGGAGGAGGTATGAACTTACGGTTCCTTGTGACAAAAAGAACGTCAGTTTTGTTGTGGTTAATCCGAAGGTTTTGAGATAGTAACCATTCGGCTGCAGCTTCAAAACAGTTGATTATTGGGGAGAATACTGGGTGTTCAATTGTGAACGGCATATATAGGAGGATGTCGTCTGCGTATGCGAGACATTGTACATTAAAGGATCTGATCAAGTCACATATCGGCTGCATGTAGATATTAAACATTAGTGCCGATAGGGACGATCCTTGGGGTACTCCCTGTGATTGCAGGAATGGTTCTGAGGATTCGTGGCCTGTTTTTACTTGTTGCCACCTGTTAGATAAGTAGGATTTACACCACTCGAGTGCTGTGCTTTGAATCCCCTTATCTTTCAAGCGTTGTAGGAGTATGTCATGACTCACAGAGTCGAAAGCGGCGGAGATGTCCAGGAAAATGAGGACGAAACCCTGTTGTATGTTATTTATTCCTGATACCAGAACATTGAACAGGGTTGTAAGGACTGTGTCGACTCCATGCGCTTCCCTGAAGCCATGCTGAGATGGATCTAGTGGTGCTTCAGTGTCAATATGATGTTGGATTTGTTGTTGGGCAGCCTTCTCAATGATTTTTGCAAGCTGTGGGATGCTCGAAATAGGCCTGAAGGAATCAACTTTGGATGGGTCCAGTCTATTATTTTTCAGTAGGGGCTTGATGGAAGTGCGTTTTAGATTCTGCGGGAAGGAACCTGTTGAGAAGGACTGGTTCAGTATTTTGCTCAATATTTGACTGAGGTCATGTCGCATGTCCTTGATCCAGCTGGCTGGACACGGGTCGTTAGGAGCTGTACTGGGATTGATTGAGGCAATAATGTTCACAACCTCTCTATTTGATACAGTGGAGAAGTTGTGTAGTGGCATTGCCTGGGATGCCTTGGGTGAAGTGGTGGTGTTATTGACATTTGTGTCTGTGTTGGTTGTAATCATCTTTGATTGCAGGTAGTTTGCGTAGTCCTGCGGCTGAGGCATAGGGGGTTGTGCTGAGACCGGTTCACCTGTTATGGACTTTACTATGCTGAACAATGCATGTGGTTTGTTGAAGGAGCGTTTTATTAAGCCTGTGTGGTAAGTTTTCCTGCTCTGTGCTATCTTTGCTCGGTGGGTAGTTAGGTATGAGCTATATGCTACCAGCGCCTCAGGAGAATGAGTTCGTCGCCACTTTCGCTCAAGTTTGCGTAGATGGTGGAGGGATGTGCGAAGGTCTGTGGAGAACCATGGAGTATGTTCACGTTTTCGAATTCTCTTTTCGGTGAGTGATGGGCAGGAGGCAGCTCTCAGGTTTTCATCCCATTTGGATACGAGATCATCTAAGTCCATGGTTGTGTTGGCCATGAGAGGTCTGAGATTCTCTAGGACTACGCTCTGGTTGAGTGGTCTAAAGCGGGTTGTGTGGGATCCAGATGTGTTAGAAGACTTTCTGGTTTTGTGGGATGTATTAATGGGTATATTGAAACTGAGACGACTGTGGTCCGACCAGGGTACTGGTATTACAGATAGTGCAAGAGTTAGGGGTGTTATGGCGTTGGAGAGAGGTGCGAAAATGAGATCTAGTTTGCCACCTTTAGTGTGAGTGGGGGAATCGACAAGCTGTTTGTAACCTAGATCCTCCAGGGCGTCAAGGAATGCTGCTGAGTGGCTGTCTTGAAGAGATGGGAGATTGAAATCACCGATTAGCCAACTTGGTGAGCGTGAGGTGGATGTAGTACATGCCTGCTCAATTATAGTTGGAAGATCATCTGGAGAGTGGGAGGGTGCCCGATAGAAAAGGTTGATTGTGCAGAGCTCGTTAGCTATAGTGAGGGAGTCAAGATGAGTTGAGCTAGAGGAGTTGGACATCTTGAAGTGTAGATCAGCTTTGGCTAGGATGAGGGTTCCGCCTCCTTTCTGACTGGGTCTGTGGGATGTGTATATCACAAATCCTGGTGGTAGCATCTGATTTAGTAGTACGTTGTCACAGTCGGATAGCCATGTCTCTGTGATCATCAAGATGTCGAGATTATATTGGGGTATCAGGTCAATGGCTGCGGGCCATTTAGATCGTACTGATCTGGCATTTATCAGCGCACATTTCAGTAGGCGTTGGTGATGACGCTTCTCTTCATATGGTTCGCTTCATATGGTTCCAATCCTACCTTAGCAACCGGCAACAACAAGTAAGAGTGGGTAATAGTACCTCTGACATGTTTGACTTGGTCCAAGGCATACCATAAGGGTCCTCTCTGTCTGTGCTTCTCTTCAACCTCTACATTCAGCCAATATGCAACATCTTCAAACAACATAACATTCAATATACAATATATGCAGATGACATCATGGCCTACACTCCGCTCAACCTGGAAAACCCAGACTACAGCACTATGACAGATTGTCTACAGGAGATGAACGAATGACTTAGCAATAACAATGTTAACATCAATTACAAAAAGATGGAATCCCTCATAATCACATGAGACACATCATTTACCCTTCCACTCTCACTCAAAAGACACGACACATCCATACCGGTAAAAGAAGAAGTGAGATATCTCGGAGTCACCTTAGATTGCAACCTGAACCTACACACACATATCAACAGAACTTCCAGGAATGCGTACCATAAGATGGCGATCATCAGAATGCTCAAACCCCTCCTCAGCCAAGACCACGTTTGCATGGTTACCCAAGCTGTTGTTACCCCCATCCTGGACTACTGCAACTCATTATATCATGGACTACTAAAACAAGCAACCTGGCTACTGCAGTTGGCCCAAAACACCGCTGCTCGCATCAGCACTGGAGCAGCAAAGCACAACCATATAACACCCCTCTTGAACAAGCTTCACTGACTCCCAATCTGCTCCTGCATCAAATTCAAAACAGCCCTCAACATATTTAAAATTAAACACAAGCTGTCTGCCAATGTACTTCAAGGCCTGATCTACATGAACCCCAGCACCAGACTGATGTGACGCAGCAAGATTGACACCATCACAACACCCAGCACATTCTCGAAGGCTAACCAATCTACCACAGGGAGAGCTTTGTCCCTTCCTGCACCAGCACTCTGGAACTCTCTACTGGGTGCACTAAGAGCCACCATGGATGCAAAAGACTTTCAGAAGAAGCTAAAAACCTTCCTTTACACAGAATACTTTGGGGACATCACATAGCAGCCCAATTACTAAACTAATCCCCTCAAAACAGTGAAACTAAGTGCACCCCCACCCACCCCACTTCAAGCAGATTCTGGTTTCCGTAAATAGGTTGTAAATAAGTTACTCTGTAAATAAGTTAAGTCAAGTTCAAGCAATTCATGCATGCCTACCTCCCCCCCCCCCCCCCATTTTGATATGTATTACGTTTGATATAACCTGTAAATCGCTTTGATTGATGGAGAAGGCAATATAGAAAACCTGTTAAGTAAAATAAATTTACCTCTCCAGTACTAGTTCAAAGCAAAGCTACAATCAGGTACTGCCCTGTCCCTGGATGGCTTACAATCAATGGAGAATTAAGTGACTTCCCCAAGGTCACAGGGAGTTTCAGTGGGATTTGAACCCTGGGTATTCTGATCCCAGGCTGCTGCCCCAACTACTAGACGCCTCCTCTACTCCTTGGGATACCCCTAGGAGTCAAATGAGAACAAGGATCTAGCAAAAACATAGATAGGAAATCCAAATGAGAGGTTCGGAAACAGGTAGTCTAAACAAAGAGAATCCCTAGAAGCAATTCCCGAATATGCTTTTGAAGGATTTTCTGTGTCCCCCTCCATGGCAACAGAAGTATGCGTCAAAAGGGACTGAATGTGGTAGGGCCTTCAAGAGTTCATACATTTAAAAACTTTAAGCTGAGCAGTGGAAGCACCAGCATCAGTGAAGGACTGGAAAGGTCTTCAATTTGGAGGGAGTCTCCTCTAGGAAAGATTTGCAATTCACCCCTGGAGAGATATCAAATCCTTTTAAGCTCAAAAATTGGCAGTCCTACAAATACCAGTCAGAGGAGAGGAAAGCAGTAGTACACTGTGGTCAATTCTGCCTCCCCCCTCTTTCTGCGGCAACAGGAGACAACCTCTGATGCCAATTTGTGCAGCACCTCCCCTCACACTCCATTAGAGATAGCAGCAGATGCACAGCAGTAGTTTTGGCCTGCACCTACTAATCCCCTACAGTGCTTCTTGGCAATGCCCAGGAGAGGAGCTCAGGGATAGGGCAGCCTGGACCTGTCAGAGCCAGGCCCCAAAGGAGTAGTAGATGCAAGTTGATTGGGTTATTCCACCCCCTCCTAGCATGGCCAACCTTTTGAAAGAGAAAAACCCTCCACCTGTGGCTAGTCATGTTCCGCCCATGCCCACCCCAACCCCGCCCAGGTCCACAGGAGAGAGCAGCCATGCAGGCCCCCTCACCCCTACTGGGGAGGAAGTGACAAGGCAGAACAACTGAAGCAGCAGCAGAGGAAACCCCAGCCACAGGGTGATCAGGCGACAGGCATCTAGGAGGAGAGTCAGCCATCGTTAAATTTCCTCAACCCCTCCCCTCCCCTAAGAAGAATGGCAGGCTGTAATACTAACGAGAGGAACAGAAACCTTGCTGAAATTATCTTTCCTGAGGAGGAGGGAACCTGGACAGGGAATATACAAACAGTAAACTTGCTCAGGGGAAAGTATTGCACAGCTGTCTTCTAATTCTCAATTGGAGGGATGCAGAATTAGTGACAATTGTGAGGGGCTCAAGCAAAATATCTACTTAACTCAGCACTACTGAATGTAGCAGCTTAGAAATAAATGTCTCTCTTTATCCTCTTATTTATGGCTGCTATATTTACAACAGAGATAAATGGACCCCACACTGTGTATCTCAGGATGTACCTCGGGGGCATAGGACAGACTACCAAATAAGGAATATTCTTCCTTATTTGGCAGACTGGTCCCCCACCACTCCTGGGTGGTGCATCACAGGATGCACAGTGTGGGGTCAGGCACTGCCATTTTGAGAAACGGCAGCAGGGAGGCAGCAGTATGTGGGCATTGCTCCTGCCATAGGTGTTGGAAAGGGGTGAGTCACATGGGCCCTGGCCCACTACAAATTACATCCAGCAGGAAGCAGGCTGCTCATGGGGATCCCATTCCATAAGGGCAAAAGAAGAAGAAAAGCCGCAATCGCATCAAAGACCATTGCTGTTTTGCCTGCAGGGATCCGATCTCCCGTGGGCAAACAAGAAGGGTCTTTGACATGATCACAGCCAGCAGGCAGCAGGCTGCCCACGAGGATCCCATTCCCCAAGGCAGAAGAAGAAAACCCATAATTGCATCAAACCCTTCATGACTGCCAGTGGGAGACTGGATCCCTGCAGGCAGAATAGGAAGGGCCTCTGCCTGTGGGGTGGAGTTAAGGCAGGGCTTAGGGTGGTGCTTGCCCCTCCCCCCCATGAAAAAGCCCTTCCGCTGCCCGTGGCTCCTGCTTCCCATTAAACTAAAGGTACTGTGGGGGAAAGAGATTATTGGAGGCCCACGGAGGGCTTTGAGGCTCACAGGCCACTGATGATCTTTGTGAAAGGGTGGGGGATCAGGGCCCATGGGCTACCAATCATTTTGGTGCATGGGGAGGATTGGGGCTCACAGGCCATCAATCAGTTTGGTTGGGAGAGAGTCAGTGGCTGGAGGGACACCGGCCCCCCTGACACTATGTCGATGCCATTGTGGGTCTTCCCCAATGCCTGGATCACCTAAGGTGAAGTGTCAAACATCACCTCAGTGAACTCTGTTTCTCTGGAACAGCATGCCAAAAATTAGCACCATATGCAGGGGCTGATACTGCAGATCCCTGTGTGCATGTGTTTGCTTTGCTCTCCCGGTTTAGTGCTGACTTTTTATGCACAGTTCATTTGCATGCGTTGTGCTTACAGCATCGCTGTGCAAGAAGTCAGTGTTAAACCTGCATTACGAATCCCATACTAGAGTTTTAAGGACTGGGCTCTAGTACAGCCCCATAGTTAGTAAAAAGGCCCCATTGATAATAATGGAAATTGCATTATTTATCATGTGTTAAATTGCATTAATGTGCATTAACTCATGAATGCATATTAGTAAGTAAGGCTCTCAATGTCAGTGATTTGTTTGGGTAACTCCCGAGATTACCTAGACAAATCATCTTTTAAAATTTTAAGGAAATTTTGAAATTTACATGCCAAAGCAGTTAAAAAAGAAATAACCATATCACCAACCACAGAATACTGTATACAAAGACAAGTTTAGAAAAAGGCAACTAATTCCAGTGATGGCAATAAAAGACCACATAAAGAGGAGAGAGTAAATTACATCAAAGGAAAAGATAAAAAGATAAGCAAAAAAATAAGGGAACCAAACTGCTCCCACAACTTCAGCTAATTAAATCAACCCCACATAATCCACACCTAGGGGTATGTTTACTAAACCGTCTTAATGTGCGCTCTGTGACGTTATCGCGCGATACGGTACCTTATCGCGCGATAATGGCGCTTTATCAGGCGCACAGGTACCTTATCGTGCGATAACGCGCGCAGCGGTGCAAACGAGCGCTGAAGGCAAGAAAAGGCTCTCGGAGGGCGGAGGAAGGCTCCCCAGTGGCGGAGAGAAGGGGTCAATGGGCGGAGTGTGGGAGGGGAGAGGCTCTCTGCACACTAACGCTATGAAATCCAAGGCTGAAAAGAAGTCAGTGTTAAACCTGCATTACGAATCCCATACTAGAGTTTTAAAGACTGGGCTCTAGTATAGCCCCATAGTATAACCCTGGCATTAGAGCTGATTTAAAGGGAAGAGAAACCATTTCTGTCAGCAATGTACAGCAAAACCAGGGAAACCTACAAAAAAGTGATAAGTGTGATACATGTGCACGGAACAAAAGTGCAAATAAACATTGAAAATGACCCCAACAAAATATAAAAAATCCATAACCAAGCTGGGCAATAGTGATATTAATAGGAAACATCAAAAAACACTCCCAAGAAAGCTCCAAAAAAATGATATGAATTTTGGAAGGGTCTATGCTCCATCCCCATACAAGGTGAATGATCCCACAGTGAAATAGCGCTGATCAGGGTTTCCCTCTCCATTGGACAGGTTTCCTATGGTGTGCACATGTTCCATAACAACAGGGCGGGCATGTCTGAATGGGCAACTGGACAGATGCTGGGAAAGGGGACACAGAGGGCTGCAGACAGCACATGCTGTGCTGCAGCTGGGCCACAGTGCGGACTAGGGTGATGCCTAGGTGGCCCATAGGAATGCTGAAACAGTAGAGCAGCCAGACAGCAACTGATGAGGGCCCAGCATGGGCACGAGTGTGCTTCCCACATTGTCACAGGGGATAGTACCCAGCAGGTACTGTGGGGCCTGGCACTGCAATACCCCCAAGGGCACAGAACATTGGCAGGCGGTGCTGGGGGGAAGCGTGGACATCTATGCAGGCACCCCTACCCCAGAACCTGCACCATAGGCAGCCACCTACCCGCACAATGTATAGTCTGAGACTGCGCTCCACCAGCACCACCAGCGGACGGGCATGTCAGCAGGGTGGCAGAGGGGTACTGGTGGTGGAGGGGGCAGTGGCAGCTGCCCAGAGCAGACCGTGGCCTAGCCCTGTGTAGGTGTGTGACATGCACTGCAACAGACAGGCCCTGTCTGATGAACAGTCATGGTATCCCCAGGGAAGGCACTGTCTCTGTGGCAACATGGTGGTGCAGTGCACACAGCCAGTGCGTTCAGGAGCAGAAGGTCACAGGTTCAAGTCCCAGCTGTGGTCCCTGCCATCCCAGCCCCCATATTTTACCCACTACTACAACGTGCTAATACAGACAGAACCTGTAGTGCAGATGACATAGACATGCCCAAAACACCTACATTTTACCCTACAGAGCACAGACACCATAAACATGCGCATTACCTAGAGTAGAGTCTCCCAAATGCAGTCCTGGAGTGCCAAATACCATTCAGGTTCCATGCTGCCTCTAATAAATGTGGCTGTGCTGCATTGCTATGCACCGCCCCCATGGTATGCAGATGTATCTCATGCATATTCATTAGGGACAGCATGAAAACCCAAACAGTGTTTGGCCCTCCAGGACTGGAGTTGGGAACCTCTGCCCTAGAGCAGCGGCCAACAGGGGCAGACACACCCGCACCCACAGGCTCCATTATCCCAAGCCTCCTGGAGAGGCAGGATGTTGGGCCCTGTGTGCATCTCCCCATACTAGCACTTGCAGACCTTAGCAATGCCACCCTAAACATGGGAAAACTGTACACAGCTATCAAAAGGTTGCTATGATAACTGGCAGATAGCAATTCCTACGTTAAGCACAATTGGCTGATTGAGCTGCATCATAGCAACCTTTCAGATGTCTGTGGAGTGTGCCTCAGGTCTGGTGTCTGACAGAGTGACCCCAACAGTATTGCTTACCATAGCCATGCCTGCACTGTGCCCAGGACTGGTGTGGTGGCCAGGGTTAGATAGAATTTGTCACATGCCTCTTTGCTTCTCACCACCACCAAAATATTGTCTATTAGACAACGTTTTGGTGGTGGTGAGAATTGAAGAGGCATGTGACACATTCTATCTACCCTTTTGATATCTAGGACATCTGCACCTTGCCCACTCACAATCTTAAATGACAGAGGTGTAAGGCAGGGGTCTCCAAATCCAGCCCTAGAGTGCCACAAACCAGTCAGGTTGGCAGGATATCTCTAATGCATATATATCTCATGAATATTCATTAGGACTATCCTGAACACCTGACTGGCCTAGGGGTTCAAGGAGGACTGGTTAAGAACCACTGACCTACATCATGTAAACACAGGATATGCACTATTCAGTGTGCATCATAGCCCATAAAGACTAGACATGACTGAGAAATACAAAAGAACACATATGTAACCTAGGTGTGGCTGCAGGAACTACCTATCACACACAGTAGCACTGATGGGGACCTACAGCATGGCATATTTCAGCTATGAAAGGTGCTGTGGACCTGGTGCTGGGCGCCCCACCTCACCCTGAGGGTGAGCACAGTAGCCGCACAATGTGATGGTCTGTGGCTAATCTGTGCCAGTACCACACACGGTCAGTTCCCCCTACCAGGCCGAGGTTCTTTGGGGGTGCATACCCCATCTTGTGCCCATCTGTCGACTGCTGATTTGCATGTGCAGTGCATCATGGGTATGGGTGGGTTAACCCTATCCTGGTAACCACAGCAGACAGTTTGTGTGGTGATGTGCAGTCCTTCTGCAGCCAGCCAGGGGTTTATTAGCAGCTATAGAGCTGTAGCCCACTGGTTACTTCACTGCCTGTGCAGCCAGAGGTCATGGGCTCATACCCATGGTGGGGTTATTTGATAGGGCTGTCTGAGGCATTGTCTAATTTTAATGTACATTAGTGCTGCCAACAAAAACACCCTCAGAGTACTGTAACCTTAAGATGCCTCAAAAGGCACCTTATAGGGCGCCCTATCAAGTGCCTTATAAGGTGTCCTATAGGGGACATTATAGTGTGCCTTGGCGGACAGTGCACTTTATAATGTGCCCTATGGAGTGCGTTATGGGGTGCCTTATGCAGGACCTTAGGTTACGCCACTGTGAGGGTGTGTTTGCTGGCAGCACTAATTAAAATAAAAGTAAAATGCCTCAAAAATCACTACTTAAATGTAAAGGGTGATGTCTCAGCCAGCCTTATGCATACTGAGGGATTGAACTCATGACCCCTGTACCAGCAGTCAGTGAATTAACCATTGTGCTACACCTCTGCTTCTATGTTTGCATGTCTGCGCGCCTACTTAAGATTATCGCGCGTTAACGTGCTTAGCGGCGTTCCGCCCGATAATGTACGCAGTGCACGTTATCGCGCGATAATCCCATTTTGCTACGTTAAGACCGAAACGCCCACTCCTTTTATGGCATCCTGCACACTATCGCCGGGCGCACGTTAAGACTGCTTAGTAAACATACCCCCTGGCCTCCAATCAAGCAGCTACTGTATATTCTTTTACCTCATTCAGAATTCCATTTCTTCAGATATATTATGTGATTTTTCAAAAGAGATGGTGCTTAAATTTGAAGATCAAGATAAGGAGATGGTGCAGATAGGCTCTAGGTTTCTTAAATTGGAGAGTCAGTTATCCTCTTTGTAAACTGTCGGGGTAGTTAATATTAAAGATAGTTTGCTGATCCATAACAAAATGGCGTCCTTAGAAAATTTGCTTAGTGGTGGAGGCTAGGCTAAATAAAGCAACTGGGCACCACTTTAATTAAAATCAGATATTCAATGGCAGAGCAGATCCGGTTTCCACCTCTGTATATCTGGGCTGGCCGAACACCAGCACCGCTATCTGGCCAGCAGGGATACTCAACTGCTAACCGGACAGTGTGATTGGTCAAAGTTAGGACAGCCATTCATATGTCAGAATTTCAACCGGTTAAGCTATCCAGTCACTGGCTGAATATTGTCGCTAACCAAATAGCAACTGTCACAGCCCCTGCTAACCAGACAAAATGTTTAGAAAATGCCGCCTGTGGTATCTAATATATACTAGGGGCCAGAATATTCAGCAGTGACATTTAGCATTGATAAAGTGACTAGCCACCGACACTGAACTTTAAACCTCGATAGTCAATGCTGGGGCCACTGGCATTGAGGATCTGGGGTGGCTGGATAGAGCATAAGCCCGGTTAGTTTCAGCAGGGAACGTTAGGATCGCTTTTCCGGTGCCTAACATTCACTGCTGAAGGATAACCAGCTAGTGGATGAACATCGCCCCCTAGCTGCTTATCTCCGGGTGTAAGGCTACCAGATGTCCCCAACTTTCAGGGATTGTCTCCAATTTTAAAGCAGCCTCCTGTCCCTGATTCCAGCAATGAGGACAGAGTAGGGCTAGAAAAAAATGTAATTTTCAATTTTGTAATTTGAATATCTCAGTTTTTAGAATTTATATCTTTATATGTTGCACAGTATGGGAGAAATGCATCACCATTTCTATTTCTCTGTCTGTCTGCTTGGAAGCGTTATTGTTGCTGTCATGACATGGATTTAGGGAGGAGGAGGCAAAGTAATGACTTCTCTGCTCCATGCTTTGTTACTCAAGCCTAGAACTAAGGTGCCCCTTCCTCACTCCACCACAGTTCAAATAAATGTCCCAGATTTGCCTGCAAAAATTCTGGTAACCTTACCTGAGTGCCGGCTCTGATCTTTCTCCCCCCCCCCCCCCCCCCAGAATACCATGATAAATGCTAGCCAGCACCCACGGATATTCAGCAAATGTTCAGGTCTGTTAACTGCAGTAATCACTTTGAAAATCCCCCCCCCCCCAACTTCCTAAGGGGATAAGAACTGAGTTTGAGAAAGAAAGATATGTGAACTATATTTTACATCAGGATAACCTAGATCTATCTGCCTTCTTAGAATTCGTTCAGGACAACATTGTTACGAGAACTACTGTACATTGTTGGTTGCTTTTACTACTGCGATGGAGAAAGTATCAGTACTAAGATCTTTTCTTGTTAGTAAGGCAAGAAAGCCAAGATCCCTTATCCTAAAACCATTCTCATTAGCTTCTAATCTATGGTAGAGAATGCCATTCTCATTAGCTTCTAATCTATGATAGAGAATGAAAGTGCCTTTAATATCAGAAATCGGTACTGCCTGCAAGGTCCTAATAGTAAAACTTGACTTGCTAAAGAGGAAAACTTACAGTCTACATCAAGCTAAGTTAGACAGTCTTATTAGCGGTATTACATATCTGAGATATTGTCCCTTGAAGCATTCTCTTGGCTCAGGATACAACTTTTGATAAGTCCATCAAGTAAACATCTCTAGAAGGAGGAGGAAATAGCCAATGCAATAAAATGGGGGGATAAGACATTTTTCAGATATATTAGTGAGAAGAGGAAGGGCAAAAGTGGTATTGTCAGATTCAAGGGTGCAGGGGAGGAATATGTAGAAGCTGATAAGGATAAAGCAGAATTGCTTAACAAATATTTCTGTTCTGTATTCACAGATGAAGAACCAGGAGCAGGACCTCAGAAAACACCCACAAACAGGAACAGAAGCGAGGGACATCTTGAACAATTTTCGGAAGACTGTGTTTGTGAGAAACTAGCTCAACTTAAAGTAGACAAAGCGATGGGACCGGATGGGATACACCCTAGAATACTGAGGGAACTTGGGGATGTTCTAGCAGCTCCACTGACTGACCTTTTCAATGCCTCGTTGGAGTCGGGAGTAGTGCCAAAGGACAGGAGAGAGGCTCATGTGGTGCCTTTACACAAAAGCGGAAGTAAGGATGTGGTTGAAAACTACAGGCCGGTTAGTTTAACTTCGGTGGTGAGTAAATTATTGGAAACGCTGCTGAAATTGAAAATAGTGAGGTTTCTGGAGTCCAGCGTATTACAGGATCCGAGGCAGCATGGATTCACCAGAGGCAGGTCTTGTCAGACAACTCTGATTGATTTCATTGACTGGGTGACCAGGGAGTTGGACCCAGGGAGAGCCCTAGATGTGGTGTATTTAGATTTCAGTAAAGCCTTTGACACTGTTCCTCTAAGGCGACTTATAAACAAACTGAGCACCCTAGGGATGGACCCTAAAGTTACTGCTTGGGTTAGAAATTGGTTGGGTGGGAGGTGACAAAGGGGTATGTTTACTAAACCGTCTTAAAGTGCGCTTTATGACATTATCGCACGATAAGGTACCTTATTGTGTGATAATGGTGCTTTTTTAGGAGCACAGGTACCTTATCGCGCGATAACGCGCGCAGCGGCGCAAACGAGCGCTGAAGGTGGGGAAAGGCTCCCGGAGGGCGGAGGAAGGCTCCCCAGGGGCGGAGAGAAGGGGTCAATAGGTGGAGACTGGGAGGGGAGAGGCTCCCCGCACACTAACGCTGTGAAATCCGAGGCTCAAAACAAACGCCAGTGAAGCCCTGGCGTTAGAGCAGATTGAAAGGGGAGAGAAACCATTTCTGTCAGCAATGTACAGCAAAACCAGGGAAACCTACAAAAAAGTGATAAGTGTGATACATGTGCACAGAACAAAAGTGCAAATAAACATAGAAAATTACCCCAACAAAATATAAAAAAAACATAACCAAGCTGGGCAATAGTGATATTAATGGGAAACATCAAAAAACACTCCCAAGAAAGCTCCAAAAAAAAAGATATAAATTTTGGAAGGGTCTACGCTCCGTCCCCATACAAGGCGAATGATCCCACAGTGAAATAGCGCTGATCAGGGTTTCCCTCTCCATTGCACAGGTTTCCTATGGCATGCACATATTCCACAACAGCAAGGAGGGCATTTCGGAATGGGCAACTGGACAGATGCTGGAAAAGGGGACACAGAGGGCTGCAGACGGCACATGCTGTGCTGCAGGTGGGCTACGGTGCGGACTAGGGTGATGCCTAGGTGGCCCATAGGAATGCTGAAACAGTAGAGCAGCCAGACAGCAAATGATGAGGGCCCAGCATGGGCACAAGTGTGCTTCCCACAGTATCACAGGGGATAGTACCCAGTAGGTACCCCCAAGGGCACAGAACAGTGGCAGGTGGTGCTGGGGGGAAGCGTGGACATCTATGCAGGCACCCCTACCCCAGAACCCGCACCATAGGCAGCCGCCTACCCGCACACTGGATGGCCTGAGACTGCGCTCCACCAGCACCACCAGCAGAAGGTCATGTCAGCAGGGTGGCAGAGGGGCACTGGTGGTGGAGGGGGCAGTGGCAGCTGCCCAGAGCAGACCGTGGCCTAGCCCTGTGTAGGTGGGTGCCATGCACTGCAACAGACAAGCCCTGTCTGATGAACAGTCATGGTATTCCCAGGGAATGTGCTGTCTCTGCGGCAACATGGTGGTGCAGTGCACACAGCCAGTGTGTTCAGGCGCAGAAGGTCACAGGTTCAAGTCCCAGGTGTGGTTCCTGCTAACCCAGTCCCCGTATTTTACCCACTACTAAAACTTGCTAATACAGACAGAACCTTTATTGCAGATAACAGAAACATGCCCAATACACCAACATTTTACCCTACAGAGCACAGACACCATAAACATGCACATTACCTAGAGCAGAGTCTCCCAAATGCAGTCCTGGAGGGCCAAACACCATTCAGGTTCCATGCTGCCTCTAATAAACACGGCTGTGCTGCATGTCTCTGCACCGCCCCCATGGTATGCAGATGTATCTCAGGCATATTCCTTAGGGACAGCATGAAAACCCAAACAGTGTTTGGCTCACCAGGACTGGAGTTGGGAACCTCTGCCCTAGAGCAGCGGCCAACAGGGCAGACACACCCTGACCCACAGGCTCCATTATCCAAAGCCCCCTGGAGAGGCAGGATGTTGGGCCCTGCGTGCATCTCCCAATACTAGCATACCTTAGCAATGCCACCCTAAACCTGGGAATACGGTACACACCTATCAAAGGTTGCTATGATTACTGACAGATAGAAATTCCTAAGTTAAGCACAATTTGCTGATTGAGCTGCATCATAGCAACCTTTCTGATGTCTGTGGAGTGTGCTTCAGGTCTGGTGTCTGACAGTGTTTACCACCCTGGGGAGTGACCCCAACAGTACTGCGTACCATAGCCATGCCTGCACTGTGCCTAGGACTGGTGCGGTGGCCAGGGCTGCCAAGAGCCTCTGTATTTGCACAATGCTGGCATAGGTGTGGGAGCGTGTGTTTGTCTATCCAGTGTGTGGTGTCTCCCAGCACCTTCCTGAGCCCACACTGTTGCCAGTGTAAGCCTGCCAATGTGCATAATGACGAGCAAGGTACCATGGGTATAGCCCGGACAGGGTGGCCTGGCCAGGATGCATCTGCACAGGGCATAGGGCAATGGCTCAGACATTGTAGTGCCCGACAACCACCTGCACGGACAGGGTGGCACAGCATGTCCTGCTGGGAGGTCACTCTCACCCTGACTGAGCAGTGAGCACGGCATGGCTAGGTTCCCCCATAGGGCTATAGAGTATTTCTTTCATGTGATGTTTATGGGTTCCCTTTTGGGGCCAATCAATGATGTATCTGCTTGGTGTGTATGCATTTTCTCCAGGAACAAGTTGACTAGTTAGCAGACTGTCTGCAGTTAGTATGTGTCTGGATGGAGCATCTTGCAAGGTGCAGCAGCTGGAGGATTGCTGCTGGAGAATGTCAGATAGTGGTGGTGGGGGGGGGGCAGCTGAGCATTTCCAGGCCTGCTGTCTGTCATCCATCTGCATTGACTGCCCTGTAGGGTGTCTGTTCCCCCTCAGGACTGTGGTTGATGGTCCTCTCTACTACCACCATTGTTGGAAGGTAGAATGTGGCTCTGTTGGTGAGAGATCCTGTTTCCCACCCTGAGCCACAGTGGGTGGTGGTATATAATCCACCTATGGGTCCAAACACCCCCTTCCCCTTCCCCTTCCCCTTCCCCTTCCCCTTCCCCTTCATCATGTGACCATGGCACCAACACAGGATATGCACTATTCTGGGTGCATCATAGCCCATAAGGGCTAGACATGACTGAGAAATACAGAATGACACAGATGTATCCTAGGTGTGTCTGCAGGAACTACCTATCACACACAGTAGCATTGATGGGGACCTGCAGTATGACATATTTCAGCCATGAAAGGTGCTGTGGACCTGGTGCTGGGCGCCCCACCTCATCCTCATGGTGAGCAGAGTATCCGCACAATGTAACGGTCTGTGGCTACTCTGTGCCAGTACCACACACGGTCAGTTCCCCCTACCAGGCCGAGGTGCTGTGGGGGTGCATACCCCATCTTGTGCCCATCTGTCGAATGCTGCTTTGCATGTGCAGTGCATCATGGGTACGGGTGGGTTAACCCTATCCTGGTCACCACAGCAGACAGTTTGTGTGGTGACGTGCAGTCCTTCTGCAGCCAGCCAGAGGTTTGTTAGCAGCTATAGAGTTGTAGCCCACTGGTTATTTCTCTGCCTGTGAAGCCAGAGTCAATGGGTTCAAACCCATGGTGGGGTTATTTGATAGGGATGTCTGAGGCATTGTCTATTTTTAATGTACATTAGTGCTGCCCGCAAAAACACCCTCAGAGTACTGTAACCTTAAGGAGCCCCATAAGGCACCTTATAAGGCGCCTTATAGGGTGCCCTATAAGGCGACTTATAGGGCGCCTTATAAGGCGCCCTATCAAGCACCTTATAAGGTGCCTTATAAGGTGTCCTATAGGGGACATTATAGGGTGCCTTGGCAGACAGTGCACTTTATAATGTGCCCTATGGAGTGCCTTATGGGGTGCCTTTTGCGGCACCTTAGGTTACGCCACCGTGAGGGTGTGTTTGCTGGCAGCACTAATTAAAATAAAAGTAAAATGCCTAAAAAATCACTACTTAAATGTAAAGGGTGATGCCTCAGCCAACCTTATGCATTAGGCTCACTGGGGGATTGAACTCATGACCCCTGTACCATTGATCAGTGTATTAACCATTGTGCTACACCTCTGCTTCTATGGTTGCTTGTCTACGTGCCTACTTAAGATTATCGTGCGTTAACGCGCTTAGCAGCGCTTCGCCTGATAATGTGCGCAGCAGTGCGCGTTATTGCACGATAATCCCATTTTGCTACTTTAAGACTGAAACGCCCACTCCTTTTATGGCATCCTGCACACTATCGCCGGGCGCACGTTAAGACGGTTTAGTAAACATACCCCAAAGAGTACAAGTAAATGGAGCTCACTCTGAGGAGAAGGATGTTACCAGTGGTGTGCCCCAGTGATCTGTCCTTGGTCCGATTCTTTTTAACATCTTTGTTAGTGATATAGCAGAAGGGCTGTCGGGGAAGGTTTGCCTCTTTGCAGATGATACCAAAATCTGCAATAGAGTAGACACCCAAGAAGGTGTAGATAATATGAGGAGGGATCTAGCTAAGCTTGAAGAATGGTCTAGAATTTGGCAGCTGGTATTTAATGTTAAAAAATGTAAGGTCATGCATTTGGGCTTCAGCAATCCAAGGGAGCAATATAGTATAGGTGGTGAAGTACTTTTGTCCACTAAAGAAGAGCAGGACCTAGGCGTGGTTGTGTCTGATGATCTTAAAGTAGCTAAACAGGTAGAAAAGGCAACGGCAAAAGCTAGAAGGATGCTTGGGTGCATACGGAGAGGAATGGCTAGCAGAAAAAAGGAGGCGATAATGCCTCTGTATAAGGCTTTGGTGCGACCTCATTTGGAGTATAGTGTGCAATTCTGGAGACCGCACCTTCAAAAGGATGTGAACAGGATGGAGTCGGTGTAGAGGGTGGCTACTAAAATGATTAGTGGTCTTCATTATAAAGCATAGGAGGACAGACTGAAGGATCTTATTATGTACACCTTAGAGGAAAGGCGGGATAGAGGTGATATGATTGAGATGTTTAAATACCTCCATGACATAAATGTTCAGGGAGAGAGCCTCTTTCAATTGAAAGCAAGTTCTGCTACGAGGGGACATGGGATGAGGGTGAAGGGAGATAGATTCAGGAGTGATATGCAGAAATATTTATTTTACGGAAAGAGTAGTGGATCCATGGAATAGTCTCCCAATGGAGGTGGTAGAGATGAGGACAGTAATTGAATTCAAAAAAGCATGGGACAAACACAGAGGATCTCTAAAGGTAAAAAGGGGACTGTTGTAGTTGTTGATATGGAAGGACAGACTAGATAGGTCATGTGGTCTTTTTCTGTCATCATATTTCTATGTTTCTATGTTTCTATCTCTAGTTTCTTGCAAAGCTTTAGAAGCAATTGGGAGAGAAACTACCATAGGCCTAACACCCTCAGTCATTATAGAAGAAGTAAGTATTAGGAACCACCTCAGAGATAGTAAAAGCAACAAAGGTCGAACTGTCTCAAGAAGCCATGGAGGAGGAGGTTGGGACCTTTTGGCAGAGCTCAAAGATGCACCTGCTTTGGGAGAGGAAGACTGTACATTTACCCCTTGGTTCCTAGCAATAGATAAATGTTTATCCATATGGTCGTTAGCTAGCAAGATAGATGTCATTACATTTTTCACTTTAATGGTCCCAGAACAATTCCATAACTTCAGATGCTCTGGAATTATTCTGGTGCTCCTTCAGCATGCCTCTAGATCTCCAAGGAGGTATTTTTCTTAGGGCATGTCCCTGCAGCTGCGATTTAAAGGTCTCAAGTCTGATCTTCTGGAACAGCAAGCACCATTTCTGTCTTCTGCCAACAATGCTCTCTCTCTGGACAAATCATTTTGAATATCCATCCCATTGGCTCATGTGACTGGAAAATGTTGAACCCACTCTTCACCTGAATACAGAGAGGTTTCTCACTGATTGTTTATACTTTGAGCTGCTTACTATAAGATTTTATTGATAGACACTAATTATTAAGAGGCTGCTGCTAAATTAGACTGTTAGAGATCAGAGATGCTTTCACTTCAGATTAAGTCCAGTTGTCAGCTTTATATCAGCACAAACTGACCATCGAAAAGGTGCATGTTTACTAAAAAATGCACCAGTAGCACATGGTTGGACCGCGAAACCAGCACAGAGGCCCATGTCAAATTCAGGAGACATATGTGTCTATCCTTCTGCCATTGGCACCATGGTAACACAGCATGTGGGTGCACCTAATGCCACCGATTGAGGTGGTATTAAGTGCACCCATGATAGCGGTCACAATCGTGACTAGTGTGCGCCCATCACACCCACACTAATCGCAATGTGCCGTAAATGCCCACATTCCTCCCTCAACCTACGCTGTCTCCACCCATTCATCTGCTAACCTGCTAGCATAGGCTTTTTAGTGCGACACGCTTACCATGCACTGAACCCTAAACTAGCAGTGAGTGTGGTTTAATATACAGGCCCCAGAGAGGCCCATAGTCAAAAGTTTAAAGTTAATAATTGTGACAGCTGTACAAATACATTATGTTTTACATGAGAGCACTCTAATCTAATGAATTTAAATTACTTTTAAAAATAAGGAGGAAAGACCTCAGAGGTTAAAAAGGAAACAGATAGTGCACATTCTGAAGCATTTTAAAATCTAAGAGGAGCATTTTTAGCGACAGCGGTCGATGCTGCTAAAGCAGGTGGCTTTCTCCGCTTTAACTTAAACCTGAATATTCAGTGCCGGGACATATCTGGTGACCGGCACTAAATATCCAGTTTCATCGGATTGCAAAACTTCCTAAAATTAGGACAGCCTTTCGCCTAACTTTGAATATGGTCCCCTATGTCTAAGTACATGTTGACAATAAGTTGATTGAAAGGTTTTCTTGTTCAACAAGCATGTTATAAACACTCTGAGGCAGCTTGGCCGAGGGTGCAGCGAAACATGGGCCATGGCAGGATTTACTGAATTGTACATGGATTCTTCATTCTAAATGTTTGAAGGGACGTCTATACAGTGGCTTGTTAGATTGCAAGGTAAGTATTATGGGCCCAATATTCAGCGCCAGCAGGTAGCACTATTAACGGGGCTAACTGCCAGTGCTGAACAGTAAACCCGGATATTCAACGCTGGGGTCATATCCAGACCCGGAATTGAATGTCCGAGTTAGCTGCTCTTGAAATTTGGTATCTGAGCAGTGGCTCAATATCGCAGTTGCCTGATTAGCGATATGCGGTGAAAGTTCAGCCAGGGTTACCTGCACCTGGCTTTTGCCTCATATCACTAAACGGGCAGGGGCTCAAAATCATCACTGCCTGGTTAGCGATCGGTGCCATTTCCATTGCACCCCAGAACGCCCCCAACACACCTTGAGGCTAAGTGGTTAGCATCAGGGTGTGTAGAGCTGGCAGCCGTGGATATTGAGCAGCGCTAACTGTGTTAGTGCCGCTCAATATCCCGTTACCACCCCTTTGAATATCATGAGAATAGAGAGTTTTCATTTTAAACAATAATATATTTGTATTAGGGGTGATAGTTCATATACTGATGTGATTTGTTTAGCTGGACAGACTTTGAATTTTCAAAGACCGTACCCTACGCTGCTGCTGAACAGCTAAATTTGGTCTAAGCAAATCATTCCTCTCGTAAAATTTACTATTAAAAGGAGGCAGCTCTGGGAAGGTTCCAAGAGTGCTGTTTAGCTGGGTCAGCACTGATTAGCCCTGAATAGTCTGTCCTACTGATAACTCTCGTCGGCTAAAGTTAACTAGTATGTTTCTGGTGAGCTGTAGATTGGCTATTCAATCTAAGCACATTCAGGCTGGACATTTAGATAAAAACAGCAGGATAAAATTGCCTAATGAACTTTGTCAGGAGAACACCAGATGTATATTTGCCTCAACAGATCCATCAAGATAAGCGCAGCCTGGGTGCTTGCAATGATTAACCCTCTACAAATAAAAGAAAATTTCTCCTGGGTGGCAGTTCTGTAGCTGGGCCAAAAAGAAGCTATATAAAAGGTCTTAGGGCTAATTTGGAGCTAGACTGCCTCACTGTAGATAGGCTGGCATAGCAGGAGTTTATTTGAAGTTTACTTTTATATTTGTGGACAGTCCAAGCAAATGCCTCACTGTTGTTTCCAGCATCTAAGGGCAATAATATGTTGATTGTCAAAAAACACAAAAGTATAAGTTTTCTAATGCATGACTCATAATAGCATAGTAACATAGTAAATGACGGCAGATAAAGACCAGTATGGTCCATCTAGCCTGCCCAGCAAGGCGGCAAGAGTAGGTGCACCTGCCACTCCGTGCAAGTCACCCCTCCATATGCCTTTGTTTAGGGGTGTACCCACCGCTCCATGTACGTTACCCCTATTTGTTGAGATATAAGAGATAGTTATTTATTTTATTTATTTATTTACATTCTCTTATATACCGTGCTATTCTGCATCAGTGTGGTTTACATTGAACAAACTGAAATTACATTGAACAGGGCATTATAACTTGGAGATAACTATTTTACAGGGAACATGGGCGATGGAGGGTTAAGTGGCTTGCCCACCACCACAAGGAGCACCTGTGGGACTAGAAACCCCAGTCCTTCTGGCCCAAGGTTGCTGTCATCTAGTGAGATCTGAACCCCTGACCTTCTGACCTGAAGTACCTTGCCCCAACCACAAGTCACTCCTCCACCCAGTTATGCTTATTTTGATTTTATCCTGTTGCTGTAAAGGGATTCACTGTGTCTGTCCCATGCCATTTTGAATTCTGTCACTGTATTTGCCCCCACCACTTCCATCGAGAGGGCATTCCAAGCATCCACCACACTTCAGGTAAAAAAGTATTTCCTGACATTGCCTTTCAGTTTACCCCCTTACATCACGAATCCCTATTACCACTAAGGGTGCAACACAGCCATGCAGCATCAGAATTCAAAAAACGCAGCAAAATAGTACAATTATTAAATGAATCACATTTCACACTCCCCCCACAGCCTTCAATCCAAACTTTTTATCAGAGGAGGTGGTGGTACCTCCATCTATGTAGGAGGCAGTCTAGAAAGCATTCCCCTAATTAATTCATGCCACTTTCAATCCCAGCACCGCTTTCTCCCTCCTGTAATGAGATGTCTCTATCCAACTAGAAAAGTCACAAAGGGTCCACAAAAGAGCACACACACTCACAAAAACAAACAGAATAAACCAGAGCAAGGTGTAAGAGAACAATCCTTTATTCACCAAAAAAGACCCGACATGGCTGCGTTTCGGCATTGTGCCTTCGTGAGGGGTCAAGCCTCAAAAGATAAAAATAAAACATGAATATTAAAATGGCATCATAAATCATAAAATAAAAAACATAAACCACATATTGAATACATTAAATAAGAAAATAAAAGCATAATATAAATAACATTAAAATAAAAAAAAAATAATAATAAAAAAGTGATCATTAGACTACATTTATTTATTTATTTATTTAACAGTTTTTATGTACCATCTTCCTGTAAATCAAGACGGTTTACAGCGAACATAACAATGCAGTGTGTTTTGACTGCTCACATTGAATATGGGCATATATAACAGAACTTTTTACAATGATCAAGTATTTACATGGATTTGCACTTTCGCAATATCAACTATTTACAACAGTTTGTACCGGTTACTGGGGGGTTGCTAGAAGGTGAGGAGTGTAGGATAGGAGTAGGGGGGTTGGATACGAGAGGGGTTGTCAGGTGTAGGCTATGGTGGTAGGGAAAAATGTTCTTGGAAGAGGTGTGTTTTTAGTTTCTTCAGGAACTCTATGTGGTCTGAGCAGTTCCTTAGTTCATATGGAAGGGCATTCCATAGAGAAGGGGCATAGAGGGAGAAATTTCTGTTACAGGTGGATTGCTTGCTATGTCTTTTGGAGGTTGGGATGGTAAGGAGATTTTTGGTGGAGGTGCGGCGTGTTCTGTTGTTATTGGAGTTAGATAGGAGTGAGGAGAGGCATGGTGCTGACTTGTTGGATATGATTTTGTGAGTGAGGGTGATAACTTTGAATTTAACTCGGAGTTGGATGGGGAGCCAGTGGAGATCATAGAGCAGTGGCGTGATGTGTGATCGTCTAGGGTTGTTTGTGATGAGACGAGCTATAGTGTTCTGGGCCATTTGGATAGGGTGCAAGCTAGTCTTGGGGAGGCCCTGGTAGATAAGGTTGCAGTAATCAAGGGATGGGAGTGTGAGTGCCTGGCAGACAGTACGGAAGGAGTCGGGATTCAGGAGAGGTTGAAGGTTTCGGAGGGTATGTAGTTTTGCATATATTGTATTAGCTGTCTTTTTTATTTGTTCAGTGAAAGTGAGGTTTTGGTCGAGTATGATTCCTAGGTATTTTACTTAGTTTTTTAAGGTAAGGGTGAGGTCGCTGAGAGTAAGGGTTGTTGGTGGGGTATATGAGGTATTGGTAAACACTTGTATGGCTTCTGTTTTAGATTGGTTGATTAGGAGGTTGTGCCGTAGGAGCCATGAATAAAAAAGAAAGCAAATGTTACAACAGTCATGACATAACAATTATATTATGAAAAGATTCATATAAACTGGAAATCAGTACAGAATGGATGACAACAATATAGAGGGACCATTTGATAAACCACATAGGAGGAAATCTAAACAAACAGAAGGGGGAGGCGGAGAACCAGGGGGATGGAAAGGGCGGAGGAAAGGAAATGAAGGAGATATGTAATGACAATCATCCCTCACTCAAAAAATCAACATAGGTCCTTGTGCCCATGGCCATATATAGTAGGGGATTCTACCAAGATAAAGTCCAATCTTCCAGATAGCCTAAACTGAACTTGGGGATAGGGTTTGGAAAATCAAAGGGGTGAATAAATATGGGTGTTGGACTTCTATGTCTGGTTAAAATAAAGAAAGCAACTCAAAAAATGCAGGAAATAGCAGTCCTACATCTGTTAGCAGGTGACTAAGCAGGTTAAAACACAGAAAATAATAAAAGAGTTATGTTGTTGTGTACTGTGAATGACGCCAACTCCTGGCGACCCTGTGGATAGTTGTTCATGTTGTGACTATTGCCTGGATTTTCTTAGCAAGATATGATTGGAAGTAGATTGCCAGTCCTTTCTTCTGTGTAGTAAGCCTATAGTATCTGTTATTCCAATGTGGTCTCTTATCTAAGTATTAGTCAGGCCTGACCTTCTTAGGGTGGTATGACCATAGGAAAAGAGTTTCAAGCCTGCTTTTTCTTAGGGGCAATGTTATACACCACGTGCTCCATAATAATTCAGAATACACGTGGGAAATAGTAGCTCTCACCATGCCCTAAAATGATTCTTTGCAGCCATTATTCAGGAAAATCTTTAAGTTGCTATTTCCTGGGAGAAAAACATTTTGACCACTTTAATATTTATATTGCACCCTGTCCCTATATCTAACAGGTCTGTAATGAATATGTACACTCCGGAAAACAACTGGGTATACATACAGTCTGTTCTTTGAGTCAATGCAAAGATGATTAGGGATGTACTCCCATTTGAAAATGATATCAAAATAACAATATTAGTCATATTGTTCTATGTCATTTTTCTATCTGAAAAAATCTAATGAGATTTTTTTTGTCATGACATTTTTACTTGCACTAAAGTGCTTTAGCAAACTGTCCAAACTGATTTAACTCCTGCTGTTAGCAGAGTAGTTATATTGTAATTATAGCACTTGCTAAAAATAAAACAATACAACCCTAGAAAAGCTAGATGTCATAAATCTGGAAAAAAATGACAGTGACATTTATTTATTTACTTCTGAAAGTCAAGACGGTTTACAGGGAACTCAGTGCCTTTATAGTAAATAACTTTAACAGTGGTGTGTGCTACAATGAAGCAAAAGATTTTCCATGCACGCCCCCCAATGATCATCCTTGTACTCTATGCCCTCAAAAATGTTCCTCTAAACCTATTTCAATGAGAGCAATGGTGGGCTATATATTTCCCTTTAAACTTTCCATCTTCAACAGGTAACTCTACATGCAATGCAATCTGTGATGTGCTTTGTGAGACAGCAACACTCTTCAGTAACTCAAGAACTTTACATAATCTTTAAAAGTGATTTGGAAGTACAATTTTAATTCATATCTCATAGATAAACCAATGGATATGCTTACTAAACCGCAGTAAAGTTATCAGCGGTAAGTGCAGCGTTAAGGTACCTGAAGCCATATAAGGCAGTGGACAGGTAAGGGGCAACCCGGCGTAAAGGGAGCAATGGGCTGTTTAACGTGCGTTAAAGGGCGTCTTGGCCATTTAACGCACATTAACTTGACATTGCACTTTAAGGTGACAAACAGGGCACGTTAAGGCTAGCAAGGCGCCCTAAGGGCTTTAAGGTACCTTAGGTTAAGGCGCCTTATAAGGAACCTTAGGATAAGGCACCTTATAAGGCACCTTAGGTTAAGGTGCCCTAAGGATGTTAAGGTGCCTTAAGATAAGGTGCCCTAAGGGCAGTAAGATGCCTCAAGTTGACAAGCATGAAATGTAAAGGATAAAAACAGATGTAACCCTAACACTGGATAGAGCATCAAGGAAAAGCAATGGATAAGTGATGGAAGGAAGGAGAGGTGGGAGCTGATGGACCTGCCATATCTGCGGGCATCCTATGTGGAAGCCGGTAAAATGGACAAACAGCTGTACCGGTGCACAGGGTGTTGGCAATGTAAAGTGCTGCAATGACAGTGGGTGGCAGAGGATGAGAATATATGTCCCCCAGTAGAGGCAGAGGTGGCAGGATATTTGCAATGATGAGGACAAAGGAGTAGTGGTACCATGCAGATCAGGCACAGGCGAGGCAAGCATGAAGAGCCACAATGCAGAAAAGGGTACCAGTGCAGGACATGGGGTAGCAGGCAACACAAGAAGACAGGACTCTACACAGCTGACAAAGGCAGATAGATGGGCTGAAGGATGGTTGGCAACTGAGGTGAGGGTGTTATTGCCTGGCAGCACAGATCTGCAGAGATGTGACTGACTGTTACAGGCATGAAAATGATTTGAGTAGGACAGGCATAAAAAAAAGAGAACAAAAAGGAATTTAACCCATGATCCCCTGCTTAGGGAGTCATTGTATTAACCAGTAGGCTACACCTCCATAGCTCTTTGCACAGAAATGGCTGGATACAGAAAGACTGCAGGTCACCATACAAACTGTCTGCTGAGTGTGCCAGGATAGGGTAACCCCACCAGTACCCATGATGCAATGGACATGCAGAACAGCAGTCTACAGCTGATCACCAAATGGAGAATGCACCTCTCCAGCACATCAACTTGCTAAGAAGAACTGACAGTGTGTGATACTGGCACAGAGCAGTTATAGACCATGCCACTGCACAGGTTCTGTGTTCACCCTGAGGGTGAGGATGGGTGCCCAGCATCAGGTCCGCAGTATTTGTGCTGCTAGAAATAAGCTCTGCTGTAGATCCTCATCACTATCTGTGTGTGTCAAGTGTTCCATGCAATGGGACCTAGTCATTCCCTGTGTCCATCTGTATGCCCAAGTCACATCTATCCCTGGTGGACTGAAACCCACCCTTCACCGCCTACCAATGTTATGTCCTTTCCACATTGGGGAGAGATGGCTGGGGAGTGTCAGGTTGGTGCTCTATCAACTATTGGCTAGGGTAGACCTGGTAAATGTAGGTAGATTGTGTTATGCCAGCACAATGTGGACAGTGTAGAGCATGCAATGCGGGTACAGTGTACCCAGTTTGGACTACTGGGTGTATATATGTTTCAGATGACGTGTGGTCACACCCTGCACTGCGTTACCAGGGGCTGCAGTAAAGGGTGTACGTTTAGTTGGGTTTATGAAGAGTTTGGGACGTATCCTGGGGAAAGTCCGTAGACCCTTGTTAGAGTGGTCCCTAGATGTGCACTGCTTGCCCCATTACAGGCATTGTGGTTCCTGTGTGACGTTTGGGGTACCTGCTGGGTATGTGTCCCCTGGATGGGACACTGTGGAACACAGACTACTGGACATGTTTGACCTTGGTCAGATGCTATCTTGTTGATTTCCAGTTTCTGTATTCCTATGTGCCACCTAGGCAACAACCTAGTCCACCCTGTGCCCCAGCTGCCTCCACTGCATGTCCCACCTGTAGCCCCCTTCGCCACATTTGCACCATCACCATAGTACCCTTTCATACTTGGGCACTATGCTGTTGCTGCAAATGGAGCACTACTATCACTTTTCTTGGGCTCCCTGTCTGTGCTGTAAATTGCTGACACTAAAATGGTCTCTCTCTCCTTCAAATGTGCATTTACCGACAGGTTCTCACTGGCAGTAATGTCCCGGCGTTAATGTTCCAGCGTTAGTGTAGCAGGAGCTTCTCCCCACCTACTACCCACCCATTGACCCCTTATCTCCGCCTTCTCTCCACCCTCTGGGACATTACTGCTGCCGGTAATGTTACCGTGTGTTAACGTTACATGAGGTAACGTTACCGCGCGTTAACGTTACCAGTGCTACATTACCAAACATACCCCCAAAAGTAAACAACTAAATTGTTGATCGCGCATAGAGTGAGCTTTCCCGGAAAAGCTATAACTGTGTGTGTCTGTTTGAGTCAATAGTTGTGTGTGTATAAGTATGTCTGTGTGAAGGCAAGAAACTGCAACAACAGTAAGGGTTTAAAAGGCTGAGATTGCACTGGTGATAGCCACGTTCAGTAACCTTTTGCCTTGTACAAAGTTAATATTTAGTCCCATTTGACATAAAAGATCTGACAAAGATCAGATTGTTATTGGCTGTGGTACTTTAACCCTCACATCTACATTTAAAGACATAAAGCTCAGCACTTTCTATTTACAAAAAAAGAAAGAGCAGGCTGGCGATGTCCCAAACAAGGGTCATGTCTCCACTGTCCATACAGCCGGATAAGACTTCTTTGCTGTTTGTTTTGAATTGCACAGTATGGCAAATTAAACACAAGACTAGTGCAAATTAATGAGTTGTGAATACATTAGCTTTCATGTATTAAACTTGTTGCAATGCCTTGATGGTGCATTGCCAAGAGGTTATATTGGAAATAATTTTGTGCTATGATGATGTTATAACTATCCCATGTCATCTTTTTCTTGCAGAAATGATAAAATTGTCCTATTAATATTGAAATACGTAAATTTGTCATAATCTTACCAGTTTCTTCACTCGCTCTCAAGAACAAGTCACAGATATATTAAGTTAGCCCAAGAAAAAGGTGTCACCACAGTTTATTCATTATAATCCATTTTCAAATTCCTATCCATAAGGGGGCTAAGTACTAAAAGGTATTATGGCCAACGCATGCGCTAAGACATGTTAAAATGCATTTAAGGAATAATATTAGATATTGCTGGTTTACTCATGCTATTCACCTGGTGTTAGCACACCAAATGGGCCCACGTTAAAAATTGCACAGAAGTATTCAATTTTACTGTGACTTTCTAATTAAATCAAATAATATTGTGGCTATGAGCCCCTAGATCATTGCCAGGAAATATAAGAAAGAGTAAAACACTAGAATAGCATTGCTAACAGAAGTGTCAGTACCATGTGACACTTCTATATTATGTACAGAGAGACAGAAGATCCTCGCACAGCAAGAGATGGAGAGATCAAGAAAAGGTGGTAGAAAGATAGAGAAATAGCTTCAGTTACATCTCTTACAAGCTCTGCAAGGAGGCGCACACATTTGCACCTGCTCTGAGGCAAGTGTAATTGTGTGCTTGTGTGTGCCATAAAGAATAGGCACTTATACATGTAAGTGCCAATCCCACCCCACTGCATCTATTCCCTGCCCCTGGGAACACGTAGGAGTATGTTTACTAAAGGTCATTAAAGGCGCACTGGTTAGCGAGCGAAAATGGCAGCGGTAAGGGTGTTTTCATGTGGTAAAGGTCAGGACAGAGAGTAGGCGTTCAGGCAGTAAGGGCACTTGGCTCTACTTATAGGGTGTTAATAGGATACCGGCGTTAAGATGCCAGGTGTGCACCTTAATGCCCAAAAATGACAAGCATATTAATGCAGTTTAAGGGAGCTCTTGTGAAAGTCATATTTGAGGTGATGGATGGAAGAAAATGTAAGAGCTGATGGACTTGTCAGATGCATATGTATTGTGATAAGGAAGCTTATCAGGACCCAGGAGACAGGGATAAAGAGAAGGAATTCACCCTTATCAAAGGACCTATTTTACAAGGTCAGAGACACAAAACTCCATTTACACCTAGAAAGCAGGTATTTCCTAGCTGCAATAGGTTGCAGAATGCCCTAGTGGAGAAAAGGAGAGGGAATGCAGGCCCAGGGTAAGGAACCCTTACGTCACTGAATTCCCCAAGTGCTCAGCTGCCACGAGGCAGTTTGATCTCCAACACCTGAGAGGAGAATGGGTGGGGCTGGAGCCTGAGAGGTTTAAGACTAGGTCAGATTATCCAGAGAGAGAGAGGAGTAGGAATACCTACTGGAAGAGGAATGGAGCTGGAACAGTAAGAACAGCAGGAACAAGGAGCACAAGTTGGAGGACAGGACGAGGAAGCTCAGGTGGATGGTGGCCAGAGCATGAGAGAGGAGAAGCTGATACAAGCCTTGACCCAGGTAGGAGCATTAGAAGTTTGTCTAATTTGGAGCACTACAGAGTTGCAAGAGACAGTTTTTGCCCTAACGGGAGGCAGTCAGCCAAGCACTCTGAGACAGACCTGAAGGTAGAGCCTATGCAACTGGGTGAACAAGACCTAGCTGTAGAAGAAGAAGACTCATACATGGATTGCTCTTTATGCCAGTCTTCAAATACAGAGGGTTTAAAAGGGAGTCAACCATAAGGAAAACTCCAGAGTCCGGTAACCCTGAGAGCCTGTTGATAACTTGTGAAAGTCCTGTATTAAAGGAGAAATACCTTTGTGGCTGAGCAAGCTGAAACTTTCTAATTAAAACCAGCTGCTAGCCAGTGCAGTGCACAGCCTGAAGCCGTGCTGATGGTGAAAGTAAGAAAAGCTTTGATTTTGTTTTCACTATTCCTGAAAGCCTTGCATAGAGAATTCTTTGCCTATGAAAAGTTTAACTTCTTGTTGAAAGTTTTTACTGTGCTTAAGGAGACAAACAGCCGGGAAGTGTTCTGGACTGAGAGAAAAGAAACTTGCTTTAGGAAAAGCTGTTTCTGTTTGTTTTAAAACAGCACTGCTAGCCATATCTGATAGCATTGGCTGTTGAAAGGACTTTCCTTTATGCCAAAGAGCATTATAAGCTGTTTTGGTTTTGAGTTCAGTTATATCCTGATGTATTTTTGAAAGAATCCTGGAGAAACAATCCAAAGGTGTTAATTTATGACCCTAGTGTTTACCCCATCAATAAATTTCTGTCAAAAGCCTTACCACTCAAAGCTAACTACAATTGTGTTTTTTTTAACCTGAAGCCAAGTACCTCCTGACTGAACTACCTTTCCCATGAGGCATTACAAGGCAGCCAGTCAGGTAAAGGCTAGATGGTGAATCTCTGCTATGACAAGCATGCCCCTCCACACTGTCTGTAGGAGGCTAAGGGCATGACAGTATCTTACGGGCCCAATATTGAGTTGGCAGGCTATGTGCCCCCATGGAGCATAGCCATGCCCACCGACCATTAACCCTGGACATTCATTGTTGGGGGTCATATGCAGCCTTGGCATTGAATACCCAAGGATCGCCACACATGCCGGAAGCCATGGTAGCTAATTGGGCAGCAGCATATGCATGCTGCCGCATTAGCTCTTGAGTTCTAAAGATCAGGTTGCTGCAGCTGGGATTCCTGCCCCAGCAGCTCTCTGATCACCACCAAGAATAATCAAGTGACCAGGCAGCCTACTAAGTAGAAACAAGGATCAGGCAGTCTACTCACTACTTCTGGCAAGAATTCAAATCGGCCCATTGCACTTTTGTCGGATTCTTATCCAACCTCATCCAGCCAGCACATACGTATGCCAATAAGCTCTTCTTCCAAAGAAGTCCCCATGACTTACCAACATCCTCTACTTAAGCTCACGTGTTCCCCAGGCAGACCCTCAGTGGACAGACCCTCGCCTAAGGGCCACACCAAATTTCCCTTGGCGTAGCCCTTAGTGTGCATCTTAGCTAAGCAATATTTGCCTGGATTCAAAACAATTCCACTCAGCTCAGTTGGGAGAACATTCATCCTTCATCACCAAAGAGAATTCAACACCAGCCTGACCCCTAAATAAAACCATGCTCTCACCTTACATTCTCACATACATGCTGCTTATCCTCCTATCCCTATTCTTCACTCTTGGAATACTCCTCCGCCTTCCTTCCACATCCTAATCCTCTGGAAATTTGATAGGCCCATCATTGGCACATTATACTACAACTCAGGACAACGGACCAAAATTAATCTCATTGACATACACCTGCAAAAAGCTCATCTACGTTCTACAGACTGTAATACCAATACTACCCATAACCTAAAATGTGCCCTCATAAATGTGCGCTCAGCCAGAAACAAAATTCCAATTGTCAAGATCTATCTCATGACTCACAACCTAGACATACTATGCACCACAGAATACTGGCTCACAGAATCTGACACAGTATTAATAAACCAACTTAAGCCACCAAACTACTCATTATTCATCTGTGCAAAAGCCCTCCGAAGGGGAGGAGGCATACTCATTCTGGCAAAATCTCACCTACGTTTCCACAAACTGACAGCAGAAAGCACAGAAGGACTGGACACACTCTCCATCTCTAACAGACATATAACCATTTGTCTTAAATACAGATTTCCCACCACTACAACTAATGAGTTACCAAACATCCTAGATCTAGCACTGAAAAACGGCAATGCAAACAAAGACCTTATGCTTCTAGGAGATTTCAGCCTCCCCTCAATCTCACCCAATTAGGCAGCATCTTTCCTAGAAGCTCTGGCCTCCATGGATTTCTCGCAACTCATTTCCATCCCAACACACAAAAAAGGAAATGTACTTGACCACATATTCACTAGTAGAAAACCCATCCACACATCTACTCACCCACCACCACAACCACTACCAGTCCCCCCTGTCCGACCACATTCTCATCAACTTCCATCTCCCTTACACTTCAATAGAAGACCATACAAACCAATCCCAGCCATCCAGACACTTCAAACAATTTGAGATAAAAGCATTCCTTGATGAAATACTTCCCTTGCTGATATAGATACAACACACGTATGCACACTTACATCCACACATTTATATCCAATTGGAAAAAGGCCATTGGAGAAACAGCTACAATAGCCACATCTTGCCACCCCTTCAAGAAGTATCCAAAGACCCAATGATATGTCTCAGACCTCAGAGATCTCAAAAATCAATGGCAGAAACAAGAATGCAAATGGCAAAGGACCAAATGCACAAGCAATTGCAACACCTTCATGGCTTTACTAACAGAATACCGATCCACAACAGACAAGTGTAAAAAAACATACTATACCAAACATCATGCCTCAATCATCTAACCAAGGAAGGTATTTGTAATAGTAAAAAACCTAACAAAAACACCCAACTAGGACAACCCTAACACTTTTCCGAGTCCTCAGGACCTAGCAAACCACTACAAATCTACAATTGGAACACCGACCCCTCAGATCGCTCACCTAACAGACACTGAAACCTCTAACAACTCCTGGATGTCCTTCAACCCCATCAGCGAAGAAAATATAAAATCCACAATCGCAGCCCTTAACACAACCACCTCCCTACTAGATCCTTGGCCAGTGATCTGGATCAACGCAACCAAAACTGATCTATGCCCATCCCTTTTGAAAATCACCCAGCTCTCCCTATTATAAGGCCTTATGCGAAAAAGCCTGAAATCAACCTCCATCTGCCCCACACTAAAAAACACAGAATTAGATCCAAAAGACCCCACATCCTACAAACCCATTGCTAGCCTTCCATTCCTATCCAAAATAATAGAAAAAAAACATCCTCCGACAACTCCAAGGGGTATATTTACAAAGCAGCGGCAGTGGCCTCCGTGCGATATCGGAGCCGCAGCCCCATTGAACATTCTCCCAAGAGTACATCAACAATCATGCTCCTCTAGACCCACAACAACAGGGCTTCAGACCACACCATGGAGTTGAAACCCTCATTATTGCCCTAATGAACCAACTCATAAAAAGGACTCAACAACCTCACCAAGAATATATCCTGATATTCCTAGATCTCTCAGCAGCCTTTGACACCATCAATCATAACATTCTTCTTCAAAGACTTTACTCCATAGGACTACAAAATGTAGTGTTATGTGTGATAAGGAAGCTTATCAAAGCTCAGGGAGTAAGGACAAAAAAGAGAGGAATTTACTCTGATCAAGGGACCTGTGCAGGCAGGTCAGAGAAATAAGACAGCTTGTTTCCCTAAAAGACTACATGTTCCAGGATGCATCAGTTTGCAGAAAGCCCCTAGAGGAGCTAAAGTGGAAAAGCATGAGTCTAATCAGAGAAACCATTATGTCATCCCTAATCAATCACCTTCTAGGAGAGAGCTTAATCCACATCACCTGAAGTATGCAAGGGAGGAGTTGCAATCTAAGCCCTTTAAAACCAGAAGGGAATCTTCAGTAAAGAAGAACCAGAACAAGAACCAGGACAGGAGCAGGAGGAACAGGAACAACCGGAACCTGAAGGAACAAGGACAAGGAAGCAGACAGTCCAAGAGAGGAGCTCAGAGAAGTACGTATGCCTGGAGAGATTCCTGGAGGAAACAACCTTCAGAGGACTGGAGAAAGCCAGAGGTCTGGAGATCCACGGCCAGGGACCCTCAAGCAGCACTTAGAAGGAGTACTGCTGCAGCTAAGGAGAAAAGGAGCCCAAATACCTCTTGGAGGACGTATGGAGAAAAGGCCCTGAGGTCCAGAGATATCAACTGGAGGACAGGACACAGAAGCTCTATTGCATACTGGCCTGAATACCAAAGGAATCAGCATGATGCCAGCCTGGATTCAGGTATGAACTGTGAACGTTTCTCTAGCTATGAGCATTGCAAACAGCAGGGAAACAGTTTCTCGCCGTATAGAGGTCAGTTAATAAAACCCTCTGAGTCAGACAGTGAAAGTGAACCCATGCAATTCCAGGAGCAAGGTTTAATGTCTGATGAAGAGAATGTTTGTATGGACTGTTCCTTGTGTAGGTTGTTAGTTTAGAAAAATCCTCCAAATAAGAGCAAACATCAAAAGGAAACATTCTAATTATTGGCTCCCCAGAAATTTCTCTTAGTGAGAGAAAACTTTTGGAGAAGTTTGCCCGTGTGCTGAGAACAAGCTGTTGATTGCATCAGGATTGTCACCTGATGGTAGAGCAGTGCACAGCACAAGCCAAGCACACGTGGAATGTAAAAGTTATTTTCTGTGTGGATAAAGAGAACTGTTTTTTGTATAAAGAAGTTTTTCCTTTTTGGTTTGTTTCCACCTCAGCACTGCTACGAAGTTTGATAGCAGTGGCTGTAAGAAAGCCTTTCTGTTCCATAAAGGACTTTGATACTTATTTACATAAGCTTTTCAGTTGCCTTGTTTATGTTGAATAAACTCTGGAGAAGTTATCTGGATGGTGTTACCAAGTATATCTGTGTGTGGAATATTCACCCCATAAATAAACTCTAATTTTGCCTTACACTCGACCAACTACAAGTTTCTTCATTTATTTAAAAGGCAAGCTTTGTATGAATGGACTTCAATAACCACAATCCTTTGCAAGACAGTTAAATTACATACTTGCCAAGATGATGGTACCTTCATAACAAGCACCCCCTTTTACATATGATGGTTCCATCCATACCTAGAAAAGCGGCAACAAGTAAAAATGAGCAACAGCATATCAACCCCTTTCCCACAAACACAAGATGTCCCACAAGGCTCATCATTATCAGCACTAATGTTCAACATCTATCTGCGACCACTATGCAAAGGTGTGCGTCTTTTGCTATTCTGATTTATTTATTTCAGGACACACTTTGTACTGAATTAATGGGGCCTCCCAATGTCATATCTCACTCATTGGCAACCAGAAAATAAATATCCCAGCCTTTCATTAGCTCTGACGATCTGGTGGCTCTACTATAATTTCCAGGCCTTTGTTCTGTAGAGTCACTGGTTCCTGTCCTGTCAACCCTGATTGTATAGGGGGTTATTCTGTTACACAGGGAAGTTAAATGGGGGCGAAGAAGGGGCGGGGAAGGGGCAGAGACTGGGCGGGTGTTGGGCGGTCGCTGGCCCTAGATGTACAGGGCCGATTCTAATGTTGGCCCTATATGTCCAGGACCGGAGACTTGTGTGAGGAAGTTATTCTACCTCCGAGCTGTAGTCTTCTGAATTATATTTTTTCAAATTGGAAAAAATATATTTTCACTCAACATGTAGTCAAACCCTGAAATTCATTGCTGGAGGCTGTAGTGTACCTGTTAGTGTAGCTGAGTTTAAAAAAGATTTGGACAAGTTCCTTGAGAAAAAGTCTACAAAACATTATTAAAGGTAACTGGAGAAATCCACTGCTTACCCCTGAGATAGGCAGCATGGAATCTAACTATCTTTTGGGAAACTGATAGGTACTTGTGACCATGATTGGTCACTATTGGAAACAGGATACTGGGCTTGATGAACCTTTGATCTGACCTAGTATGGCATATCTTATCTTCTTAAATTCACCAGGTAATGCAGTTGTCCTTGGATAAATCCTGAATCAAGAATCTGCTCACCAATAAGTTCCTGTTGAACCTGCTTCATTACTGACCAAGTAGGAGATGTCATTGTCCCAAAAATGAGTTCTTCTTGAAAGGGTTTAATAGGATAACTGAAAGATTAGGTGGATCTCATTTGGGTGACCTGACACGTTTTTGACCTATTAGGACAGTTGACTTGATGGTGTCCCATGAGATCACAGTAAAGGCAAAGCCCTTCTCAAAGGTGCCTTTCCTTTTCCTATACTAACAGCTGATGCCTCATTCTAGCAGTAATCAAGAGTTCCCCCAGATGCTACAGTCCATCTGAGGATGATATGCTTATTTTGAAAAAAGGATCTTCTTGCCTCTTCTCCTGGCTCCATTCTGTACTGGCATCTCTCAGTTCTAACACAAAGGATGATCAGAGCCTCCAGGCTTCCCAGAGGTCCAGCCATAGCAGCAGAGCCTTTATGTAGCTTACAACACTCTTCTATTTCATCCCAACAGAAAACTTCAGTATCACACTCTACTACTGTTTGTTGACCTTGGGGGAGATGCATAAGACTACTCTCTGATAACTGAACTTGGCCTAGTTCCCTAGAATTTGAGACATGACAACTATGAATTAATCTGCATGATTAATGATCAGATTACTGTACTCTACAATAGGATTCTTGGCTTAAAATGTTTTTGGGAGTTGCACTCAAGACTCCACAGGCAGGTGGACTGACATGGCTGACTGGGTCCAGGTTATGTCACTGCAGAGAAATCCTTTCACTAGAGGCTGTGGAGTTGTGTCTTCATCATTTGAACAGCCTCTATAAATTTTTCAGAATATTGAATGTCAGTTACCAAACCTACTCCAGATCCTGGTTATCCATTTTTTGATGATCACTAACTGGAAAACCAGCATCTGAAATAAGATTGGTAAATGTCTCTGAAAGTATTCTTAGTAATATTTTTAATGTAATTTCTGGTACAAGAACATGTCAAAAGAAGAGTCTTTGGAGTAACTGTCTAGAGCAAGAGTCAATAGATTCACAAGACAAAAAAATCCAGGAAGGGTTTTCCACAGAGCTCCAGACCAAACAAACTGAGCTAATCAGGAAACAGGAAAAAAAAGAGCATCAGAAATACAATACATAGTTAAGAGAACCAGCCCCCCTTGAGATATAAAAGTTTTTCTTATAAGATGCCTGCTTGCTAATCCAAGGCTAGCCTGTGATGACACTGGGAATTTTGTTTTTTTTTATGTGGAGTTGGATTAAAAATTATATGAATGACCTAGGAAATGTCATAGATATTTTCCTGTCCTTTCAAATGATTGCACATCCCTAGAAAAAGGACTGCAAAGGTAGGGCTAAAATAGTGGAGGTAGTGGTTAGAGTAGATAGCTGTGCTTTCGAAAAACCAGCATTCAAATCCTACTTCTCCCACTGACCCTCTTGTCCAAGTCAATCTACCCTTCATTACCTCAGACCCAACTTAGATTATAAGTCCACCTGTACAGAAAAATAACTTGCATACCTGATATTGTAAATGGCCAGATTTGCAAAGGCAAGTAATCAAATCCAAAATTAGCAATTATCCAGGCTTCTAGGCTGCAGTTCAGTGAGGTCATTTGTGGTTCTCTTTGTGGCACAAAAAACTTGACAACTTTTGAAATAGTTAAAGGGAAATACTGAAAGAAACCAACAAATACAGATTTAGGGGGCATGTTTACTATAGGTTTTAATGTCCATTAATGACAATTATCATGTGTTAAGTGTCTAGAGTCCTTTCATTTCTAAGGGAGTGGTGGGTGGTAATTAACGTGCCTTAACTTCATTAACACGCTTTAATCTTTAGTAAACATATCTCTAAGAATACTTTTTAAAGTTGTTACATTTTGAATATTAGTACTTGCATTTCTGTTAAATATTGTACCCAGTTATAATAAATGTGAGACAATCGGTTCTATGTTGAATGAATTTTATAGAGCTTCAGTAAATTCTCCCACCTTTTAGGTGAATTGCTTGTTGTTGAGGAGCAAACCAAACTGTCAAAATAGTTCATCTTTCATCCCATGCAACAATACAAGTTGGTGCTGCTGGACTTTTCCTTGCAACATTTGTGATGATGAATTCTTTATTTTCTTTACCACTGCCAAATAATTTATAGGTACTTTTTCAAAAAGCAACATGTCAAATGTGACAGAATAATGTTGACATGCATTCTAGAAATTTGGCAATGTTTTCCAGTATACGGCTTTTTTTAAATGGGTGATACTGCTCATTTATTTCATCAGGTCAATAGCCTTGGATTTAAGGGCAGAGGTCATCTAACTGCACAAAGGTTCTGTATCTCAGAGTTAGGACTGTCTTGAATAAATCAGCAGGTGCTTGTCAAAGTTCAAGAACTGAATAGTTGCATTTGGTTACTTATCACCATCATTTTTCTGGTAAGGAATGGCTTAAGGTAGGTTACAGGAGGAGACCTAATGTAACCATATAACCCAGGCAAGGCTATGTTAACCCTTTACTGAGCCCTAGGCAAATACATGCATATATTTATGCTCTGCGTACTCTTCATAGGTGGAACCTGTGAGGCACCATCACGGAACAGAGAAAAAAGTGGAATTGTGAATCCAAAACATACCAAACATAAAAAAAAGCCTAGGACCATCCACTAATTCTGCACCAGAAGCTCAGATGACAATGAGGAGGTAACAGTACTTAGATCACTGCAATTACAAGCTTTGTTAGAAAGGGATTGTACTGTTTTAATTTGTTATATAACAATGATGAGTGCAGAAAAATAATTTCCAGAGTTTGTGCAAAGCCAACAAAACAAAAGAAATCAAACAACATTTACTGGCAATGGCTCCTAAACTAGAAACCAGGAGAGGTTTAGAATATTTTCCTGACATCTGAAAACTTTCCAGGGTTTTAAGTATGGGTGAACATTGTGTACTGCCAAAACTCAGAATTTGTGGTTTATTTAAGGATAGCAGTATACCAAGCCAGAACGAGTGAAGCAGAATGTGAAAACTTACAAAATCCTTCCTTGGTATTTAACTACTAAACGATGACATTGTAAGATCCTGGTAAGTTGGATCTCCAAGAGGTTATTCTGGGTCAGAGGATGTGCTTTTTTCTTACAAGCTCTGTAAAGATGGCACAGCAATTGTTTCCAGTTGTCAGTTCAAATCCTCTCCTCCCAACACTTTTCTTTTTAAAGCTCTTCATCCCACATTTCCATTTCATTATTTTTGTCTGTTGCCCTCTCAAGCCTTATGCTTCATTTCTTTCCTACAGCTTATCATTTCCCCATTTTTTGATAATTTCTCTGTTACACATTCTCCAGAACTATCTTTTTTTTAACTATTAAGTTTTCAGCATCAATGTATAAGGCCTGTTGTCTTACCGACAAAGTTATAAAAAGCATCATTTATCTCATCTTTACAGTATTATTTCAAAGTCAAGTTACAGTAGGTATTTCCCTGTCCTCGGAGGGCTTCAAATCTAAGTTTGTACCTGAGGCAATGGGGGGTTGAGTAACTTGCTCAAGGTCACAAGGAGTGTCAGTGGGATTTGAATCCCAACTTCTCTGATTCACAGTCTGCTCCATTAACTACTAGGCTGTTCCTCAACTCTTAGCACAAACACTGGGTATAGGGAATGAGAGGGAGCTGGTTGCAGGATTGAGGAATGAAGGAAAAGAAAGAATTATTCTTACTGGTGGAACATTGTACTAGTAATTTTCCCATGCAGAAAAGAAATAAAGCAATCTGTTCTTTCCTCTAGTAAAGAAGAAAACATTTGCATTAATATCATCCCAGAGCAACTGGAAAGGGCAGTCTAGAGGAAGCTGAGCCTTATGGAGAATTTGAGCTTTGTGGCAATGCAGTGAAAGAGTGGGGAATTGAGGGGCATGTTTATGAAAGCATGCTACCTGAGTAGTGCAGTACCCGGGTAGCGCGTGTCTGGGTGACCCTTTGGTGGGGGCATGGGTGTTTCCACTGTGGTGCCACTAGTGCGGGCCTTGAAAGCCCATGGCCGCCAGTGCTTGGCGTGGAGTAACCACCACCAGCGCAATGGGTGGCAGTAATTACTCCGTGCAGTGGTATTAACATGGCAAGCTGCACTAAGTTCAGAAGGAAGGCTACCCCTGCATCTAGTGCAGTGCGCCACACTAGTAATATAGCCCAAACCTGCATTGCTAGCGTTGGGCTTAGCAAACATACCCTCGAGTCTTTCACTAGTAGCTTGTTTAAAGATTTTCGATTATGGACAAATTCTGGACTTATCTCCAACAGTGGTGGGTAATACATAGCACCCTTATGGAGATACTTCACAAGGTGGAAGCAGCTGGTGATTGGTTTTCAGGATGCCCCAAATAAATATTCATGAGATAGGTTTGCATACAATGGGAGGCAGTAAAAGCAAATATACCCCATGAATATTCATTAGGGGCATCCTGAAAACCAGTCTGGATCGTGGTGCACTAGGACCGGAGTTGGCCACCCCTGGTTTACCACATTTAAGAAGACTGCAATAACAACCAAACTTGCATGTACTCTAACCATTGTGACAACACTTAAAAGCACACACAATATTAACAGCACCCAATTAAAATTGTTATTTGCTATGGGGTCATTCTGTCCCACAAATAGTGTGGATGAACGTCCCGTTGCGACGTCCATTGCCGCTATTCGTCCCCCTGACAGCTCCAGCAAAAGTCTCCCCTTATGAGCAATGCATTTGTATGGGGAGGCTTAGACAGGGGCGGGAGGGGGCATTCCGGAGGCAGAGCGAGGGTGGGACATGGGCGGTCCACGACCCTGGATGTCCAGGGCTGATTCTGAGGTCGGCCCTGTACATCCAGGGCTGTGGACTTAGACAGGGACTTATTCCACAACAGAGGTGGAATAAGTCCCCCTGAATGTTGGGGGATCCTGCTGCCGGGCCCAGTAAGAAAGGTAGGGGGTGCAAGAAATTCCCTGCAGCCGGACCTTGGCCATGAGAGGCAGGCTGCGGGGAATGAAGAAAAATCGACGGCAGCCAGCATTCACAGCTCCTGAATGGAGCCACGGTACCATGGCGATGGGATACCATGGCACTGTGGCTCCATTCAGGAGCCTGACTGAGGTAGCCGGGCAAGTAGCTGTGCATGCAGGCAGATCGGAATCAGGGCTCAGCCTGCACATTAAGGACCTAGACCCGATTCTGATCCCGCGGGCACATCTAGCCCCCGTGGAATCAGAATCGGGTCTACCTCTGGTCATCCCGATTCCAATCAGATTCACAGGGGCCTGGACGGACACACTGGAATGTGCCTCTATAGTATCAGCGAATGAGGGTCAATATTAACTACCAAGGGGCATCCCATGTTGAAAGTTTGAGAAACAAAAGTCACATTCTAAGCTTCATCCTAAACAAGATAATTTAATTCAACTCATGTTTCTAACTGGACACTGTTCCAAAGCTTTGGTTTACAATAGGTCAATGTTGCTTTCAAGTCAGACAAAAGAACATCAGCCAAAGTGGGAGAAAACAACAGAGTTTGCTGGGAAGGTCTAAGAGATCTTTTTGTCTCATACCAATGCAGGCATCGTGAAAGATACTGTGGATACTGTGGATACTGTGAAAGATACTGTGGATACTTGTGGATACTCTGTGTGTTGTGATTGGGTCTTTAAACAATTATACCCTGGCATTAACTAATTAAGATCCTTTAATGCCGATGAAATATAGCCATATTTTTGGCCAGCCATTGCTTCTATCTTTATATTTTTTAATGGCAGACCCCGATAAGGAGAATTCTAGTAACCTAACTTAGAAGTTACCAAAGCATGTAAAATAGCCAAATATGATAACTCCAAATGAAGAGAAAGCTTTTTCAGTTTATTTATTGATGTGGAGGCCTATTCCGAAAACATCAGCGGGCACATCCAAATGGAAAAGTGCAGGAACAGAACCCGATTCCGAACACACGGGGATAGACGCAGACGTGTGTACAGAATTGCCCATATATACAGGCTAGACACAGCCCACACACAGCGCTACATTGTACAAAGACAGGTATATGCTGAAAGTGGCTTTGTACATCCCTGTGCTCACCATATTCTGAAAAGTACCTGCAACCTTGCCTGTCTTGGCAATATGCTCATGAATGCTACGCCCCCCTTTAAAACATGCAGCATGCTCAGATCACTACAAAGCAATTGCAGTGCACAGTAATGCAGCAAGCAAATAGGTAGAGAGTGAACCTACTGGCACAAGATGCAGTGCAACACTACATACATGGCGGTAGACAACCTCCTGATGTATGCACGTTGTGAACATCTCAGGAACATGACTCTACAATGCTACATAAGGACATGATCCCAGCAGAACAGGTCCCCCATAGCAAACTGCCCAAACATTTCCCCTGCACTACTAAAGGGCCATTGGAATGACAGCAGTCAGCAGTGCAAGCACCACACAGACATACCTAGAGACACCACTGTCGCTCCCTACAAATGTGCACATTTATAGAGACCAATGCTGGTGCACATGGGAATGGCGTACTGCGCTTTGCACTATTGCACTCCCACCTTCTGAGGTCCCCTGATCAGTGACAGGGAATGTCTGTACAGGGAAGTGATTGCGGTACTGTCCTGCTCACTCCTGCCTGTATGCACTGACTCCTGGTGATGCTGCAGACAGCCTTATGGTCCAGGTACCTGCTATGCTATATCTGTCCTCCCCCTCTCCGGATATGTGGATGAGCAATCTAGACCCCCTCCCCCTTTGCAGCCCAATGCACACACACGCACTCTCACTTGCAGTCCCACAGAAACAGCCGTCTGCCAAAAGACTGCCCAGCACTGAATGTCTTAGCTGATGGAAAAGAAGCCATAGCAATCAGTACTTCCAAACCAGCATCATCCCTGCTCACTACATTTCTAATTGGCTACTTACATACATGATAACTACAATAGTGGACCTCTAACAGATACAGAGCTGCAGTAAACCCAAATAGCCCTTCCAGTACATCAGCCTCAAGGGTGAAACCCCGTATGCGCATTGCACGTCACAGGCTCACATATGTAAACAATCGCAACAGGGATCTGTGCTTAAGATATGTGCCATCTAGCCACTGGCATAAGATATTCCTAATGTAATGTTCCGATAGGACTTACATATGACCTTATCTGCTGCAGGGGACGGTACACATTGCATAGAGCATATTGTAGAAATCCACTGTGTGGAGCACAACACTCCAGCTGGCTGGGTGCTGCACATAGCACCGATGTCCGGGATTACATTTTTACATGGGGTCTTAGGACTCTGTCACCAGTATCATTTCCAGGACATGGGCATTGTTAGGGAGCCCTAGCTGTGCCCCTTTAGCTCACACAACAAATGCCAGCATAGCCGGATTGAGCACCAGTGCTCTACTGCATACATTTGAGGGGCTGTTTATTTCTGCTGCTTTGGCTTACATCCTCCCTCTCCTCTGCTTTCTGTTCTGTAACACTGCATGTTGTGGTTTTCAAGACTTCAGTCACACCAGTGCACAGCATAGGTTAGACATCCATTCACCACTATTGGCTACATTGGGGTGAAGAGCAGTAATATTTCTAAGTCCTACCTTTATTCCACATTTTTGCAGGTATAACCTGGACATCTGCAGATGTATACGGGTGTGACCGGAATATACTTGATACATCTCTGTGGCTAGCCATGCCCCCATTCCACTCCTTCCTGCCAACGTTCTGCAATCCCCATTTAAGTGCCATATACATGCAGGGCTGTGAAGGTTCAGAAGACAGTTCTGGATGTTTTTGCAAGATAAACAGGGAAGTGTCTGGACAGGGAATAACTGGGGGACCATCCTGCTCATTCCTGCCTGTATAAACTGGCACCTGGTGATGCTGCATACAGACAGTCCTATGGTTCAGGTACTTTCCAGGCCATACCTTCCCCCCCCCCTTGGGATATGTGGATGAGCAATCTAGACACCCCCCCCCCCCCATCCAGCCCTCCAACCATGCATGCACACATACTCTTACTTATATTCCCATAGAAATAGACATCTGGCAAAAGAATACCCTGCCCTTCCTGTCTGATCTGCATACCTACACCAGAGAACTAAACCGGCACCAGCAAAAGCATGCTGGACTGCCCTTTAAATCCAGGTGCAATCAGGTACAACCACGCGTGTAGGACCATGCCTGAGGGCCTCACCAGAAGGCTCTTTGGCGTGGCCTTTAGGAGTGGAGCTTCAGCAACCAGCAAAGATAACTGAAACCCATACTGCCTTTGACTCCACATGCTGCAACAAGTAGGTTACACGCTTGTCTAGATAACAAAACAACCTGCATCATCTAGGCTGATGTACCTTACATACGTTTGCTTACTAGGCGTAATGATGAGGCGTCTCATGCGGCTGGTAAGATCTTCTTAGACTATATACGTAATACCTGTTAATTCTCCAGATAAATGTTAGATATCAAACTGTAAGATTCTTTATATTACCTGGAATCTACTTGTATTTCTAAATTGACTGTTGATGATCCTAACTACGAATTAAGTATCGACTGGGTCAGTGTCACAGCAGGACATGCTAGGGAGATAAAGTTCCTAGATGAAATAAATGACTGCTTCTTGGAGCAGCTGGTTCATGAACTGACCAGAGGGGAAGCCATATTGGGCCTAGTCCTTAGTGGAACACCAGATCTGGTGAAAGAGATAAGGGTGTTTGGGCCATTTGGCAATAGTGATCATAGCATGATTGCGTTTGATTTAATTAGTGGAGGAGGGATGGTAAGGAAATCCACAGTACTACCTTTTAGCTTTCGAAAGGGAGACTATGATAAAATGAGGAAATTAGTTAAGAAAAAACTAAAAGGAGCAGTTGCAAAGGTTAAAAACTTACATCAAGCTTGGGTGTTGTTTAAAAATACTATTTTGGAAGCCCAGACCGGCTGTATTCCATGCTTTAAGACAAGTGGAAGGAAGTCCAAAAAACTGCCAGCATGGTTTAAAGGTGAGATCAGAGAGGTTGTTGTTGCCAAAAAAGCATCTTTCAGGAAATGGAAAAAAAGAGCCAAATGACAAAAACTGGAAACAGCACAGGCACTGGCAAGTTAAATGCAAGGCATTGATATGGCAGGCAAAGGGAGAATTTGAGAAGAAACTTGCTGCGGAAGCAAAAATGCGTATTAAAGACTTTTTCAAGTTCATTCATAGCAAAAAACCTGTGAGAGAGTCAGTTGGTCCATTAGATGATAGAGGGGTTAAAGGGGCACTAAGAGGTGACAAGGCGATTACGGAGAGACTGAATGAATTCTTTGCTTCGGTCTTTACTGAGGAAGATATAGGGATGTTACCCATGACAGAAGTGGTATCTAAAGGTGCGGAAGAATTGAAGGAAATATTGATATATCGGGAAGATGTATTACAACTATTTGATAAACCGAAGAGTAGCAAGTCACCTTGACCGGATGGTATACATTCAAGGGCATTGAAAGAACTAAAATATGAAATTGCAGACCTGCTATTAGTAATCTGTGAACTATTATTAAAATCATCTGTAATACCTGAAGATTGGAGGATGGCGAACGTAACACCAATTTATAAAAAGGGTTCCAGGGGTGATCCGGGCAACTACAGACCGGTGAGCTTGATGTCAGTACCAGGAAAAATGGTAGAAACCATCATAAAGAACAAAATTGCTGAACATGTAGATAGTCATGGCTTAATGGGAGACAGTCAACATGGCTTTAGACAGGGAAGATTTGTCTTACTAACCTGTTATGTTTTTTGAAGGTGTGAATAAACAGGTAGACAAAGGTGAGTCGGTTGATATAGTGTATTTGGACTTTCAGAAAGCCTTTGACAAGGTCCCTCATCAGAGACTTTTGGCTAAACTAAAGAGTCATGGGATAGGAGGCAATGTACTAATGTGGATCAGGAACTGGTTAAAAGAGAAAGCAGAGGGTAGGGCTAAATGGCCAATTTTCCCAATGGAGAAAGATGAATAGTGGTGTACCCCAGGGATCTGTGCTGGGTCCGCTGCTTTTTGACATATTCATAAATGACCTGGAAAAGGGAATAACAAGTGAGGTAATCAAATTTGCAGATGACACAAAACTATTTAAAGTTGTTAAAATCCATGAGGATTGTGGAAAATTGCAAGAGGATCTTGATAAATTGGAAGACTGGGCTTCAAAATGGCAGATGAAATTTAATGTGGACAAGTGCAAAGTTATGCACCTAGGGAAGAACAACCCAAACTATGGTTACACGATGCAAGGTTCCACATTAGGAACCTCCACCCAGGGAAAAGATTTAGGCGTCATTGTGGATGACATGTTAAAACCCTCCGCCCAGTGTGCAGCGGTAGCCAAGAGAGCAAATAGAATGCTAGGTATCATAAGGAATGGAATGGAAAATAAAACAAGGGATATTATAATGCCTCTGTATTGTTCCATGGTGTGACCGCACCTTGAATATTGTGTGCAATTCTGGTTACCATGTCTTAAAAAGGATATAGCGTTATTAGAAAAGGTACAGAGAAGAGCCACCATAATGGTAAATGGGATGGAAAGATACCCCTATGAAGAAAAGCTAAAAAGGTTAGGGCTCTTTAACCTGGAAAAGAGACAGCTGAGGGGAGATATGATAGAGGTCTATAAATTAATGAATGTAGTGGAATGGGTAAACGTAGATCAATTGTTTACAATATCAGAATATAGAAAGACTAGGGGACATGCAATGAAGCTACAGGGTAAACTATTTAACACAAATAAGAGAAAATATTTTTTCACTCAACGTGTAATCAAACTCTGGAATTTGTTACCGGAGGATGTAGTAAAGGCTGTTAGTGTAGCTGGGTTTAAAAAGGGTTTGGACAAGTTCCTGGAGGAAATGTTCATAAACCATTATTAAAAAGGGACCCAGGATATCACTGCTGACCCAATACAAGCACTGTGGAACCTGTGTCTTTTGGGGAAACTGCTAGGTACGTATGACCTAGATTGGCCACTGTTGGAAACAGGATACTGAGCTTGATGGACCTTGGTCTGACTATGGCATATCTTATGTTCTTATGTTCTTAAGTGATCTCTTATAACTGATTCAGATTCTATGCTAGCATTTGATGTGAATTTAAGCTTGCACAGATCCTGAGAAAATAAGAGATGAGCATCTAGCCACTTACTCTGTACTTTAAACAGTGCACCGTGACAGATATTAATTATCCAAAATTGTTAGAGGTTATATAACAATCCACAACCCACTACACACTCTGTGTAGTATTATTCGAGGAAGTTACAGCCTAGTCATAGAGTTCATACTATCAAATATAGGAGACAATTTACTTGAACAATTTTCAACTTCAGTCTCATTTTAATTATGGAGAACAAGAAAATATTACAACTAACCTTTATTCTGATTGTTTTACTGGCCATCATATGCAATTATCAATCATACCCCTTAACGTTAATCCAGCAATACACTATACCAATTATACACAGCTGTTATAGACATGAACCTTCTCTGTTCACTTATAAAACACCTGCTAGACATAAACAACCCAATCACAGACTTATCAATATCTCCCCCCTGATTAATAATTCACTCTACAAACTCTACAAGCCCCTGGACAATTTCAAACCCATTAAATGCTTTCTAAGTAACGTCAGATCTGTTAGGAAGAAAATTCCTACTATGATAAATGTTGTGAAGGATAATAGTCCTGACATATTCTGCATTACAGAAACAAGGTTATCTGACACCAATGCTATATTAACTAATCAATTACACTTCCCTAGATATAACCTATTCCACTGTTCAAGGTCAACAAGCGAGGAGGGAGCGTCCTCATATTAATAAAATGGGACCTTAATACATCTCTGAACATAGCTAAAAACAGATGACATGGATGTCCTACACATAAGGCCCGATTCTGTCCCAGATGTACAAGCCCTCTGTATGCCCGGTCTGAACCGGACATATAGAGGGCGACGCAATTCTGATCACCGGGGCACGTCTAGCCCTATGGGATCAGAATCACGATCAGGCCTGTACGTACAAGACAGGACTGCGATTCAGCCTGGCCTGCACGTACAGGCCATGACTGACTAACTCAATCTCGGCTTTACAATGGAGCCACGGCTACATGAAACATCATTTGTGAGGGTGGGACTGGTACCTCAGCCTGTGCAACTGCAACACAATACACCTGACAGAGTGGCGTGATAAAAAGAGACAAGTTGAGCCCATTTGCACTATGTGGGGCAAGTAATGATGGCAGAACAGTGCAGGGGATGGCTATGCATCAAGTGTTAGGTGCCTGCATGTACGAGATATCCTCCTTAAATAAAGCTGGGAGATCACAATGATGGCAAAGCAGAAAACGCATCCATATCAGTTGACCCAGACATCTTCTGCTTATACATCACTGACCCGCTGCAATGTGCCACAGCAGAGCCACTAGCCATAATCACAGATGTCCATGATGCAGAATACCATGTTGGGCTACCTGATGTGTGGCCATAATGCATAGAAATGTAGAGGAATGATTGTCTGCAGGTCACAGGTGAGCACAAAGAACAAATGCAAAACAAACTCTGGACCTTTGACCATAGAGACATTACACCAACCAGTAGGTTACACCTCCACAGAGCTTTATGTAGATGGGCAGAGCCTGCAGACCTCTGATCAAACTGTTTGCTCTCTGTGCCAGTATAGGTTTGGCCCTCCGTTACCCATGCAAAACAGCGGCTGAAGACCTAATGGACAGTTGACTACAGCACAGGCAGTAAGACCACTCCTGTGGCCCTTCACTGGGCTATGTTAGCCAAACATAACCCAACTGCAGTTGGCCTGTTGGTCAGCATGCACAGCATGTGCATATTGTGACCACAAGTACTCTGCCTTGGGATACTCAGCATTGATACCCAGCTGTTTACTCAGAGACTGACATCTCCAGACAGAGAATGCATGCACTTCACTGGAGCCAGACATTATGAAAGCTCTATGTAGATACATGGTCACTTTTTGGTGATAGTGAGAGTGCCATTGTAGCATGACATATAGTGGCCATCCAGGCAATGCACATGGCAGATGGACACAATGGCGTCTCGGCCAGTGATCCTACCATTGTGGCAGACACATCCAGGCCAATCTGAACTGTTTTGGGTGATACCCACAATGCTCTGCATCACCTTATTCATAGAAACATAGAAACATTACAACAGAAAAAGACCACATGGCCTATCTAGTCTGTCCTTCCATATCAACAACTACAAAAGTCCCCTTTTTCTTTTAGAGATCTTCTGTGTTTGTCCCCTTCTTTGAATTCAGATACTGTCCTCATCTCTACCACCTCCACTGGGAGACTATTCCACGGATCCACCACTCTTTCTGTAAAGACATATTTCCGCATATCATTCCTGAATCTATCCCCTTTCACCCTCATCCCATGACCCTCGTAGCAGAGCTTAGTTTCAATCAAAAAAGGTTCTTCTCCTGTGCATTTATGCCACGGAGATATTTAAACATCTCATTCATATCTCCTCTATCCCGCCTTTCCGCTAAGGTGTACATATTAAGATCCTCAAGTCTGTCCTCATGTGCTTTATAATGAAGATCACTAGCCATTTTAGTAGCTACCCTCTGTACTGACTCCATCCTGTTTATATCCTTTTGATGGTGCTATCTCCAGAATTGCACACAATACTCCAAATGAGGTTGCACCAAAGAATTAAACAGAGGCACTATCACCTCCTTTCTTCTGCCGGCCATTCCTTTCCCTATGCACCCAAGCATCATTCTAGCTTTTGCTGTTGCCTTTTCTACCTGTTTAGCTACTTTAAGATCATCAGACACAATCACGCTAAGGTCCACTCTTCTTTAGTGGACAAAAGAGAGCTTTTTCCCTTTATGCACCAATTTTATGGAACTCTTTACCTCAAGTCTTAAAAGATGCTAAGGATCCAAACACTTTTCGCAGACTTTTAAAGACTCATTTGTTTAAGGATTATTTTGGGGAGTCTGTTATTTAATCAGTCCTTACTTATTTCAATTTTCATGATTCTGTAATTCCAGTATTTTCTATACAAAGTTGATAATGTAGTTTTTATGTTTTTATGCACTTTACCTATCTTGTTTAATGTAACTTCTGCTTTTGTTTTTTTGAGTTTAATGTAAACCGCTTTGATTCCTGAAAAGTGGTATAAAAGTACAAATAAATAAATAAATGAATAAAAGTACTTCAACCCCTATACTATATTGCTCACTTGGATTGCTGCAGCCCAAATACATGACCTTGCATTTTTTAACATTAAATCTCAGCTGCCAAATTCTAGACCATACTTCATGCTTAGCTAGATCCCTCCTCATGTTATCTACACCTTCCTGGGTGTCTACTGTATTGTAGATTTTGATATCATCCGCAAAGAGGCAAACCTTACCCGACAGTCCTTCCGCTTTATCACTAACAAAGATGTTAAAAAGAATCAGACCAAGGAGAGATCCCTGGGGCACACCACTGGTAACTTCCTTCTCCTCAGTGAGCTCCATTTACCTGTACACTTTGTCACCTCCCACCCAACCAATTTCTCTCCCAAGCAGTAACTTTAGGGTCCATCCCTAGGGTGCTCAGTTTGTTTATAAGTCGCCTGTGAGGAACGGTGTCAAAGGCTTTACTGAAATATAAATACACCATATCTAGGGCTAAAGATGTGAAGTATGGCAACAAAACTTTCTTCAGGTATATTCGCGAGAGGAGGAAAATCAGAGGTGGAATTGCAGGACTCAGACGTGCTGGGAACGGATTTGTGGAAAGTAACATTGAAAAAGTGAAATTGCTAAACAAATACTTCTGCTCTGTGTTTACTAAAGAAAATCTTGGAGAAAGACCATCTGTGATTCCCAAATATAAAAATGGGAATGAATTAAATACCACACCATTCACAGAAGATGATGTGTTAGAACAACTTGCATAACTGAAAGTGGACAAGGCCATGAGACCAGATGGGATACATCGCAGGATGCTGAAAGAGCTCAGAGAGGTTCTGGCAGTGCCATTAAAGGATGTTTTCAATAGATCCCTGGAAACAGGAGAAGTTCCTCAGGACTGGAGAAGAGCGGATGTGGTACCTCTTCACAAAAGTGGTGACAGGGAAGAAGTGACAAACTACAGGCCCGTGAGCCTTACCTCGGTGGCGAGAAAAGTAATGGAGGCGCTTCTGAAAGAGCGAATAGTGGACTTTCTCAAAACCAACAAGTTGCATGATCCGAGGCAACATGGTTTTACCAAAGGACGATCTTGCCAAACAAATCTGGTTGAGTTCTTTGAATGGGTGACCAGAGAACTAGATCAGGGGCATGCGATGGATGTCATCTACCTGGATTTCAGCAAAGCCTTTGATACTGTTCCTCATAGGAGGCTTATTAATAAACTCAGTAGTTTGGGGATGGGTCCCAAAGTGGTGAACTGGATCAGAAATTGGTTGACTGACATTCGACAGAAGTTGATGATAAATGGAGCTCACTCGGATGAAAGGAGGGTGATTAGCAGGGTGCCCCAGGGTTTGGTTCTGGGCCCGGCACTGTTCAATGTATTTGTGAGTGATATTGCTGAAGGACTTCATGGAAAAGTCTGTCTTTTTGCAAATGACATGAAAATTTGCAACAGAGTGAGGGAGTGGATAACATGAGGAAAGATCTACAAAAGCTGGAAGAATGGTCTAATGCTTGGCAGTTAAGATTTAATGCGAAGAAGTGCAGTGTCATGCACTTGGGTAGCAGAAATCCAGGGGAAATGTACGCAATAGGGGGCGAGAGTTTGGTGTGCATGGACCAGGAGAAGGACCTTGGTGTGATTATTACTGAGGATCTCAAGGCGGCAAAACAGTGCGACAAGGCAGTGGCAAAAGCCAGGAGGATGTTGGGCTGCATACAAAGGGGAATTACCAGCAGAAAGGAAGAGGTACTAATGCCACTCTATAAGTCACTGGTGAGGCCTCACTTAGAATACTGTGTTCAGTTTTGGAGACCGTATCTTGCAAAGGATATAAAAAGACTGGAAACTACTGCTGTGTCTGGACACTCTATTGCTACCTCATTCCTTGTAGATCTACATATACTGCCATGCCTGACACTCCATTACTGCCTCATCATTACTTGAAACAACTAATACTGCCTCATTGCTTGTAGGCTAACATTTGGACACTCCATTACAGTGGACACTCCATCGCTGCTTCATTGCTTGTAGGTTACAGTAACAATCCATTGCCTGAACAATCCATTGCTGCCTCATTGCTTGTAGGCTAATATTTGCTTTGCCTGACAATCCATTGCTGCCTCATTGCTTATAGGTTTACATTTGCTGCTTGCCTGGACATTGATTGCATTGAACTTGCTCCCACTGCTTACATTGTACCTCCGTCCCATTGCCTGCTTTGAGATTGCTTCCCATTGCTTACATTGAACTCTACTGCACAGGCGATAGTCATTGCCTGCTTTGAAACAGGCATTTCCTGTTTCCCATCAGCGCCGGTGGACTTAGCAGAGCCGCAAGAAAGGGAAACTCTCCCTTCGCGGCTCTGTAAAGCCGGCAGTGCTGAGGGAGTGAAGAGGGCTCTTCCAGGGCGGCCACGGGGCACTTCCTTCTGCCGCTGCCGTGTTTTTTTAATTTCAGTTTCTCGGGGGGAGGGGGGTTGGTTAGGACTGGAAGTAGGCTGATGGGGGGGTTAGTACTGGTATGGGCTATGGGGGGGCTAGGGCTGGAAATAGGTTGATGGGGGGCTTAGGACTGGAAGTGGGCTGATGGGGGGGTTAGGACTGACAATGGGCTATGGGGGGGCTAGGACTGGAAATGCACTGATGGGGGGTTAGGACCAATGTTCCCTCTAATTTTCTGTAGACTGTGTGCGCATAAAATATCAGCTGTGCAGTTTTTGAAGGAAGGTTAAATTTTTGTGCGCCACATAACGACACTCAGAGTTATATACTTTAAAATTTGACTACAGGTCAGAATACAATACGTACACCACATTGATTTTAATCAAATTAAATGAAAATAGACGATTACTAAATGAAGCGGAAAATTTCTAGTAATTACAATCACAACTTTTAAATTTTAAGACATCTGTGTTGTTTCTATCAGAATCAGAACCGTAATTTCTTCTTTCTGTTTGCTGTTTTGGGAACCTTTATCAAGGCCTGTTGCCAATTTGACGCTGCAAAGAAAAATAAAAAAAAATTTATAACAAATTTTCCTGTGTCAGCCTCATCCACTCGGACTGCTTTAATAATAAGCCCACAACTACACTATAAGGGCCTCAGCTACTACGTTGAAGCATAGAAACAAGTGTGATGACCGGTCGCCCCCACTAGGCAGCCGCCTAGGAGGGACCGCGGCGCCACAGGTGGCGTAGTTCTTGGATTTTTTTTCGTGTGGGTCAAGTTTGGCACGCCAGAAAGGAGATCCTGACCTCAGAAGGAGGAGAGAACCCCTAGGAGCAGCTGCTGTCAACACGCCCGGTCTGCGGAGCAGAGGAAAATCCGGAGTGGCAGTGGAGCTGGATTCAGGATCCACAGGGTTGACAAAGTGAGACTCTGCACCAGAGCCAGGTAACCCATAGGCTGGAGGGTTATTGCTGGATAGTGCTGGTGTAAGAGGGTGGCTGTAGGGGAGTGATCACCAAGACAGGGGGAACATAAGGAAGTACCGCACTTGGTGTTTGTTCTCTTCTGTTTTCTTCACAGTGCTACAGGAGCAATGGAGAATCGCGACATCCTGGACTGGGTTGCTAACCAGTTTGACAGACAACGGGAGATGTCAGCGCAGAGCCTAGAACAGGCAAAGGCAATGTTCCAAGCCCAACAAGCACCACTACTAGAATGATGTCCAGCTGGCTTGCGGCGCAAGGAAAAAAGGAAGAAGCTGCAAGGACTGTACCAGGTTCAGGGGCAGGTTTCCATGGGTGGGACTGTCCAGGTACTGGGACTTTCTCGTGTGGACGCCTCACTAGAGACGATGATGTTGATGACTATATTGAGGCATTTGAGAGAATAGCTCTCCTGGCCAGGTGGCCAAAAGAACAGTGGGCGCTAAGGTTCGCTGCTTCTCTCACGGGCGAAGCTTTAGCGGCCTACAGGGCCATGCCTGCTAGTCTAGTTATGGATTACAAAGAAGTAAAGCAAGCTGTTAAGGATCGCTTGGGATTAAACCCCACGGTCTATCGCAGGCTGTTACGTTCTTGTAAATTGAGGTTAGGTGAGACACCTCAAGCACTCTATTATAGAGTAAAAAGCTTAGTGTACAAATGGCTTATGCCAGAGGCTAAGGATTTGGAATCCATATTAGATACTGTAATCTTAGAACAGTTTATGGAATCTGTACCAAGCAATGTGCAAACTTTCCTAGTCCTCCAGGATTGTAAAAACACTCGGGAAGCCATTGCATTGACTGACCGCTTTCTAGAGGCTAATAAATTAAGCCCGGAGAAAGAAGGTGTTTTTAAGAATGAAAAGCTGGAGTCACTAGAAAGGAAGGCCAAGCTTGAAAGCTTTGGGAAAGAAAGTATGACTGTGGATAAAAGGTATAGTGCACAGAGAAAATGTTTCATGTGTGGAGAGTTTGGTCATCTTAAAAGAGATTGTAGAGCCAAAAAAGCCTTTGTAATCACCCATCACAGAGATGCAGGAGAAGGGTTCCTGTTAACGGTAGAAGTGGAAGGGATCCCAACTGAGGCATTATTGGACTCAGGCGCAGACCAATCGATGATATCTCAGAGGCTGTGGCAGAAAATAGAGGCGAAAGACAAACCCTCACCACAGACCTCTGGAAATCATATTAGGATTCGCTGTGTCCATGGCGCTGCCTCTACCTATCCCATACAGTCTGTGGAAATAGAAGGTTTAGGCATGAAAAAGCAAATAGATGTGGCTATAGTACCCAAGCTTCCACATGAGGTAGTCCTAGGCCGTGACTGGCCACAATTCAGAAAAGGTTTAGCTGAGGAGTTGCAGGGAAAAACCAGCCAACCAGCTACCTTTTCACAAGAAGATAACTCAGCCAGGGAGAAAGCCTTACCCCAGGTAGGAAAGGTTGCTGACCCCAGGCTAGGAGAAAACAAGGCAGGTATGATAACTACCCGCACAGGCTTTAAGCCTTTAGAAAAAGGAAGTGACCCTCAGAAAGACCCTAGGCCAGGGAAATCTTTTCAGGGAGAATTGATTACCCCCTCAAAAAACATTCCCAGGAAGGGAAGAGCCAGTTTTCTACCCGCTCCTTTATTTGGAACCACGGTTAAACAGGGAGGGAAGAAAGAACCCCAGAGGGAAAAAATTGACCCAAAGCCTAAATTTATACTTAGGTTCTGTAGGACCACCCCGGAGGCTAAGGTGCCGAAACGGGCAACAGAACAGGCTGCAGGGGTTGATCTCTGCAGTGCGGTGGACATTGTCGTACCACGACAGGGGAGGGCCCTAGTAGAGACGGGCATCCAGGTGGAAATACCGCCTGGCTGTTATGGCCGAATTGCCCCTCGCTCAGGCATTGCTCTTAAAAATTTTATTGACGTGGGGGCAGGGGTCATTGATCCAGATTACCGGGGATCCATAAAGGTACTCCTGTTTAATTTTGCACGGGAGAATTTTAGGGTGAGTGTGGGGGATCGCATCGCCCAGTTGATTTGTGAGCGGGTGGGGTTCCCGCCCATAGAAGAGGTGGATGAGTTGACCCCTACTGCCCGGGGTTCGGGAGGCTTTGGCTCCACTGGCAAGGCCGAGAGGAAAGGCTTGACTGCCAGTTGTGTGGAGAGAGAGGAGGAGGATTTGGGCCCACAGCTGGTGGATGGTAAAGCAGAGCAGGTACTTAGGATGGGAGAGGGTCTCTCATGGGCTCAGCAGGAGGCGATGTCCAAATTGCTAGGTGGGTTCTCTGATGTCCTTACTCCTTTACCAGGGGAGACAAAAACTGGTTGCACACGAGATAGTCACCCCGTATGGCGAAATAGTCCGCCAACGTCCCTATAGACTCCCTGAGGCAAAGCACGCTGAGGTCATAAGGCAGGTCCAAGAGATGTTGAAGATGGGGATAATTGAGGAGTCTAAAAGCCCCTGGAACAATCCCATAGTTTTAGTGCCAAAACCTGATGGGTCATTACGTTTTTGTATAGATTTCCGCAAGGTGAATGACATCTCCAGGTTTGACACCTACCCTATGCCTCGAATAGAGAAACTTTTGGATCGTTTGGGCCAGGCCACCTATTTAACCACTTTAGACATGACCAAAGGGTATTGGCAGATTCCCCTCACCAGGGAATCTCGCCAAAAAACCGCGTTTAGTTCTCCAATTGGACTATTCCAATTTCGCTGGATGCCCTTTGGTCTTCACGGGGCCGCAGCGACGTGTCAACGGTTGATTGACATGGTCCTCCGCCCACACCAGTCTTACGCGACGGCATATATGGATGACATTGTCATCCATAGCTCGCGGTGGGATGAACATTTGGTTCGGGTCAAGGCTGTGTTGGAGGCGATGAGGCAAGCAGGTCTCACGCTAAACCCAGCTAAGTGCATGTTTGGCGCGACTGAGGTAAAATATTTGGGTCACTTAGTCGGCCACGGCATAGTAAAACTGCTCCTGGATAAGGTGGAGAGCGTTAAGACGTTCCCGAAGCCGCAGACGAAGAAGCAACTTCGGAGCTTTTTGGGTTTTATTGGCTATTACCGCCGTTTTATCCCGCATTTCACGACTGAGAGTGCAGCTCTAACCGAAATGCTTAAAAGGAATGCCCCTACACAGTTGCAGTGGTCTTGGATCGCGGAACAAGCCTTTAAAGTGTTAAAGGAAAAGTTGTGTGAAGTACCGGTTTTGCGTGGAGTGGATTTTAACCAACCTTTTATCGTCCAAACCGATGCTTCGGAAACGGGCCTTGGAGCGGTGATGTCGCAGAAACATGAGGGGACAGAACATCCCGTGATGTTTTTAAGCCGTAAGCTTACCCCTCCGGAGAGGAAATATTCGACGATTGAACGCGAATGCCTTGCAATAAGGTGGGCTGTAATGGCGTTACGCTTTTATTTAACCGAACGGCGGTTTTTGTTAGTAACGGATCATGCCCCATTGCAGTGGTTAAACAAAATGAAGGACAGTAATGCACGTTTGACACGCTGGTATATGGCCAGGAATTTGATTTTCGAATACAGCATAGGGCCGGGAAGCTCCATACCAACGCAGATGCCCTATCTAGGATTACAAGCTGTGCGCGGGATGTGGTGCCAGCCTGTAATAGCTTAAGGGGGGGGATATGTGGTGAAAGAGAGAAAAAAGAGGTTTTTTTCCATAAGTGGGGGATGGGCTCACCTAAGCATAGGTCCCAAAGAGAAAGTGAAACTAAAACACACACTTGCAGAGCTAGCCTGAAGCCACACCCAGTCTCCAGAGCAGCTGCAGGGAGAGAGAGGATGGGGTCAGAGAAGGAAGCAGGCTACAGAGCATTTAAACTGCGTCACTCAGCAAGTGGGGGAGGGCAGGAAGAAAGCCATGAGGAGAGGCAGAGAGTCCAGAGAGAGACGGACAGAGGCAGAGGAAAGCAGAGAATTGAAGGAATTCCAGGAGTCCAGAGAAGCCAGGAGAGGAGACAGCACTGCAGGGCTGTGAGACCTGGTGATTCTAAAGGGACCATCCATAACTGCCCAGGCAAGTGGCAGGGCCAGAGGCAAGAAAGGAGCTGGGGAAAGATTCAGAACTACATTTCTGACTCTGAAGACAGCAGCTCAAGCTCTGAGCCCATAACCAAACAAATCAGAAAGCCTTGGAGAGGAAGGGTTTCTGCAAGCCAGGTAAACCAAACATTTCCTGAAATTGATTCAGTAAGGGGAAGAAGGGCAAGAGGTTCTGACCCAGTTCCAAAGGGGAGAAGGAATCTCAAGTGGGAAAAGCTTTTTAAACTTTTAAAGAAAGTGCAGCTAAATGTTCCAGAACGTGTCCCAAGCCCTGAACCTTACAGCACAGAGGAGGAGATGGAAATTGGGTCTTATCAAGATAATCCAGTGTCCTCTGATGAATCTATGGAATGTGGTGTTTGTACAAGCAATGCTTAGAAGTTTTATTGAAGGCTGTGTGAAAATATAAGAAGTGCTGGTGCTAAGTAAAGCCATTGAGAAGGGCAGATAAAAAGGTGGAAAACCTCATGCTTTAAAAGCAGCCATTTTTACTAATGCTGGAGCTGTGTTAAAATGCTGTTTGTTTCTAAGCTAAGAGGCAGTACATAATCACACGCTGGTTTGTAGCAGCTGGGAGAAGCTGAGAAGATTGCTGGACTGTGCATGTAACAAAGTTTAAAGTGTTTTGCTTAAGTGAAGAAGAATTTAAGTTAAAAAGCAAAGAGTAGGTGGTTGACCGGGTTGGTTTCCTTGGAGGGGCTCCTCGGTTGGGCGCGATCATGTCTCCTGGGGGGTGGGGAGGGGGGGTGGGAGGGGGGAGGGGGGGCATTATTGTTTCTTCCTTTCTTATCCTTTTTCTCTCTTTGGAAAATTTACACCCCTTGTATATCTTTGTCCCCGATTGTGGGGATCAGAAACCCACCCCACTCGGGGACCGTTGTGATTGTTGGATTTTGTTGTGTTATCTGGGTGTTTAAATAAAGTTTTGAAGAAGAAAAAAGCAAAGAGTGAAGAAACTGCTTTGCTAGAGCAGTTGAATGTCTCTTTTGAAAAGTTTTTGTTGGAGAAATTATCCTTCTTTCTGTTTGCTGTTTTGGGAACCTTTATCAAGGCCTGTTGCCAATTTGACGCTGCAAAGAAAAATAAAAAAAATTTATAACAAATTTTCCTGCGTCAGCCTCATCCACTCGGACTGCTTTAATAATAAGCCCACAACTACACTATAAGGGCCTCAGCTACTACGTTGAAGCATAGAAACAAGTGTGATGACCGGTTGCCCCCACTAGGCAACCGCCTAGGAGGGACCACGGCGCCACAATATGGATTTTACTAAAATTCTTGTTCTCTGAATGGGCATTATAGAGGTAATTCTCAGGGATGGTACAACCCAAGTGACAAATTTCAAGGGGTGCTGTTTGTAGTGTCTCAAGGATCTCTACTGGAACCTATACTGTTTAAAATTTACATAAATGATCAGGAAAATAAGTGGTGAGTGAGATGATCAAATTTGTAGGTCACACAAAATTATTCAAAATTAAATCACAAGCGGATTGTGAGGAGTTGCAAGAGTGTCACATGTACAATCTTCTCCCAGTTGGTGAGGGGTCTTACGTGTGCACTAGGTGCAAGGAGCTCTTTGCCCTCAGGGAATGATTCCAAACTCTGTGGGCTAGAGTAGCAGACTTGGAGGACATAAGGAAGACAGAGAGGTACATACAGTAGATGAGACCTATAGGGACTTGGTACTGAAGTCTCATCTCCAGTTTGGCTGCCTCTCAGTTGCCATGGAGGAGAAAAGTCACATGAAAGGATAACATCACCTTAGTGTGGCAGGAAGTGATCCTCTAGCTAGGACCTGTCCACCAAGAGATGTAAAACTCTCAAGAAAGTTCCTACAGGACCATGTACCCATGAGGGAAGGGTTAGGATAACTGTTATAGTTGGCAATTTGATTGCTAGGGATGTAGATAGCTGGGTGGCTGGTGGGTATGAGGATCATCTGGTAACATGCCTGCCTGGTGCGAAGGTAGTGGACTTCACACGCCACCTGAATAAAGTTTTAGATAGTTCTGAGGAGGAATCTGCTCTCTTGAAACATGTTGGTACCAATGACATAGGAAAGTCTGGAAGGGAGATTCTGGAGGCCAAATTTAGGCTTTTAGATAGGAAGTTGAACTCCAGAACTCCCAGGGTAGCATTTTCAGAAATGCATCCCATTCCAAGCACAGGATCTAAAAGACAGGAAGAGCTCTGAAGTCTCATTGCGCGGATGAGACGATGGTGCAAAGAAGAGGGTTTTGGATTTGTTAGGAAATGGGCAATATTCTGAGGAAGGGAGGGGTTTTTCCAAAAGGATGGACTCTACCATAACCGGAATGGAGCCAGGCTGCTGGCATTAACCATTAAAAAGGAGATAGATCAGCTTTTAAACTAGATAATAAGAGAAAGCTGACAATCGCTCAAGAGCACATGGTTTGGAAGGATGTATCCTTGAGGACTACTAGCAAAAAAGGGAAGTTAGGACATCCCAACAGAGAGGCTCCAATACAGATAAAAGTAACCCAGAGGCTCTTAAGTACAGAGCTGAAAGATTCCAAATTACTCCCATCAACTGATAACAGATTAATATGAATAAAATACAACCTCTAAAATGCCTGTATGCAAATGCTAGAAGTTTAAAAAATAAGATGGGGAGCTAGAATATATAGTACTAAATGAAAGGTTAGATATGATTGTCATCTCAAAGATGTGGTAGAAGAAGGACAACCAATGGGACACTGTGATACCTAGGTACAAACTATATCACAATGATAGAGTAAATTTAATTGGTGGAGGGGTTGTGTTTATGTTAGAAAGGGCATTGGATCACATAGGATTATTTTGCAGGAAGCAAAATATATTGTAGAATCTCTATGGATAGAAATTCCATGTAAAAAGTGGAAGGTGATGGCAATGGGGGTGTACTACTGCCTGGCCAGAATAAATAAATGGATGATGAAATTCGGAAAGAAATCAGGGAAGTTAACAAAAGCTACAACACAGTAATAATGGTTCATTTCAGTTACCCTGGTATTGACTGGGTCAGTGTCACAGCAAAACATACTAGGGAGATAAAGTTTCTAGATGAAATAAATGAATGCTTCTTGGAGTAGCTGATTCATGAACCGACAAGAGGGGAAGTTATTTTGGACCTAATTCTTAGTGGAACACAGGATCTGGTGCAAGAGATAACAGTGTCACTTGGCAATAGTGATCATAGCATGATCACATTTGATTTTATAAAAGGAAGAAGGACGGCAAGGAAATTCACAGTACTATCTTTTAACTTTCCAAAGGGAGACTATGAAAATCAAAGAAGGAGAAATTTTCACTTACTGTTAATTTCCTTTCCTGGAATCCTGCTAAACCAGTCCAGACAAGTGGGTTTAGTCCCCCTACCAGCAGATGTTGGAGACAGAGACAAATAGAAAAGATCAGTAGCCTGATAGGCTGTTCCCTGGTAATATCCAGTTACCCCCAGTAGAGGACGCTCCAGTATTGTAACAAGCCATAATGGAAAACAGATGTAACCATGAAGCAAATATTTACAAGAGATAATAGCACTCCGCTGCAAAGACTTGGCTGCTCCGCAATATTCTCTGAACCAGATGGTCAGAATAGGGAGGGTCCTGGACTGGTCTAGCAGGATTCCATGAAAAGAAATTAACGGTAAGTGAAAATTTCTCCTTCCAGTACATCCTGCTAGACCAGTCCAGACAAGTGGGAAGTACACAAACTAACTGCCCTTTAGGTGGGAAGACACAACTGCCGAGACAATCTTTGCTCCGAACTGCGCTTCTTCCTAAGCTTGAGCATCAAGTTGATGGTGATGCACAAAAGTAGACAGGGAGGACCACTTGACCACCTGACAGATATCAAGAGGATGAACCTGAGAGCTCTCCGCCCTAGACGTAGCTTGTACTCACGTAGAGTGCGCTCGGAGACCAATAGGAACAAGTTGCCCCTTAAGTATATACACCGATTCAATTGCCAACCGCAACCACTGAGCGATTATGCACTTGGAAGCAGCTTGACCCTTACGGGGTCCAGCAAACAGCACCAAAAGATGATCCGAAACATGGAAAGGATTGGTGTTGTGGAAGCTCCGGTGTTAGACGGTTTGTTGGGAGCATCGAGAACAGAAGGAGGCTTGCCGCGCCCCTCTGAGCTGCAGGTTTCACTTATTTATTTATTTAACATTTCTTATATACCACGCTCTTTGTCATCAGTGCAGTTTACATTGAAACAATATCACACTTGGTCAGTTAAGTCTGGCCATCGTTTACAAATAACAGGGCATTAGCATGGAGGTAAAAACTGGGGGGAAACTATATACATTTTTAGAAATTTACAAGTTGGTACTCCCTGTAGGTTCTATGCGGTCAGATAGGAGAGGTCTGAGGTTGTGAGGGTGAGGAGGGGTAAGGGGGGGGATGTCTAGATGAGTAAAATGTATGATAAAAAGGTGGTGTTTGAGGGCTTTTCTAAACTGTCCAAGGTCCCTGATTGCTCTAATGCTGGGAGGAAGTTTGTTTCAACACCTGGGAGCGTAGTTCGCAAACGCCCTATTGATGGATGACTGGTTAATATTTATGGATTTGCTTGGTATGAGTAGCATGTCTGCAGCAAGAGATCTCCTAGATCTGTTGTTTGCGGTGTGTGTGATAAGGTCAGAAATTGATGCAGGTGATATCTTGTTAAACGCCTTGAAAGTAATGAGGAGGACCTTATATAGGATTCTGCAGCTTATTGGGAGCCAATGAAGATCTTTTAGAATGGGGGAGATGTGGTCGTTCCTTGATGCTCCGCAAAGGACACGGGCTGCTGCATTCATGCATTCACTTAGCCTGGAGGCGCGGACCCCTCCAATTCAGCCTGCAGTGATTGCTGCAGGAGTAGCGGAAACAGAACTTCGTAGTGTTGGAGAAGCTGTTACCGCTGGGTCATCATCTCCTGCAATGTCGGGCAGCCCCGCGGCAGTTGTGTTTGTGGTTGCGGAGCCTGTGGGTGCAATGGTTAGCTCAGCTGAGAGTGGAGGAAGTTTGCCCACTGAATTTGATGCCGGATCAGGTATTTCTTCTTCTGCATCTACCAAGATCACAGGTATTCAGCCTGTGCAGTCTGTCCTTCATCGTCCGGCAGCAGTCACATTGGACTCCCTCTGGGAAGGGCTCCAGGCCTTGGAGCATTCTCTTATATCTCAGTTTGGAGCTCTTCAGAGTGCGTTAGCTCTCATGATTCAGTCTGCTGATCATCAAAAGAAGGAAGTGGCCACTATTTCTGCTATTTCTGGCCCAGTTGGAGGAAAAAGTGGAAGGTGTAACAACCCTTTCAGGTACTGTTTCTAATGATCTAACTGCTATCCATGGAAAGATTGAGATGTTGGAGAACTCTGTTCGCAAAAGAAATCTGCGCTTGTTGAATTTTCCTTGGGTGCCTATAGTGTCGCCAAAGGAGTTGTTCAATACATATGCTACATCTATATTGAAACTCCCTTTGGAGTCTGTCCCTCCTTTGGCTAGAATTTATTATCTGCCTACCGCCAAGTGCAAGTTCCATGGTGCTTCTTGGCCAGCCCATTCGCCGCCGATGGACTCTTTGGATCTAACTGGGTTTTTGGAAACTACTGACCCCAGGTATATCCCAAGGGCCACTTTACTTCTTACTGTGACACTGGAGCCAGACCGAGATTTGCTTTTGAGAATTTATTTCAAGGCACAAAGTGAGCCCTTCATGGGAGGGACAATAAGACTGTTTCCGGATGTTTCTAAACCTACCCAGAGGTTTAGGCAGCAATTTCTTCTATTAAGACCCCAGGTTTTACAGCTGGGTGGATTGTTCTTCTTACGTCATCTGTGTAGATGTTTAATTAAATATCAAGGTGTTAGTTATACCTTTTTCGAGCCAGCACATTTAACTCAGTTTGTTATTAGTAAGGATATCCCCCTGCATAGCAGCTGAGCTGTTTTCACTTTCCTCCCCTTGGTTTTAGGGGGGAGCGGTTGTGGGTCTGTGTATCAGTAATTCTACAGCAGTGTTGCGTCTATTTCTTCTGACTTTTTCTTTTGAATTGTGACTTGCTTTCCTCTTACACTGTGGGCTAGTGAATCCTAATTTTGTTTATATTTAGTGTAAAGATAAGGATGTATTTCCTTTTTCTTTGTATGTTTTCCTTTTTCCTGTATTGTATTCTTTACCGTGACAAGTATTTCTTGTGTAAAATGTGAAATTGCATAAATAAATAATTTAAATAAAACTGTGTATCTTTAGCTCAGGATCATCTTATTCTGAATCGCCTAGAAAAGAAAAATCCCATGGAAAATACTGTGCAAGTAAACTGACTGACAGGCTTTTTCCACTTCTTAGTTTGATTCGAATCTCTGACCTTTAAGAATTTTATAATGGGAGATAAGAGAACTGAGGAAGAATCAACAGCAGTGCATGATTCATCTCTTTCTTGATTGTTGACACCTTTTTCTTTCAGCTGGTAACACCTGCTGGTCTCCCAGGGTATTTTACTTCTTTTGTCCTTACCTCATACCTAATCGGCTAGTACCATGCTCTGTAGAACATGGAAAAGGAGAAAGGCAGGCAAGCTACAACCCATTGAAGTCTGACTGATGACAATGATGACCCGTGTGTGAGACTAATGTTTTCTTGTTGCACTATGATTCTTGCTCTTTTACCAACAGCTAAATTCTGTTTCACTCATGAAGACTGGGAAGCGTAGGAAGACAAAAAGGTACAGTGAACAGTTTCTCTGCATTCACCCTCAGGAAAATATAGGCCAGAATCTACATTTACTGCTTTTTGATTATAAATAATAAATGCAGGATACAGAGCTAAAAAGAGTAGAGCAAAGCTGTTTGCCATTTACTTTGCTGTGTAGAAACTACTTGGATTGTTGCACTGAGATTAGTAGCACCATCAGTGTCCCTACTAAAAATTGCCAGAATTAGAGAGAAAGGTTTGGTATTTTTCAGATCAGGGACGGTTCTTTATGCCAGTCAAGTCAGACTTGGAGGTGACTTCCTTGATAGGGAAAAGCCCCCTGAGTATAAAAACCTCTTCCAAAAGCAGATTTCTATTTTTGGTCCCTAACCATTGTACCATGAGATGTTAAGGGGATGTCTGCCCTTAATGGTAAATGCCTCTGGCACTCGGAGAGAGCCATTGTCCTGCAAGAAGGAGTATCTGCATCAGTCACCATGACCAAAGAAGAGAGGACAGATAGACTTAGAGCCATTATCAAGGAGCAGAGGGTGCTCACCGTCCCTGCAGCCCAGCAGCCCAGTCTCCCGATTGGGATAGAGCGCCTGAGTGGGAAACCTCCCGCTCAGAAGCTCCTGCCCAATCAGGGCAGTGGGGGGGCCTCAAAAGGACACCGCTGACGCTGCAGAAGCATCACTTACCATCCCTGCAGCCCAGCAGCCCAGCTCCCCCGATCGGGGTAGAGCGCCTGAGTGGGAAACCTCCTGCTCAGAAGCTCCTGCCCAATCGGGGCAGTGGGAGGCCTCAAAAGGACACCACCGATGAGCGTGCCCGCACCTGGCGGACCCACGCCTGAGGGCCTGTGCCTGAGGGCCTCGCCAGAGGGCCCTTTGGTGTGGCCCTTAGGTGGGGCACAGAGGCGGCTCCACCGTTCATCACCTCTGCTCACAGACACAACCAATCCAGCAACAACCAGCAGGATACAGACTCCATCACCTCCCCAGCAGCAAGCTGATCCTATCTCCACCCAGGCCAGCACCAGGATCTCAAGGTACCCCTGCAACCATGCCACCTTTCCAGGCTCCAACATACCTCCTAACTCTGTTACCAATAAGCTTTGTCTACTGGCACATTCTTGCCAACACGCACCCTAACCACACCACTCCAAACACCACACCACACCACCCCAACCCACAAACACCATCAAACCCCCTCTACATGGGGCAGCATTCACATGCCTCCAATACCAACCCACACCTCTAACCTCACAAACACTCACTCTCTCTCAATCACTCTAATAAATGCATGCTCCGTCAGGAACAAACTCCCCATGCTCAATGACCTGATCGTATCTCAAAAGATTGATATCCTCTGCATAACCGAAACATGGCTGACGGATACCGACATAGTACTCATGAACCAACTAACACCTAATGGATACAGTCTACACAACTGCTTCCGAACTCACGCCAGAGGAGGAGGAGGAGTGGCAATCATAGTGAAATCCGATCTCCAACTCAGAAACCACGCATCAGAAACAACCAACGAAGCGGGCATACTCACCCTCACAAACACCTCTCCATATGCCTAATCTACCAAGCACCCACTGCACATACCGACCTATCGGACATACTCAAGCATATATCAGAGAGTACCATCACCACAAAAGAACAGCTAATCCTCGGAGACTTCAACCTCCCCTCATTGCAAGAAAAGCATGCCGAGGCCTTCATCAGTGCTATGGAAGCAATGGACCTGACTCAGATCATACATGAATGAACACATGAAAAAGGGAATACTCTCGACCTGATATTCCTTAACTCCCAAAGCACCACCGTATGCAAGAACCCTACGATCACAAGTGTACCATGGTCTGACCACCACCTCATTAACCTTACCTACATCTACCAGCACATCAGCATCAAAGAAAACAATCAACTCACCAGAAGATTTAAACCATTTAACAGAGAGGACTTCCTAGCCCAAATATTACCTAAACTCCAAACAGACTCCTCCAAAGTCGAAGACCTAATCAACAACTGGAACACTATAATCTCATCTGCATCATGTACAATGACAAACAGCACCAAAACCAGAGCTAGTACAACAAGAGCCCGCTGGTTCACCCCCGACCTACAGAGATTAAAGACCCAACTCAGGAGAACCGTGAGAAAATGGAGAAAAAACAAAAATGAAACAGATAAAGCAAGAAGCATTAGTGATCTCGATACCTACCGCACAGAAACAGATAATGCAAAAAGGACCTACCACTCAAAAATCATAAATACTTCACTAAACAGACCACGTGAGCTCTTTGAGATTGTCAAGAAGCTAACAAAGGCACCCAGTCACTCTGACCAGCTCCCGAACATTCCACCGGAACAACTAGCATGCCAATATAAACAGCTCAAATAACCACTAAACCCAAAGATGAGTGCAACAACAACAACCAGCCCTACTGCTAAGGACACTGACTGGAGCACATTCGAAACAGTCACCAAAGAAAAGATAGAATCCACTATCTCATGCCTCAACACCGCCAGGACACATGCCAGACATCCTCAAAACCTCCATCATCTGCTCAACCCTTAAGAAACACAACCTGGACCCCCTCAACCCCGCCTTCTTCAGACCTATAGCAAGTCTCCCATTCCCCGCCAAAGTCATCGAGAAGATAATCCAACAACAGCTCCAAGACCACCTGGATACTAACAACATCCTAGACCAACAACAACACGGATTCCGCCCATTGCATGGAGTTGAGACCCTCATGATATCACTACTACTACTGAGCATTTATATAGCGCTACAAGTCATACGCAGTGCTGCACAGAGATGTAAGAGACAGTCCCTGCTCATCAGAGCTTACAATCTAGTCAAGACAAACACAGAAGGTGTAGGCAAGGATAAAGCAAGGGGAAAGAAAAAGGAGATCAGGTGGGTCAAGATCCAAAAGCAGCAGCGAAGAGGTGAGTTTTCAGCCTGGATTTGAAGAGGGTTAGAGAAGGTGCCTGGCGTACAGACACAGGTAGTTTGTTCCAGGCGTAAGGCGCAGCAAGGTGAAAGGAGCGAAGTCTGGAGTTAGCAGTAGAAGAGAAGGGCACAGATAGAAGCAGTTTGCTAGAAGAGCGGAGTTCCGAGGGGGATTGTAAGGAGAGATAAGAGAAGAAAGGTAGAGAGGAGTCGCAGAGTGAATGCATTTATAGGTCAGCAGGAGAAGTTTGAACTGGATGCGGAAACAGATAGGGAGCCAATCACTGTTCCCTCTAAGCTGTGCGTGTGTGCGCACGCACACACCTCGCCGAGCGAGCGCACATACTTTATAACAGAGCGCACAAAAATTACGGTTCTGATTCTGATAGAAAACAACACAGACGTCTTAAAATCTAAAAGTTGTGTATTTACGGTTTTCACAAGTTCTACAATATTTTCTAGTGCAATCAATGTGGTGTACATACAGTATTCTGACATGTAGTCAAATTTTTAAGTATATAATTCTGAGTGTCGTTATGTGGCGCGCAAAAATGTAACCTTCCTTCAAAAGCTGCACAGCTGATATTTTATGCGCACACAGCCTACAGAAAATTAGAGGGAACATTGCCAATGAAGTGACTTGAGAAGAGGAGTAATATGAGCATATCGAGGCTGGTGGAAGATTAGCCACGCAGCAGAGTGTTGAACAGATTGAAGGGGAGAGAGATGATTCAGAGGGAGACCAGTAAGGAGTAGGTTACAGTAGTCAAGATGGGAGGTGATTAAGGAGTGGATGAGCATTTTAGTAGTGGGTTCAGAAAGGAAAGGACGGATTTTGCTGATGTTATAGAGAAAGAAACGGTAGGCCTTTGCTATCAGATGGATATGTGTGGAGAAACACCCTACTCAAAGGTACACAGGCCAAACACTCTGGATATGCTATGGTCTTTCTAGACATATCAGCAGCTTTTGATACCATCTCCCACCCTACCCTCCTATACAGACTACAGGAGATTGGCATCAAGGACATCATGCTACAATGGTTCCGCTCCTACCTGACCAACAGATAACAACTGATCCGTACAAGCATAGCAACCTCCCCCCCCCCCCTTTCAACAACACCAAGGAGTACCCCAAGGCTCCACATTATCCACCATGCTCTTCAATATTTACCTGCAGTCACTCTGCTCAATAATACACGCTCACAACATCAACTACCATATCTACGCAGACGATATAATGCTTTATGGACCCATCACAACCACTAACCCAACAAACAGTCACCTATCAGACTGCTTCACTGACGTCTCCAGCTGGCTACAGGAAAACAACCTATCCATCAACATCAAAAAAACAGAAGCCAAGGACCAAGGACCCAAACTTCACCCCACTGCCACACCTCACCTTGGGAACCACCCAAATACTAGTTCAACCCCACATAAAATATTTGGGAATCATCACTGATCAAGCGCTTACATTTAAACAACAGATCAAAAAGACTACCAGAACAATATTCCACAAAGCAAAGACAGTACAACGGCTCAGACCACTCATCGACCCACAGGACTTCAGAACAGTCATGCAGGCTATGGCGCTCCCCCACCTGGACTACTGCAATGCAATCTATCATGGACTACCTGTCACCCACACCAACCCCTCCGGACTGCCTTAAACACCACCGCAAGGATCATCCAGAGGGCGAAAAAACTTGACCACATCACCCTAGTCCTTAGAGAACCTCACATCTTCCCCCTCGAAGCAAAGATTAAATACAAATCTCTCCTACTTATCCACAAAGCCCTCCATCAAATGCAGACTTCCCAACTCTGGACGCTACTACCTCAGCCTACCCTCAACAGGCCGACCAGACAGACCACCAGCAACACTCTCACTATCCCACACGAACGAACTAAGTTCAACCAGCAAACCTGTAACAGAGCATTCGAACTGTATGCACCCTCCCTCTGGAACTTCCTTCCACACCAGATCAGGAACAACAGAGACCTCTCCACATTCCGGAAGCAGTTAGAAACCATCCTGTTTCATGAATATCTTAGATCTGAAAAAGACATCTCTCACTGACTACCCTACCAGATGCCTCGATTCACCTCCCCTGCTACCAACTAAGAGATTTACGTCTACTGTCCATTACTGTTACCCCTTGTTCAGATCTTCACTGTTGGCCCCCTGGTGCTGCCCCCCCCCCCAAATTGATTATTGTCCCCCCACCTTTTGTCTAAACCACTTTTGACCTGGTGAAAAGCAGGATATAAATGCAGCTAAATAAATAAAAAAAAGATTCGAGAATCATGCCTGCACCAGTCCCTCCAGATCTCAAGAGTTAGAGGATAAGTGAAGCAGCACTGGGAAAACAGCTTCTACCGGTCCAGGAGGAGAAGGAACCAACACAAGCTATATCCTAGAAATATCTGAGCAAGTGGTATGATCTCGCAAATGGCCAGGAACCTGTGAGTGCAGCATCCTGATACCCAGGTATCTTGGGGAGAAATTGATTATGGAGAAAGGGGATTCAATCAGAGCAATAATTGAACTGGTCAAGTGGTGTATAAGAAACCCCATGATAAAGATTTAAGGTGCAGAAACTTGGAAAGGAATGAGGTACAAAATATATTTACTAAAAGGAGTGAATTGTCTGTTTTTTCTAATATAGTTCTTGTTATTCTTGTTTTCTCTGCGACTCGAGTTTAAATAAACCTTGGCTCAGAACACAATTTCTGGCCTGCACTATTTCATTTGAGAAGGGAGTGTATAAGTGTGTCAAATTCCAAGGGCCTCCTAGCTATCACCAGTCCCCACCAAGAGAACCTTGAAACTTTTAAAATCCAGGAGCTCAGAGAAAGACTGGGTAAAAATCTCCTAGGTTTGGTGTGTTCCCTTATCTGCTAAGCAGTTGGTGAAGTAACTTTCTGGACCACACAGAAAGGGAGTTACACTTTTTAAAAAAATCATGCATCCATACAGTAAAAAAATGTATGTTTTCCTTCTATGGGGTATGTTTACTAAGCAGACTTAGGGGTATGTTTACTAAACTGCGTTAGTGCAATTCGCGTTAGGAGCCGCGTTAGGAGCCGCGTTAGTGGAAGGAAAGCCAAAAAAGGACATGGGCGGTACATCGTAACCGATAACGCGCAGTTGCGCGCGTTATTATGTGCGGCGCAGCAACGATCGTTACAGCACACGTGCTGCTGCGCGCAAGCGTAAGACAGCGCGCAGACACCCAAATACAGAAACAGAGCTGTAGTACAATGGTTACTGCACAGACTGATGGTACAAGGGTCATGGGTTCAATTCCCCAGTGTGCCTAATGAATAAGACTGGCTGAGGCATCCTGTGTAACCCTTTGAAAGCCGACTATAATATTTTAATCCACAGTCTGCAGGCGGGTTACAGATTGCATATGTCAGGAAAATTGTACCCGTCCTATGAAATATGTTCCAATAGTGACGTTCTCTCTGACATGGTCATGTATTATATAACAGTTGAAAGGAATATTTAGGCGAGCCCTATAGGGCAAAGTGTAAGGCGCGCCCTATAGGGAGCACATAAATATTCCTATCAAATGGCATATAATACATATAATATAGGGCGAAGTGTAAGGCGCGCCCTATAGGGCGCCTTTTGAGCCACCCTATGGTGACGGTACCCTGAGGGTGGTTGCACTAATATACAGTAAAAATAGACAATGCCTAAGACAGCCCTATCAATGAACCCCACTGTGGGTTGTGAACCTATGACCTCTGGCTCCATGGACAATGAAATAACCAGTGGGCTAGAGCTGCTAATAAACACATGGCTGGCTACAGGAAGACTGCACAGCACCACACCACACCCACATTCTGCTGTGGTTACCAGGGAGATTACATACCACCACCCAACACACCCTCTAGGGCTCAGGATCCCCCGCCCATAGAGCCACTTTCAACCCCCTGCAATGGTGGCAGTAGAGGGGACCATCACCCCAGTCCTACTAGGGATCAAACACCCTACAGGGCAGGCAATGCAGAGCAGTACACACCCATAACACAATAGCAGACAGACGGCAGGTCTGGAAATGCTCAGCTGCCCCCCACCATTATCTGACATTCTCCAGCAGCAAGCCTCCAGCTGCTGCACGGTGTTCCAGCAAGACACATACTAGCTGCAGACAGTCCGCCAGCTAGCCTATAGTGCAGGGTCCTGGAGAAGATGCATGTACCCAGAACGGGGATATCAGCATACACACCAAGCAGATAAGTCAGTGATTGGGCCCCAAAACGAAACCCATAAATATCATATAAGAAAAATGCTATATAGCACTATGGTGGAACCTAGCCATGCCATGGTCACTGCTCAGTCAGGGTGAGAGTGACCTCCCAGCAGGACATGCTGTGGCCACCCTGTCCGTGCAGGTGGTACCAGGCACTACAATGTCCGGCCATTGCCCTTTGCCCTGTGCAGATGCGGACAGGCCAGGCCACCCTATCCAGGCTATTCCCACGGTACCTTGCTCCTCATTATGCACATTGGCAGGCCAATACTGCCAACAGTGCTAGCAGTGTGGGCTGTGGAGGGTGTTGGCAGCCACCACACACTGGATAGACAGACACACACTCCCCACACCTATGCCAGCATTGTGCAACTATAGAGGTGTTGGGCAGCCCAGGCCACCACACCAGTCCTGGGCACAGTGCAGGCATGGCTATGGTACGCAATATTGTAGGCGTCACTCCCCAGGTTGGTAAACACTGTCAGACACAAGACCAGTAGCACACTCCACAGACATCAGAAAGGTTGCTTTGATGCAGCTCACTCCGAAAATTATACTTAACCTAGGAATTGCTATCTGCCAGTACTCATAGCAACCTTTTCATAGCTGTGTACCATATTTCCAGGTTTAGGGTGGCATTACTAAGGTATGCAAGTGCTAGTACTGGGGGAGATGCACGCAGAGCCCAAAGTCCTTCCTCTCCAGGAGGCTTTGGATAATGGGGCCTGTGGGTGCGGGTGTGTCTGCCCCTGTTGGCTGCTGCTTTACGGCACAGGTTCCCAACTCCAGTCCTGCGGTGCCAAACAGTGTTCGGGTTTTCATGCTGTCCCTCATGAATATGCATGAGATACATCTGCATACCATGGGGGTGGCACATAGAAATGCAGCACAGGCATCTTTATCAGAGGCAGCATGGAACCGGGATGGTGTTTGGCCCTCCAGGACTGCATTTGGGAGGCTCTGCTCTAGGTACTGTGCATGTTTATTGTGTCTGTGCTCTGCAGGGTAAAATGTGGGTGTTCTGGGCATGTTTACGTCATTTACAAGAACGGTTCTGCCTGTATTAGTACATTATAGTAGTGGGTAAAATATGAGGACTGGGTTGGTGGAAACCACAGCTGGGAATTGAACCTGTGACCTTCTGCTTCTGAATACAGTGGTTTTGTGCACTGCACCACCATGTTCTCACAGCAATGGTGCATTCCCTGGTGATACCATGACTGTTGGTCAGGCAGGGCCTGTCTGTGGCAGTGCCACTGCCCCCTCCACCACCAGTATCCCTCAGCCACCATGCTGACATGCCCTTCTGCTGGTGGAGCTGGTGGTATGCGGTCTCAGGCCGCCCAGTGTGCAGGTAGGCGGCTGCCTATGGTGTGTGTTCTGGGGTAGGGGTGCCTGCATAGACGTCCCCGCTCCCCCCCAGCCCCGCCTACCAGTGTTCCGTGCCCTTGGGGGTGCTTTTGGGTACTCTCCCCTGTGACGCTTTGGGAAACACACTCGTGCCCATGTTGGGCCCTCATGAGTTGCTGTCTGGCTCTACTGGTTACGCATTCCTATGGGCCAACTGAGCATCACCCTAGTCCCCACTGTGGCCCAGCTGAGCCACTGCATGTGCCGCCTGTGGCCCTCTGTATCCCCTTTTCCTGCATCTGCCCGGTTGCCCATTCCAACATGCCTGCCCTGATGTTGTGGGACATGTGCACGCCATAGGAACCCTGTCCGATGGTGGGGAAATCCCTGAGCAGCGCTATTTCACTGTGGGCCCATGCACCTTGTATGGGGACGGAGTATGGACCCTTCCACGAATTATCTCTGTTCTATGGAGCTTACTCAGGGGGGGGGTTGATGTTTCTCATTGCTACCATTATTGGCCAGCTTGGTTGTTGGTTTTTTCCAGTTTGTTGGGGTCATTTTCAGTGTTTCTGTGCCCTTTTGTTCTGTGCACCTGTATCACACTTATCACCTTTGTTTGGTTTCTCTGCCTCGGCTGTACATTGCTGACAGTTAAATGGTTTCTCTCCCCTTTAAAGGGCATTTAACGGCAGGTTTTCATTCGCGTTGGAATTCAGCTCTGAATTTCAGCGCATTGGTGTGAAGGGAGCCTCTCCCCGCCCACTCTCCGCCCATTGACCCCTTCTCTCCGCCCTCTCTCCACCTTCTGCGGTGTTTTACCGCGCCGCGGAGCATTACGCTCGTTAGCACGTGATAACGCGCACCATAGCACGTTTACGATCGTTAATGTGCTATAGCGCACGCTATAGCACGCTAACGATTGTTAACATCGTACAACGCGCGTTATTCACGTTTACCGCAGTTTAGTAAACATACCCCTTAATGTGCAGCCGGCGTTAGTGTGCAGGATGCCATATAAGGAGTGGGCGTGTCGGTCTTAACGTAGCATTTCTGGTTACCGTGCGATAAAGGGAGGCCGTGGCACGTCAATGCACATTAGCCCGAAGTAGGCGTGATGACCAACAAACACAGCAAGAGAGGAGTAGCACAATGCTTAATACATTGACTGCTGAACCACAGGTCATGAATTCAATCCCCCAGAGGGGTTAATGAGTAAGGCAGTCTGAGGCATTACCCTTTACTATAAAGCAGTGCTGCTAGAGGCATTTTCCTTTTTACTGTATAGCAGTGCTGCTGGAGGCATTTTCCTTTTTACTTTAAAGCAGTGCTGCCAGCAAAAACACCCTCACAGTGCTGTAATCTTCATGTGCAGTGCATCATGGGTATGAGTGGATTAACCCTATCCTCGTAACCACAGCATACAGGTCATGTGGTGACCTACAGTCCTTCTGTAGCCAGCCAGGGGTTTGTTCAGAGCTGTAGCCCACTGGTTATTTCACTGCCTATAGAGCCAAAAGTTGTGTGTTTGATCCCACAGTGGGGCCATTTATTGGAGCAGTTCCTTTTTTTTAAATTTAAATTAGTGCTGCCAGCAAAAACACCCTCACAGTGCTGTAATCCTCAGGTGCCCCATAAGGCGCCTTATAAGGCACCTTAAGGTTATAGCACTGTGAGGGTGTTTTTGCTGGCAGTAGTAATTTAGATTAAAAAAAGAAACTGCCCCAATAAATAACCCTACTGTGGAATCAAACCCACATCCTCTGGCTCCACAGGCAGTGAAGCAACCAGTAGACTACAGCTCTGCAGCTACAAACAAACCTCTGGCTGGCCACAGAAGATCTGCAGGTCACCACACAAACTGTCTGCTGTTGTTACCAGGATAGAGTTAAGCCACTCGTACCCATGATGCACTGCACATGCAAAGCAGCAGTCTACAGATGAGCACAAGATGGGGTATGCACCCCCACAGCACCTAGACCTGGTAGGGGGTACTGACCATGCGCGTTACTGGCACAGAGTAGCTACAGACCGTCACATTGTGCAGGTACTGTGCTCACCCTGAGGGTGAGGTGGGGCGCCCAGCACCAGGTCCACAGCACCTGCCCTGCCTGAGATAGACTATGCTGCAGATCCCCATTAGTGCTAGTGTGTGATTGGTAGTTCTTTCAGACACACCTATGATACATCTGTGCTCATATGTATATCCCAGTCAGTGCAGATCTGTAGCATTCCATAAAGCAATAGCAGACAGTCACGCACCAACGTGTCAGAGCGCACATTAAGGGGTATATTTACTAAACCATCTTAATGTGTGCTCTGACATGTTAGTGCGCGATAAGGCACTTTATTGCGCGATAATGGCGCTTTACCATGTGATAAGGTACCTTATCGCGCGCTAACGCGCTCAGTGGTGCAAACGAGCGCTGAAGGCTCCCCAGGGGCGGAGAGAAGAGGTTAATGGGTGGAGAGTGAAAGGGAAGAGGCTCCCTGCACACTAACGCCAGTGAAACCCTGGCATGCTTCTCGCCTTCGTGCTAAAAATCTTGGAGCTCCTATGGTGGAACATAATGTATTGAAGGATCATGATTTCGCCACCTTGCGATGGCGAATATTGGATTTCATTCCGCCCGACCTTCGTCGGGGAGATCGTGAGCGAAGGCTCCAGCTGTCTGAGCAGCGTTGGATTTATCTTTTGAACTCAGTTACTCCTGCTGGTTTGAATCTGCAACTTGATTGGCACACTCTCCTTTAATTCAAGGATTCCTCATTGATGTTGGAGACCGCCCTTTAAGGGACTCTCTGTGTGGTGGGATTCCCTGCATTGGGTTGGTCTCATTTTGATTGGTTCAAGTCTTGTCTTACTCTTCTGACGTCAGACGCTGACGACTATATAGCGGTTACAAAAATTGTTCTTGGCCTGTATGCTGTTCTCTTACCAATTGCTGGCTTGTCTTTGACCTGAAGAAGGGTTTTTCGGAGTTTCAGAATTAAAACCCGAAACGCGAGTCGCGTCATCTACTGAGAATCTCGGCATTCTGGTGACTTACAGCTAAGTGATGGACTTCTTGTTCTCTTTTAAATTACATAATAAAATGGAGTGAACTCGGCGGTGTCCTTGATAAACATATTCTGGACACTGGGTAAACTTACTCCGACAAAAAATCTTGTTAGGCGTATGATAGAATTTTTCTTGGGACAATTGGATATCTTCTTTATTGGTGTGCCCCACCATTATCTGACATTCTCCAGCAACAAGCCTCCAGCCGCTGCACCCTGCAAGGTGTTCCAGCAAGACACATACTAGCTGCAGACAGTCCACCAGCTAGTCCATAGTCCTGGAGGAGATACATGTACCCAGAACGGGGATGTCAACATACACACTAAGCAGATAAGTCAGTGATTGGGCCCCAAAAGAAAACCCATAAATACCACATAAGAAAAATGCTACATAGCACTATGGGGGAACCTAGCCATGCCATGGTCACTGCTAAGTCAGGGTGAGAGTGACCTCCCAGCAGGACATGCTATGGCCACCCTGTCCGTGCAGGTGGTGGCCAGGCACTACAATGTCCGAGCCATTGTCCTATGCCATGTGCAGATGCATTCAGGCCAGGCCACCCTATCCAGGCTATTCCCACGGTACCTTGCTCCTCATTATGCACATTGGCAGGCCAATACTGGCAACAGTGCTAGCAGTGTGGGCTGTGAAGGGTGTTTGCAGCCACCACACACTGGATAGACAGACACACACTCCCCACACCTATGCCAGTATTGTGCAACTATAGAGGTGTTGGGCAGCCCAGGCCACCACACAAGTCCTGGGCACAGTGCAGGCATGGCTATGGTACGCAATACTGTAGGAGTCACTCCCCAGGTTGGTAAACACTGTCAGACACAAGACCTGTAGCACACTCCACAGACATCAGAAAGGTTGCTATGATGCAGCTCACTCAGAAAAGTGTACTTAACCTAGGAATTGCTATCTGCCAGTACTCATAGCAACCTTTTGATAGATGTGTACCATATTCCCCGGTTTAGGGTGACATTACTAAGGTATGCAAGTGCTAGTATTGGGAGATGCACACAGAGCCCAAAGTCCTGCCTCTCCAGGAGGCTTTGGATAATGGGGCCTGTGGGTGCAGGTGTGTCTGCCCCTGTTGGCTGCTGCTTTACGGCAGAGGTTCCCAACTCCAGTCCTGCGGTGCCAAACACTGTTCAGGTTTTCATGCTGTCCCTCATGAATATGTATGAGATACATCTGCATACCATAGGGGTGGCACATAGAAATGCAGCACAGGCATCTTTACCAGAGGCAGCATGGAACCAGGATGGTGTTTGGCTCTCCAGGACTGCAGTTGGGAGGCTCTGCTCTAGGTAATGTGTATGTTTATGGTGTCTGTGCTCTGTAGGGTAAAATGTAGGTGTCTTGGGCATGTTTACATCATCTGCAATAAAGGTGCTGTCTGTATTAGCATGTTGTAGTAGTGGGTAAAATATGGGGACTGGGTTGGCAGGAACCACAGCTGGGACTTGAACCTGTGACCCTCCGCTTCTGAATACACTGGTTTTGTGCACTGCACCACCTTGTTGTCACAGAGTCAGTGCATTCCTTGGTGATACCATGACTGTTCGTCAGACAGGGCCCGTCTGTTGCAGTACACGGCACCCACCTACACAGGGCTAGGCCACGGTCTGCTCTGGGCAGCTGCCACTGCCCCCTCCACCACCAGTATCCCTCAGCCACATGCTGACATGCCCTTCTGCTGGTGGTGCTGGTGGTGCGCAGTCTCAGGCCATCCAGTGTGCAGGTAGGCGGCTGCCTATGGTGCGGGTTCTGGGGTAGGGGTGCCTGCATAGGTGTCCACGCTTCCCCTCAGCACCGCCTGCCAATGTTCCGTGCCCTTGGGGGTAGCTGCTGGGTACTATCCCCTGTGACACTGTGGGAAACACAGTCGTGCCCATGTTGGGCCTTCAGCAGTTGCTGTCTGGCTGCTCTGCTGCTTCAGCATTTGTATGGGCCACCTAGGCATCGCCCTAGTCCGCACTGTGGCCCAGCTGCACCACAGCATGTGCCGCCTGCGGCCCTCTGAATCCCCTTCTCTGACATCTGTCCAGTTGCCGTTCCGACATGCCCGCCCTGATGTTGCGGGATATGTGCATGCCATACGAACCCTGTCCGATGGTGGGGAAAGACCTGAGCAGCGCTATATCACTGTGGGCTCATTCACCTTGTATGGGGGCGGAGTATAGACCCTTCCACGATTTATATCTGTTCTATGGAGCTTACTCGTGGGGGGGAGGGGTTGATGTTTCTCATTGCTACCACTATTGGCCAGCTTGGTTATGGTCTTTTTCCAGTTTGTTGGGGTCATTTTCAGTGTTTATGTGCCCTTTTGTTCTGTGCACATGTATCACACTTATCACTTTTTTTAGGTTTCCCTGCCTGGGCTGTACATTGCTGACACTGAAATGGTTTCTCTCCCCTGTAATGTGCATTTAACGGCAGGTTTTCATTCGCGTTGGAATTGAACTCTTCAGATCAGCGCGTTAGTGTGAAGGGAGCCTCTCCCCGCCCACTCTCTGCCCATTGACCCCTTCTCTCCGCCCTCTCTCCACCTTCTGCGGTGTTTTACCGCGCCGCGGGAGTTTACGATCGTTAACTATGGTTAACGCGCGTTATGTAACGTTAACGATCGTAAGCGCATCATAACGCGCGTTATGATGCGCTTACGATCGTTAACGTTACATAATGCGCGTTATTTACGATTACCGCAGTTTAGTAAACATACCCCTAAGACTGCTTAGTAAACATACCCCTAAGACGGTTTAGTAAACATACCCCTATGTGTTTTACATGCATTTCTTAAATATTTCATAAGGAGAGAAGAGCTAGGATCTTGGCACATTTAGAAGCTGCAGATGTGCTCTTACAACATTCTCCATCTGTCCTGATATAGTGTCAAATTATAAATCATGTTTTCCAAACATCTGAAATATATAACTAGCCTAGATCTCACCAGGCAAAAAACCAAGGAAGCCAAAGGTCAAATCCCCCCAGTGCTCCTCACCATCTGTTGCCTTAAACAGAAACAGGGCTAGGTTTACTAATGTGAGTTATTTATTTAAATTTACACATTGCCTCTATTGAACAACCTAAGTGATCTACAATTAACCCTCTTTGCTCTCCTCATTATGCCCACCCCAACCTCCATACAATCCCATTCCTCACCATAAGAACATTCATAGACGAGAAAACAAACTTTTACAATTTGCCCTCCTTTACCTCCTCATCCCCCAACATCCCTCCCCATTATATTGCTGAATTCAGTATTCCATATTTTACCCAAATGCTTGTCCAAACAACTACACTTTTGCTAATTTCCGAAATCTCAACTAATTTATCCAGCCAAAGGTTCCAAAAAAACAAGCCAATAATAGGAAAAAACCTCTTTCTCCTGTAAAATCAAGCCACACTTCTTTCTTTCCTTGAACTGCCAACAATCCTTTACCTCCTGTTCATAACACATGGGCTGGCTGCTATATCTCTAAATGAGACTGGAGATACCTTGGAGCCATATTGTAAATCACCTTGTAAATCAATATTATGAACGTAAATTAAATCCAGTACCTAATCAGCAGCCAGTGCAGCATCTTTAGCAATGGCATTAACATGACCATAATGCTTCACTCCACCTATAATTCTTGCTGCACCAGTTCTGCCCCAGTTGTAACCATCTAATTCTCTCCTGAGGCAAGTCCACATATGCACCGTTACAGTAATGGAAACATAATATCAGTGCATGGAATACTGTCACCAGAGCTGACGGCTGTAAAAACGTTGCAGCTTCCATAACAAAGATATGCATTTAGTTGGTAAATAGACCTTAATGAGAATAATGAAGCTTGTATTATTGTGCATTAGTAAATCTATCCATACGGGACAGAGAAATATCTAATGTATCTGAATGTAACTTGCTTTGAGCTACCAATGAAAAGGTCTGAGCTAAATCTGAATAAAAGAAAAATATCTGGTCCTGGACTTGATGCTTCTGGGTGATCTCCACGGTGAATGCACAGAAATAAAGTTAAACAAAATCTTTTAGGCAGAGGGCTCTAGCAAGCTTCTATACATGATGGATGCTTGAAGGGAAATTTCCCCACAAGGATGAATGAAAATACTGATTCTCTGTACTGTAGGTGCTGATGCAGGAAATCTCATAGATTAAGGACATCCTGTGAGAAAATTGTGAGGCGCTGACAGAGGTGAGAACTGATTTGGGTGAGATGAAAGATAACCTGTCCTTGTTAAGTTATAAAATACTATAGCTTATGTGTTTTTTTACAAGTCTAGGTACGTGTATTTATACCGTATCTTACAGCTTACAGCCTTCTTTTATAATGAAAAGTAGACACCCACTTTTCTTTATAAAATAAGCATGCTTTATGAACATTGGAATGTGCATTAAATGATGCATCCCTTATAAAATTACCTTCCACTCGCTATTTACAGTATAACAACATTGGAAAAATTAGCGCACATTAAAATGAGGCCAACCATAAGTTCATTTCATGTTGTGTTTCATTTTCAAAACAACTCGAGATGACAGGATATCAGCACATCCCTAACTTATACAGTTTACTGTCAGCAAAGCAGAACATAAATATTGAAGTTAATTTTCCCTTCAACAAGCACTACATAACTTTAAACAAATAAAACATTTGTTTAAAGTTATGTTGAATTTTAACAGCACTATTTGTCCACAGATAACTTTCAAGGGGTAAGTTTATAAAGGAATTCTTACACATGTAAAAGGCCTTTTATAAACTTACTCCACAGATTAGGTGTGTAGAAGTATGCTTGCTGCAAGACATGTGTTTTTCGGGACTATTGTGCAGGAGTGTTGAGGGATAGAGTTTGGGTGTACGCGGGCAGAGTCACAATTTGCATATGTTTGTAAAATATGCACATTTGTGGAGTGGAGGAGTGGCCTAGTGGTTGGGGCAAGGTATCTCAGGCTGGAAGGTCAGGGGTTCAAATCCCACTAGAGGGCAGCAACCTTGGGCTTCAGCCTTTAGGACTGGGGTTTCTAGTCCCACAGGTGCTCCTTGTGGTCTTGGGCAAGCCACTTAACCCTCCATTGTCCATGTTCCCTGTAAAAGAGTTATCTCCAAGTTATAATGTCCTGTTCAATGTAATTTCAGTTTGTTCAATGTAAACCACCTTGCTATCATGAAAGGCAGTATATAAGAAATGTTAAATAAATAATGTGAACCTTTATGTATATTTCTGAGCAGGTGCAAATTTCAACAGCTTCAGTCTAGGCGTGACTTCAATCACTTTTGCCGTAGTAACTTATAAAGACATAAAGGCTTAAAATAGACACCTTGGCCTTCACATGGGCAGTCTGTATGACGTTAACCTTCACATGGATAACTTTACCTGTCTGCCAGTGCCCTATGTGATAGGTACAGATCTGCATTGACTGCCTTGGAGGGCACCCTTTCCTCAGCAGGACTGGGGTTGATGGTCCCCTCTACTGCCTCCATTGCAAAGATGTAGTGTGGTTCTGTTGGTGGCAGATCCTGTCCCCCACCCTGACCTGGAGAGAGTGGGTTGGGTGGTATTACATAATCCACATGTGGGTCCAGACCCCAACTCCAACCCCTCTGCTCTTATAACAAGTGACCATGGCAACCACACAGGATATGCACTATTCTGGGTGTATCATACCCACAAGGGCTAGACATGACTGGGGAATACAAATGTACACAGGTGCATCCTAGGTATGTCAACAAAGACTACCTGTCACACACTAGCACTGATGGGGACCTGCAGCACAGCTTATCTCAGCCAAGCCAGGTGCTGCGGACTTGGTGCTGGGCACCCCACCTCACCCTCAGGGTGAGCACAGGAACCACACAATGTCATGGTCTGTAGCTACTCTGTGCCAGTAACACACACAGTCAGTTCCCCCTACCAGGCTGAGGTGCTGTAGAGGCGCATAACCCATCCTGTGATCAGATGTAGACTGCTGTTCTGCATGTGCATTGCATCATGGGTACTGGTGGGTTTACCCTATCCTGGTAACCACAGCAGACAGTTTGTGCGGTGACTTGCAGTCTTTCTGTAGCCAGCCAGTGCTGTGATAACTGCTATAGAGGGGTAGTGCACTGGTTAATAGAATGCCTACCAAGCCAGACATCATGGGTTCAATCCCTCAGAGACCTCATCTAATACAGCTGTCCAAGGCGTTCCCTTTTCCTGCCTGTAACAGTCAGACACATCTCTACAATCTGTGCTGCCAGCAGGAACACCTCACCTTGGTGCTCTAACCTATAGTGCACATTATAAAGTGCCTTGTCAGCCAAGGTGCTGTATAGGGTGCCCTATAGGTTAGAGCAAGGCACTTTATAATGTGCCCTATGGGGCACCTTATGAGGCACCTTAGGTTAGGGCACTGAGGTGAGGGTGTTTTTGCTGGCAGCACAGATTGTAGAGATGTGTCTGACTGTTACAGGCAGGAAAAGGGATTGCTTTCAACAGCCTTATTAGATGAGACCTGTGAGGAATCAAACCCATGACCTCTGGCTTTGTAGTTATTGTATTAACCAGTGGGCTACACCTCTACAGCTTTTATCACATTACTGGCACAAAATTAAGGTTACAGCGCCATAACGGGCCAAGGCACCCTCTGTTGCGTGATAAAAAGCCATTGCTACCTTGACGCTGGAATGCCCACTTCCTTATATGGCATTCCTCACGTTAACGCTGCACCTAGCGCCGGTAACATTAGCACGGTTTAGTAAACATACCCCCTAGTCTGCATGATTACTGCCGCTCTGTGCAGGTTACACATCATGCCTTCATTGAGGGCTGCAACGTCCTTGTGGAAAGTAGGATAAAAATGACCGGCCCGATACTGAAAGGGATTAATGCCGTTAATAGACCTGCTGTGTTAATCCTGTTTGCTGGGGTATTCAGTGGCAGCAACACGGTTACTGATGCCAAATATCTGCAGGTGGCACCGCTGCATGCCCCAGCGCATGGTCAGCCTAAGGGTCTCTGCCTCCCGAGGCAGGAGCCCCAGCCATGCCACCTCCCATCACAATGAGCCACCCCCACCACTGCCAATTCCGTCTTCTGAGGGACAGGTGGCAGCAGTTTAAAAGCGGCAGATTTGTCCACCGCTTTGGTGCCCGTGGCAGGCCATGTGCTTCGGCACACATGGCCTGCCGCTTCCGACCCCCCTTTGACAAGAGGTCAGGAAGTCGGAGGGGGATCAGAAGCGGCAGGCCATGTGTGCCGAAGCACATGGCCTATCGCGGGCATCAAAGGAGTGGCACAAAGTCGCCATGTTGCCCACCTGGGGCTGCCACCCCAGGCAGCTGCCTAGACTGCGTTGGAGACGGCTAGCATCAGAGCGTTCCAGGGACAGCACGCAGCGATAACCAGCCATTGGCGATATTGAGCTGCTGCCCAGTTATTGCAACGCAGCGAAAGTTAGGTATAGTTAAGCCTGTCCTAACTTTCGCCACTGACATTAACCGGGCAGCAGCTGAATATTGCTGCTACCCGGTTAGCTTCATAGCAATCTGGGCAACCCCGATCTTCAGTGCCAGGACCCGGATATGGCCCCTGCATTGAATATCTGGGTCTAAAGTTCAGCCGTGGCAGCCAGCTGCTTTAGTAGCTGAATATCAGTCCCAACCTTCTTTTCCCTCTGCGCAATATACAACTGATACCTGTAAAACATGGATTGTCACTAATTTGTCGGTAGCAGCCATTGTCCCTTCGATTCTTCTTCGCTCGGTCATCTTTCTACATGCTTTCAAGAAACAAAATAGAATTGGGGAGAAATCATAAAAACGTGGTAAATAGATTTAATCATACTCTCTAACAGAAAGAAAGAAAGAAAACAAAAGAAAAAAAAATCCTTCCTCAATCTGTATACAAATTCAAATTCACCTTTAATTTCTCCTTTGAAAGTATTTGGTAAATACAAATGAACCTTAATCTCATCTTAGTTAAGAACTTTGTCCATAACAGTATTGAGCCATAGTTAATCATTTAAATGTGTTATGCTCAGGCCAAGGTAAAAACAGATACACCGAGGAGGAGCAACAGGAAGCTGCAGACAGCACCTGGAATGACAGTGATACAAAAGAATGCGCAACTCTGGGACAAAAATCAGATTGCTATCAAAGTCTGAGAAGTCTGTCCAAAAGAGCTAATCAATAAATTTAAAAAAAAAAACCTAGGAAAGTTACAGAAACAGGTAAAGATGTGGGCAGAGAGGAAGGAAGGGTCAGGACCTGGATTAGGAGCACTGAAATTAAATACAAATGAGTAGAAAGCCCAGAGAAATTTAAATATAGGAACTCATCCAGCCTGGTTCCTGCTGATCCAATCAGGGACGCTGAAGCTGTCTACAGTGCAAATCCAGGACCAACAGAGATCCTTCCGGAGAAGTGTTTACCGCCGGGCCCGTAAGGTTGCGGAGCATACTGGAAGTCAACAGTGTCAAGGATACTGCAAAGCGCTTGTTTAAGTTAGCCAGGCATGAGAGAATTATTTCACAGTTTTAGAATGAAAAGAATGTCAATTCTGTAGTCTTCTTTTGAACTGCCATTAGAATTAACGTTTTTGTGTGTTTCAGAGAGGTGATCCCTTTGTGTTCATTTTTGCCTCAGTGTGAAGGAGCTTCCTTGTCTGGTAAACTGTTTCAGGAGCTTTTAGGATGTTCAGGAGATTCGCAGGAAACCTTTCTCCTTTTATATTCAAATCATATTGAAACTGGTGAATCATCCCCAGGTAAACCACACTAGTCTTTAGCGATTTTTCACAGCTTTAAGCTTTGTCCTAAACAGAATCTCCTTTGGTAGATTCTAGAATTTAAAAAAGTGTGATTGTCGCATGTCGCATTACATGTTGCTTTTATTGCCCGTGAAACTTTTCTTTCAGACACTGTTGAATTGAAAATGGCAAGGCTATGTGCTCCCTCAGTTTAGCCCTGATGATTTCATACCTAGCAGCACCAATCCTTTCAGATCACCTTGCTCTGAGTATTTTTCATTTGCCCTATGATTCCAGATCATTAATTTTCAGCCAGCTCTTGTCATTTCTCCTCTCTTAGCTTGTAGATGGTAGGGACACGCCTATAATCTGTGTTCAAGAAATAATTTTCAGCTCAGTCATTCTCTGATTTAGCTGTAAATATGTCGGCAGGAATGAGCTTGTGACTTCCATCATTCCAAGTTCATATTTCTCTTTCACCTTTTTGAGCAGATATTTTTCTCCCTGGAACTTTTGAGTAACAAGTCTGACTCTTTGTCTGAATCTGAAACCACAATCCTTTTCTTATGCTTCATTCTTTGGTTCTAAAATTGTTAACTTTTGACAGTCTCAATTTTTAAGGAGTCATTAAAGCACAATAGCATGCCAGGTGTAGGTTGGTTTAATTATTTTTTCAAACCCCCGGCTGATTATTTAAACTTGTGCTGGCAGAGTAGGTGAAACGAGGGAGGACACGCTGATTCAGACTGGTATCAGCTCATACTGGGAATTCTGATAAACTTTGACCTTCGAGAATTTCTTGGAAAAAACAAGCTGTGTATCACTTGGCAACTTCACAGAGACTTAATAGCATGAAAAACAAAATAGTACTCCTTCAAGACCTGAGTTAAAATCTTTAATTCTTTGCTGGAAATTAAAAATTATGAAGTGAATAGCAAGGCACGATTGCTTTTGCTACTGCACTAGGCTGCACATCTAATCGAACTTCCAAATATCTTTGCAGGGTTCCAGTACTGAATTTATCTCAGTAAACCCCGAACGATTGCTTCCAGAAGGCAACTCAATTCTGTTTCTTTTGCCTTAAAGCTCTGCCTGCCCCAGAATAATGGATCTCACTGTGAATTGAATGCGCATCCCTCTGTATAGTTGTTCTCAGCATATCAATACATCACAGTTTTAATACTGTATGTATCTGCAAATTAGCTCACTCTGGGATTTGCATACTCCAGATCCAGGGGGGGGGGGGGTGCAAGGCCATGTGCGGAAATGCATTGTAGGTCCTCATGTGTGTATATATATTTGCATAATCACATGGCCTCTTTTGCACAGTATTTGCATTCTAGATTTATTTGGTCAGTGCTATGACAAGGTTAATGACATATCCTGGTAAATTTGAATTCAAGATCATGGTTCCCAGGCTTCACTTGACCAAGCTAGAGTTGGAAAAGTCCAGAAATTCAGCAACACGGACGTTATCTGGCCACAAAAATGCCCTTAAAATGTTAGATTCCTTGAATCTGAACTGACAAAATATCTCAAATTTCAGACTGGCAGCATCAACAACAGAAAACTGAAATCTCAAAGACAATCCATATTCCACTAGCCCCTTACAGGTGACTCCATCCATCTCAGAACTCAAACCTCAGCCGGCTAAGTTCCCATGTGCTTCATGTATCTTGTAAAGTACTATACCTTTTCCCATAAACCCCATGTTACATCTGGCCCAGAGTATACCCCCTGTCCTATCAGCGGGAGTCTTCAACACCACATCATTAACTTCTTCATAGCCCCGCATCCCCCAGAGGCCGCCTTATATTCAGCCCCTGTCACTTAGGATCAGCTTTACAGTTTTATTTATTCTACATTCCAACTCCAATCTGCAAGATGGTTTATGGCTATATCAACTTCAAATGAAAAAAATAAGCAGTAACCTACAGGTTGGTTTCCTTTTGGTCAGTTTTTGCCACGTGCATTGCGATTCAATTGTCATTGTGCTCTAGCAGATACCTACAAAATATTAGTGATAGCCTCAGCATGCTCTCCTCTAACCAAACTGGCCAGGCACTCTCTCCCTTTCTGTCACTCCTTTTTCCCCAGTCATCTTTCTCTCTCTTTCGTCCCCCCATGCATGGCACTCCCTTCCCTCCCCCACCAAGCCCCCCCAGGGAGCTGTCTTTTCTCCACTTCCCTTCCCCACCCTCCAAAGTCATTCTCTCCCCCTTTCATTCCGCTCAAAGGCACTATCTCCCCTGTTACCTTACCTGTTGCTGTTGTTCTCTTGCTATCTCTATTTTTTACAGTATTGGATTTAGCTTAAGCCTTTTCCCTGACGTTCAAGGAGAATTGCATTCAAGTGCAATAGATATTTTCCTATCCCTAGAGGGCTTGAAATCTAATTTTACACCAGAGGCCTTGAAGAGTTAAGTGACTTGCCCAAGATCACAAGAAGTACCAGTGGGATTCGAGTGTGGTTCCCCTGGTTTTCAACCTAGTGCTCTAATCATTAGACTGCTCCTCTAGCAGTAGTGCCGCATCACATATATGCACAAGATGGGAAACTAACAGATTTATGGAAAAATAAGCAGCAGCAGCTGGTGTGCGATAGAAATATTTTAAATAAATAAATCTTTCTTATCAAATCACTACATTCTTGGCGAGTTACAATAAACATAAGAAAAGCCTGAGTAAAAACGAAGTTTGCAGCTTATGCCAAAAAAACCATTATCCTCAAATAACCTAATCTCCACTGGCAGCTCATTCCATAGAAAAGGCGCATATATTGAAAAAGGACATCTGCTAGCAAGTTGTCATGTACTTCCAACCAATGGAGACAAAACCAGGGAGCCTTGCAAGGAACACTTTAAAGACCTATCAGATACATGCATTTGTAATAATGACACCAGACTATCAGAAGATAAACCATGTCGAATTTTAAAAGCTGATACCAACACTTTAAAATGTATCCGGAACTCTATAAGAAGCCAATGCAATTCCTGTAAACATCAAACCTTGATTTACCCAAGATGATCTTGGCCGCAGCATTTTGAATTGTCTGCAGGGCCTGAAAGAGGCCTTCAGCAGCCCATTTTAAATAAGAACATAAGATATGCCATACTGGGTCAGACCAAGGACCATCAAGCCCAGTATCCTCTTTCCAACAATGGCCAATCCAGGTTACAAATACCTGGCAGGTCCCCAAAAAGGTACATAGCTTCCACAGTGGTTGCATTGGGTCAAGGAGTGCTATCCCGGGTCTCTTTTAATAATGGTTTATGGACCTTTCCTCCAGGAACTTGTCCAAACCTTTTCTAAACCCGGCTACCCTAACAGCAATAATCATAAAATGGAAAAACCAAAGACTGGATTTTAGGCTAATTGTGGGAGATACACATGTTCTTGTTGATGCTCCTTATGAATCTATTTCTTATTTTTGCACACAAAAGAAACAGACTGAGATAAATGGTAGATTGCCCTGGTCTGTTCCAATGGTAGTGTCAGAGACAACTGCGCATCATTTTTGAGCTGAACCCTTTCCTCCCCCAGTCCCATCTCCAGTCCTCCACACTTTCATCTCGAAGAGCCAAACCACAAATCTGTCGAGATCAACTAACTGAGACAAACACAGCTGGGAATCCTACCAAAAGTAAAATAAATGGTTTTCTATCTTTTGCAGGTGCTTTACATCATTTATGACACTTATCTGGTGGTTCAGGGTCTTGCTAGTTTCACGTACACCAAAGGACCTAACCCTGTCTATGGCATCTAGCCTTCTCTGGCCCTGTCTATGATCTTTCTTTTGGAGAGTTTTGAATGGAGCCTTCATCACTTTTAATAAAGAACCCTCTGCATTCCAATCTGAGGAAGATAGATCAGAAAAGGTGTCAGATCAAACAGTGGGAACATGCATCTGCACATGCCACTTACCATGGTCCAAGAAGGAACTGGACGAAGACTCATCATAGTAACATAGTAAATGATGGCAGATAAAGACCAGCATCCAGTCTGCCCAGCAATACGGCAAGAGTAGGTGCACCTGTCGCTCTGTGCAGGCCACCTCTCCCCATGTCTGTGTCTAGGGGTGGACCCTTCACTCCATGTAGGACACCCCTATTTGTTGAGAAGTTAGATGGTTCAGTTTATGTTGTACCCAGTACCCATCAGTACCCAGCTGGTTCGTCACTGACCAGTTGGGTCTGCTGCCTTCTTCTGCCTGATGTTGCACTCTATATAGGAGATGGGCAGTGCCTTTTTACCTACTTAGTGCCCCTCTCTGCAGTTTCCTTTGGCGTTTTAGCAATTAATTCTTCCAAGTTGTAGCTGCCTGCTGCTTTGGGAATAGCTGGTGTGAGGACTTGTTTGATGACCAGCTTACCTTTCAACATTCTCTTTTTTTAAACTAGCACCTTGTGTCTTCATACACTTCTGTTCTGGGGCTTTACTTGAAGCCTTGGGGGTGGGTACTTTGCTACGTGTGGCTCAAGGCTCACTGGACATGGCTGTGGTAACTGAGTTTGTGAACCCATTTACCTTTTGCCTTCATAGCCATGACTCCTTGTTCCTGCTCTTTAGGCAGGTTTTGTTAGAGCAATACTGACTAGTGGGGAAGGTTCGTACGCATAGGTACCATGAAACCAACTCTATACCTCACTCTAAAGTCAACCACTCATTCATACACATAGGGGTATGTTTACTAAAGGGCGCACAAGTGCGCGGCGCACAAGTGCGCGGCGCACAATAGCATGCGCTAAGGTACCTTAGCGCATGCTAATGATGCATTTTTGTGCCCCGCACACGTGCGCGCTGCACTAACGGGCCTGCTCATGTGCGCTGCACGCAAATGAGCGATAGAGGCGTGGAAAGGCTCCCGGAGGGCGGAGGAAGGCTCCCCAGGGGCGGAGAGACGGGGTCAATGGGTGGAGAGTGGGAGGGGAAAGGCTCCCCGCACAGGAGCGGGGCTGAAATTCAAGCAAAAAAATACCGAGAGTGAAAACCTCGCGGTAGAGCCGATTTAAAGGGAAGAGAAACCATTTATGTCAGCAATGTACAGCAAAACCAGGGGAAACCTACAAAACGTGAGCAGTGTGATACATGTGCACGGAACAAAAGGGCAAATAAACATTAAAAAGGACCCAAACAAAATATAATAAAATTATAATCAAGCTGGGCAATAGTGATAGTAATGGGGAACATCAAAAAACACACCCAAAAAAGCCCCAAAAAATAAATATGAATTTTAGAAGGGTCTACGCTCCGTCCCCATACAAGGTGAATGATCCCACAGTGAAATAGTACTGATCAGGGTTTCCCTCTCCATTGGACAGGTTACCTATGGCATGCACATTTCCACAACAGCAGGGCGGGCAGGTCGGAATGGGCAATTGGAAAGATGCAGGGAAAGGGGATACAGAGGGCTGCAGGCGGCACATGCTGTGGTGCAGCTGGGGCACAGTGCGGAATAGGCAGATGCCTAGATGGCACCTAGGAATGCTGAAACTGAACAGCAGCCAGACAGCAACTGATGAGGGCCCAACATGGGCACGAGAGTGTCTATCACAGTGTCACAGGGAATAGCACCCAGCAGGTACCCCCAAGGGCACAGAACATTGGCAGGCGGTGATTGGGGGACGTGCGGACAAATTTGCAGGCACCCCTACCCCAGAACCCCCACCATAGGCAGCCGCCTACCCGCACAAAGGATGGCCTCAGACTGCGTACCACCAGCACCACCAGCAGAAGGGCATGTCTGCAGGGTGCACAGGGGTACTGGAGGTGGAGGGGGGCAGTGGCAGCTGCCCAGAGCAGACCATGGCCTAGCCCTGTGTAGGTGGGTGCAAAGCACTGCAACACAGGCCCTGCCGGACAAACAGTCATGGTATCATCAGGGAATGCACTGTCTCTGTGGCAACACAGTGGTGCAGTGCACACAAGCAGTGTGTTTGGAGACAGAAGATCACAGGTTTAAGCCCCAGCTGGGGCTCATGCCAATCCAGTCCCCATATTTTACCCACAACTATATCGTGATAGTAAAGACGAACCTGTATTGCAGAGAACATAAGCATGGCTCAAACACCTCTATTTTACCCTACAGAGCACAGACACCAGAAACATGCACATTACCTAGAGCAGATTACCCCAAATGCAGTCCTGGAGGGCCACAAATCCTTCAGGGTTTATGCTGTCTCCAATCTAAGGATGGAGCGGTACTGGTGGTGGAGGTGGCAGCAGCTGGTGGCCGCAGCATACCATGGCCTAGCCCTGTCCAGGTGGGTGCCGTGCACTGCAACAAACAGTCCCTGTCGGATGTACAGTCATGGACTCCCCAGGGAATGCAGCATATCTGTGGCAACACGGTGGTGCAGTGCACACAGACAGTGTGTGCAAGAACAGAAGGTCACAGGTTCAAAGCCCAGCTGGGGCTCCTGCCAATCCAGTCCACATATTTTTTTCCACAACTACACCGTGATAGTAAGGACAAAACTTTATTACTGAGAACATACGCATGGTTAATACGCCTATATTTTACCCCACCGAGCACAGACACCATAAACAGGCACATTACCTAGAGCAGAGTCTCCCAAATGCAGTCCTGGAGGGCCCCACACCATTCAGGTTCCATGCTGCCTCTAATAAAGATGCCTGTGCTGCATATCTATGCACCACCCCCATGGTATGCAGATGTATCTCATGCATATTCATGAGGGACAGCATGAAAACCCGAACAGTGTTTGGCACACCAGGACTGGAGTTGGGAACCTCTGCCGTAAAGCAGCAGCCAACAGGGGCAGACACAACCACACCCACACCCACAGGCCCCATTGGCTAATGCCTCCTGGAGAGGCAGGACATTGGGCCCTGTGCATCTCCCAATACTAGCACTTGCATACCTTAGCAATGCCATCCTACACCTGGGTATACGGTACACACCTATCAAACGTTTCCTATGATTACTGGCAGATAGCAAGTCCTACGTTAAGCACAGTTTGCTCATTCAGCTCCATCATAACAATCTTTCTGATGTCTGCGGTGTGTGCTTCAGGTCTGGTCTCTGACAGTGTTTACCACCCTGGGGAGTGACCCCCAAAAGTATTGCATAGCATATCCATGCCTGTACTGTGCCCAGGACTGGTGTGGTGGGCAGGGCTGCTAAACTCCTCTATAGTAGCACAATGCTGGCATAGGTGTGGGAGTGTGTGTCTGTCTATACAGTGTGTGGTGGCTGCAAACACCTTCCTCAGCCCACACTGCCAGCACTGTTGCCAGTATTGGCCTGCCAATGTGCATAATGAGGAGCAAGGTACCATGGGTATAGCCCAGACAGGGTGGCCTGGCCAGGATGCATCTGCACAGGACATAGGGCACTGGCTGGGACATTTTAGTGCCCGGCCACCACCTACACAGACAGGGTGACCTCAGTATGTCCTGCTGGGAGATCACTCTCACCCTGACTGTGCAGTGATGACAGCATGGCTAGGCACCCCCATAGTGCTATGTAGTATTTCTGTCATGTGATATTTATGGGTTTCTTTTTGGGGCCCAGTCATTGATTTATCTGCTTGTTGTGTATGTTGACATTCCTGGTCTGGGTGCATGCATTTCCACCAGGAACATGCACTATTGGACTAGCTAGCAGACTGTTTGCAGCTGGTATGTGTCTTGATGGAGCGCCTTGTAGGGTGCAGTGGATGAAGGCTTGCTGCAGGAGAATATCAGAGAGTGGTGGGGTGCAGCTTAGCATATCCAGGCCTACTGTCTGTCTGTTATTGTGTTATGGATATGTACAGAGCTGCATTGACTGCCCTGTAGCGTGTCTGTTCCCCAGCAGGACTGGGGTTGATGGACTCCTCTACTACCACCATTGCAGGGAGGTAGAATGTGGATCTGTTGATGGGAGACCCTGTTTGCCACCCTCAGCCCTGGAGGAGGAGGGTGGTGGTGCATGATCCTCCGGGGGGGGGTCCATGGGGGCTACACCTGACTGAGACAGACAAATATACCCAAGGTGTTTCTGCAGAAACTACCTATCTCACACTGCTTTGGACTTCCAGCATGGCCTCTTTCAGGCATGGAAGGTGCTGTGGACCTGGTGCTGGGCGCCTCACTGCACCCTCAGGGTGAGCACAGTACCCGCACAATGTGACGGTGTGTAGCTACTCTGTGCCAGTAAAACACACGGTCAGTACCCCCTACCAGGCCGAGGTGCTGTGGGGGTGCACATGGTCAGTTCCCCCTACCAGGCCGAGGTGCTGTGGGGGTGCATACCCCATCTTGTGTTTATCTGTGGACAGCTGATTTGCATATGCAGTGCATCATGGGTACGGGTGGGCTAACCCTATCCTGGTGACCACAGCAGACTGTCTGTGTGGTGACGTGCACTCCCTCTGCAGCCAGCCAGGGGTTTGCTAGCAGCTATAGAGCTATAGCACAATGGTTACTTCACTGCCTGTAGAACCAGAGGTTGTGGGTTCAAACCCACAGTGGGGTTATTTGAGAGGGCTGCCCAAAGCATTATCTCTTTTAATGTACATTATTGCTGCCAGCAAAAACACCCTCATCATACTGTACCCATAAGGTGCCTTATAGGGCGCCCTATAGGTTACCTTATGGTTACCGTCCATATAAGGTGCACTATACGTTATCCTGTAGAGCAACTTATAGGGTGCCCTATAGGGGACATTTTAGGGTGCCGTGGCGGACAGTGCACTTTATAATGTGCCCTATGGAGTGCCTTATAGGGTGCCTTATGCGGCACCTTCAATTACGGCACGTGATGGCCTGTTTGCTGGCAGCAATTAATAAGATACAACTAAAGTGCTGCAGGAAAAAAAACATACATTGCAAAGCTGATGCCTCAGTCAGCCTTATGTATTAGGCACACTGGGGAGCAAACTCATGACCCCTGTATCAGCAGGCAGTGCCTTAACCATTGTGCTACACTGCTGCTCCTCTTTGCATGTTAGCGCACCTACTTATGATTTCCATGCGTTTAAATGCACAGTGCTGCCATCAAACACAGTGCTATGACCTTGCTGTGCCTCATAGGGTGCCCTATATGGCGCCCTATAGGCCGCCCTTTCAGCAACATTGTAGGGTGCCGTGGCGGACAGTGCACTTTATAATGTGCCCTCTGGGGTACCCTATGAGGCGCCTTATGCAGCACCTTATGTTACCATACTATGAGGGTGTGTTTGCTGGCAGCACTAATGAAAATAAAAATAAAATGCCCCCTACAGCAATATTACATATAACAGGTAATGCCCCAGCAAGCCTTCTTCATTAGGCACAGTGGGGGATTGAACCCATGACTCCTGCATCATTGGTGAGTGTCTTAACCATTGTACTCCACTGCTGCTCCTCCTTGCATGTCAGCGCACCTACTTATGCTTTTCATTCCTTAAACTGCACAGTGCTGCCATCAAAAACATTGCTGTGACCTTACGGTACCTCATACGGCAACCTATAAAGCGCCCTATAAGCAACATTCTAGGGTGCCTTTGTGGACAGTGCACTTTAAAATGTGCCTTATGGGGCGCCTTATGTTAATACGCTTTATTTATTTTACAGTTTTTATATACCGCGCTCTTTGGTATCAGTGCGGTTTACAGATAACAAATTTCGCATTAGAACAGTCCTTTGCTTACATTATAACAGGGTCTTTTGCTTACATTATAACAGGGTCAGTAACTTGGAGACAACATGGTAAACTATATACAAGCTATATACAGAAAGATATATTACCTCTGGAAATTTACAGTTAAAGTGGGTCGTAACTTTGGGTGTGCAGAGCGTCTAGGTCTTTGAGAGTGCGTTTGCTAGTAGTAGTAATTAAAATGCCTCCTAAAGCAATCTTCCCCATAATAGATAATTCCTCAGCCACCCTTCTTCATTGGGCACAGTGGGGATTGAACCCATAAGCCCTGCACCATTGGTCAGTGTCTTAACCAGTGTACTGTGGCTCTGTTCCTGTGCTTGGGCATCAGCGTGCCACCTTATGCCGCCCAATATTAAAATGCCTCCTAAAGCAATAGCGCGCCGCCATATGCACATCAGCGTGCCACCTTATGCTGCCCAATATTAAAATGCCTCCTAAAGTAATACCTCAGTCAGCCTGCACCATTGGTTAGTGTTTTAACCATTGTACTGTGGCTCTGTTCTTGTGTGTGCGTATCAGTGCGCCACTTATGCTTCCCGCGCAGCTTTCTCATGCGCTAATGTGCAGGGCGCACATTAGCGCATGATTAATCCCGGTTTTGCTTTTTTTCTGCCTGAAACGCCCACTCCTTATATGGCACCCGCACACTAGCGCGGCCCGCACATTACCGGGGTTTTAGTAAACATACCCCATAGACACACACACACTGCACACACACACATGTACTCCTTCCCTCTGCTGTTCTCACATACACACCACACATACACAGATGTACTCCTTCCATTCTGCTGCACTATGTATACCCCCCCCTCCATTTTTTTAAAATAAACTGTTAAGATGTAACTTTCCTAATATATATACACCATGTCTGATTTGTGTAGCGAGAGACAAAATTATCTTTGGTCTAAATGGATCTTGGAACTGCAACCCTTCGTACTCCAGTCAAAGAGGTTTAACACCTGAATAATGTTTCTTTTTATTTTGTGTCAGCTACTCCCCAGCCTTTATCCTTTGAGCCGGAGGAGTTAATAAGAACAAGAGAGGAGTGGGAGAGGGGTGACCCACCTAGGAAGAGGTGTAGGAAACCTATAGACTGTGCAGGAAAGAAGCTACTGGGATCCTCCCTACCTCAAGAATGTCTGCAGCAGGGAGGACAGAGGGAGAGGGCTGGGCTTTCGGGATTTTTGTTGTTGTAATATGAGGGAAATACACAAGAGTGGCTAGGCTCAGCTGGAGAAGACCTGAGAAATCCCCTGCTGGATAAATTCCCTTCTCCCAGATGCATTAGCGAGGCTGCTTTTCACGAGGGGGGAGGGATGTAGGTGTGCAATTGACCAAATAGGGCAAAGCTTCATTCTAGGAAAGAAAGCCCAGGTTGTACTGTCCAATATGCCACCACACCCAGGACATAACCAAGGATTTCTGCCACCCTAGGCATCCTTCCCTATGCCCCCACCCATCCATCTTCTCATCTGGGGGGCAGCATGCCAATCCCTCCCTTCCTTGAAGCGGCAACACAGCCACCACTTTAGCGCCATGGCGGACCTTAAAGCACCTGCATGTGTGTGTCCACTCACAGCCTGCTGCTTCTGCCTCTTCTGACACACAACTTCCTATCAGGGGGAGGGCAGGAGCAGCAGGCTACGACTGCATGCATGCACGTGGGTGCTTTAAGGCCCACTGTGGCACTGAAATGACGGCGGTGCCAACACCCAAGAAGGGAGGGATCAGCATGCCACCCACCAGGATCTGCTGCCCTAGTTAGCCTAGTGGATGGGCCAGCCCTCACCACATCCCAGCAGCTTTTGTACTGTGGGGGGGGGGGGGGGAGAGGGAGAGGACAGAGGAAGGGGTTGCAACAGACTGAGAGCTGTGGAGGCTTTTTTTTTTGTAACAGCTGGAGGAGGTTGCAATCTCTGAGCTTAGGAGGAATCATCAGCCCACGTCGAAGAAGAAGCAAAGGCAAAAGTTACCAAGCCAGGAGCACCAAGAACAGCAGATATTGAGCCGCTGCCCGGTTATGGCTAAGCAGTGAAAGTAAGCAGAAGCTAAGGCCGGCCTTACTTTTGCCACGGAAGCTAACTGGGCAGCGACTGAATATCACCACTGCCCGGTTAGCTTCCTGCTAATCCGGGCAGCCCAGATATTCAATGCCGGGACCAGATATGACCCCAGAATTGAATTTCCAGGTATAAAGTTTGGTGGCAGCGGCTAGCCATGTTCGATCAGCTAGCCACCGCCCCTGAATATCGAGCCCATAAGCCCTTTCTTGAAGAAAGCATTTCAGTATGAACAGCATTTTGTTCCTGCTAAGTTCCATTGTATAGAATGACTCAAGATAAAATGCCCCACGATCACAGTTTCATTGCAGATTTTTTTCTTTTAGGTTCCTAGTTACTAAACTGCATTTTGGTTTGCAGGTAACATGAATCAACTGCAAAAGTTAACCCACAGTAGCTGTTCTAGCAATTGAGGAAGGCAGCCATACTGCCAGTATAGATAACTGCCTCCTTTTAACCTCAACCTGTTCCTCCTGCCCCTTCCCTATCACTTCCCTATCCTCTAATATAAAATTATACATTATAGAGTAATTTTATAAGGAGCCACCAGGATTTAGGAGGCAAGAGCATACCTAAATATCAGTATTTTAGCCATATAAGTAGCTACTTAAGTGCAAAAATGACCTCTTATAAAATACCGACTAGCATAAAAATTTGCATGTTGTTTGCATCATATGTACTTTCATTGTGGATGTGCACATGGGCGGAATTTGGATGGAGCATGGATGGCATAAACAAATATGCGTGTAGATTATAGAATACAATAGTTTGCCCGCATACTTGCAAACAGTAGATGCCTGTGTAAATGATCGCATTGCTGGAATAAATGATCGCATTGTAAAATAGGCACAAAATGCGTGCGTTAAAACACGTTAACTTTATAAAATTACCAACTATTTTTGAGCTCTTTGTTAATAGTTACTGTGCATTAAAACCTATCTTAAATATTTAATGTGTTCTAGTAAATATAATTTCAGATGCAGTTTATCATGATCATTATTCCCATGTATCTAAAGGTGCTAATGCAAACATGTATATTATTGTTTCGTAGGTCTGTGATCAGCTTATGCATCAATTCAGGAAACTGACTCTACAAGTTAAGGAGGTCATTTTAGAAATGCTATTCATGATTCACACACCTGAAAATGCCCATTCAGATGTGTGAATCACATCAACGTCCCAAGGGCTATTTTAGAACGCTCTGGGGTATGTTTACTAAACCGTGCTAATGTTACCGGCGCTAAGTGCAGCGTTAACGTGAGGAATGACATATAAGGAAGTGGGTGTTCCGGCGTCAAAGTACTGTAGCAATGGCTTTTTATCGCGCGATAGAGGGCGCCTTGGCTTGTTATCGCATGGTAACCTTAATTTCATGCCAGCGCTGTGCTAAAAGCTATGGAGGTGTAGCCCACTGGTTAATACAATCCCTTTTCCTGCCTGTAACAGACACATCTCCACAATCTGTGCTGCCAGCAAAAACACCCTCAACTCAGTGCTGTAACATAAGGCACCCTATAAGGCACCCTATAGGGCAGGCACATTATAAAGTGCCTTGTCCACAAGGCACTTTATATTGTGCCCTATAGGTTGCGGCACTGAGGTGAGGGTGTTTCTGCTGGCAGCACAGATTGTAGAGATGTGTCTGACTGTTACAGGCAGGAAAAGGGATTGCCTCAGACAGCCATATTAGATGAAACTTCTGAGGGATCAACCCCATGACCTCTGGCCTGGCAGTCATTGTATTAACCAGTGGACTACACCTCTATAGCAGTTATCACTGCACTGGCTGGCTACAGAAAGACTGCAGGTCACCACACAAAGGGGTATGTTTACTAAACCGCGCAATTGTGCAGTCACAGGGGCCAATGACCAGGCTCAACACACCTCCTTCACAGTAGCAGCTGATTCCGCAATAAGACATTTATGATTTTCTTTCCTGCCTCAGATTAAGAGAAAAAAAGACAAAAATAAAAGAATAGGATTGATTAAGAATTCTTTTGAATACAGATGATCGTTAATTAGGGATTTATTTTGAGTGTGGACTAGTTTTGCGCATACCATGGCAGTCATGAATCTCACTTCTAAGCCAGGGCATGGGAAGTATGATCTCAGTCTCTCAAATTTACTGTTAATGCTCGGAATAGTACTTGCATCATGCCAAAGAGATCCTCCCTCTGGAGTTCGTAAGATACTATGCGTATGGGTAATTTATCAAGGTGTACTTGGAAATTCCTCTTAATTAAGCCGGTGGCGCCCAACATGATGAAAAGTAACTTGGTATCTTTCTGCCACATTTTCTTGTTCTCCGACTGCTTTTCTTGGTACTTGAAGATTTCTCCCTCTCAACGCAACTCACAGAGTAGTCGCTTGGAACTGACACCTCTATAATCAATGCCGTTCTGGCGTTTTTCTCTTCTATTACTATATTCGACTTCCTCGCATCCAGCTTTTTATCGGTCGGAATTGGAGTATCTCAGGACTTCTTCATTCTCTGTAACTCTTTTACAGTTATGCACAGTGATGTAGTATTTACAGAGTTTCCAGTGGATGAGGGGTGCTATTTTATTGTGCTTTTCTGTACAGAAATTTTCTGCCATCAGAACTTCACAGTCAGCTATGAGGTGAGTCATTGTTTCCAGCTCTTTCCCATGAAATCAACATATTAAGACAGCTGCAATGTTCATGCAACTGAGTTTGTATCATCCTCTAGTGTGTCCTACATATAACAAGGGACAAATCTGTCAAACTAGATAATGATGGTCTCAAATTTTGATCTTAAAGATTGCTGCCCTGTTTGAAAGTAATTCTAGGTCCCAATTAGAACCTGTGAAGCCCAGTTTTGCATAGGTCATCTAAGTGGGAAAAGGGACATCAAAGTCAGGACATTTACAATTTGCTATATATTTATAATAGCCTCGCTGAATGTGGAGCACTTTGAAAAATGTAAATCAAGCAACGTGTAGGCAGTAGATTTTCCAACCTGCAGGTGTATGTTCCAGCATTTACATGTGTAAGAAGCCAATTTTACAAAATGGCACATCCCAGAGGAGGCAACTAAATAGTCAAGCTCAAAAACTCAAATGTTTGGATTTTTGAGATAGTTTAATGTCAGAAAGGGAAGCACAATTGCCCTCTAAATCATACTTCCACAACCCAAGTCCAAATCAACATGTAGCTGACCTTCATGTGTGACTCAGATCAGGCATAAATGGTGACAGGTAAATTTTTGTAGCTATATATGTATTTCTTATGCAAAATAAGAAATACACATATATGGGGTCATTCTGAGCAACAAATAGCGGGGATGGACATCCTGTTGGGACATCCATCCCCACTATTCGTGGCCTTTCCCGGCCCTGTTCTCCTTCCCCACACATTGTATGGGGAAGTTAGACAGGGGCGGGAAAGGGGAGGATCGGGGGCGACGTTAGGATGGGCAGTGAGCGGTCACCGGCCCCGGATGTACAGGGCTAATGTTGGCCCTGTACGTCCGGGGCCAGCGATTTGAATAGGGAAGTTATTCCACCTCCGAGGTGGAATAACTTCCCTGATGCAGCGGGATCGGCAGGCCTGGGGTTGGGAAGGGGCGGCAGGACAGATCAAGGGTGAGGCTGTGGGGAAAGTAATTTGGAGGCTGGCAGCCGGGGATCGCGGCTTTTAAATGAAGCCGCGGTGCTATGGCAACCGGACCCATGGCGCTGCAGCTCCATTTGAAAGCCCTGACTGAGTTAGTTGGGCAAGACCTGTATGTGCAGGCCTGGCTGAATCGCAGTCCTGGCCTGCATGTACAGGCCTGATCGCGATTCTGATCCCACGGGGCTAGATGTGCCCCGCGGGATCAGAATTGCGACGTTCTCTATACATCCGTTTCAGACCGGGTGTACAAAGGGTTTGTACGTCCGGGACTGAATCGGGTCTATACTTTTCAGACCCAAACATATCATATCCAGAACACACTTCTTCAAAACTGTGCATGCCATAGGTATATATGAATTAGTAGCAGCTTTTCCAAAACCAATACTTACACGTGCATGGCTATTTGCACATGTAAATATTGTCTGACTCTTTTCAAATGGCCTCCATTATGCACCTCCATTGTGCATCATAGCGAAACATGAAAATTGAAATGTGCATTTCAGTTCTTCACTCTGTTCTAGATTGTTCGATCTCAACAAAAATGTTCAATTAGCAAAAAAAAGCCCTTAGGTAGCCTACTAAATGTGTCTGTATGAACACCCACATTGCGAAAATCTGTTGATGAGTTGTAGAAAAACTGACTGACAGGAAGCTCTAATTTGATAGATCTCAGATGATGATCTTTCCCAACTGAGAAAATTATTGTGATCGGGTTTCCTGTATAGAGAGGTAAGAAAGCTCCTGCATCATCCATAAACTCTAATACCTGAAAAAGATAACGAGACAGCATACTCCAAAGTGAACAGCAGGTGGAGATCTTGTTGATTCAAGCACGTGGAAAGAGCAGGAGTCACTCCACCAAATCTTTGATTCATCTCTTCCATGTTAATGCACACAACATCCAACTTGCAACAATATGCCGAAGTTCCTTTTCAACTTTATTAATATAGTTGAATTTAGATTGTTTCTCATGACAGCAGTCAGTTAATGTCTAGGCTCAGTTTTCAATAATATACATGTTTACATTTGGATCTTTAGATATATATGAATAATTACCACGGTAAACTGCACCTGAAAATCTCACATTAAAGCCACTATTGACTAAACTACATTAGAAGGGTAATTTTATAAACTGCTTTCTAGTTAACGCACATTTTCATGTGTGTACCTTACACTAATTTTAATCTTTTCCACTCGATAATTTTTCGATGCCGCTCATGCCAGATCGGAATACATTTTAACAAGAAACTGCCCAGATTACAACCAACATGACATACACATTCTACAGTAAACAGTCATGTTGTATTTTGGGCCAAATCCTGCATGTTATTCATATGTCCCACAGGGTGGGACAAGCCATCGGAATGGGAACATTTAGCTGGGTGGAAATGCTACGTTACTATATAAAATAGATTGCAGACATGAAAGGCACGATCACTCTCACCAGCCCTAGAGCTGACATAAATGAGCATGCCTACTGTTTGCAATTACATGTACAAATTAGGCACTTTCATAATTTACGTGCTTAATTGCTCATACCACCTACGCTTTGCCCAAACTCTTCCCAGTAAAGGTACACATAATGCAAACTATGAGGGAACTTTTACATTGGTTGGCATTTTATAAGAGGCCATTTTAGATATGTAAGTTACCATTACATACAGAAATTAATAATATACCAGAATTTAGGGGCACAATTCACACGTAAACGTAGGTGCTTCCTTATAAAATTACTCCCTAGGAGTTTTATTTAAGTTTTAAAGCACATTAACTATTAATGTGCAGCTTAAAAAAACAGTTATCTGCTACCTTAAACATGCGAAATGGGATAAGGGACATCTAGGAAAAATCTGGCAAATCCAGAGAACAATGTCCAAAAATCCCGGGGAGTGGCAGCAGCGTCTTCTGAAATCGCTCTATCTCCACTCCGAAAATGAACCTCCCAGTAACTGGTTCTGGAGATGGGCCCCATGCAGATAGCAAGGTGGGGTATGCACATGGGTATAGGCCATTTCACAAATGTGGACGTCTCCAAAGTGCTCACCCGCAGAACTGGGTACTTGGACATCCTGGCCAGGGTGGTTCAGAAGGGGGATGACTATGTTCAGAGAATAACAGGTCCTGGTCTGCCATTTCAGATATTCAGACGTGCAGCAGCAGGTCTGTAATGTGTTTGGAATATGTATTGACATGCAGGTTCCTTCGGCCAGGATTTATTAACTGTGGTGATAAAAGCACATTTTGCTCTTCTCCCGGAAGCATTGCAGCCATGAAATGAGCACTTTTTTGCACCTTATTTGTGTCCATAAGCAGGCATAAGCATGGACACTTCCGCAACCAGGGCCAGACCTGCTCGTGGCATTCTGCAATTGCATCACAACGTGCATCTCCCTTGCTCTACCCAGGGCACGCCTCCACCACGACCCCTTGCTACATGGATATTTCCACACTGGGGACATCTATATATCTGGCTTTCTAAAACAGCCCGTGATTTGCACGTCTATGTGCCCATACTTCAGACATCCAACTCATGAGTGGGGCTTCTAAAATGACCCCCTTAAGGGGGTCTTCTTATAACAGGCAGCACAGGTTGAAAGGACAAGTAGGCACCTATTTGTAGCCTATTTTCTGAAGTTACATAGACACCTATGTGCCATTACAAATTACTAGCAGAGATCCTTCATAAATCATGGCTAGAATGAACTTGTGTACATTTACCTCTGCGTGAGATCAGAGGTAAATGTACATGGGTGAAAATACACACATAGGTTTGTATTTTATAACCTAGATGCACATCCAGTGGTGTACGAAGGGCGAGACGGTGGGTGTGGACTGCCCTGAGTGCCAGCTGGGAGGAGGGTGCACCCCTGCCGGCCCATGGACGCAGCACGACAAACTTATGATTAAGCAGTTTTGCCACAGTGTCTCAGACTCCAGGGGATGGCCGCTGTTCTCTCCCAGCCTTGGAATGTGAGGTGCCGCAGCAAACCTGCTTAATCATAAGTTTGTTGCACTGCCTCTGTGGGGCCAGTCAGGGTTGGGGGGTGCATCACAGTGTGCCGCACCATGCCACACAAAGGGCACCATGCTACATGGGGGGCGTGTGCTGCATGGAGTGTACCAGCAGAGTGGGGGGGGGATAGGAATACCACTGCACTGATCTACCCACAGTCTACCCAAATGCCATTGCAGAATGGCATACATGTGTGTTCTTGTCATTGCGCATACCCTATGTAAGCGGAGTGACAAGAACACACATATAGGCCATAAAAGCCCTTTTATGCATGGGAAAATTTTATAAAATTACCCCTTTAGTGCAGAATTTCATAATAGGAGAGGGGGAAGGGGCAGAGAGCACGCCTTGAAGTTATAAGGGGGCAGTTATCCACACGTCTGTTTCCTCATGGAAGCAGCATGACTGCCTCCCCCAAGCGCCGAAACGCCCCCAACAATTACTGCACAGGCTTTTCAGCTACTTATGCAGTTAACTCATGCTAACTGCAAAAATGTAGAATAGCTTAGTGAACAGGGACCTACGTGGTAAAACCAAAACAAAACTGTGATATAGTGGGACATTTTATCTTGAATCATTCTATACGATAGAACCTACTGGAAACAGAATGCCTTTTATAGATGCTAAGCAATTTTAAGTCTGAAATGCTTTCTGCAGAATAGAGCTTATTTTCCTAGACTAAAAACATGTTGCTGAAATAGTAGTTACCATATGTATATTAACTTCGCTCAGTCAACAGCAGTATGAGATGAGACCTGCCACTGCTGAGACCTAACCCAGATATTGAATGTCAATATCCAGGTTGCCCAGATTGCCAGGAATCTAACCAGGCAGCGGCAATATTCAGCCACTGTCCGGTTAGCTTCCATGGCTAAAGTTAGGCCTGCCTTTGCTGTGCTTTACTTTTGCCACTTTGCCATAACCGAGGATATCGTCATTGTCCGGTTATGGCCAGGTGCTGCCCCCAGAATACCCCGATACGAACCGGTTAGCATTGGAGTGTATAGATGCAGAACACCCAAGGATATTCCAGATACAGGAATTAACACGTTTGGCAGGTCTGTTAACCATGTTCAACCCTTTGAATATTCCCGCACCCCCAAAGATTATTTATAGCAATGTTTTTCAACCCTTTCATGGAGGCACACCTAACTCTGTAATGAATATGCATGAGACTGATTTGCATATACAGGAGACCCATGTACGCACATCTATCTCATGCATATTCATTATGGTAAGATTGAAACCCTGACTGGATAGGTGTTACTCCAGGTGAGGATTGGGGAAAACTGATTTATAGTAACTGATTAATGTGAAAGCACATTTTACAAAGGACATCCAGTGCAATCTGGGATGTGAAAGCCAGAACGTCCCAAAAAAAGTCAGGCACATCCAAGTTTGGGCACAATTTCACATTCAAGGACATGCCTGATATGGACATCTGTGGGGTGCAACTACATAGACGTCCCCAGCATACTATCCAGAAATCCAAGGAAATTGTATTCGATAGGGGGTGAGAGGTTGGTATGCACAAACCAGGAGAAGGACCTTGGAGTGATTGTTTCTGAGGACCTCAAGGTGGCAAAACAATGCAACAAGAAATGGCCAAAGCCAGAAGGATGCTGGGTTGCATACAAAGAGAAACTACCAGCAGAAAGGAGGAGGTATTAATACCCCAGTACAAGTTATTGTTGAGACCTCACTTGGGGGTACGTTTACTAAACCGTCTTAATGTTACCGGCATTAGTTGCAGCAATAATGTGAAGAATGCCATATAAGGAGTGGGCATTCCGGTCTTAAGGTAGCAATCGTGGGTCATCGCGCGATAAAGTGTGCCGTGTACATTATCGCGCGATAGAAGGAGCCGCACACGTTACCGTGCGTTAACCTTAACTTCGTGTGCTGGCCTGCAATCACAGCAATAGAGGTGTAGCACACTGGTTAATACAATGACTGCTGAAACAGGGGTTGTGAGTTTGATCCACCAGTGGAATTAATGAATAAGGTTGGCTGAGGCAATTCCTTTTCCTGCTTGAAACAGTCCAACAATCTGTGCTGCCAGATAAAAATACCCGCACCCCAGTGCCATAAACTAATGCACCTTTTAGGGCGCACCAGAAGGCACATCCTAAACCACCACCTCAGCCAAGGTGGGTTATAATGTGCCCCAGAAGCCATGTCGAAAGGTTGTTAACTCCCAAGGCCCCATAGTAGACACCCCATAAGCTGGCTGAATCTAAGGTGTGGCCTAAGATGCCCCAAGGATTTATAGGTGACCCAAAAAATGTTGGCCAAGGGCAGTAAGGTCCCCCAAGTTGAAAAACAAGAAAGGCATTTCTGGTTAAATTTAGAACCCAGTAGAGAGCTTGTAGTTTAAATTTCATAATAAGTTAGAGCCTAGCAGCAGCAAAGAGCTATAATTTAAAGCAAATAAGAATATAGATTAGCACAAAAGGCAAAACAGGGTCAGAACTCTTTGAGCAGCAAATAAAGTCTTCTAGAGACCTTTACAAAGAGGCCTTCTACCTAGGGGGCAAGAGACCTGTGAAACCTTTTCAATAGGTGTTAACACCAGGTGGCAGGTCAAAAGGCCATTTTGAAAGACTCCTTCTATCCAAGCAAGGACTGTTAATCATCCAGGAAGTTGGTCACAGCTTACCTCAGCAGCACAGGCATAAATAGCTCAACCAGAGCTCTGTGATCCTCAGTCTTGAAGGACTAGAAAAGGGGACTGTTACTTTTGGAGAGAGATCTGCAATTGTGAGTATATACTTCTGGGAATTTTCTGAAAGGAATTCTTTCTATTAAAGCTAATTAATCTGTGAACCCACTAATTTTTGTTAAATCTGTCAGGGCCTAGTAGCAGCAGTTTAAACTTAAATTTAAAACACAGAAGAGAACTTTCTGGTTACATTTCATACCCAGCAGAGAGCTTGTAGTTTTAATTTAATAGTCACTCATGGCCTAGTATCAGCAAAATACTTTTAGTTTAAATTTATTTACATTCTCTTATATACCTCGCTATTCTGCATCAGTGTGGTTTACATTGAACAGGGCATTATAACTTGGAGATAACTATTTTAAAGGGAACATGGGCTATGGAGGGTTAAGTAGCTTGCCCATGACCACAAGGAGCACCTGTGGGACTAGAAACCCCAGTCCTTCTGGCCCAAGGTTGCTGTCCTCTAGTGGGATTTGAACCCCTGACCTTCTGGCCTGTAGTATCTTGCCCCAACCACTAGGCCACTCCTCCACTCCAAAACACAGAAGAGAACTTTCTGGTTAAATTTAGAACCCAGCAGAGAGCTTGTAGTTTAAATTTCATAATAAGTTAGAGCCTAGCAGCAGCAAAGAGCTATAATTTAAATCAAATAAGATTATAGCTTACCTCAGCAGCACAGGACAGGGTACTGTGTAGCAGCCCTCTTTTAATAAGTGTTATTTCCCTCCCTCCCTCCCCACACACACCCACCCCTGGGATAATCGTAGCTTTATAGGTACTTACACATCTTAAAAGACAGGAGGTGCTCTCAGGTGAAGCTCGTTACCCAGATCAGTCATACACTAAGGACCTGAGATTAATTAAGCTTCAGGTGAACAAGGTATATTAAACGTATTAGGTACAGTTTTATTGGTATAAATATCCATAGCAACCCTTAGTAAGTAAAGAACTTAAAGATCTAAACAAAAACTTAAAACTAAGATGCAGACAGCAGTCCAGCAGCAAGATGGGGGCTTTCCAGTCTTTTGCATTGAGTGTCACATGTATGATTTTCTCCCAGTTGGTGAGAGGTCTTATGTGTGCACTAGGTGCAAGGAGCTCTTTGCTCTCAGGGAACGAGTCCGTTCTCTAGAGGCTAGAGTAGCAGACTTGGAAAACATAAGAAAGACAGAGAGGTACATTGATGAGACCTACAGGGATATAGTCCTGAAGTCCCACCTCCAGTCTGGCAGCATTCCTGTAACGTGTAATCAAACTCTGGAATTTGTTACCGAGGATGTAGTAAAGGCTGTTAGTGTAGCTGGGTTTAAAAAAGGTTTGAACAAGTTCCTGGAGGAAAGGTACATAAACCATTATTAAGAAGGGACCCAGGATATCAATGCTTGACCTAGTACAAGCATTGCAGAACCAGTGTCTTTTGGGGAAACTGCTAGGTACATATGACCTAGATTGGCCACTGTTGGAAACAGGATACTGGGCTTGATGGACCTTGGTCTGACCCAGTATGGCATATCTTATGTTCTTATGTTCATAGAGGTCACGTGACAGGAGAGCATCACCCTGGGGTGGCAGGAAGTGATCCTGTAACTAGGACCTGTCCTCCAGGTGATGTAAAACCCTCTCGCACCGAGGAAGTTTCTCCAGGGCCATGTGCCTATGAAGGAAGGGTTAGGACAGCCATTATAGTTGGTGATTCGATCTTTAGGCATGTAGATAGCTGGGTGACTGGTGGATGTGAGGATCGCCTGGTAACATGCCTGCCTGGTGCGAAGGTAGCGGACCTCACGCGCCACCTAGATAAGGTCTTAGATAGTGCTGAGGAGGAGTCTGCTGTCTTGGTACATGTCGGTACCAATGACATAGGAAAATGTGGTAGGGAGGTTCTGGAGGCTAAATTTAGGCTTTTAGGTAGGAAGTTGAAATCCAGAAATTCCAGGGTAGCATTCTCCGAAATGCTTCCCGTTCCACGTGCAGGACCGAAAAGGCAGGCAGAGCTTCGGAGTCTCAATGTGTGGATGAGACAATGGTGCAGAGATGAGGGTTTTGGATTTGTTAGGAACTGGGGAACATTCTGGGGAAAGGAGGGGCTCTTCCGAAGGGATGGGCTTCACCTTAACCGGGATGGAACCACGCTGCTGGCATTAACCTTTAAAAAGGAGATAGAGCAGCTTTTAAACTAGATAATAGGGGAAAGCCGACAGTCACCCAAGAGCGGATGGTTTGGAAGAATGTATCCTTGAAGGATACTACCAAAAGCAGAGAGGTTCCAAAAAAGAGTAAAGTAGCCCAAATGCCCTCGAGTATGGAGCAGACAGAGCTTAAAGATCCCAAATTACCCATGTCTACCAATAGCCAAATTAATATGAATAAAATGCAGTCTCTAAAATGCTTGTATGCAAATGCTAGAAGTAAGATGGGAGAGTTAGAATATATAGCACTAAATGAGAGGTTAGATATGATTGGAATATCAGAGACATGGTGGAAGGAGGACAACCAGTGGGACACTGTGATACCTGGATACAAACTATATCGTAATGATAGAGCTGATCAAATTGGTGGAGGGGTTGCGCTCTATGTTAGAGAGGGCATTGAGTCAGAAAGGATTAAAGTTTTGCAGGAAACAAAATTTGCTGTAGAATCTCTATGGAATGAAATTCCATGTAAAAAGGGGAAGGCGATGGCAGTGGGGGTGTACTATCGACCGCCTGACCAGAATGAACAAATGGATGATGAAATGCTCAAAGAAATCAAGAATGCTAACAAAAGTTACAGCGCAGTAATAATAGTGGGTGATTTCAATTACCCCGGTATCGACTGGGTCAGTGTCACGGCAGGACATGCTAGGGAGATAAAGTTCCTAGAAGACATAAATGACTGCTTCTTGGAGCAGCTGGTTCATGAACCGACCAGAGGGGAAGCCATATTAGACCTAGTCCTTAGTGGAACACCAGATCTAGTGCAAGAGATAAGGGTGTTGGGGCCACTTGGCAATGGTGATCATAGCATGATCGCCTTTGATTTAATTAGTGGAGGAGGGATAGTAAGGAAATCCACAGTACTACCTTTTAACTTTTGAAAGGGAGACTATGATAAAATGAGGAAAATAGTTAAAAAAAAACTAAAAGGAGCAGTTGCAAAGGTTAAAGACTTACATCAAGCTTGGGTGTTGTTGAAAAATACTATCTTGGGAGCCCAGACCAGCTGTATTCCACGCTTTAAGAAAAGTGGAAGGAAGTCCAAAAAACTGCCAGCATGGTTTAAAGGTGAGGTCAGAGAGGCTGTTGTTGCCAAAAAAGCATCTTTCAGGAAATGGAAAAAAGAGCCAAATGAAGAAACCTGGAAACAGCACAAGCACTGGCAAGTCAAATGCAAGGCATTGATAAAGCAGGCAAAGGGAGAATTTGAGAAGAAGCTTGCTGCGGAAGCAAAAGAGCGAAACAAAGATTTTTTCAAGTACATTCGTATCAAAAAACTTGTGAGAGAGTCAGTTGGTCCATTAGATGATAGAGGAGTTAAAGGGGCACTATGAGGCGACAAGGTGATAGCGGAGAGACTGAATGAATTCTTTGCTTCGGTCTTTACTAAGGAAGATATAGGGATGTTACCCATGACTGAAGTGGTATTTAAAGATGCGGAAGAATTAAAGGAAATATCGATACATCGGGAAGATGTATTACAACTATTAGATAAACTGAAGAGTAGCAAATCACCTGGGCCAGATGGTATACATCCAAGTGTGTTGAAAGAACTGAAATATGAGATTGCAGACCTGCTATTAGTAATCTGTGAACTATCATTAAAATCATCTCTAATACCTGAAGATTGGAGGATCGCTAATGTAACACCAATTTTTAAAGGGTTCCAGGGGTGATCCGGGAAACTACAGACCGGTGAGCCTCACGTCAGTACCGGGAAAAATGGTAGAAACCATCATAAAGAATGAAATTACTCAGCATGTAGATAGTCATGGCCTAATGGGAGACAGCCAACATGGCTTTAGACAAGGAAGATCTTGTCTTACTAATCTGTTATGTTTTTTTGAACGTGTGAATAAACAGGTGGACAAAGGTGAGTCGGTTGATTATAGTGTACCTGGACTTTCAGAAAGCCTTTGACAAGGTCCCTCATCAGAGACTTTTGGCAAAACTAAAGAGTCATGGGATAGGAGGCAGTATACTACTGTGGATCAGGAACTGGTTAAAAGATAGAAAGCAGAGGGTTGGGCTAAATGGTCAATTTTCCCAATGGAGAACGGTGAATAGTGGTGTACCCCAGGGATCTGTGCTATGTCCGCTGCTTTTTGACATATTCATAAATGACCTGGAAAGTGGAATAACGAGTGAGGTTATCAAATTTGCAGATGACACAAAACTATTTAAAGTTGTTAAAACCCAAGAGGATTGTGGAAAATTGCAAGAGGATCTTGATAAATTGGAAGACTGTGCATCAAAATGGCAGATGAAATTTAATGTGGACAAGTGCAAAGTTATGCACCTAGGGAAGAACAACCCAAACTATGGTTACCGATGCAAGGTCCCACATTAGGAACCACCACCCAGGAAAAAGATTTAGGTGTCATTGTGGATAGCATGTTAAAACCCTCGACCCAGTGTGAAGCGGCATCCAAGAGAACAAATAGAATGCTAGGTATCATAAGGAAAGGAATGGAAAATAAAACAAAAGACATTATAATTTATTTATTTATTTAACATTTTTTATATACCGTCTTTCTACAAATCAAGAAGGTTTACATAGAACAATTTGTGGCAATGTGTTATAATGCCTCTATATCGTTCCATGGTGAGACCGCACCTTGAATATTGTGTGCAATTCTGGTCGCCGTATCTTAAAAAGGATATAGCGTTATTAGAAAAGGTTCAGAGAAGAGCCACCAAAATGGTAAAGGGGATGGAAGGATACTCCTATGAAGAAAGGCTAAAAAGGTTAGGGCTCTTTAACCTGGAAAAGAGACGGCTGAGTGGAGATATGATAGAAGTCTATAAATTAATGAACGGAGTGGAACGGGTAAACGTAGATCGGTTACGTTATCAGAATATAGAAAGACTAAGGGACATGCAATGAAGCTACAGGGTAAATAAACTATTTAAGACTAATAAAAGAAAATATTTTTTCACTCAACGTGTAATCAAACTCTGGAATTTGTTACCGGAGGATGTAGTAAAGGCTGTTAGTGTATCTGGGTTTAAAAAAGGTTTGGACAAGTTCCTGGAGGAAAGGTCCATAAACCATTATTAAGTAGGGACCCAGGATATCAATGCTTGACCGAGTACAAGCATTGCGGAACCTGTGTCTTTTGGGGAAACTGCTAGATACGTATGACCTTGATTGGCCACTGTTGGAAACAGGATACTGGGCTTGATGGACCTTGGTCTGACCCAGTATGGCATATTTTATATTCTTATGTTCTTATGTATGGGCCAAACACAGATGTAACCCTAACACTGTACAGAGCAACAAGGAAAGACAATGCACAAGTAATGGAAGGAAGTAGATCTGAGCTGATGGACCAGAAAAATCTGCATCCAGCCCATGTGGCAGCTGGAAAAATGGACAAACATATTGGGGGCAGCTGTAGTGATGCACAGGGTGATGGTAATGTACCGTGCAACAATGACAGTGTGTGGCAGAGGATGGGAATACGTGTCCAGCAGAGGAGGTAGAAGTGGCAGGATAGGTGTAATGACAGGAGGACAGAGCACACACAGGAGAGGCAACCAGGGAGAGCTGCAATGCAGAAATGTGCAGCAGTGCAGGACGTGGGGTAGCAGCATGCACATCAGGGTAGGACGGCACACAGCTGGCAGACACACATAGATGGACAGAAGGATGGTTGGCAACTGTGATAAGGGTACAATGTGCTAACAGCACAGATCTTCACAGATATGACTGTCACAGGAATGAAAAGTAGCTGTGCAGGACAGGCATACAAATGAAACAGAACAGAGAGGAATCAAACCTAAGACCATTAGCACAAATGTCAATGCACAAACCGGTAGGCCACACCACCAACATGAGGTCATTAGCAAAGGCTGCATTCAAGAATAGTGCAGGGCATCACAGAAGAAGCCTGCTGTATGCCAGGACAGGCAAACCTCCAACAGTAACCATGATGAAATGCACATGCAGATCTGATGTGTACAGATCAGATCACAGTCTGTAATTGGGACCAGAGCCACATATAACTACATGCACACACACAATGAAATGTTATGCAGTGGATACAGCATGCAAAAGAGGAAAGAACCTAAACCCAAAGGGCGGGAGGGGATGCTCTGTAGAGCAGGGCAAAATATGGAACAGGAGAGAATTGAACCTGCAAACAGGTGTGCCACAGACCAGCTGAACCTGTGGGCACACTTTGATGTACAGTGAAGAGATGGAAGGGTGTGTGCATAGGTGATGAACCTGCAGGTACCTAATGGTCAGGTAAGCACAACAGAAAAAAAAAAAGCAAACCCCATGTGGGGATCAAACCTGCAACCTATGGTGCTATAGCACATGTCTGTAACCACTATCCCAAACAACCACAATGAGCACAATGCAATAATAGTACCTCAAAGGGAAGGTGTGTATGGGAACCTGTAACACCCAGTGATGTGGCAAATGGCTGGCAGATAGACAGCTGACACCGTACAAGGATGTGAGTACAGGTGGGCCATGTACATGACAAGGAAATCATTAAATACAAGTGACAGTGTGATCAAGCAGCAGCAGAGACAAATGTATGTCAAACACATATTTTTATTTTGGTTAATCATCACAGATAGTGTAGATACCGCCTATCATAATATCTAGGTGATTGGATCCCAGGTGAAAATCTGAGAACACATTTTGCAGGGCAGCAACCCACATGTTACAGAATTGTCACTGGCCCATCCACAGATGATGGGCAGGAGAGATAATGTGCATCAGGTACATGGTGTGCAGTATGCATTGGGCCCCCACCCCCCACATGCTGCTGCATGCCCCAAATGTGTTAGTTACATATGTGTGCAAGTAGACAGTAGGCGGTGCATGATGAGGGCCCAACACACATCAATCATGATCTGTTCCCCAAAACATATCTGTCTGCCAACTCAGGAGGCACACAAATGAAACAGCATACGTTGTTAAAAGAAAGTGTAAACACACATATCGAAATATGTTACAGCTGTCACATAATGCCTGATATAGGAATCAAAGCTGCAACAATGTAACCCTAAACAATCGTCAAATGCACAATGAGGATATGCTAACAGGTAGCAGAGGCACATGAACACAGAGAATTCAAATAAAACAAGCCACAAAAACATGCAGAGATAACACTATGCAGAAGGTCCCCCTGCACTGGTTGGTGTGGATACAGTGTTTGTGCACATATATCACAGTACATGGAATGCACAAATGAAGGAAGAAAATGGACATTCACACTGCCACACTCCAAATATAATGGGGCAATGTGAGTGTTGTTACCTCAGGGGATAAATAGGACTGTGCAGACATGCAATGCTAGGTTTGCAAATCAATGCAGAGCGTCACATCTGTACAGTAAACAGACACAATAATCTGTATATGGAGATGGAAAGAAAGGTCAAAAATGTTACAGTAACCCACACAGAAGCCATATTGCAACATGCTGTGTTGCACCAACATAGTCACATGCATATGCACCGTGTAAGTTGAAACATGATACAGTGATGCCACACATGCACTGTAACACCCTTGGTGATTGCAAACAGCAATCCAATATGCTGGTGTGCAGTAAAGTGGTGTCGTGGCAAATACTGTGTCATGTCCAAGTGGAGGCTAGGTGGACAAGGACAAGAGGACCTCTCCATTGCTTCCCCTGTGTCACACGCATGACCGTATGCTCATGTTGAGACAAACAGATGAGCGTATCCTGCGTTCCATGTCACACACATGGGCAAAACAAAACACAATGTCAGAAGGATGTACAACATACAGCGACAATGTCAGTCCCTGCTGCACACGTGGGGACCAGTACACAGTGTCCAAAGTGCAAAGGGAATCTGCAATCCAACAAGTCATGTTACGACTGTCTCTGAAACCCTAGGCATGCATAGTCAAGTGTGACATCCCAATATGCCACAGTACTGGAAAGGTCATGTGTGTCCCCTGCGATGAACACAACACACAGCCAGAGCACAGCAGCAACGGTGTGTTGGGCAGGCCTGTCATGCCCAAAGTAGCAGTCCAACAATAATACTGTCCATCCTAGGCATGTGTCCCACTCGCAGAGCTCAAACATCCTATGGCACCGTTTCCCAGGGATAGTTTCATGGTGTTGTTGTGTCCTCCAACAGGTGGTTGATGGTTATGCCGCATGCACTGTAGTAGATGTGCTTTGTGTGTTCACTGCCCTGTGTCAGAAGAGGATAAACAATGTATTGGTATGCTGCTTGCAACATCAGCCCAAATTGCAGAGAGTCAAACACCAATATGTATGTAAGGAAACGTCACACAGGCAAACATGACATGATCACAACACAGAACACACTGCATGTTGGGGACATTTTGAATTGGAACTGCAGACGAGGGTGTCACATGGATATGGCCATGTCCATGCCCATGTTACACAGGCGTTTCACAGCTCCACCCCATGTGCATCAGTGTTCGTGTACACAGACCCAACAGGAAATGTCTATGAGATAACACTATGCAGAAGGTCCCCATGACAGTAAATCATTAACATGTAAAGGCTGATGTCATTCATAAAAGACCAAAGGTGCGACCTACCGTGTGTTTGCAGCAAGTGTATGTTTGGGATCCCCTGAGGCGCTCAAAGGCCACAACACGTCACAGTGAAAGGAGAAGATGTCATTGAAATGTGTAGAGTGACCATGTCCCCATGTCCAGCCACTGTTGATGCATGTCCACATTATGGCGATATCTGTGATACAAAAATGCTGTTGCGCAGTGGTCTGTCAGCACACAAGAGATAGGTCAGCTCACAACACACAACACATGTCCACAATGTCCACAAGGTAAACAGCAGTGAGGTAGAGATAGCACAGTCACCACCGCTCCCCAGGTGTACAGACCCCTCACACCACATGATAGTGCAAACTGCATGCACACTGTATCATAACAGAGCCAACCACCCACCCACCCACACAGTATGAGAAGGTGAGCATGGCATCAGTAACATACAGCCTGTATGTGCACAATGGGCGAATAGTGGAGATAAAGGCTTGGCAAATGCTATGATACACTGCTGTTGGCCGATGCTACAATGTCATGGAAGAGTGAAAGTGGAGTCCACCACCGGAACACCTAGGACCTGTAGACACACACAGCCCTGTTGGATGTGTCCCAGAGACAGTGCCGGAGATGACAAACTGTGCATGAACTCATGTGGATATGTGTGGCCATCATCAACATATGGGGTACTGGGGAGCCCGATAAATAGGTCACCCACAACATATGTGCAGTAGACAGATAACCTGTGACATGTGTTGCTCCTGACTGTCCACACGCACAAATCACCTGTATGTCCACCTACCCCAGTGTCCTGCACGTTGAATGAGGTACACACAGCTGACACTGCACTACAGCACCTGGAACGTCTCCAAGCATGTCCTGTGGATCGAGAAACACAAGGGAAACATACATATGTCATCTTGGAGCTGTGCAACAAACACACCAACTTCACGTCAACATCTCTCATAACCCCCTAGACCCGTCACAGTCTGGCAGTTCGTTATGACACGGTACCTAATTTTCCCCACCCAAACATGCCACTGACATGTTCCTGGCCAGGTCCAAGGGCCTGGAGCCTGTCAGTCCCCTCTGGGACCTGTCTGCTGCCCTTGAGACCATTGACCACAACCGTCACTGCGCTACCCTGTACGTGCTCGTCCCAAAGGTCTTGGTATAAGCTTACCACCCCCATATGTCTCCCATAGCACCCTCAGTGTGTTCCTGTGGGTCCACCTCACCTGCTAACCCGTTCCCAGGTGCTATACGAAAGGAAGCTATGCAGGGGCTGCTACATACCCCTGGCCCCATACCCAGTTCCCTGGTGCAGCAGGCACATCCCCCTGGCTATCCCTAGCAGCTGTACATTGATGTGACCCAAAGATATCTCACCACGCATGAGCTATGTTTGGCAGACCACACCCCGACCGCAGTTTGCCCCCTGACATTGCTGGCTGCAGGTACCCCCGCTGCATGAATTGAGCATGGCCATGACCAGACATCTGGGCATCGCCCCTAAACCCTCTCCAACCCTTACAGTGTCTGTGTATAGGTTAGACACACCTTCTGTTGATGTGGTTGTCAGGGTAGCAGGTCTCTATGACTCCTCGCTCCCCATCCCCACACATCCCCATCATGTAGCTAAGGCCTGTGGTGTTCCCCTAGATAACATCAGCAAGGTCTCTGCCGTCCACCCAGAACACACACATAAAGCGCCAATGACCCCCGTCATCACCCGCCAACCTGGTCACTGTAGCCTACACCTTGCTGGTCTGCCTCAAAATCATCTATGTCCAATGCAATGTATGCAACACTGCGCTGCATGGCTAAGCTACCGACATGCACAGAATGACAATGACACCCCACCTGCCACGACACCTCACAGGCCCCAGGCGAGGTCAAGACGTACCTGCTGACCTATACATGGATTCACACTGTGGTTGCCCTGTACCCTGACCCGCATAAGTACTACAAATACTACTACTACTACTACTACTACTGAGCATGTAAACAGTGCCAACACCTGTATGCATCGCCATACCAACACCTGTAACACACAGTCTCTGCTCATCAGAGCATACTACCCATTCAATCCCCTCATATCCCCTAAATGTCATCCCCATACATCAAGCCAGCTGGCCCTATCTATGGGCCACTCACCCACTGTTAATGTGGGACCACACACCTTTCACCTTGCAGCACCCAATGCCTGGAATGAACTACCTGTGGCTGCAGGGCAGCCACCCTTAACAACTATCCAAAATCCCGTGTGTCAGCCTACCACATCACCTAAGCCTAACAAACCTGCACACATTAATCACCTCCTCCCGCTGTTGTCCCCTGCCCACACCGCCTGTGTTAGCAGTTGGACCACATTCTAAGCTCAGATGGCCAGGCATTGTGTCAGCAATGTCAGTGCAGTGCTGTGTATGATGGGTAGCGCAATACCAATGCTCAGTAGTAGTAGTAGTACAGATATCTATACAAAAGTGTCATTTGGAAACATCCATTACTCACATGCAAATAGCTCCTCAATCAGCTGGCGCCTGAGTGCTGCGCCCTCATGTGTGTCACCACGGCCACGGACAGGAGGTCACGTTGGATCGTCTTCCAGATCCTCATTAATTTTGACATCGATATCGTGCTTGAGAGCAATGTTGTGCAGGATGCAACAGGCAAAAATAATCTCTGCCACTGTCACGGGTTGGTATTGTGAGGCCCCGCCGGTCCTATCCAGACACTTGAACCGACTTTTCAAAATGCCAAAGGTGCGCTCAATGACAGAGCGACTGGAGGCATGGGCCTCATTGTACCTCATCTCTGCACGTGTCCGTGGTAGACGCACAGGGGTTAGCAACCATGGCTGACACCCATATCCTACGTCACCTGCAGAAAGAAAAGTTGAATGTTAAAACAGTACTTGATGTCCGCACACATGCACACATGAATGTACATGCAGACCCACAGCACCTACAGGTCAGACAGAAACATAAGGGAACACATGATGGGACATAACCACTATGCGCCAGTGTCTGGAGGTGTGAGATACAGAGCATGGGTGAGGTAGACAGAGTGCAAACAACAGTAACCTGAACCACAGCAGACACATGGGCAGACACCAGAGGCCGAAAGGTATTTGCGGCAGGCCTGAACACATCAGAGGCACACATGCAATGCACCCTGGACAAGGGCAGAGATGCACACATGTGCAAGCATGTGACGGTCATGCTATTCCCCACAGACAAATGATGCAACAGGAACAGTCACCCTACCGTGGCAGGCATGATGGCATAGACAACACCACACTGTTGATAAATGGGAAGCATACATGTGTGTCATACCGAGCCAACCGAAACACACAATGCCAAATGGCATTATATGTCAAATGTCAGTGTGCCTCCAAAACACAGCACCACAGCACAGAGGACCTGGTATCAAACCCCCCCCTCCCCCAGCAGCTCGCACACACACACAACTCGAGACACACGTCAAGGACAGACATGTGTGCGGACGGCTAGCAGGGGTATACGATGTGCATGTCAGAGATGACAAATACCCATCCAGCAGGACACAGTCCTCAAATTGTCCTGCCTCAAATTGTCTGAACAATGCCGAGTGACGCAGGATATAGGAGTCATGGGTGGACCCTGCAAACCACGGGACCACATTCAGAATACGCATACCTGCATCACATACAACCTGAACATTCATGGAGTGGTAGTGTTTGCGGTTGCGGAACACTTCCTCCCTGTCTCTGCAACATGTGTGCAATCAATAGCTCCCATCACGTGTGGTAACCCGGCAAGTGCCTCAAAGGCCTGGTGCAGGGTCCCCCACTGTTGCCTAGTGTTGGGAAGTCCAGTATAATTCCCAACCCGGCTGATTATGGCACGCAGTACTTGGTAGAGACAGCATGAGAAGGTGGGGCGGCTCATGCCACCCACTGCGGCCACAGATGACTGGAAACAGCCAGAGGCAAAGAAGTGTAGGGCACCAAGGAGCTTGACCAAACCCGGTATGGCATGTGACCGACCAGTCAGGGGCTCAAGGTCAGGTCTCAGATCCTCATAGAGCTCCCTAATAGCCCCTGTGCTCAGGCAGTAGAGGGAGATGACCTGGTCCTCATGCATGCCCTGGAGCCAGGCCCTGGGACTGTAGAGGCGAGGCTGGTGGGCCTGCAACTCGGCACTCCTCCTGCGCCATGCCAGCACAGCCCCTGACTGGCCTGCCCCTACAGCTGCAGGTTGGTGTTGGAGCGGGCCTGCACCCCTGCCCCATGCCCCAGCCCCATGGACACCATCTCCCCCATCAGGCAACCGCAAGCCATCCACATCCCCAGTGTAACTGAAGCAACCACAAAGGCTGCCACAGCGGACACTGTTAACCCAAACCCCCTCACCACCCCACCTGATGCTAGCCCTGCCACTCACCTCCACCCCCAAACAATGACCAAGCCACACAGCACACCCACCACCCACCAACTTTACCACCCACCAACTGTGTCACCTACCTCACCCATCACCCACCAACCATGTCACCTACCTCCCCCAGCACACACCAACCCAGTCACACACCTCCCCCAGCACTCACCAGGGCCGCCACTCGCCTCTCCCACAACTCACCACCCTTGCCACTCACCTCCCCCACCACACACCAACCCAGCTACCTACCTCCCTCACCGCTCACCAACCCTGCCACAGTCCATGCCTAACCTGCCTCTGACCCTCCTTCTGCTTCAACACCAATAACGCATACCTCCAACCGCACTCACCAGCACTAACCCCTCAGCGTGGACCATGTGTGCTCGTTGATTTATGAACCTTCGGACGTCTGCGCATGTGTGCGCGCATTGCACATGTGCACAGGTGATGCGTAGGGTGCATACAAGGAGCCATGTACCACACATGAGCAAGACGTGTACGTGTCTGTGCATGTGCGGCGCATGGCTCCGTGGCCGTCCCATAGGTGCCAGGGATTAGCGGAGCCATGCGCCGCACATGCGCAAGACGTGTATGTGTCTGCGCATGTGTGGCATATGGTTCCGCGTATGCACCCTATGCATCACCTGTTTGCTTTTGGAGTTGCCACTGGGAAATGGCCACAGCTATAACTGTGGGTCACACAAACGGGGGCCCACCGTGGGGGTATGGCTGGGGGTGTGCCAGGAACATGCCATGGTAATGCTGGCGGCGCATCACCTCAGCCATACCCTGAACAGCAGTTGACAGCTGCCTGTTGGCATGGCCATGTTCGCCCAGGGTCTGCATAACGGTGCCCATCGCCACACACAGGAGACCCACACATTTGCCACCACATCCACACCATGTGGCTGTGGTCTTGGTGGTGGCATCTGCATGGGCCCTGTGTGAAAATGTGTGGGGGGCCCACACCCGGCCTGACACTGTGGCCATGCACATGGGGCAGGTAGCAGGGGCCCCCAATGCCCTGTGGTGGCGTGCAACCGCCTTCAGGCACAGGATCCCCCTCCCCACCATCCATGCCCCACCCATCCTCCCTGTCCTGGCCGCTCCCCTCACTATCCCCACCACCCTCCTCGCCCTCCCACTCCACCTCCTCAGCACCCTCCACCATCCCCTCCTCCCACCCCTCCCCACCCTCCATGTCTTCCTCCCCCACATCCATGGCGTCCTCTGCTGCTGAAGGAATGTCCTCCACCTCGGGACCTCCCTTGGTCGCAGGGGGGCTGCCACCAGGTTGTGTGCCTGCAGAGGTCTCCTCCCCAGCATCTGCAGCCTCTGTGGAGAAGGCAGAAATGAACAGGGCATCATGCATTTGTTACGGCACAGACACATTGTGTGTGGCATCACAGGCTGCCGTGCCACTGGGACATGGTGTGGCACAATGCATAGGCTGGGACACTCACCGTCACCCATGGCCATTGCCTCCCACTGCATGCGGCGGAGGTACCCTGGGCAGTGTAGCCGCATCTCTCTGCCCTTCTTTCATAGGTCCTCTACCTGGGGGGATAAGCAATGTTTGCAGACATTAATGCCCTGTATCCCTGCCCATGGTGAACCACATGACACACATGTCTGTGTGCAATGGTGGCCACTCCTGCTATGGGCAGCGGGTACCATACTTGCTGTTGGCAGCGCCACCTGCATGTGTGGGCATGAGGCTGGGCATTTGCATTGAGGCACTTACGTGCCCTGTGTACCGCCTCACAGCCACCCCATACCATGTCCCTGCCACCTCCTGGCATGACATGTGGGCAACATAGCATGTGGGGCGTTGCAATTGTGGTCTACAGGGGGTATGACTCCATACACTCAGCAGTCCAGCACACACCTCGGTGTTAGGCAGGCCATCCCACATCAACAGGACCCATCACCATGACGCATGGACTCTGATGCAGCCTCTGTGGTGCGTGCTCAGAGACCTGGGGGGTGGGGGGCTGGGTACCTGCACCAGCATCAGCTACCATTACACCGGGCTGCTTGTTGGATGACTGAAATCTGGTGTGCTGCCTCCTGGGGATGTGGTGGAACTGGGAACCTGCAACACAAACAACCACCATAACACCAGGATGTAGAATAGACCTGTGTCAGCTGGTCTGATGCCTCCGGGGGTTAGGGCAGAGCTGGGAACCTGCAACAACAGCACCCACCATAACACCAGGATGTGGAATAGACCTGTGTCAGCTGGTCTGCTGCCTCCTGGGGTTGGGACAGAGCTGGGAACCTGCAACAACAGCACCCACCATAACACCAGGATGTGGAATAGACCTGTATCAGCTGGTCTGCTGCCTCCTGGGGTTGGGACAGAGCTGGGAACCTGCAACAACAGCACCCACCATAACACCAGGATGTGGAATAGACCTGTGTCAGCTGGTCTGATGCCTCTTGGGGTTGGGGCAGAGCTGGGAACCTGCAACAACAGCACCCACCATAACACCAAGATGTGGAATAGACCTGTGTCAGCTGGTCTGATGCCTCCTGGGGTAGGGGCAGTGCTGGGAACCTGCAACAACAGCACCCACCATAACACCAGGATATGGAATAGACCTGTGTCTGCTGGTCTGATGCCTCCTGGGGTTGGGGCAGAGCTGGGAACCTGCAACAACAGCACCCACCATAACACCAGGATGTGGAATAGACCTGTGTCTGCTGGTCTGATGCCTCCTGGGGTTGGGGCAGAGCTGGGAACCTGAAGCACAAACAACCACCATAACACCAGGATGTAGAATAGACCTGTGTCAGCTGGTCTGCTGCCTCCTGGGGTTGGGGCAGAGCTGGGAACCTGCAACAAAAGCACCCACCATAACACCATGATGCAGAATAGACCTGTGTCAGCTGGTCTGATGCCTCCTGGGGTCGGGGCAGAGCTGGGAACCTGCAACAACAGCACCCACCATAACACCAGGATGTAGAATAGACCTGTGTCAGCTGGTCTGATGCCTCCTGGGGTTAGGGCAGAGCTGTGAAACTGCAACAACAACAACATCCATAACACCAAGATGTTTGATACGCCCCTATGCGCAGGTCTGCAAGCGTTCAGGGCCAACAGTGATGTTCCACACATCAGCAGCACCAACTAACACACCACCAGGATGACTGCTGGACCTCTGTCATCAGATCTGATGCCTCCTGGGGATGGGGCAGGCTTGTGGTACTCCAACTGCAGCAGCTACCAGTGCACCATGAGGACTACTTGGCCTCTGTGATCAGGTCAGATCTCTCCTGGAGATTGGCCATAGCTGGTAATGTGTCATAGCATCAGCCACCATGTCACAGAGATGCCTAATATAGCTCTGTCATGGGGGCTGCAAATCCTGGGGGTTGGGCAGAGGTGTGCACTGCAACAGGAGCAGCTTACATCACAGTGTGCTACCCTCTGCACCTCTGCTTTCATGTCTATGCCTCCTGGGTATTGGCATACGTGCACACAGCAACATACACAAATAGCTTGATCACAGGTTTGCCCACATACACGTGTCTCATACATGTGGTGTATATCTTATGTGTTTTGATTGCTGGATATTGTGTTGCACACCTTCCATTTAGTGACCTGTCCCCATACACTTGCCTCATGTGGGTAGTCTGCTGCACGGTTAAAGTGCCTTGTGATGCGCACCCATGCCCTCCTTACGCGTTCCAGATCCTGGCGTTTTGAGGTGCCTGGGAAGAGGCACGGCTGCCTGAGGCATATTAGGGCTGCCAGCTGTCATAGGTCGTGGCGGCTAAAGGCTGGCTTGCGGGATCGCGTCACCATTTTGAGGGATGCCCATGTGTTGGTGACGCACGCACAGTATTGTGCATAAGCTATACTGTGCACTACTACGCCACGCACGACATGGAAAAGTATCTCTGGGGCTGCATTACTACATGTTGGATACTGAGATTGGCGGCTACGGTGGCTGGCTTTGGTTTACAGCATCGCATTACTTATGCTGTTTGGCCTGGGCTGCATCTGCTGCGCCTCAGCTGTGGGTGCCTTCTGCCGTGCTTTTGGAGAAGCAACGCCATGCCAGGCCTTTCCCTTTGGGGCACGGGACAAGGGTTATAGTGTATTTGGCTTATGTCACTGTTTGTGGGGATGTGTCTGACTGTTACTAACACTCATCTTCCTGTTGGTGCAGTGGGTATTCGAACCCATAAGCAGTGACTCTGAGGGCATTGTATTAACCAGTGAGCTATGCCTCTTCTCATAGCACAGGCTGACTACACAGCAACTGCAGGTCAACCCAGTAAAGGTCATCTGTGCTTATTGGGATGGGGTAGACCCACAGCTATGGCACTTTACAGGGTATCTTAGGTTTCCCAGATGCGGTGATGGTTTTGTTTTGGGGGACACACTGCTATTTGCTATGGGGTATTTGTGTTTCTAGCCCTTTTTCTTTAATTTTATGGCGTTCCTTTTTCTGGCTCTTTTTCGCAGCTCTCTCTCTTTTAAAATTTTTTTTAAATTGATTTTATGTATTGTGAACCGCCCAGATGCTAATTGTATTGGGCGGTATATAAAGTTTTAATAAACATAAGCATAAACATAATTTTAGCAGCAAAACCCCAAGCCATGACGTGAGCAATGCCATATAGGGAGGTCTGCGTGCCGGCGTCCATGTAGCATGCACTGTGTATCGCACAATAGGGGGCGCGTTGGCTGTTTACGTGTGGTAACCTTAACTTCATGGCAGTGCTATGAGAAGGTGTATAGAGCTGTAGCCTACTGGTTAATACAATGACCAACAAGCCAGAGCTCATGGGTTCAATCTCTCGGGGTCTCATCTGCTATGGCTGTCTGAGGTAATCTCTTTTGCTGCATGTAACAGTGTGACACATCTCTACAATCTGTGCTGCCCTCACCCTCACCTCATTGCCATCACCTATTGCGCCCTATAGGGCAGGGGGGTGCCTGGACCCACATGTGGATTAGAGGGCAGCGCCTACAGACCTGCCCTCTTGGAGCCAGGGTGGGGGGACAGGATCTGCCTTCAACAGCCCCACACTCTACATCTTTGCAATGGCAGCAGTGCAGTGACATGATGAAGGGCTGTGAGACCAGCTATCCCAGTCCTGCAGGGGAGAGGGCACCCTCCAAAGCACTGGATGCAGATCTGTTTCTATCACACAGGGCAATGGGCCCGTATACACTCAGATGCCCCCCATCACCATCTGACATTGACCAGCAGTGGGCACTGTTAGTCTTCACCCTGCAAAGTACTCCAGCCAGGCACACACTAACTGCAGATGGTCTGCTAGCTAGTACATAGTGCATGTTCCTGGAGGAACTGTGTGCACCCAAAAAGGGGTGTGAGCACATACACCAAGCAGGTATGTCAGTGATTGAACCCCAGAACTGGGAAACCATACATATCACCTGAAAAACATACTGTATGGCACTATGGGGTAACCTAGCCATGCCATGGTCACTGCTCAGTCAGGGTGAGAGTGACCTCCCAGCATGACATGCTTTGACTACCCTGTCCTTGCAAGTGGTGGTCAGGCACTACAATGTCCCATCCATTGCCCTATGCCCTGTGCAAATGCATCCTGCCCAGGCCGCCCTGTCTGGGCCATACCCACAGTACCTTGCTCCTCATTATGCACATTGGAAGGCTAACACTGGAAAGAGTGCAAGCATCGTGAGCTCAGTAAGGTGTAGGCAGCCATAACACTCTGGGTAGACATACACACACTCCCACACCTATTTCAGCATTGTGCAAAGATAGAGGTGGTTGGCAGCCCTGCCCGCCGCACCAGTCCTGGGCACAGTGCAGGCATTGCTATGGTATGCAATACTGTTGGGGTCACTCCCCGGGGTGGTAAACACTGTCTGGAGCATACACTGAACCACACTCCACAGATATCAGAAAGGTTGCTATGATGACTCTCTGTCAACAAATTGTGTTTAACATAGGATGTGTTATCTGACATTAATCATAGCAACCTTTTGATATATGTGGAACGTGTTCCCAAGTTTAGAGCGGCATTGCTGAGGTATGCAGTTGCTAGCATTGGGAAATGCTAGTCTGCGCAGGGCCCAACGGCCTGACTCTCCATGAGGCGTTGGATAGTGGAGCCTGTGGGTGTGGGTGTTTGTGCTGCTGCTCTAGGGCAGAGGTTCCCAACTCCGGTCCGAGTGGGCCAAACACGGTTCAGGTCTTCATGCTGTCCCTACTGAATATGCATGGATAGATGTACATACAGTGGGGGTGGTGCATGTAAATGCATCTCATGCATATTTATTAGGGACATCCTGACAACCTGAATGGTGTTTGGCCCTCCAGGAATGCAGGTGGGATACTCTGCTCTAGGGATTGCACATGTTTATGGTGTCTGTGCTCTGTAGGGTGACATATAGGCGTTTATGGCATGTTTCATTTCTCTGCAAGAAAGGTTCTGTCTTTATTACCATGGTTTACTATTGCATAAAATATGGGGACATGGCTTGCAGATGCCACAGCTGGGACTTGAACCTGTGACCCTCTGCCCCTGAACACACTGGCTGTGTGTACTGCACCACATTGTTGCCATGGAGGCAAGTTGTTCCCTGGGGATACCATGACTGTACGTCAGACAGATCTTGTCTGTTGCTGTGCATGGCACAGGCCTAAACGGGGCTTGGCCATGGTCTGCTGTGGGCAGCTGCCACTGCCCCATCCACCACCAGCACCCCTCCACCACCATGCTGACATGTCCTTAAGTCGGTGGTGCTGGTGGTGCGCAGTCCCAGGCCAGCCAGTGTGCCGGTAGTCAGCTGCCTATGGTGTGGGTTCTCGGGTGGGGGTGCCTGCATGGACATGCGCGCTTCCCCCTGGTACCGCCTGCCAATGTTCTGTGCCCTTGGCAGTACCTGCTGGGTACTATCCCCTGGGACACTGTGGGGAACACACTCGTGCCCATGTTTGACCCTCGTCAGTTGCTGTCTTGCTGCTTTACAGTTTCAGCATTCCTATGTGCCACCTAGGCATCTGCCTAGTCCGCAATGTGCCCCAGCGGAACCACAGCATGTGCCGACTTCAGCCCTCTGTATCCCATTTCCAGCATCAGTACAGTTGCCCTGTCCTACGTGCCCACTCTGCTGTTGCTACACATTTGCACACCATAACAAACCTGCCCAATATAAACGACAAACACCCTGATCAGCGGTATTTCAATGTGAGATCATTCACTTTGTAGGGGGACTGAGAATAGACCCTTCCAAACATGATATCTTCTTTTTTATGCTTTGTCAGTAGTGTTGCTTTATGTTTCTCATTAATCTCACTATTGGCCAGCTTGGGATTTCAAATGCAGTTCTGGTCATTTTATCTGTTTCTTTGCTTTTTTGGCTTCTGCACATGTATCACTACTATCACGTTTTTGGGTTTCCCTGCCTTTGTTGTACATTGCTGACTGAAATGGTTTCTCTGACCTGCAAATGTGCCTAGTGCCAGGTTTTCACTGGTGCTAATTTTCTGAGCTTCATTTCACGGTGTTAGTGTGCAAGGAGCCACTCCACGCCCACTCTCCGCCCATTGACCCCTTCTCTCCACCCCTGGGGAGCCTTCCTCCGCCCTCTGGGGGGCCTTGCTCCACCCTCGGCGCACCTTACCGCCACATCAGATGTTATCACGCGATACTGATGTTCTCGCACGGTACTGCGCTATTATCACGCGATAATGTCACATATTGTGCAATAACGTCGCAGCTGCGCTGTTTAGTAAACATACCCCTTGTAGTATTCTGTTCAGTTTTGGAGACCATAGTTCACAAAGGATATAAAAAAACTTGAAACGGTTCAGAGGAAGGTGACCAAAATGATTTGGAGCATGTGGTAGAAGACATATGAGAAGAGACTTGAATACCTAAATATGTATATGCTAGAGGAGAGGAGGGCCAGGGGAAATATGATACAGACGTTTAAATACTTAAAGGGTATCAATGAACAAACAAACCTTTTTCAAAGAAGGGGAAGCTGTAAAACTAGAGGGCATAACATGAAACTGCAAGGAGCTAAACTTAAAAACAACATCAGGAAATGCTTTTTCACTGAAAGGGTGGCAGATACTTTGAATGCCCTCCCAATGGAGGAGGTGAGGGCAATTACAGTGATGGAATTCAAAATGGCATGGGACAGACAGACTGGATCCCTTTATAGCAAGAGGATAAAATCAAAATAAAGATAACTTTTATACTTCAACAAATAGAAAGGGGTGACCTGCCTGGAGCGGCAGATACAACCACTCTAGCTGCCTTACTGGGCAGACTAAATGGATCATACTAGTCTTTATCTGCTGTCATATACTGTAGCCGGAATGCTGAGACATGAATAGTGGGGTTGGACATCTGACCTGTACGTCCAACCCCCACTATTCGGTGGGACCCAATTCTAGGTGCAGAGCTCCCCACACATATGTGCCACTTTGCAGGCAGCTCTGGATGGTGGCGGGAAGGGGTGGCAACAGGGAGGAGAGTGGGCAGAGTAGAGGCGGCCCTACGACCCTGGACATACAGGGCTGATCCAGGTCATGGCCCTGTACATCCGATGGTGCAAATATTGGCATTGGAGGTGGAATAAGTCTGACGAATAGCAGGGATCAGGATACGCAAGACAACACAAGACCCAGGGCAGCAGAAGGTAAGTCCTCACCATCCGATCTTGGCCCTGGCTGTCCCCACCGAGGGCCAGGTGGCAGGGTAAGGAGGGCGGGACAGTGGCGGCACTTCCAGCACTCATATATAGCATTCCAATGCCATGGCAACAGGACGCCATGGTACCGGGGCTCCAGCAGGAGCATGGAGAGGGCTAGCCAGGGTGGGGGATGGACATCCAGAGCATTGGAATTAGGGCACGACCAGACTGTCTAGGGCCCGATTCTGTACCCGTGGGAATGTCTGGCTCCTGTGGATGCAAAATCGGGGTCTAATCTGGCCCATCCAGTCTTTGGACATCTGGATGGGTCTGACGAGCCAATTTCTGCATCGGGCTCCGTGTTACTGTGTTACCGGGAACATCTAAGAAACATTCAGCGGTGGTGAAAACACAAAACACTTTTATTGATTACACAAAAAATAACATTGCAATTGTGGAGCATACTGAGGATAGTGGAGTGCCATCTTCCAGATGTTTTAGCACCCAAATGGGAACTTTCCAAATGCTTATTTATGCCTGGAGAGGGTCTAAAGTTGAACAAGGTCACAGATATGTCCAAGCTTTCTGAAATAGATCGAGGATATCTACATCCATTGCCCCACCCCAGATATGCCTCCACCATACCCTCTGCCTACTTAGACATCCCCACACTGGGGACTTCTCCAAACAAGATTTATAAAATGGCTCCTGGGACATCTTAATGATTTGGACATCCACAAGACATTTCCATACCTCCAAATCATGAATAAAGCTTCTAGTATATGATGGCAGCTAAGGGCACTGCAACGAGGGAAGTCTAGGGAAAAGGTGGGAGTAGTCATGGGCATGGGGAAGATAGGATTGCAAGGCATGGAGGCTCCACTGATACTTCTGAGAACTTCAGGATGGTGTTCATGGGGCATGGAGGCCTCATTGATATTTCTGGGAGGGGTGCAACTTTTCTGTGGTGGTAGAAGGGAAATTTTGAGTAGAGTGATGGGTATTAACACAAACCAAAAGCACAACCTGCATTAGATAGCCTATGTTAAGCCTTTCAGGTATTAAAATTTGATTTCCTATCCAGCTTTCATAGAGAGCATTGGAATAAAATATAGGTGCAGGAGAGAGAGAAGCTTACCCAAAGTGCTGAGAGAGAAGTTCCACTGCACTGCCTGTACTGTTCCCTCTAACTTGATTCTTCTACATCCAAGGGTAAATTCATTCCTCGATGTAATCTCTCTCATCTCATCTAAACTCTTTCATCTTTGTCTCTTGAACAACTGTTTTAAATTTTGTAATATTATTCTTGATCTCCAATTGTTTAGAGAATTCATCCTCTGCATATTTCTGTTTAATTGCTCTTTCATTTTATCAATAGAGCCTTTGATCTCGTTCTCTACTTCCAAGATAGTTTCTACCATTAACAACATAAGGTCAACCCCTCCCCCCATTTATTTAGAATAGCACTCCATTTGTCAATGATATATTGAACTAACATTTGCTCCCATGGAGTTCTGCATGTATTAATCATTTATGAAGATTTAAAAATGTAATCCATATGTAATTCATATGCTCAGTAGAATCCTCATCTGATAATGCTGAATATTGCAGTATGCAAGAATTTTTTTCTTCCAGATAACTAAAGGATTCTTTCCATTGCTCCATTTTTAATCACTTGGATCAAATATAATGGTACATCAGAAAATATAATGATCTCAACACAAAAATCACACTACTAAAATAAAAATCCAAGAGGGGGATACTCAAAGGCATTTACACAGTTTACAGATCGTCATATAAATGTGGCTGTGTGGGATATTCAACGGCACTAACATGGTCACTGAATATCCTCAGGTGCTGCCGCTACATGCCCCAGTGCTAACCAGTTAGCATCTGGACATGCCAGGAGTGTTCTGGGGTGACACCCATCACTAACCATGCAGTGGTGATAATGAGTTAGTGACACACAGTAAAAGTCAGTTGCAGGAAACACTGGCCTAACTTTTGCTGCAGAAGCTAACCAGTCAGCAGCTGAATATCGCTGATGCCCGGTCAGCTTTGCAGCAATCTGGGCAACACGAATATTCAGTGCCGGAGCTTGGATATTGCCCTGACATTGAAGATCCGAGTTTAAAGTTCAGTGCCGGCGGCTAGCCACTCTAGCAGCACTAGCCGCCGGCACTGAATATCGTGCCCCAAAAATGTAATTCTTATATTTGTAGAAAGGGACTTGAAGTGGGGTACCAAGACCCTCTGAAAGGGTTAATATGGAGAATTGCTTGGAAATTTGCTGACAGCCTAGTACAGGGACCTCCAGGACTGGAGATGGAAATCCCCTGGCCAAGTAGAATATGTTATACAAGCCAAGGCCATATTTTGTAAATGTTTGTGAAAAAAACGAGACAGAATGTTTTTGTTTGTCCTGATTCAGCTGAGCAATGTCTGTGTCTAGTTTGACATAAAACATGTAGGGCTCGATTTTCTTCTGGGTGGGCTATGCGCCACTATAGCACATAGCCCTGCCCACTCACCCTTAACCCTAGATATTCAATGCTATGGTAATGGCATTGAATATCCGGGTTATGCACCAAGGGGTCAACGCCACAGAGGCTGTGTAGTGGTGATATTTGACAGCTACACGGTTAGCGGTCTGTGGCTAGAATTAGGTGAGACAAGAGTTGGCCTAGTTTTAGCTGCAGACCACTAACTGTGTAGTGGTCCAATAACGCTGCTATATGATTAGCAGCAGTCACCGTCTCTGCTCCGCCCTGCCCTAGAATGTCCCCAACATGTCCCGATGCTAACCAGATAGCATCGGGATGCATAGGGGAAATAGTTGGTGATATTCAACGGCACTAACCATGTTGTTGCCATTGAATATCCCTGTTCGAGGCATTTACATGGTTGACTTTGCTGTAAACTGTGTAAATGCCTATTGAATATCGGGCCCAAAGTATTTAGCTTTATCTGGAAAGCAGAAGCATGACATAGAGTGATAAGATGAAAATTTTAGAATGTAACAGTTTTTCTTAATAAAAGAAGTTCTGCGGCCTCGCTAAGGTGAGGGATTTACAGGGAACGGTTCAAATTTGCAGACCTCTGGCCTCCTCCCTTAAGGCCTTAAGTAGTACTGTTATTAATGTGTTTGTGTTTTCATTTCATTCCTTACTTGAATTTAGAGAATTGAAGTCAAAGAACTGAGGTTGAATTTTGCTAAATGGTGATGTCCAGTCAACAATAGGTGATGCAAACAGATTATCTCCCAAATACACCCTGAAGCTAACCACTTAGCATCGAGGCATGCTGCGGGCATTCCAGGGAGGAGCAGAGGCGGTGACTGTCCCTAACCGGGCATCAGCGATATTGTATGCTGCCCAGTCAGCGACCTGTGCCAAACAGATAGGTGAGGAAAACCCTCACCTATCTTTAAGGCACAGGAGCTAACCGGGCACCAGCCAATATCACTGCTGCCCAGTTAGCTAATGCACCTTCCAACAAGTGCAGCAAACCCAGGATATTCAATGCTGGGGCCACATATGATCCCAGCATTTAATATCTGGGGTTAGGGGTCAGCGGGCATAACCTGCCTAAATGAATATCGGGACCTACATTTTTGCCTTTATAAAATAGGCATTTCAAGATGCTTTTTTGTTCTTCCCTCATAGATGTCCTGCTATCAAATAATATGGAGGGAGGAGTGGCCTAGTGGTTAGGACAAGGTACTTCAGGCCGGAGGGCCGGGGGTTCAAGTCCCACCTGGGGACAGCAATCTCAGGCCGGAGGGACTGGGATTTCTAGTCCTATAGGTACTCCTTGTGGTCTTGGGCAAGCCACTTAACCCTCCATTGCCCATGTTCCCTGTAAGTATTAGCGTATGTGTGTCATATCCCCTCGTGTTAAATGTATATCCCAATTGACCACTTTGACCCGGTGAAAAGCGGGATATAAATACAGCTAAAATAAAATAAAATAAAAATATGTGATCTTTAATAATAATGGGGGGAATATTCAGTGGCAGCGGCCAGCCCGGGTAAAGCAGCTGGCCATACCACTTTAAATTAGACCTGGATATTCAATGCCAGCATTGAATATGAGGTGTGATCAAAAGGTATTGAGACTTGTGTAGCTATATAACCACACATCACACCACAATACTATTAAGCATGCAGTGATCTAGTTATGTGCTCTGCATGCGCAAAGTGTAGCATGGCTGCAGCAACCTATACTTTGTTTAATCACATGATGTTTGGTATCGTGTAAATGCAGTTTGTAAGATTTTAGATGAGTGAAAAAAAATTGAACAGCACATTTGCATTAAATTCTGCTGGAAACTTGGAAATTTGTGCAAAGAGACTTATGACAAATTACAAGTGTATGGTGATAAATCCATAAGTCATGCTGAAGTTTATGACTGGTACGAACATTTCCAAGAGAGCCGCCAAAGTGTTGACAGTGCTGAATGTTCTGGAAGGCCATCCACGAACAGGAATGAAGACAAAGTTGAAGCAGTATGTGCCACAATATGCTCAAATCGTTGATTGATTTCAGGTAGCTTGCTGAGGACATGTACATCAGTTTCAGATCAATACAGTCCATTCTCACGGTCAATTTGGGGATGAGACCTGTGTCTGAAAAATTCATGTTGAAATTCCTGCTCCCTGACCCTAAAGAAGATCAACTGTCTGTAGACAGGGAGTTGTTGGAATGCATTGAAAATGACTCAGGTTTCACCAAAAAGATTATTACTGGTGATGAATCATGGATTTATAGTTATGACCCAGAAACTAAGGCTCAGTCTTCACAATGGAAGATTCTAAACTCTTCCAGACCCAAAAAAAACAGTTTTGATTTAATTAGTGGAGGAGGGATAGTAAGGAAATCGACAGTATTATCTTTTAACTTTCGAAAGGGAGACTATGACAAAATGAGGAAAACAGTTAAGAAAAAACTAAAAGGAGCAGTTGCAAAGGTTAAAGACGTACATCAGGCTTGGCTGTTGTTGAAAAATACTATCTTGGAAGCCCAGACCAGCTGTATTCCACGCTTTAAGAAAAGTGGAAGGAAGTCCAAAAAACTGCCAGCATGGTTTAAAGGTGAGGTCAGAGAGGCTGTTGTTGCCAAAAAAGCATCTTTCAGGAAATGGAAAAAAGAGCCAAACGACGAAACCTGGAAACAGCATAAGCACTGGCAAGTCAAATGCAAGGCATTGATAAGGCAGGCAAAGGGAGAATTTGAGAAGAAGCTTGCTGCGGAAGCAAAAACGCGAAGTAAAGACCTTTTCAAGTACATTTGTAGCAAAAAACCTGTGAGAGAGTCAGTTGGTCCATTAGATGATAAAGGGGTTAAAGGAGCACTAAGAGGCGACAAGGCGATAGCGGAGAGATTGAATGAATTCTTTGCTTTAGTCTTTACTGAGGAAGATGTAGGGATGTTACCCATGAATGAAGTGGTATTTAAAGGTGCGGAAGAATTGAAGGAAATATCGATACATCGGGAAGATGTATTACAACTATTAGATAAAATGAAGAGTAGCAAATCACCTGGGCCGGATGGTATACATCCAAGGGTGTTGAAAGAACTGAAATATGAGATTGCAGACCTGCTATTAGTAATCTGTGAACTATCATTAAAATCATCTCTAATACCTGAAGATTGGAGGATCGCCAATGTAACACCAATTTTTAAAAAGGGTTCCAGGGGTGATCCGGGAAACTACAGACCGGTGAGCCTGACATCAGTACCGGGAAAAAATGGTAGAAACCATCATAAAGAATAAAATTACTCAGCATGTAGATAGTCATGACCTAATGGGAGACAGCCGACATGGCTTTAGACAAGGAAGATCTTGTCTTACTAATCTGTTATGTTTTTTTGAACGTGTGAATAATCAGGTGGACAAAGGTGAGTCGGTTGATATTGTGTATCTGGACTTTCAGAAAGCCTTTGACAAGGTCCCTCATCAGAGACTTTTGGCAAAACTAAAGAGTCATGGGATAGGAGGCAGTGTACTATTGTGGATCAGGAACTGGTTAAAAGATAGAAAGCAGAGGGTAGGGCTAAATGGCCAATTTTCCCAATGGAGAAAGGTGAATAGTGGTGTACCACAGGGATCTGTGCTGTGTCCGCTGCTTTTTGACATATTCATAAATGACCTGGAAAGTGGAATAACAAGTGAGGTTATCAAATTTGCAGATGACACAAAACTATTTAAAGTTGTTAAAACCCAAGAGGATTGTGGAAAATTGCAAGAGGATCTTGATAAATTGGAAGACTGGGCATCAAAATGGCAGATGAAATTTAATGTGGACAAGTGCAAGGTTATGCACCTAGGGAAGAACAACCCAAACTATGGTTACACGATGCAAGGTTCCACATTAGGAACCACTACCCAGGAAAAAGATTTAGGCGTCATTGTGGATAACATGTTAAAACCCTCGGCCCAGTGTGCAGCGGCGGCCAAGAGAGCAAATAGAATGCTAGGTATCATAAGGAAAGGAATGGAAAATAAAACAAAAGATATTATAAGGCCTCTATATCGTTCCATGGTGAGACTGCACCTTGAATATTGTGTGCAATTCTGGTCGCCGTATCTTAAAAAGGATATAGCGATTTTAGAAAAGGTTCAGAGAAGAGCCACCAAAATGGTAAAGGGGATGGAAGGATACTCCTATGAAGAAAGGCTAAAAAGGTTAGGGCTCTTTAACCTGGAAAAGAGATGGCTGAGGAGTGATATGATAGAAGTCTATAAATTAATGAATGGAGTGGAACGGGTAAACGTAGATCGATTGTTTACCTTATCAGAATATAGAAAGACTAGGGGACATGCAATGAAGCTACAGGGTAAACTATTTAAGACTAATAAAAGAAAATATTTTTTCACTCAACGTGTAATCAAACTCTGGAATTTGTTACCGGAGGATGTAGTAAAGGCTGTTAGTGTAGCTGGGTTTAAAAAAGGTTTGGACAAGTTCCTGGAGGAAAGGTCCATAAACCATTATTAAGAAGGGACCCAGGATATCAATGCTTGAACCAATACAAGCATTGTGGAACCTGTGTCTCTTGGGGAAACTGCTAGGTACGTATGACCTAGATTGGCCACTGTTGGAAACAGAATACTGGGCTTGATGGACCTTGGTCTGACCCAGTATATCTTATGTTCTTATGTTCTTACAGTTTTCTTTGATTACCAGGGCATTGTTCATCATGAGTATGCTCCAAAAGGCCAAACCATCAATAAGGAGAACTATATCCAAGTTCTGACTCGTTTGAGAGATACAGTTCATCATAAGAGGCCAGAGTTGCACCGGAATGGTGAATGATTGCTTCATGACAATAACGCCCCAGCTCACGCATCACATCTTGTCCAGCAGTTCTTGGCCAAACACCATATTAGGCAAGTCTGTCAGCCTCCGTACTCACCTGACCTCAAACCCTGTGACTTTTTCTTGTTTCCAAAACTGAAATTACCACCGAAAGGAAGGAGATTCAACAACTTGGAGACCATTAAGCAAAATTCAACATGCAACTTTATAGCATAATGAAAAAGGCATTTCAAAATTGTTTCCAGCAGAGGCAGGAATGCTGGAGGAAGTGTATTTTATCAGAAAGGGACTACTTTGAAGGAGACTGAGTGCAATAGCTGTCAGTGTTATTGAAGAAGTCTTGATACTGTGATAAGGAAGCTTATCATGACAGAGGAGAAAGGGATAAAGGAAAGGAATTCACCCTTATAAAAGGACCTCTTCTACAAGGTCCGAGAAACAGAACCCCAATCACACCTAGAAAGCAGGAAATTCCCAGATGGGATAGGTTTCAGAGTTCCCCTAGTGGAGAAAAGGAGAGGGAATACAGACCCAAGGTAAAAGACCCTTACGTCACTGAGTTCCCTAATTACCCAGCTGCCAGAAGGCAAGCTGATCTCCGTCACCTGAGAGGAGAAGAGGTGAGGCTGGAGCCTTGGGGATTTAAGTCTAGGATAGAGAAAGAAGCAGGGGAGAGGAGGAGGAGAGTCCCAGAGAGAGTCTCAGGAAGAGACCCAAGCAGAAACACAAGCTGGAGGACAGGACAAGGAAGCACAGGAGAATGGTGGCCAGAGCATGAGGGAGGAGAAGCTGCTACAAGTTCAGGCCCAGGTATGAGCCTTGAAAGCTTGTCTAATACAGAGCAGTGCAGAGTTGCAAGGGATACTCTCAGCTCTAACAGAAGGCAGTCAGCTGAACCCTGTGAACTGGAAGGAGAGGTAGAGCCTATGCAACTAGGTGAACCAGACCTAGCTGTGAATGACGAAGACTCATATATGGATTGCTCCTTGTGCCAATCCTTTACTGCAGAGGGATTGAAAGAAAACCACTCTTAAGAGAAAACCTTCAGAGTCAGGTAACCTTGAAAGCCTGTAGATGGTTTTGTGCATGTCCTGTGTTAAAGAAGAAATACATTTGCTGAGAAAGCAAGAGCAAGCTGAAGCTTTCTGATTGTGCTTGATAAACACCTGATATCCAGAGCAGTGCACCGTCAAGAAGCCGAGCTAATGGTGAAAGGAAGGAAAGTTTTTGGCTTTGTTTTTGAATATTCCTAAAGCATGGAATAGAGCATTATTTGCTTATGAGAAGTTTTTGTCCTGTTAAAAGTTTTACTTTGTTTATGAGGAGACAAACCAGCCTGGAAGCGTTTGGGACTATGAGAACAGAAAACTGCCATTGAGAAATGCTGTTTTTGTTTGCTTTAAACTGCAATGCTAGCCAAGCTGGTAGCATTGACTGTTATAAGTTTTTTCCTTTGAGTTGAAAAACACTATAAGCTGAAAGTTTTGCTTTGAGTTTATTTATATCCTGATGTGTATTGTGAAGAATCCTGGAGAAAGTATCCAAGGGTAGTATTTGTGAACCTTGCGTTTGAGTTAATAAATTCTGTCATTGCCTTATCATTCGAGCCAACTAAAAGTGTTTTTTTCTACCTGAAGCCAAGTGGATTGTGATTGAACTACCTTTCCCAAAGGGCATAGCAAAGGAACCAGTCAGTTAAAGGCTAAAAGGTGAAGCTTTCTATGATAACCACGCCCCTCCATACTGGAAATAAGGGGCAAGGGTGTGACAATACCTTTTGATCGCACCTCGTATTTTGGTGCCTGATTAGTGTTTCAGCTAACTAGGTAGTGGCGATTTTTAGCTGCTGCCCAGTTAGCTAAACCAGCTAAGTTAGAGCAGCCATTATTTTGCCTAACTTTAGCAGGCTTAGGGTAACTAGATAGCAACTGAATATCACTGTTAACTGGCTAATCTAAGTCACCATCCCCGCTCCAATAGCGTTGGGGTGTTTAAACCTGATAGAAGGGTATTCTTAGCGGCATTAAATGGTTTAATCCTGCTGAATATTTCGCAGACCAAAATTTAACCAGCTAGAAGACTGAAACAAGTATGGACACAAGTTCTTTATCCTTTTGTAGGAACCAAAACTGGAATAAATAGAACTTCATCATATTGCTTACATGAGGAAATCTTTTTAACAGAGAATCTATAATAACCCCCAAGACATCATACTTAGAAAGGTTGAAGGTCAAGGCAAAACAGGAAGGCTAGCTATGTGATGGATTGATACAAAACAGCAGCCATGGATGCCACTCTATCAACAATTAGCCATCTACTGAAGACCAAACACAGTTTAAGACAACTATCTAGGGGGTCACCATGAGCTGACACTGACTCAACCGCACTTAACAATAATAAACCCCAGTACCTATTCCACATCCTTTATCAACAGCATAGTGTTTTGCAATTATTTCTCCAGACAATTGTTTAGGTTGCACAGAGAGCTACACTCTTGAAACATGTGTAAGCTACTATTCTGAAGGACTTACCCATGTGAATGGCACTTAGTCCAGTGCTTTGGCAGGCATTACTGTAAGCATGTGCATAAGTCCCACTGCACATATGTTCATGGGAGCAGAACCTGGGTGGAGCACAGACGGGGCCTATATCAACACATATAAGTTATAGAATACTATGACTTGTGTGCCACTATGCCATATGTTCCTTTTCTATAAAGTAAAGCTCACAAGTGCTTTACGTTATAAAATAGGCCCCAGATATGTGCGTGGCAACGCACTTTGCCTGCATGCGAGATTTTAAAATTAGCATCAGGGAGGCCAAGAAGGGGGGCCAAGTGGGTACCTGTTTTGGTTCTATTTTATAAAGACACATAAATACCTATGTATATTTATAAAATACTAGCACATGGGTAAAAGGAAGTCATGTACATTCACACCAGCTCAAGCAGAGCATGTACCATTTGTGTGATTGCCATATGTAAACAGCTACTCCACCCACGCTCTACCCAAAACCCACCCCCAAACATGCCTACAGCGAAGTCACATGCAAGCATGTGCATTCTTGTCATTATGCATTCTTATATATGCAAAGTAATTTTAGAAAAGGCATTTTACACATATATATGGCATATATGTGAGAAAATGCCTTCATAGAATTACCATCCTTGTTAATAAAAGAGAGCAACAAAGCCAAATCATCTCTCTTAGCACAGCTTAAGCACAGGCCATTATCATGTAGATATTTATAGTAACATAGTAACATAGTAAATGACGGCAGATAAAGACCAGTTTGGTCCATTTAGTCTGCCCAGCAAGATGGCAAGAGTAGGTGCACATGCCGCTCCGTGCAGGCCACCCTCCCCACGTCCCTGTTTAGGGGTGAACCCACCCCTCCATGCAGGACACCCCTATTTGTTGAGAAATTAGATGGTTCAGTTTATTTTGATTTTATCCTGTTGCTGTAAAGGGATCCACTGTGTCTGTCCCATGCCATTTTGAATTCCGTCACCGTGTTTGCCCCCACCACTTCCATCGGGAGGGCATTCCAAGCATCCACCACCCTCTCAGTGAAAAAGTATTTCCTGACATTGCCTTTCAATTTACCACCTTGCAGCTTCCTTTTGTACCCTCTAGTTTTACAGCTTCCCCGTCTTTGGAAGAGGTTTGCTTGTTCATTATATCCCTTTAAGTATTTAAAGGTCTGAATCATATGTCCCCCTGTCCCTCCTCTCTTCCAAAGTGTACATGTTTAGGTCTTCAAGTCTCTTCTCATAAGACTTCTGATGCAGGCTCCAAATCATTTTGGTCGCATTCCTCTGAACAGTTTCCAGTCTTTTTACATCCTTTGCAAGATACGGTCTCCAAAACTGAACACAGTATTCCAAGTGAGGCCTCACCAGTGACTTGTATAGTGGCATAAGTATCTCTTCCTTTCTGCTGGTGATTCCTCTTTGTATGCAGCCCAACATCCTTCTGGCTTTTGCCACCGCCTTGTCGCACTGTTTTGCCACCTTGAGAGCTTCAGAAATAATTACACCAAGGTCTTTCTCCTGATCCGTGCACACCAACCTCTCGCCCCCTATCGCGTACATTTCCCTTGGATTTCTGCTACCCAAGTGCATGACACTGCACTTCTTCGCATTAAATCTTAATTGCCAAGCATTTGACCATTCTTCCAGCTTTTGTAGATCTTTCCTCATGTTAACCACTCCCTCAGGGGAGTCTATTCTGTTGCAAATTTTCATGTCATCTGCAAAAAGACAGACTTTTCCATTCAGTCCTTCAGCAATATCACTCACAAATACATTGAACAGTGCCGGGCCCTGGACCGACCCTTGGGGCACTCCGCTAATCACCTTCCCTTCATCCGAGTGAGCTCCATTTACCATCACCCTCTGTCGTCTGTCAGTCAACCAATTTCTAATCCAATTTACCATCTTAGGATCCATCCCCAAGCTACTGAGTTTATTGATAAGCCTCCTATGAGGAACAGTATCAAAGGCTTTGCTGAAATCCAGGTAGATGACACCCATCGCATGCCCCTGATCTAGCTCCCTGGTCACCCAGTCAAAGAACTCAATCAGATTTGTTTGGCAAGATCATTCTTCGGTAAAACCATGTTACCTCGGGTCTTGCAACCTGTTGGTTTTGAGAAAGTTCACTATTCGCTCTTTCAGGAGTGCCTCCATGACTTTTCCCGCCACTGAGGTAAGGCTCACAGGCCTGTAGTTTGACACTTCTTCCCTGTCACCACTTTTCTGTAGAGGTACGACATCAGCCATTCTCCAATCCTGAGGAACCTCTCCTGTTTCCAAGGATCTGTTGAAAACATCCTTTAACGGCCCTGCAAGAACCTCTCTGAGCTCTTTCAGTATCCTGGGATGTATCCCATCCGGTCCCACGGCCTTGTCCACTTTCAGTTTTGCAAGTTGTTCTAACACCTCATCTTCTGTGAATGGTGTGGTAACTACTTCATTCCCATTTTTATATTTGGGAGTCACAGGTGGTCCTCCTCCAGGACTTTCTATAGTATTTTTATTTATTTATTTATTTAACACTTCTTATACCGCGCTATTTCTCATCAGTGCGGTTTACATTGAACATTAAACACTTGGACATACATTTTGTCCTACGTTTACATAAAACAGGGATATAACATGGAATTAACTGGGGAAACTATATACATATTACAATTTAGCATCAAACAAAATAGGGTTATAACATGGAGTTAACTGAGAAACTATATACATATGAGAATTTAGCTTAAAGAATATCGGGTTGAATCAAACAGGTTTTACAATCAGGGTCAGATTGCAGCATTTTTGTACTCTACTGGTGAAGACTAGTTAAAGTGCAGTAATATTATATTGGATTACGGACTGATTGCAGATCTGGTATGCCTTTGTTCACAGGTGACATAGCTGAGTGAGTGTCAGGGGGGATCATCTGTCTGTGTAAAATGTAAGAGGAACAGGTGATGTTTAAGGGCCTTTCTAAATTGCATAAGGTCTCTGATTGCTCTTATGCTAGAAGGGAGATTGTTCCAACACCTGGGGGCATAGCTTGTAAATGCTCTGTTGATGGTTGATTGGTTACGTTTTATGGATTCGCTTGGTATCACTAGAGTATTTTCCGTGATTGCTCTTCTGGATCTGTTTTTGGGGGTGTGAATGATCAGATCGACAATTGAGGAGGGTGATATTTTATTGAATGCCTTGAAGGTAATGAGGAGGGTCTTATAAAGGATTCTGGATCTTATTGGGAGCCAGTGAAAACAGAGCAGAAGTATTCATTTAGCAATTTCGCTTTTTCAATGTCACTTTCCACGAGTCCGTTCACAGCACTTCTGAGTCCTGCAATTCCACCTCTGATCTTCTTCCTGTCCCGAATATACCTGAAGAAGGTTTTGTCACCACACTTCACATCTTTAGCCATCTTTTCCTCTGCCTTTGATTTTGCTATCCTTATTTCTCTCCTTGTCTCTTTGAGTTTGATCCTGTATTCATTTCTGTTTTCCTCTGTTTGCGAGCTTTTGAATTTTGCGAAAGCTGTGTTTTTTGCCTTTATTTGAGCAGCCACTTCTTTGGAAAACCAAATAGGCTTTCTTCTCCTCTTGTTTTTGTTTACTTTCCTTACATATTTATCTGTTGCCCCTTTTATTGCCACCTTTAATTTATCCCATTGCAATTCCACTTCTCTTATCTCTTTCCACCCTGTCAGCTCCTCCTTTAGGTACTCGGCCATTTTATTGAAGTTCTTGTTTTTGAAGTTTAGGACTTTGAGCCTGCTATGATTGGCCTGTACCATGGCTTTTATCTCAAACCACACCGTGTGATGATCGTTGCTGCTCACAGGGGCACACACGCAGACATTCGACACGCTATCGCCGTTGGTGAGCACTAAATCCAGCGTTGAGCTTTCCCTGGTTGGTTCCATCACCATTTGTCTAAGTAATGCATCTTGGAGAGCATCCACGATTTTTTTGCTTCTTTACAGATTTGCAGAAGGAGTAATCCAATCCACATCAGGTAGATTAAAGTCACCCAATATGATCGCTTCACCCTTTGTGGCTATCTTGGCAATATCTATAATCAATTCGTTATCTATCTCTTCAATTTGTGTTGGAGGTCTGTAGACTACAGCAGTATGGATGACAGTGCCATCTCCTCTTTCCAACACAATCCAGAGCACTTCTTCTTTTCCCCATGCCCCCTGCATTTCAGTAGCTTTAATATTGCTTTTGACATACAAGGCTACTCCTCCTCCTCTTCCATTTTCTCTGTCTCTTCTGAATAGATTATTTATTTATTTATTTATTTATTTCTATTTAGTTTACACTTTTCCAGTAGTAATTCAAAGGGAGTTACAATCAGGTATAATAGTCTTTCCCTGTCCCCAGAGGGCTTAAAATTTCTCACCAAACCAGCTCATGAACGGAACATTCTTGACCTCATATTCATGCCTGCTGACTTCATATCAGACCATGCTGACATTCTCTTCCCTATCCCCCTCATCTCTCATCAAACAATGGCTACCCCCACTCCACTCATAAACCAGTGATTTTGAGAGTTCAATAATGAATACTTCCTCAAAACAGTCATCCTACAGCAAGATTTCATCAAAACTGAAGAAATAGATCTCAACAAAATGATCAAAGGATGGAATGATACCCTGACTGCACCTCTAAGGAAAATTCCAGCAAAGCACTGCAGCAGAGACCTTTGGTTCTCAGCTTCTCTTCAGAAGCAGAAGAGTGATCTGTGCCATCTCAAGCACAAATGGAGAAGCTCTGGAAACCCCCCCCCCTCCCCATCATCCAAGCTTCCTACATGAAGCAGCTCATTCCATACACTGAAGACACACTAAAATGCAAGAAAGAATATTACAACAATCTCATCACGGGCGCATTAAACAAACCAAGAGAGCTCTTCTCCTTTGTAAAAACACTTTTATAGGAACCAAACAAAGGAAACCCACATTAAATAATATGCCCTCAGAAGATGGCATACTATCTCCACTCCAAACAGATGTGGGCCCTCCCAGTAGGTCATTTCCAAACTACACCTGATCCTCAAGTAATACCTCAGAAAATATGGACACTATTCGAACTCCCATCACTTGAAAGCATTGAAGACACAATCAAGAACCTTAACACAACACCCTCTGCATTGGACTCTTGCTCTGTGTCTTGGGTCAAGTTAGCTCGACCACACCTCAGCACTTATCTAATGAGTATGGTACATGCATCTTTATCATTAGGTCTTATGCCCACATTGCTGAAGCTGACTTCAATCCAACCACTCCTGAAAAGCACAAGGCTAGATCCTACTTCTCTTAAGCCCCACATCCCGTCTTGACTATTGCAATGTCTCTTTGGCAGGTCTTCCACAATCTCAACTCACCCGTCTTCGACGTGTTCAAAATACCGCTATTTGTATTTTAACCTACGCTTCCCGCTTCGATCGTGTTACCCCCCCTTCTCTTACGTCAACACTGGCTCCCTATTTCCTTTCGTATCCAGTACAAGTTCCTTATCTTTGTTCACAGGGCAATACACACAGGCACTCCCCTTTACCTTGCAGACCAAGTCCGTCTCCACACCCCTCACCGCTCACTCTGATCCATTCATATCAATCGTATGTCCCTTCCCTCCCCATCACAAGCTCATTTGGAATCCACCCGTTCATCAGCTTTTTTCTTTCTTGGCCCAAGGCTCTGGAACTCGCTCCCCCCCCCCCCCCCTCCGTTTAGAACTGTCATTCAAGACCTTCAAGATAAAATTAAAAACCCACCTTTTCTGTCTTGCATTTGACCTTCCCCCCATCCTCCCCCCTCTCCCCCCTCCTCGTTGACGCACAGATTACTTGTTCTCTATACCTTTTTTTTTTCTCCATCCTATCCTTTCTCAATTTTAATGGCGTTCCTTTCCTGCTTCCCTGCAGCCTTTGCATTTTATGATTGTAAACCGCTCGGAAGCATTTGTTATGGGTGGTATAATACGTTTTAATTAAACATAAACATAGACCAATTTCTAGCATCCCTTTTATTTCCAAGATAATAGAGAAAATAGTCCTAAAACAACTACAAGACTATCTCACTAATCATGCTCCTCTGGACTCCCATCAACACAGGTTCAAACAGCATCATGGAGTTGAAACCCTCATCACTTCTCTACTAAACACACTCCTAACCTGCTCACAAAACACTTCTCAAGGGTTCATCCTCATATTCCTTGATATTGCTTCTGTCTTTGACTCCTTCCCACATCATCAACTTCTGCAAAGGCTCTCTGACATTGGGCTCTGGGACAATACACTTAGCTGGTTCCTTTCATACCTAGAAGGCCAATGACAACAAGTAAAAATTGGTCAGAAGACATCAAACCCTTTCATTCAGCAAATGGGAGTACCTCAAAGCTCAAGCCTCTCAGCCCTTCTATTCAATATATTCATCCAGCCAATATGCAAAATATTCAGGATGCACAAAATCCTCTACTAGATTTATGCCAATAACATCATGTTCTTCACCTTATTTAACGTCTTATCTCCTGACATCACCAGCTTACATAAATGTTTCACAGACATAAAAAATGGCTTAGTCTACACAACCTCCTCATCAACCAAGAGAAGGCAGAAGCTCTATACATCATCACCAACCCAGCCTTCTCTCCACTGCCGACTCTGAGACCAGATGATGTAGTCTTCAGAGTGAAAACTGAAGTAAAATATCTTGGCATAACAATAGTTCAACAGCTGCATTTTCAATCATTCTTCTATGTTTCTATACAGGGAAATTAAACAAAGTATGTAACTATATACAATGTAACTAAAGGATGTAATTACTCAACATTTATACAATGTGCTGGGCCTGAGTTTGTTGACAGTGTGTATATAAGGTTGCTCTATCAAAATACTGCTACAGCGGTTGTGTCTCTGGGTGCACGTTTGTGCTGAAGTGCTCTTGGAAGAGGTATGTTGTTAGTCTCTTCTGGAAGTCACTCTGATCCTAATATCCTCTTAGGTCTGGAGGCAGAGAATTCCAGAGTGGAGGAGTGGCCTAGTGGTTGGGGCAAGGTACTTCAGGCCAGAAAGTCAGGGGTTCAAATCCCACTAGAGGACAGCAACCTTGGGCCGGAAGGACTGGGGTTTCTAGTCCCACAGGTGCTCCTTGTGGTCTTGGGCAAGCCACTTAACCCTCCATAGCCCATGCTCCCTGTAAAATAGTTATCTCCAAGTTATAATGCCCTGTTCAATGTAATTTCAGTTTGTTCAATGTAAACCACACTGATGCAGAATAGCATGATATATAAGAAAATATAAATAAATAATGTGGGAGCAAATAGAGTAAATGCCCAATTACAGGTAGCTTGATTCTCTGAGCTGGCATAGAGAGTAGGTTGAGGGTGCTATGTCTTCTTAGCCTTTCATTCTTGGGGTTTGAAATTAGAGTCTGAAGGTAGGTGGCTGATTCCTTATGTAAGACTTCAAATATTGTGATGAGTGCTTTGTATCAGATTCTTGCTGTGATAGAGAGTCAATGAAATTGCATCAGTATGAGAGTGATGTGGGTCTGGCGAGGAGCTCCGAAAATTGTTCTTGCCATAGTGTTCTGGGCCATCTGTAGGAGATGAAGGGTGTTTAGGTAGGCCTTGGTCTATGATGTTACAATAGTCAAGAGTAGGTTTAATAATAGCCTGGCAGATGGTTCGGAATAGTTCTGGGGTTAGAAGGGGGGGTGAAGATTTTTTAGTGTTCTTAATTTTTGGTATACAGAGGAGGTCATTCTCTAAGAAAAATAGAAACATAGAAAAATGACAACAGAAAAAGATCACATGGCCTATCTAGTCTGTCCTTCCATATCGACAACTACAACAGTCCCCTTTTTTCCTTTAGAGATCCTCTGTGTTTGTCCCATGCTTTTTTGAATTCAGATACTGTCCTCATCTCTATCACCTCCACTGGGAGACTATTCCATGGATCCACCACTCTTTCCATGAAGAAATATTTCCACATATCACTCCTGAATCTATCCCCTTTCACCCTCAACCCATGTCCCATCGTAGCAGAACTTGCTTTCAATTGAAAGAGGTTTTTCCCCCTGTGCATTTATGCCATGCAGGTATTTAAACATCTCAATCATATCACCTCTATCCCACATTTCCTCTAAGGTGTACATATTAAGATCCTTAAGTCTGTCCTCATATGCTTTATAATGAAGAACACTAACCATTTTAGTAGCCACCCTCTGTACTGACTCCATCCTGTTCACATCCTTTGAAGGTGCGGTCTCCAGAATTGCACACAATACTCCAAATGAGGTTGCACCAAAGACTTATACAGAGGCACTATCACCTCCTTTTTTTGGCTAGCCATTCCTCTCTGTATGCACCCAAGCATCCTTCTAGCTTTTGCTGTTGCCTTTTCTACCTGTTTAGTTACTTTAAGATCATCAGACACAACCACACCAAGGTCCCGCTCTTCTTTAGTGGACAAAAGTATTTCACCCCCTATGCTATATTGCTCCCTTGGATTGCTGCAGCCCAAATGCATGACCTTGCATTTTTAAAACATTAAATCTCAGCTGCCAAATTCTAGACCATTCTTCAAGCTTAGCTAGATCCCTCCTCATGTTTTCTACACCTTCCTGGGTGTCTACTCTATTGCAGATTTGGTATTATCCACAAAGAGGCAAACGTTACCCGACAGCCCTTCCGCTATATCACTAACAAAGATGTTAAAAAGAATCGGACCAAGGACAGATCCCTGGGGCACACCACTGGTAAATTCCTTCTCCTCAGAGTGAGCTCCATTTACCAGAGGGCCCTTTGGCATGGCCCTTAGGCGGGGTCCTACAGTGAGGCCGCCTCCACCCCACACCGGTGATTCCACGGAACGGTCAGGCCCCGAGGAAACCAAAACCGGATGGCCCAGATGATAAATTACAGAAAGTCTCCAGTTCCTGAGGCAGCCAAATGGTCCCACAGCATTATGAAACCTCCATCATATCACGAGGACAGACCTTATAACCACCACTGCGGGGGGGTGCCCAAGCCTTGCGGGCCTATGCCTGAGGGCCAGAGTGGGACCGAGGAAACGGCTGCTCTATGGTTGGTTCTGTTTGCCAGTATGCTTATTGTAGTTAAAATGTAATGCTATGTATGTACTGTACTGTTTTCCCTGTGTTATGTACTCCCATTTGCCACTGCTTTGATGTAATGATAGAGTGGTGCATGTTTTGCTTACCTTTGTATAACCTTGTATTGTATTGTGACCGCTTTGATTGAAGGAAAAAGCGGGATACAAAATTTTTTAAATAAATAAATAAAATTTACCTGTACCCTTTGTAGCCTCCCACTCAACCAATTTCTAACCCAAGCAGTAACTTTAAGGTCCATCCCTAGGGTGCTCAGTTTGTTTATAAGTTGCCTGTGAGGAACTGTGTCAAAGGCTTTACTGAAATCTAAGTACACCACATCTAGGGCTCTCCCTCGGTCCAACTCCCTGGTCACCTAGTCAAGAAATCAATCAGATTTGTCTGACAAGACCTGCCCCTGATAAATCCATGCTGCCTCGGATCCTGTAATTCACTGGACTCCAGAAACCTCACTATTTTCTCTTTCAACAACATTTCCAATAATTTACTCACCACCGAAGTTAAACTAACCGGCCTGTAGTTTTCAGCCACATCCTTACTTCCACTTTTGTTTAAAGGGACCACATGAGCTCTCTCCAGTCCTTTAGCACCATTCCCGACTCCAACGAGGCATTGAAATGTCAGCCAGTGGAGCTACTAGAACATCCCCAAGTTCCCTCAGTATTCTCGGGTGTATCCCTTCCGGTCCCATCGCTTGTTTAGCTAGTTTCTCATGAACACAGTCTTCTGAAATTTCTTCACGATGCCCCTCGCTTCTGTTCCTGTTTATTGGTGTTTTCTGAGGTCCTTTTCCTGGTTCTTCATCTGTGAACACAGAACAGAAATATTTGTTAAGCAATTCCGCTTTATCCTCATCCAGCTTCTACGTTTTCCTCCCCTTTACCCTTGAGTCTGACAATACCACCTTTGCCCTTCCTCTTCTCCCTAACATATCTGAAAAATGTCTTATCCCCCATTTTATTGCATTGGCTATTATTTCCTCCTCTTTTTAAATCTTTGCTTTTCTGACTACTTTGCTAGCTTCTCTAAGTTTTTCCAAATATAGATGCTTGTCTTACTCTCTCTCTGTGATCTCTTGTATTTCATGAAGGCCTCCCTCTTTTTCTTCACCTTTTCAGCTACTTCTTTCGAAAACCATAGCGGTCTCCTTTTCCTTTTACCTTTATTTACCATTTTAACAAAGAGGTTGGTTGCCTTTAAAATATCCCCTTTCAGTTTTGCCCACTGTTTTTCTACATCCCCCAGCTGTTCCCATCCTGCTAACGACTCCCTGATTTATTGGCCCATATTGACAAAGTTATTTTTCCTAAAGTCTAAGACCCTCGCTTTTGAATGGATTCTATCAGCCCTAGTCCTAATACTGAACCACACCATTTGGTGATCACTGGATGCAAAATGATCTCCCACTATAACTTCAGAAACACTTTCACCATTGGTAAGCACCAAGTCCAGTATGGCCCCTTCACATGTGGGGTCTGTTACCAATTGCCTGAATAGTTCTCCTTGTAGAGCAGCGGTTCTCAACCTGTGGGTCGGGACCCCCACGGGGGTCGCCTCAGGATTTACCAGGGGTCGCCTGACAAATCCCGGGAATTACTATTTCTTTTCTAATTTATTGTTCTAATTTGATAGCAAAGCCTAAAATGCCAAGTACTTTGAAGTTAATCAATTTATATATTACTTAGGCTATCCTTACTTACTTTTACCTGTTTGCCAGAAACAATGCACTTCGAGACGTTATTTAGATCACTTCCGGTTTTGTAATGTCAGACATGGGTCCTACTAAAATTAAATTTTCTATGTAATATTATATAACACCAGTGACTCCATTGAAAATGAATGACAGAGAGAAGAATACCAAGAAAAGAAAATATTGCGATGACTTTTTAAGGTATGGTTTCACCTCCATATTTTCAGCAGGGATTGAGAAACCACAATGCATTATTTGTAACGAAGTTCTATCAGCGGAATCCATGAAGCCAAACAAACTGAAACGGCATTTTGACAGTAAGCATCCCACCTTTGTAGGCAAGGATATATGGTATTTTAAGAACAAAGCTGATGGAATCAAGAAAAGCAGACTTGATATTGGCGGAAAGTTCCACCAGCAAAACATAGCCGCTGTTGAAGCTTCATATGTGGTGGCTCTCAGAATCGCCAAAGCCAAGAAAGCTCACACCATTGCCCTTCGTCAGTCTTTTTGAATAAAGCATACTAAAACCGTTGACTACAAAATCATAATAATTTCAAAATCAAATATTGTTACTTGTTATTCTAATTAATTAATATGGTTTAAATAAGTAAATTTTATAAATAAAAACATATTGCAAAGGCCTATAATATATTAATAATTCAACAAATGATTACAGCGACAATGCGTTAACGGTAAAGGAAGAGAGACATTTTTTATCATTGGGGGGTCGTCACAAGTTGACCAATGGTAAAAGGGGTCGCGGTACAAAAAATGTTGAGAACCGCTGGAACTCTTTACTTCTAGATGATACTGCAGCAGGAATGTGCCAATCAACTTCCGGCATATTGAAATCCCCTATCAGTAGCACTTCCCCTTTTCTAGCAATGCTGCGTATGCTTTAATTAGCTCTCTGTCCACCTCTTCCTCTTGTGAGGGAGGTCTGTATATCACGCCAATGCAAATAGATTTCTCTTTCCCTCTTTCTAGTTTAACCCTCAGTGCCTCCTCTCTCCCTTTTAAGCTCTGTAGTTCCAAAGCTTTAATATTATTTTTTACATATAGTGCCACTCCTCCTCCCCTTCTTCCTACCCTGTCCTTTCTGAATAAAGTATAACAGAGTGCTTCCTGAGGCCCTATTAGATTTTTAGTTCTCTGCAAACCACTTTGGATATTAGAAAGGTGGTATAAAAATACGTTTAAATTAATAAAGTAAAATAAATAAATAAGTTTGTACCCGAGGCAATGGAGGGTTATTGAACACCACAATGATCATCAGCCAATCCACTAGCTCCTGTAGGCTTTTAATACATTTACTTAGATTCCCATGACAATTCTTATTTAACTCTCAATAAATCTTTAAATCATTGGCATATGTCATATAATTTAAGCCACATAAATAAAAAGACCAAATCTATGGGATACGCTCCTCCCCCAAACAATCACTCACTCAAATAAAGGCCCAATCCATGCTTTCTTTTTTTTTGTGCTGCCAAGTCATTGCTGACCCAGCTACCACTGGATTTTCTTGGCAATGTATCATTAGAGATAGATTAATAGGCCTTTTTTTCTGGGGCAATGGAGGGTAAAGTGACTTATACTAAGGTTACTTGGGGTGCCAGTGGGAACTGACCCCTTGAACATTCTGGGTAGTAGGCAGTTGCTCTAACCACTAGGCTACTGAAAATGGGTGCACAGGGCTGCTTATTTAAAGTTAACCCATGCCACCAAACAAAAATAGGCAAAAAAGTCACACTTGTAGGTGTTATATTGGGCAGGATAACTCTAGTGATCTTGCAGGGCAAAAAAGTCACACTTGTAGGTGTTATATTGGGCAGGATAACTCTAGTGATCTTGCAGCCCATACATTAGTTGGAATGGAAAGGTAGTCTGGTAGTTAGGGTAACAGTCTAGAACCCAAAAGATTGAGCTTCAACTCCTACTGGTACTCCATGTAGCCTTGCCCTAATCACATAACCATCCAATACAAACTTATATTTTAAACCCTCTGGTGACAGGGAAATACCTGCTATAATTTGAATTTAACTTTGCTTGTTATGGTGTTAATATATGTTCTTGTTTGTAGCTTTTGAAAACTGCTGTGTGCTGGATTTTCCATGGATATGTGATATATTGAACAGAGGAATACCCCACTTGATAGAGCAGTGGAGTGGAGGAGTGGCCTAGTGGTTAGGGCAAGGTACTTCAGGCCAGAAGGTTGGGGGTTCAAATCCCACTAGAGGACAACAACCTTGGGCTGGAAGGACCTGGGTTTCTAGTCCCACAGGTGCTCCTTGTGGTCTTGGGCAAGCCACTTAACCTTCCATAGCCCATGTTCCCTGTAAATTAGTTGTCTCCAAGTTATAATGCCCTGTTCAATGTAATTTCCATTTGTTCAATGTAAACTGCACTGATGCAGAATAACACAGTATATAAGAGAATGTAAATAAATAATATAGCAGTGGGATGAGAACCATGGCAGTCAGGGTTCAAATCCCACTGATACTCTTTGTGTACTAGGGCAAGTTTACTTAGCCCTCCATTGTCTCAGGTGTAAATGTAAAGTGCAAGTCCCCCCAGAGCAGGGGAAATACCTACTGTACTGCACCACTAAAAAGGTATGAGCTAAGTCTGTTTTCAGGTCTCTTATGTAGTTTTATGGACATACTGTACTTTGCATCTGCTCCTTCTTTTTTTAAGTACCCATCAATTCAATACTGACTCCTTGGCAATCTATGACCAGCAGTAGATTGCCAGACCTTTCTTCTAAGGTAATGGAGAGTAAAGTGACTTGTGCAAGGAAAGCCAGTAGGAGCTGAATCCTGATCTCTCAGATAGTAGGTTGTTGCTCTAACCACTAGGCTGCTCCGCTACTCCACTGCTGCTTCTATACAGTCATAATGTAGGCAGGTTGTTGTTATTGTTAAGTGTCATCGAGTCAGTGTCGACTCATAGCAATCCTTTGGATAGTTGACCTAAACTTTGTTCGGTCTTCAACCAAGCGGCTCATTGTTGATAGAGTGGTATCTATAGCTGCTGTTATCGTATCGATCCACCTCATTGCCGGCCTTCCTCTTTTACGGTGACCTTCTACCTTGCCAAGCATTATGTCTTTCTCCAATGATCTCTCTCTTTGCATGATATGCCCAAAGTATGAAAGTTGGAGTCTTGTCATCTAAGCTTCTAAGGAAAGCTTAGGCTTGATCTCCTCTAGAACTGACTGGTTTGTTCTTCGGGCAATCCATGATATACACAGTATTCGTCGCCAGTACCATAATTCAAAGGCATCAATTTTCTTCTTGTCTATCTTTTTCACTGTCCAGCTTTCGCATTCATATGTTGTTATTAAAAATACAATAGCCTGGACAAGTCAAATCTTGGTTTGGAGGGAGACATCTCTGCTCTTAAGAATCTTGTCTAGGTCCTTCATAGCCATTCTACCAAGAGCAATATGTCATCGGATTTCTTTACTGCTAGTCCTTTCTTTATTGATCGTTGATCCAAGTAAGTTAAAGGCATCAACTATTTCAATTTCTTCTCCATCAATGATGAACTTATTGATTTTGCCAGTTGTCAGGATCTTTGTCTTCTTAACATGAAGGTGCAGACCCATTTTAAGACCGTATTCCTTAATCTTGAGAAGCAAATGTTTCAAATCGTCTTCACTTTCACCCAGTAATGTGGTATTATCAGCATAGCAAAGGTTGTTGATGAGTCATCCACCAATCGTCATACCTCGATTGTCTTCATACAGTCCTGCTTCTCTGATAATTTGTTCTGCATATAAATTAAAGAGGTAGGGGGGAAGTATGCAGATACCCCAAAGGGCAGATAACATTGGTAGTGGTGCCCAGGGGAAGCATGGATCTCTATGTAGGCACCCTTACCCCAGACCCCACACCATAGGCAGCCACCTACCGGCACACTGGATGTCCTGGGACTGCGCACCACTAGCACCACCAGCATAAGGGCATGTCAGCATGGTGGGGGAGGGCAGCTGGTGGTGGAGGGGGCAGTGGTATCTGCCAACAGCAGACAAAGGCAAAGCCATGTTTAGGTGGGTGGCGTGCAGTGCAACAGACAAGGTCTGTCTGAAGAACAGTCATGGTAGCCCCAGGGAATGAGCTGCTTCTACAACAACAGTTTGGTGCAGTACACACAGCCAGAAGGTCACAGGTTCAAGTCCCAGCTGTGGCTCCTGCAGACATTTCCCTGTATTTTACCCTACAGAGCACATACTACATAAACATGTGCACTCATAAGAACATAAGAACATAAGATATGCCATACTGGGTCAGACCAAGGTCCATCAAGCCCAGTATTCTGTTTCCAACAGTGGCCAATCTAGGTCATATGTACCTAGCAGTTTCCCCAAGAGACACAAGTTCCACAATGCTTGTACTGGGTCAAGCATTGATATCTTCAGTTACTTCTTAATAATGGTTTATGGACCTTTCCTCCAGGAACTTGTCCAAACCTTTTTTAAACCCAGCTACACTAACAGCCTTTACTACATCCTCCGGTAACAAATTCCAGAGTTTGATTACACGTTGAGTGAAAAAATATTTTCTTTTATTAGTCTTAAATAGTTTACCCTGTAGCTTCATTGCATGTCCCCTAGTCTTTCTATATTCTGATAAGGTAAACAATCGATCTACGTTTACCCGTTCCACTCCGTTCATTAATTTATAGACTTCTATCATATCTCCCCTCAGCCGTCTCTTTTCCAGGTTAAAGAGCCCTAACCTTTTTAGCCTTTCTTCATAGGAGTATCCTTCCATCCCCTGTACCATTTTGGTGGCTCTTCTCTGAACCTTTTCTAAAATCGCTATATCCTTTTTAAGATACGGCGACCAGAATTGCACACAATATTCAAGGTGCAGTCTCACCATGGAACGATATAGAGGCATTATAATATCTTTTGTTTTATTTACCATTCCTTTCCTTATCATACCTAGCATTCTATTTGCTCTCTTGGCCGCCGCTGCACACTGGGCCGAGGGTTTTAACATGGTATCCACAATGACGCCTAAATTGTTTTCCTGGGTGGTGGTTCCTAATGTGGAACCTTGCATCGTGTAACCATAGTTTGGGTTGTTCTTCCCTAGGTGCATAACCTTGCACTTGTCCACATTAAATTTCATCTGCCATTTTGATGCCCAGTCTTCCAATTTATCAAGATCCTCTTGCAATTTTTCACAATCCTCTTGGGTTTTAACAACTTTAAATAGTTTTGTGTCATCTGCAAATTTGATAACCTCACTCGTTATTCCACTTTCCAGGTCATTTATGAATATGTCAAAAAGCAGCGGACCCAGCACAGATCCCTGGGATACACCACTATTCACCTTTCTCCATTGGGAAAATTGGCCATTTAGCCCTACCCTCTGCTTTCTATCTTTTAACCAGTTCCTGATCCACAATAGTACACTGCCTCCTATCCCATGACTCTTTAGTTTTGCCAAAAGTCTCTGATGAGGGACCTTGTCAAAGGCTTTCTGAAAGTCCAGATACACAATATCAACTGACTCACCTTTGTCCACCTGTTTATTCACTCCTTCAAAAAAACATAACAGATTAGTAAGACAAGATCTTCCTTGTCTAAAGCCATGTTGGCTGTCTCCCATTAGGTTGTGACTATCTACATGCTGAGTAATTTTATTCTTTATGATGGTTTCTACCATTTTTCCCGGTACTGACATCAGGCTCACCGGTCTGTAGTTTCCCGGATCACCCCTGAAACCCTTTTTAAAAATTGGTGTTACATTGGCGATCCTCCAATCTTCAGGTATTAGAGATGATTTTAATGATAGTTCACTCCCTAGAGCATCGGCCAACAGGGGTACAAACACCCACACCCACAGGCTCCACTATCCAAAGCCTCATGGAGAGTCAGGCTGTTGGGCCCTGTGTGGAGCAACAGTTACCACTACTAGCACCTGCAAACATTAGCACCATCAGAAACATGGAAACACGCGTCACATATATCAAAATGTTGCTATGATGAATACCAGATAACAAACCCTAAATTAAATACAATTTGTTAACACCGATTCATCATAGGATCCTTTCTGATATATGTGGAGTGTGTTTCGTAATTTTCTGATGGTGTTTACCACTCCAGAGATTGACCCTAACAGTATTGAATACCTTAGCAATGCCTGCATTGTGCTCAGGACTGGTGTGGCAGGCAGGGCTGCCAACCACCTCTATCTTTGCCATGGGATAAGCATTGTGGAATCTGTGTACCTTTTTGGGAAACTGACAAGTACTTGTGACCTAGATTGGCCACTTTTGAAAACAGGATACTGGATTTGATGGACCTTGGTCTAATCCAGTGTAGCATTTCTTATGTTCTTCTAATGGTGAATGGGCTATTAACATTTATTTATCTATTTAACCTCTTCTTCTTTTTTTTTATACTGCTTTATCTTAGAGGTCAAAGCGATTTACATTAAATACAACTTATTACATTTTAACAATATAGCAAACTCAAGAGGGTAGAAAAGTGGGATGAAAGAAGAAACAGGGTGGGAATAAAAAGTTACAGAGGTTAAATCAAGTTAAATCACATGTTCCCTACACTAAAGTAGAGCTCTTTGAAAAGATAGCAAGTCCTTTATGTAAGTCGTAAGTTAGGTGGGACTGAATTCCAAAGTTTTGGAGCATAAAGTGAGAAGGCTTGTCTTGATGTAGTAGTGTTAGATTTAATAAAAAGTCCTGGGGTGCTTAAAGTATTCTGTGATCCTGAATGCTTTGAACGGTTGTCCTTAGTTTCATGAAGTAATGATCAAAGGTAGATGGATGATAAACCATTGAGCACCTTAAAGGTTGTGAGTATGGCTTTAAATCTTGAGCGTTCAATGATGGGTAACCAATGGAGTTGTTTTAATAAAGGAGTGATGTGTTCATTTGTGCATAAATTGGATAAAATGCATGCTGCCATATTAAGAGCTTGTTGTAGGGGATGAACTGCTGCTACCTTTGGTAAGCCTTGGAATATGATATTGCAGAAATCCAGGTGTGGGAAAATAAGGGCTTGTAGGACTGTACAAAAATCTTGTATGTTTAAGAGAGATTTTAGGTGCTCCACTGTTAGGTGTAGATCTAGTATTATGCCCAAGTAGCATATTTCTTGTTTTATCTTAAGCTCAATTCCATTTAAAGTTATTGTGTTTGGTGGAATGAAACTTGTCTCTGATAATAAGTAGGCCTCTGTTTTATTGAGATTTATGGACATATTGCAAGAGGCTAGCCACACGTCCTAGTTGCAACTGTGGGGAACCATTATAGTGCCTCCCTTATATGATTGTATCATTGAATAACCTTTTTGTGATTATCCACTTTGACCCCCAATGCAGGCAAATATGCCGAAACAGCTGAGTCGATAAAGTTTTCATTTTGGACTGTTTAGTGGCTGTGGTCTACCTCCATACTTTGCTTGCTTTTTTATTTTTGTCATATTCTTCTTTGTTGTTGGCTCTATTTTCATATTGCCTACATGTAAAACTACGCGCTGATGACTCTTTGAGTTTGTGCTGCTCCCAAGACCCACTGTTTGCTTTCACTTTAGCTTTTCTTTGCTGGTAGCTGCGGCCCTGAGCAAGTGCCTAGATTTCCTAATGGTTGGGCTAGTCGACTATAAACCTTGTTCTTTCCTGTGACTCTCCTAATGGGGCCCCCCTTTTCTTCTTCTAACAGGGATTGGGTTTATTTTGTAGCTCTTTTATTCTTGCTAAAGCCTTAGGGGCAGAAAACCCAAGAGATGCTGGAGACAGCTATAGACTAGAGCAGAGATTGCCAACCTTTTAGGTTGTGTGGACTCCTTATTAATTTTAATTTAATTTCAGATTTATATCTCTCTCTGTACCCTAAAAGAGAAGTAGGTGGGTTACAAAACAGTATAAACATACAAACAAAGAACATCAGTATAACAGAATCTAATCATAAAATCCCTTAAAAATATTTTAAAATTCTATCCTCATGAAAAAAGCAAGCTTACAGAAACCAATTTCCACATTACAATCTAGGAGCTAATTAACAGAACAGAAATGATTTTAACTTCTTTCTAAATTTTAGGTACCCAGATTCCAATTTAGGCTCTAAAGGAAGATGATTCCAGACTAATTTCCAAAAAATTCAGGAACCCCCAGTCCATCCCCATTTCTCTTCCCAGACCCTGTCCCCTCAATGCCAAGCCTTTCTCCATTAGCCCTCTTTATCTACCTCCTCTTCCTGTCTCCACCAGTCTCTCCCCCCCCCCCAATCAATCCCCACCAGTCTGTCCCTTTCTTTCCTCTCCCCCCTAACTGGTTCCCTCCAGTCTCTCCATCTTTCGCCAGTCCCTACCATTCTCTCTATTCCCCACAGCCAATCCACACCAGCTTCTCTTTTTTTAATCTTTTCTGTGCCCTGTGGATCCCTTTTAATGGTCTCATGCACTCAAGGGGTCTGCGAACCACAGTTTGGCAATCACTGGATTACAGCCTGCGGGAGAGAAAAAGCTACAGACTTAGCTCTGGAATTGGGAGTTTACAGTTGCAGACTACGGCTTGGGCAGGTGAGAGATAGCTACAGTCCAGGTCTGGCAGGCTGAGAGGTGCTTACTGACAGGCAAATGAGAAAGGCACATTTTTTTATTTTGACTTTAGAGAATTTTAGTCTATTTTGTTTGTATTTTAAATTAATTTGTAATTTTTTAATGTGCAATAACTAACATTAGATACATCTCCATGCTTTACTTATATTTGCACCATTGTCTGTAGTATTTAGCAAATATTTTTTCTTTTTTTAAATTTTTTTTTGCAGTTTTATTCCTGAAGAGGAGCTCTTAACTTTTAGGGACATGCTTGCTAAAGGTTTTAACGCACGTTCATGAAATCAACGCATCTCAAGTACCCACAACCATTGTATTTCTATGAGCACAGTGGCACTTTAGTAAACATGCCCCTATTCGAATAGTTTAGTGGTTAGAGATGGAAGGGCAGCCAGGGCTCAAATCTTGCTGCGCTCCTTGTGATCTTTGGCAAGTCATTTCACCTGCCACTGCCTCAGATACAAACTTAGGAGTAGATCTACTAACCAGCACTCAAGAGTGTTAATATGTTTTAACACACGTTATTTACCGCATGTCCTTTTATATACAATAGGGCCTTTTTCCATTTGTGGCAATAAGGCATGTTAATGTATAGCGTGAACTTGTGCTGAGCTAGCATGGGCAAAAGAGCAGGAAAGAAGCGCTCTTCTTCTGCCTGCTAAGTGGTATGGGGGATCAGGGAAGACTTAGGGAGTCAAGGGCCTCCGAAGATTCTGGACAGTCTTGTTACTGCATTGGGAAAGAGGTTGAGGGTTGTGTCCCAACAGGCTTCTTGTTGTAGCATGACAGTGGGAGATTAGCATCAAGGCAGCATGATACTAGGAAGGAAGGGTGTAGGCATTACTGAAGAGATTTGCACATTAAGGCTGTGACGCAGGGTCCACGCATTAGGATTTTTCACCATGCCCTCCTACCTTCATTTCCCCACTCTATTTTAGGCAGCTGACAGAGGCCTTCCTGCCCCTTCCACTGAGAGAACGTTCAGGCACCTATGTGTATAGGATATGAGCAACTCTGCCTGCCATGATTTAAATAATTAACCAGCTCTTGATTTGTTTTTGAGCCTCAAGTCAGCAGCAGATTTTGTAGTGCGCCACCAGCTTAAGCAATCACCCTACACCCATGTTTGAGTAGAGCATCTGCTTTTATCCAAAAACAAATAAAAAAGCAAGGACATAATGTATGTAATAAGTTACCTTTTCTGGCCTGGTGCCTCTTATATAAACTGGAACCTCCAGGGAACATTCAAAATAATTTCTTCAGAATGTAATATTTCCTGTGGAGAATTGTAAAACGACTCACTCTTAATTTAACCTTATTAACACATGATCTTATTTGCTTACAGATTTTTGACCAGTTTCCATTGGTCAAAACCATGTTGATATCTTTAACCAAAATTCTGAACTGAAAGATGCTGTGATTTGACCCTGCTCTAAAGAAACGTCCGGGCACTAGCCAACGATGGTTGTGACCTTAGGGAGAAATTTAGTAGTAAGCATGATTCAGCAAAGACTGACTAGAATACCTGTTGGGTATCTAAGGGCAGGACTCTGGGAAAGAGGGTGGGACTAGAGCCCCTCCTGGCTAGGGCTAGCTGATAGGCATCAGTAATTAAAGCAAGATAAAAGCTCAGCTTGGAGGCAATGCTAGGAGAGAAAGCCTGTTCTGTTGCTGAAACTAGTGCCTGATAGAGCTAAAAAAGAATCTCCTGGGAGATGACAAGCAGCGACTAAATCAGACAAGCCTGGTGGAGGCCGGGCCACAGGACGGTAAGTATCAGAGAGCTATAGAGCTCCCAGTTCTACGTCAGTGGCATTTGATGTAAAGAGTGTGGTCAAAGTGCCCCCAGCCTAGAACGGCGACAGGGGTGCCTTGAAGGGGTCTAGAGTTAGACTTGAAACCAGAACAGCCTACTCTATTTGTGGACTTTTTTGATTCTAAAGAGTCTTACCTTGGTGCTTGGTTGGGCAATAAGAAAACAATGCCATAACTAGCCCTTTCCTGACTGAGAGTCCGAATTCTCCAGGGTGTGAACTAGGGGGAGCATCACACTTGCATCACACAAGCCAACGTAATGCTTTCTCTGTCACTTATTCTGATTTATGTTAATTCCTTCAATAAATTACTCTGAATCTTTTCTTTATGATTTTTCTTTGGTAAGTATATGAAAATTGAAGAAAAGGAGAAAAAAGGAGACCTTGTGAGAGGATGCTTGAGTGTGTGCTGGTGTGTGTTTTTTTATCAGAGTATTTGTGTTTAAGTGTGTTTGGGTTTGAGTTTTTATATGTGTTTTCCTGGGTGTGTCTCTGTGTTGACGTGTTTGTATGTGTTCATGTTTCCATATGTGTTTGTCAGGGAGCTGTGAGAAAAGATAGGAAAAAAGTGTGTTTTGTTCCTAAATAATGATAAATCTTATCTTCCCTGATCGTGTCTAGTCAACAAATAACTGTGATCAGTCATTTCACTGATTGATCAACAAGATGTCATGATATCACAAACCCTCCAGTCATACAAATCCCTCTAACTTCTATTGGGTCAACATTTAAGTTTTAAACACTGGCCATGGTATTTAAATGTGTCACATATATTCGGCACCACTCTACAGAAGCAGCAATGCTGACGATATGCTGTTATTCAGCCTAACTTAAACCATTCAGCTCTTCAGATAATGGCTGAATATTGCTGCTATTCATATGGTTGGATGGAGTGCACTTGCTGTGCCCTGGCGCTATACCTACAGTAACAAAAAAGGGTAAGAGCAGCCTCTGCAAACAACGAGTACCAGAAGAAGGAATGGAGAAGGACCACAGCTGCATAAATGGAATCTTCTCTTGGCACACTTTATTAGGGATCTGATTCGGCCAAGTTTCGGCAAATACGCCTAAGTCAGGGGTCAGCAATTAATTCAGTAAATGCTACACAAAATGGTGAATAATTATAATAGAAAGGTTTCTGATACATGAACTGGTGCTCTGTAGAAACATAGAACCTTAGAAACAAGAAGGCAGTTAAAGACCATACGGCCTATCCAGTCTGCCCTTCTAGACCAACTGCTAAGCTCTACAGTCCCTTCTTGTCTTTTAGACATCTTCTGTACTTGTCCCATGCTTTCCTGAATTAAGATATAGTCTTGGTCTCTACTTCCTCCACTGGGAAACTATTTCACACATCTACCACTCTGTCCATAAAGAAATATTTCCGCAAATTACTCCTGAGTCTATCTCCTTTCACTTTCATTCTACGCCCCCTCATTGCAGAGCTTTCTTTAAAGTGAAAGAGGCCCTCCTCCAGTGTATTTATGCCATGGAGGTATGTAAACATCTCTATCTCCCTTCTCCCTCCTTTCTTCCAAAGTATGCATGTTGAGATCTTTAAGTCTGTCCCCATATGCCTAATGATGAATCCCACTGACCAGCTGTAGTGTCACATTAACTTGTTTCTAGCTATCTTTCAAAATTCTTCACTGTTTTTTGTAGCATTGATTGCATTGTTGACCCCTGACGCGGGCGTGTTTGCAGAAACTTGGCCAAGTCGGATTCTTAAAGTGTGCCAATAGAAGATTCCATTTGTGTAGCTGTGGTCCTTGTCTGCTCCTTCTTCTGGCTAAAGCTATAGCGCCAGGGTGGTCAATGACTATTTTCAGCAGCACTATCTAGTGCTGAAAATTGATGGGAAGAGTTTATATGTTTTCTGGCTGCTTTGAACATTGGGCCATATATTAAAGAGTGGATGGAAGTTCAGGCTGCTGTTAACTGCTGGGTGCTGTATGCATTTGTGTTAGCATGGATGCACATAACACCTTTAAATTTTCTCCCTCAGCATGCACATGACCTAATGGAGGAGTCCCAACAAATCCCTACTATAGTGTTGACAACATGGATGTTAAAAACAATGTTTCCCCGAACATGCACAGGAGACCTCTGTTCATGCTTCTGCTGAGGGGGAAGGTGCTGCAATATCATTTTTCGTCACAACTGAAAATGCAATATTACATCACCCTGCCCTCTATTAGCTACAGTATGGGTGGAAGATTCACGCGCTGCTTCATGGGAAAGTTTTTATAACAAGAAGCCAAAATTGGGTTCCCTGGAAGTTACAGAGCCAAGGCTCCCATATGAACTCAGCTCTTGAACAAAGCCATGGTAGAAGGTGTGCTATGGGGTGACGAGGAGTAGAGAGGCGAGGGGAAAGAAAACATTGGGGAATATAAAAGGGAGAAACAGCTTTGGGATGGAAGGAAAAAAGGGGCAAAGGGAGGGAGAGCTATAGAGAGACCCTAGGGAAAGGGGTGAGAAGAGAGAGAGAGAGAATTGGAGGGGGAAAGGATCAGAGACAGAGAGCTTTGGGTGGGGAGAGGGGGAGAGTCAGGGGACAGAAAAAGAGAGAAGCAGGGAGGAAAGGGGGAAGAGGCAGTATATCAAACAATAAAATAAACCATAAACCAAAAAAGAGTGTCTGGAAAGGAAGGGGGGGGGGCATGGGAAGTGAAGCAAATGCTGGAACCAATAGAAGTGTTTGTTAGGTATCAACTGGTTTTTATGTATATAGAAACAAGTTTAAAAGTGCACACAAGAGTGACATAATGGTGCATTTCCTCTTACCCATGCATATCTATGTGAGGGAATTTGTGCAAACAGTCCTAGTAAATTGTGTCTCAGTAGGGAGCAAGGGATGTGTAGGAGGCAGGGAATAGTGGTTCTAGGTAGGGAGCAAGGGATCTGTAGGATGCTGGGAACAGTGTGTCTCAGTAGGGAGCAAGGGATGTGTAGGAGGCAGGGAATAGTGTGTCTCGGTAGGGAGCAAGGGATGTGTAGGATGCTGGGAATAGTGTGTCTCAGAAGGGAGCAAGGGATGTGTAGGAGGCAGGGAATAGTGTGTCTCAGAAGGGAGCATGGGATCTGTAGGATGCTGGGAATAGTGTGTCTCAGAAGGGAGCAAGGGATGTGTAGGAGGCTGGGAATAGTGTGTCTCAGAAGGGAGCAAGGGATCTGTAGGATGCTGGGAATAGTGTGTCTCAGTAGGGAGCAAGGGATGTGTAGGAGGCAGGGAATAGTGTGTCTCAGAAGGGAGCATGGGATCTGTAGGATGCTGGGAATAGTGTGTCTCAGAAGGGAGCAAGGGATGTGTAGGAGGCTGGGAATAGTGTGTCTCAGAAGGGAGCAAGGGATCTGTAGGATGCTGGGAATAGTGTGTCTCAGTAGGGAGCAAGGGATGTGTAGGATGCTGTGAATAGTGTGTCTCAGAAGGGAGCATGGGATCTGTAGGATGCTGGGAATAGTGTGTCTCAGAAGGGAGCAAGGGATGTGTAGGAGGCTGGGAATAGTGTGTCTCAGTAGGGAGCAAGGGATATGTAGGATGCTGGGAATAGTGTGTCTCAGAAGGGAGCAAGGGATGTGTAGGATGCTGGGAATAGTGTGTCTCAGTAGGGAGCAAGGGATGTGTAGGATGCTGGGAATAGTGTGTCTCGGTAGGGAGCAAGGGATGTATAGGATGCTGGGAATAATGTGTCTCAGTAGAGAGCAAGGGATGTGTAGGAGGCAGGGAATAGTGTGTCTCAGAAGGGAGCAAGGGATGTGTAGGATGCTGGGAATAGTGTGTCTCAGAAGGGAGCAAGGGATGTGTAGGAGGCAGGGAATAGTGTGTCTCAGAAGGGAGCATGGGATCTGTAGGATGCTGGGAATAGTGTGTCTCAGAAGGGAGCAAGGGATGTGTAGGAGGCTGGGAATAGCGTGTCTCAGTAGGGAGCAAGGGATCTGTTTGATGCTGGGAATAGTGTGTCTCAGAAGGGAGCAAGGGATGTGTAGGATGCTGGGAATGGTGTGTCTCAGTAGGGAGCAAGGGATGTGTAGGATGCTGGGAATAGTGTGTCTCGGTAGGGAGCAAGGGATGTATAGGATGCTGGGAATAGTGTGTCTCAGTAGGGAGCAAGGGTTGTGTAGGATGTTGGGAATAGTGTGTCTCAGAAGGGAGCAAGGGATGTGTAGGATGCTGGGAATAGTGTGTCTCAGTAGGGAGCAAGGGTTGTGTAGGATGTTGGGAATAGTGTGTCTCGGTAGAGAGCAAGGGATGTGTAGGATGCTGGGAATAGTGTGTCTCAGTAGGGAGCAAGGGATGTGTAGGAGGCTGGGAATAGTGTGTCTCAGAAGGGAGCATGGAATCTGTAGGATGCTGGGAATAGTGTGTCTCAGAAGGGAGCAAGGGATGTGTAGGATGCTGGGAATAGTGTGTCTCGGTAGAGAGCAAGGGATATGTAGGATACTGGGAATAGTGTGTCTCAGAAGGGAGCAAGCGATGTGTAGGATGCTGGGAATAGTGTGTCTCAGAAGGGAGCAAGGAATCTGTAGGATGCTGGGAATAGTGTGTCTCAGAAGGGAGCAAGCGATGTGTAGGATGCTGGGAATAGTGTGTCTCAGAAGGGAGCAAGGGATATGTAGGATACTGGGAATAGTGTGTCTCAGTAGGGAGAAAATATGTGAAGTATGCCTGGGAATAGTGTGTCTCGGGAGGGAGCAAGGGATGTTTTAGGATGCCAGGGCATAGTGTTTCTCAGTAGGGAGCAAGGGATATGTACGATGCTGGGAATTTGTCTCTCAGTAGGAGCAAGAGATATGTAGGATGCTGGGAATAGTTTGGACCTGAAGAAATTAAGGGATGCGTAGAATGCCAGGGAATAGTGTGTCTCATTAGGGAGCACGGGATGTGAAGCATGCTGCAAATACTGTGTCTCAGTAGGGAGCAAGGGACGTATAGGATGCTGTGAATGGAGTGTCTCGGTAGAGATCAAGGGATGTGCAGGATACCAGGAATAGTGTGTCTCAGTAGGGAGCAAGGGATACATATAATGCAGGTAATAGTGTGTCTCTGTAGGGAACAAGGGATATGTTGGATGCTGGGAATAGTGTGTCTCGGTAGGGAGCAAGGGATATGTAACATGCTGGGAATAATGTGTCTCAGTAGGGAGCAAGGTATGTGTAGGATTCTTGGAATAGTGTGTCTCGGTAGGGAGCAAGGGATGTGTAGGATGCTGGGAATAGTGTGTCTCGGTAGAGAGCAAGGGATGTGTAGGATGCTGGGAATAGTGTGTCTCGGTAGAGAGCAAGGGATGTGTAGGATCCTGGGAATAGTGTGTCTCGGTAGAGAGCAAGCGATGTGTAGGATGCTGGGAATAGTGTGTCTCGGTAGGGAGCAAGGGATATGTAGGATGCTGGGAATAGTGTGTCTCAGCATGGAGCAAGGGATGTGTAGGATGCTGGGAATAGTGTGTCTCAGCATGGAGCAAGGGATGTGTAGGATGCTGGGAATAGTGTGTCTCAGTAGGGAGCAAGGGATGTGTAGGATGCCGGGAATAGTGTGTCTCAGTAGGGAGCAAGGGATGTGTAGGATGCCGGGAATAGTGTGTCTCGGTAGGGAGCAAGGGATGTGTAGGATGCTGGGAATAGTGTGTCTCAGTAGGGAGCGAGGGATGTGTAGGATGCAGGGAATAGTGTGTCTCAGTAGGGAGCAAAGGATGTGTAGGATGTTTGGAATAGTGTGTCTCCGTAGGGAGCAAGGGATGTGTAGGATGCTGGGAATAGTGTGTCTCAGCATGGAGCAAGGGTTGTGTAGGATGCTGGGAATAGTGTGTCTCAGTAGGGAGCAAGGGTTGTGTAGGATGCCGGGAATAGTGTGTCTCGGTAGGGAGCAAGGGATGTGTAAGAGGCAGAGAATAGTGTTTCTAGGTAGGGAGCAAGGGATGTGAAGGATGCTGGGAATAGTGTGTCTCAGAAGGGAGCAAGGGATGTGTAGGAGGCTGGGAATAGTGTGTCTCAGAAGGGAGCATGGAATCTGTAGGATGCTGGGAATAGTGTGTCTCAGAAGGGAGCAAGGGATGTGTAGGATGCTGGGAATAGTGTGTCTCGGTAGAGAGCAAGGGATATGTAGGATACTGGGAATAGTGTGTCTCAGTAGGGAGAAAAGATATGTAGTATGCCTGGGAATAGAGTGTCTCGGGAGGGAGCAAGGGATGTTTTAGGATGCCAGGGCATAGTGTTTCTCAGTAGGGAGCAAGGGATATGTACGATGCTGGGAATTTGTCTCTCAGTAGGAGCAAGAGATATGTAGGATGCTGGGAATAGTTTGGACCTGAAGAAATTAAGGGATGCGTAGAATGCCAGGGAATAGTGTGTCTCATTAGGGAGCACGGGATGTGAAGCATGCTGCAAATACTGTGTCTCAGTAGGGAGCAAGGGACGTATAGGATGCTGTGAATGGAGTGTCTCGGTAGAGACCAAGGGATGTGCAGGATACCAGGAATAGTGTGTCTCAGTAGGGAGCAAGGGATACATATAATGCAGGTAATAGTGTGTCTCTGTAGGGAACAAGGGATATGTAGGATGCTGGGAATAGTGTGTCTCGGTAGGGAGCAAGGGATATGTAACATGCTGGGAATAATGTGTCTCAGTAGGGAGCAAGGTATGTGTAGGATTCTTGGAATAGTGTGTCTCGGTAGGGAGCAAGGGATGTGTAGGATGCTGGGAATAGTGTGTCTCAGTAGGGAGCAAGGGATGTGTAGGATGCCGGGAATAGTGTGTCTCGGTAGGGAGCAAGGGATGTGTAGGATGCTGGGAATAGTGTGTCTCAGTAGGGAGCAAGGTATGTGTAGGATGCTGGGAATAGTGTGTCTCAGTAGGGAGCAAGGGATGTGTAGGATGCTGGGAATAGTGTGTCTCGGTAGGGAGCAAGGGATGTGTAGGATGCTGGGAATAGTGTGTCTCAGTAGGGAGCGAGGGATGTGTAGGATGCAGGGAATAGTGTGTCTCAGTAGGGAGCAAAGGATGTGTAGGATGTTTGGAATAGTGTGTCTCCGTAGGGAGCGAGCGATGTGTAGGATGTTGGGAATAGTGTGTCTCAGTAGGGAGCAAGGGATGTGGAGGATGCTGGGAATAGTGTGTCTCCGTAGGGAGCAAGGGATGTGTAGGATGCTGGAAATAGTGTGTCTCAGTATGGAGCAAGGGATGTGTAGGATGCTGGAAATAGTGTGTCTCCGTAGGGAGCAAGGAATGTATAGGATGCTGGGAATAGTGTGTCTCGGTAGAGAGCAAGGGATGTGTAGGATGCTGGGAATAGTGTGTCTCGGTAGAGAGCAAGGGATGTGTAGGATGCTGGGAATAGTGTGTCTCGGTAGAGAGCAAGGGATGTGTAGGATGCTAGGAATAGTGTGTCTCGGTAGAGAGCAAGGGATGTGTACGATGCTGGGAATAGTGTGTCTCGGTAGAGAGCAAGCGATGTGTAGGATGCTGGGAATAGTGTGTCTCGGTAGAGAGCAAGGGATGTGTAGGATGCTGGGAATAGTGTGTCTCGGTAGAGAGCAAGGGATGTGTAGGATGCTGGGAATAGTGTGTCTCGGTAGAGAGCAAGGGATGTGTAGGATGCTGGGAATAGTGTGTCTCGGTAGAGAGCAAGGGATTTGTAGGATTCTGGGAATAGAGTTACTCGGTAGAGAGCAAGCGATGTGTAGGATTCTGGGAATAGTGTTTCTCGGTAGAGAGCAAGGGATGTGTAGGATGCTGGGAATAGTGTGTCTCGGTAGAGAGCAAGGGATGTGTAGGATGCTGGGAATAGTGTGTCTCGGTAGAGAGCAAGGGATGTGTATGATGCTGGGAATAGTGTGTCTCGGTAGAGAGCAAGGGATGTGTAGGATGCTGGGAATAGTGTGTCTCGGTAGAGAGCAAGGGATGTGTAGGATGCTGGGAATAGTGTGTCTCGGTAGAGAGCAAGCGATGTGTAGGATGCTGGGAATAGTGTGTCTCGGTAGAGAGCAAGGGATGTGTACGATGCTGGGAATAGTGTGTCTCGGTAGAGAGCAAGGGATGTGTAGGATGCTGGGAATAGTGTGTCTCGGTAGAGAGCAAGGGATGTGTAGGATGCTGGGAATAGTGTGTCTCGGTAGAGAGCAAGGGATGTGTATGATGCTGGGAATAGTGTGTCTCGGTAGAGAGCAAGGGATGTGTAGGATGCTGGGAATAGTGTGTCTCGGTAGAGAGCAAGGGATGTGTAGGATGCTGGGAATAGTGTGTCTCGGTAGAGAGCAAGCGATGTGTAGGATGCTGGGAATAGTGTGTCTCGGTAGAGAGCAAGGGATGTGTACGATGCTGGGAATAGTGTGTCTCGGTAGAGAGCAAGCGATGTGTAGGATGCTGGGAATAGTGTGTCTCGGTAGAGAGCAAGCGATGTGTAGGATGCTGGGAATAGTGTGTCTCAGTAGGGAGCAAGGGATGTGTAGGATGCAGGGAATAGTGTGTCTCAGTAGGGAGGAAAGGATGTGTAGGATGTTGGGGATAGTGTGTCTCAGTAGGGAGGAAGGGTTGTTTAGGATGCTGGGAATAGTGTGTCTCGGTAGGGAGCGAGAGATGTATAGGATGCCTGGGCATGGTGTGTATAGTGACTCATTGTGTATGAGGTGTGCATGTATCTGTGAATTAGTAGTTTGATGTGTATAATTATTTCCAAAGAAAGAATTTAGCAGTTTATATGTGCAGATGTGAGGGTGGGAGGCAATGTGTATTGACCGCGTATATTGGGAATGGGATGTGAGGGGGGGCAGCGTGTGCTGGTGCAGAGCATGTATGTATCTCATGAGTGTGTGTGTTGGGGGAGGTGTATTGTGAGTATGAGTGTTGGCAGCATATGTTGGGGGCTTTGGGATTGTGTGTATGTGTTTCAGGGGGGTCTGTGTGTGCAAGTATGTGGCAGACTTTGTACATGCATGTGTGCTGGGAGTGCTCCGTGCATGTATGCATCAGGTCTGGGGGTGTATGTATGTTTGAATGTGCTGGAGGCTCTGTGTATATATCTATGCATGTGTGTGTCGGTGACTGAGTGTGTGCATGCATGTGTGGTTTTGTCAGAGGGCTGTGTGCATGCATGCATATGTGTGTTGGTGGCTGAATGCATGCATTTATGTGTTTTATGCATTTGTGTGTCAGGGCTATATATGTTTCGTGAGGGGGCTGTTTCAGTGTGTATGCACGTTCCCTTGTCCTGTGCCCATTCTTTGTCTCCCACCCTCTTGCACTATTTCTCTTCCCCACTCTTTGCTATCCTCTTGCACTTTCCCTCTTTCTCTGCCACTCACCCTTACACTCTGCCTGTCCTCCTACCCATCCTTGCACTCCCTCTCCCTTCCCTGCCGTAACCTTTCACTTCCTCCCTCACTTCATTTTTCCCTTAATGTACTCACCATCTCTTCTCCATTCCTTCTCTAATCCTGTCCCTTCTTCATTCCTCTGCCCCTCTTCTCCTTTCCTCCTCGTACCCCACCCCTTCTGTTATGCTCCAGCCCTTTCCTTCCTCCTAATCACGCCCCTTCCCTAATGCTCTGCCCCTTTCTTCCTAAACTCACCCTTTCCTTTATGCTCCACCCCCTTTTTCTCTTTTTAATCCGTGCCCTTTCCCTTAGGCTTCACCCCCAAGATCCACCTCTTCCATTGCCATGCTGCAGCGCTCCTCCTGCTGACAGTACCCAGAGACTCCCTCGGGTCTTCTCAGCACTGCACCAGCTCTCATGCTGCCAGCAGGACTTGGAGATTCCTGCCAGCTCTTTGCGCCCCTGATCTTCCTATATTATATGCATCAAGCAAAAATCTCACTAAGGCTAAGCAACAAAACGAAGGCGCCTATTTTTACTAGGGCTCTAAACTTACAGCTGTATTTCTATAAGGCTTTTTCCATGCATAATTACTTTTTTACACACAGAAAAAGGCTTTTATAAAATTCAAAGATTGCATAGACACATACTACTACTACTATTAATCATTCATATAGTGGTACAAGGCATACGCAGCACTGTACAAACACGTATAGAAGACAGTCCCTACGTAAAGAGCTTACAGTCTAGTTCAGACAGTCAGCACAATACAAGAGAATAAGGGGTTCAATAGGGAAAGGAGACACAAGGGGAACAAGAGATTAGGATCCAAAAGCGGCCTCAAAGAGATAAGCCTTTAGCATGGATTTGAAGAGGGAGAGAGATGAGACTTGACATGAAGATACAGGAAGTTTGCTCCAGGCATAAGGAGCAGCAAGGTGAAAAGATCGAAGTCTAGCGTTGGCAGGAGAAGAAAAGGGCAGAGAGAGAAGAAAGCCAGAGGAGTAGCGGAGTTCACAAGATATGACTTTGAGGGAGATCAGCAAGGAGGAGGTTGCAATAGTCAAGACGGGAGGTAACTAACGAGTGGACAAGAGTTTTACTAGTGTGTTCAGAGAGGAAGGGGCAAATTTTGTTGATGTTATGGAGAAAGAAATAACAGGTTTTAGTAATTTCTTGAATATGTGTGGAGAAAGAAAGGGAGGAGTCAAAGATAACCCCAAAGTTGCGGGCTGAGCAAACAGAAAGAAAAACAGTATTGTCAACAGTGATAGAGAAAGGAGGAAGGGGGAGGAGGGTTTAGGGGGAAAGATAAGAAGTTTGGTTTTGACAATGTTCAATTTCAGATGGTGATGTCAGATAAACAGTCAGAGATACGAGCTAGGAGTGTAAGAGAAATGTCAAGTGAAGATAGATAAATCTGAGAGTCATCAGCATAAAAATGATACTGAAATCCATGGATAGAGATGAGGGCACCAAGGGACTGGGTAGAGAAATATTGCCGCATATCACTCCTGAATCTATCCCCTTTCACTCTCATCCCATGTCCCCTCATAGCAGAATTTGCTTTCAATCGAAAGAGGCTCTCCCCCTGTGCATTTATGCTACTGAGGTATTTAAACGTCTCAATCATATCACCTCTATCCCACCTTTCCTCTAAGGTGTACATATTAAGATCCTTAAGTCTGTCCTCATATGCTTTATAATGAAGCCCACTAACCATTTTAGTAGCCACCCTCTGTACTGACTCCATCCTGTTTATATCCTTTTGAAGGTGCTATCTCCAGAATTGCACACAATACTCCAAATGAGGTTGCACCAAAGATTTATACAGAGGCACTATCATCTCCTTTTTTTCTGCTAGCCATTCCTCTCCCTATTTATTTTATTTGTGCGCTTTTCTATACCGCCCCTTCCAGAGATCAGGGGCGGTTTACAGAGAACATGGTAAACATCAATTACATAGAACATTTTTGAGCACATAATAACTATTTTACAGAGAAAATATTAACTATTTTACATAGATTGAGCACATATTCATTATTTAAAGAGAGTAGGACAAGTATGCACATCGATAATAAACATATTAACTATTTACAACAGCCAGAACAGGTCTGACTATAGTTCGGTGGAAGGCGTATAGCGGGGTTATCAGTGGGAGAGTGCAAGGGAGAGTGGGACATGAGTTAGGTAGGGTAAACTTGTGTTAGGTGATTTGTGTACTCTTGTGACATCTGCTCGGGGGTGAGCTGTAAGCTGTAATAGTGCTGGGTGAAAAGGTATGTTTTAAGTTCCTTCCTGAAGGTTAGAAGGTCTTTAATCTCTCTTAGGTTGCATGGTAGTTTGTTCCATTGACTGGTTGCATAATAAGAGAAGGCAGTATTGCTTGTTACCTGCTTTGTTTTTCTTACAGAGTCAAGGATTAGAAGCATGTTAAGGTTCACCCTTCTTCTCATTCTGTTTTCTGCGGGGGTCTGGATTAGGGTTGCTAGATGAGAAGGGGCTATTTCGTTAATGAGCTTGAATATCCTTAAAGGACATTTGGCTAGTTACTTCTCGTATTGAGTCGGTGTTGGGTGCGTCCCTTCAGAAAATTTCTGACTTTTCAAAAGCTACAGTACAGAAACTGTCTGATCAGGATAAGCGTTTGTGTGCAGTGGATCAACGCCTTACCTCATTAACATCTGATGGTGCAGTTTGTCGGAATATGCTGACTACTTTTGTTCAGGATTTTAATGTTTTGCACCGTCAAGATGAGTTGTTGGAGAACTCTTTAAGATCTAAGAACTTGCGGCTGTTGAACTTTCCTCGTACGCACTATTTGTCTCCATTAATACTATTCCAGAAATATCTTAAGGAGAATTTGTTGTTAGCAGATTTTAATTCAATTGTAGTGTCAAAAATTTATTATGTTTTTCCACGTAGTTTATCTCAGCCATCTGGGGAGGAGGGTGGGGGGGGGCTCCTATACATGATCAACGGGCCTCATCTACTTTAGATATTTCAGCTTTTTTAGAATCTGTTTCAGATGATATTTCATCTAGGGCTACTTTATTAGTTACCTTAATATCCGAGATGGATAAGGATAGAATTATGAGAGCTTATTTTAAGAAGAAATCAGAGAAATTTTGTGGCCAAATTGTGCAGATGTTTCCTGATGTATCTAGGGCCACACAAGCTCGACGCAAGGCATTTTTGGACTTGCGTCCACGGGTTTTGGCCCTTGGTGCTGTCTTTCACCTTAAATTTCTGTGTAAATGTTTATTACTTTATCAAGGTGAAAGATATGTTTTCTTCGAAACAGCTCAATTGTCTGATTTCCTAAAAAGTAAGGGAGTATAGTAGATTTACTCTAGGAACCGATCTGGGTATGATAAATTTTTTCGTTTTTAATTGGTCTGCTTGATTTTTCTTGATTGTAGATTTGGATTCTCCCCCTTGATGTGGTTCTACACTTTTTTTTTTTCTTGATGGGTATTTCAATTGTTTGAAATTGTTGAAGTTTTGTAACTTTTTTGTAATGATATGTATAAAAGTTTATAAATAAAAAATTAAAAAAAAAAAAAAAGAGCTTGAATATAGCGACTAATGTTTTATATTGAATCTTACTGGCAACAGGTAGCCAGTGGAGAGCGTATAGAATTGGAGAGATGTGGTCGGATAGCTTGGCTTTGAAAATAATCCGAGCAGTAACATTTTGGGCCATTTGTAGTATGTGAAGGTTTTTCTTAGATGTACCTTGAAATAAACTGTTGCAGAAATCTAGGTGTGGCATTATAAGTGCCTGGGCAATCGTTCTGAAATCACCAATGTCAATGAGGGGTCTGAGTTGCTGAATGGTCCTAAGTTTAAAGAATATAGTTTTAACAGTCTGTTTTATATGAGGTGTCATGCTTAGTGTTTTGTCCAGGATAACTCCTAGATATTTTACTTCGGATTTGACTGGAAGGGTGATGTTCATCAGATTAACAACAGACGGGGGGTGAAATTTGGGTTTCTGGAAACAAAAAGCGCTTCTGTTTTTTTGCAGTTAATATCCATGTGTATTGAGCGGAGCCAAAGTTCGGCTTCGGACCCTATGCACCCAAGCATCCTTCTACCTTTTGCTGTCATCTTTTCTACCTGTTTAGCTACTTTAAGATCATCAGACACAACCACGCCTAGGTCCTGCTCTTCTTTAGTGGACAAAAGTACTTCACCCCCAATACTATATTGCTCCCTTGGATTGCTGCAGCCCAAATGCATGACCTTGCATTTTTTAACATTAAATCCCAGCTGCCAAATTCTAGACCATTCTTCAAGCTTAGCTAGATTTATTTATTTATTTATTTATTTATTTATTTATTAACAATTCTTATATACCGCACTATTAGACATCAGCGCGGTTTACATTGAACAGAAAACATCCGACAGTTTACACGTGTCTGGTCGTTACATTTAACAGGAAGTATAACTTGGCGAAATAGGGGAAACTAAATACAATGCACCTAATTGCAACACAGGAGTAGAGGAGTAGCCTAGTGGTTAGAACACTGACTTGGTAACCAAGCAACCAGGGTTCAATTCTCACTGGCACTCCTTGTGGCCTTGGGCAAGTCACTAAACCCTCCATTGCCTCAGAAGAAAGGCCTGGCAATCTACTTCCAGTGACACTGCCAAGAAAACCCAGGAGCTTCTGGGTCGCCAGGAGTCAGGACTGACTCAAAGGCACACATTGCATTGCAATTGCAACACTCCTGACTTTAATAAGAAAAACTGTCTACGCCTTTTCTGTTTTCTCTCAACACATCAGGGAAAACTGAAACCTTTAAACCATAAAACAAATTAGCCCTTTTCTTGTAGTAAACTTTTAACAATCAGTCCCTTTCAGAGGATAAGGCAAAAGTAACAAGTAAAGTAGAAAACAACAACTTATCAGCAGTTGGTAAATGAAGTTCAGACACATTCAGAAAATACATCTCCAAATTCACATCAACAGTTCTGGACTATTTCTTGCCCGCTGGTAAATAAAACGCTTTGGTAACAGGTGGTATCAAATCCAAAGGAACAGAAAGTGTCTCATGCAAATACTTCTTAAACTCCATTGGGGCCAAACCCGGAACAATAGGTAAATTCAATACACAAACATTTGCAGCCTGGGCTGAGTTCTCCAGCATTTCTATCTTTGCCCTTAGGGCAGTGTTATCTTTAGCAAATGTCATCAATAACTCAAAAACGATTTAATCTCTGGTCAATAATCTCCATTTTCCCTTGGGTTTCTGCTGTCACAGTGTCAATCTTTGCCATACATTCCTCCAAACAGGCAACCCTCATAGAAGTCAGAGTCAACTGTTGGACCACCACCTTAGAAAACTTAGTAATAGCTTCCCAGATACTGTCGAGAGTCACAGATTTCGGGTGACATAAATCAAGAGAAAAGGAAGTAGGAGCAGAAGATGCATCCTCCATCAAAGCTCCCAATGCCATTCCACTCAGGAGAGGAGCACCCACCTCCACCACATTTCCTCTGGGAAGATCACCCAGACTCCCACAGGCCAAACCTCTAGTGAACTCCTTCAACACGCCCTCCCTAGGGGCTGTAGACTCGCCGCTTTCCAACAGGCCAACAGCATCAGACACCAAAGGAGAAACAGAAGAACCTGGAGGGAGATGCAGGGACAGTGCTTCAGGAGATAGAGTTACATCCAGACTAGAGTTGCAAGATTGTCCTCCAACCACGTCCCGATGCCTGCTCATATCTCCCTCTTTGCTGTCTCAGAGATCTGTACAAACTGCTCCATGGGACCCACAGGGGAAGGCAAAGGCTTGACCGGGTAAGCTCTAGATTTACCTTTCTGCTTAGGCATTGATGCAACATGCTCATACCTCAGCCACCATCTTAGTTTAGCCACACACCCCTCCCAGGGTGGCCTTTTGAGGTTTGACTTGATGCTGAGGGCCAGGAGGCAGCATTTTTTGCTGGGCAGTATGAGGACCAGGGAAGTATCTGCACCTACACTAATAGTAGGTCTTTTTCTGGCCTGCACCTGGATACCTCCTGCAATAGACAGCTGGTTCAGATGTGTACCTCAAGAGTCTGGTGAGAGTGACTTCTGTATGATGTCAGCCTTCTCCTCCAGTTGCTCTCTGAAGAGATTCTCTCCTCAGCGCGGCATGTCAGCAAGCTTATTTTGCACAGAATGTTCCAGGTCGGAAGACTGAATCCAGGCTCCAATGCCCACTGCTGCCATCCTGGACACCATCTCAAAGGTGTCATAGGTTGCCTGGACTAGGAACTTTGAGCAATCCTTGCCTTGGCCCAGCAGGACATGGTAATGCTCTAGTTTCTCCGGGGGAAGGAACTGGCATAGGTCGGCGAGATCACTTATGAGGTTCTTCAAGAACATGCTCATGTAGAACTAGTAAGAATGTACTCGAGCTGTGAGCATGGAGCTCTGGAAGCACCTCCTTCAGAAGGAGTCCAACGTCCAAACCTCCTTACCAAGGGGCATTGAGGAATGAGTCTTGATGCTCTTAATCCTCTTGAAGGCAGACACTACCACCAAAGAATGATATGGAAGCTGAGGTTTCTCAAACCCAGGAGCTTTTTGAGCCCTGTACATCAAGTCCAGCCTCCTACTGATTGGTGGCACAGTGAGGGAATTCTCCCAAATTCTCATGTGTAGCCATGGTAGGATGTGGTGCACTGGCACCTTCATTGCTTCCTTAGGGGCCGAGAAGTATTGGAGGATCTCCAATTTCTTTGCCCTGAACTCATCCTCCATCTCAAGTGAAAATGGGATGGTCTTGGCCATATCCCTCATGAAATCCCAGAAGGACATGTCCTCCAGAGGAGACCTCATGTAGAGGTGAGGGGGGTCTAATGGGAGCTCAGGAGACCTGCCCTCTGACAAAATCTTAAATTCCACATTGGTCACCCAGCCATAAGAGTCAGACTCCAAAAGGAAGTCAAAGGACCTCTGAGACTCTGCCCAGAGCTCCCTCCTGTCTCGAGGGATGTGTGAGCTTCTACAGGATCAATGATGCATCAAGGGCTTCTGAGTATCACCAGGGAATTGGAACCTGAGAGAGAGATGGCCCAACTGGGAACCAGCGTCATATCTCTCTGATGCCCAGAAGTCAACGCCTCCGCAGGCAGAGCATGCGTTTGAGGATTCGCCGCACAATATTCAATGTCGATGCTTTGGGCGCGGAGATCCCAGCCAGCTGCTTCTCTAGCATCTATGTGATGCGGACTACAAGAACCTGAAGGAGGTGCTTCTCCATGGCTGCTGATTTAGAAGGCCTCAGGGCCTGACCAGCTTCGATCAATATCTCCAACATCCATGCAGGAGTATTGGCATGGCCTCGGTTGTCGTGAGTCAGTCGGTGCCCCTCCAAAACTCTGGAGGTGGAGAAGTCTTCTCTCCAGGGCACTTTGAGGGGACGCTCGCGGCAATCACTCTCAATGTCACACTTGGAAGGACTCTGATGCCAATGCACTCAAACATAAGAACATAAGACATGCCATTCTGGGTCAGACAAGCGTCCATCAAGCCCAGTATCCTGTTTCCAACAGTGGCCAATCCAGATCACAAGTAACTGACAGGATCCCAAAAGGCACACAGGCTCCACAATGCCAGCTTCTAAACTAGTTCTCCCTATTCCTATCCAAGTTGACGCCCCTGTTAATGTAAAATGATTATTATTTATTGTGCAACACTTGATGTTTATTTTACTGGTCTTTGATGCCTGTTCTATGTAAACCACGCTGATTTCAAAATAGTGCGGTATATAAAATCAAATAAATAAATAAATAAAATGCTTTCCCTCTGCGCAAGCATTGGATTTCCTAAATTCTCTTTAATAATGATTTATGGACCATTCCTCCAGGAAGCTGTCCAAACCTTTTTAAACCCAGCTACACTAACAGCTTTGTACTACATCCTCCGGTAACGAATTCCAAAGTTTGATTATGCATTGAGTGAAGAAATATTTTCTCTTATTAGTCTTAAATGGGTTATGTTGTAGCATGTCCCTTAGTCTTTCTACTTTTTGATGGCATCAATAACCGATCTACGCTTACCCGTTCCATTACATTCATTAACTTATAAACCTCTTATCATATCTCCTCCTCAGCCTTCTCTTTTCCAGTTGAAAAGCCCTAACCTTTTAAGCTTTCCCTCATAGGGGTATCCTTTCATCCCCTTTACCATTTTGATAGCTCTTCTCCGTACCTTTTCTAATTCTGCTATATCCTTTTTAAGATATGGCGCCCAGAATTGCACATAATATTTGAAGTGCGGTTGCACCATGGAATGATACAGAGGCATTATAATATCCTTGGTTTTATTCTCCATTCCTTTCCTTATGATTCCTAGCATTCTATCTGCTTTCTTGGCTGCCACTGCACACTGGGCTGAGGGTTTCAACATACATATTATCCATGATGACACCTAAATCTTTTTCCTGGGTGGTGGTTCCTAAAGTGGAAACTTGGATTATGCAACCGTAGTTTGGGTTGATCTTTCCTAGGTGTATAACTTTGCACTTCTCCACATTAAATTTCATCTACCATTTGAATGTCCAGTCTTCCAATTTATCAAAGGTCCTCTTGCAATTTTTCACAACCTTAAATAATTTTGTGTCATCTGCAAATTTGATCACCTCACTCATTATTCCCATTTCCAGGTCATTTATGAACATGTTAAAAAGCAGTACAGATACCTGGAGTACTCCACTATTCACCTTTCTCCATTAAGAAGGTTTCCCATTTAGCCCTACTTTCTGCTTTCTATCTTTTAACCAGCTCCTGATCCACAATATTACACTGCCTCTAATCCCATTGGGATGGATCCCCTTTCAATGTTGACGGAGCCGGGACTGAATCCTTCCTTGACTCTAGGTGGAGATCGACCAATGGCCAATGCTTCAGGGCACCATGGGTGCTCACTTACGATTGAGCCTGAGAACTTTTCAATACCAATGCACATTGGTGGCTCCTTGGGAAGCAATTGAGACTGATGCCGGTGCCGAAGATGCTGAATTAGACCTCTGGCCAAAGAGGGATTCTCTCTGTTTCACTTGACCACTCAGGCCTGTCCTTGTCATCTGCAAACAAGAGCAAGCAAGAAGAGGGCTGATGATCAAGACCCAGACACTGGAAGCACCAGTTGTCCTCTCAGTAACAGAGATGGTCCTGGCATACTTGGTGCACTTCCTCAATTCGCTGTCCTGTTTCTAGGATATGTCCAGAAAGATGGCCATTGCTAAATCAAATGGCTCGATGGTGATATGGGCCAGTGGGTGACACGAAAACAACCAAAAAATGAGATTTACCAAAAAGCACCAAAATCAATGAAAGAACTACGACTGACAGAACCAATGCTACCAACGGCAGGCACTAATATGATACTTGTTAGGAAAGCCCCCAAAGGGGGGAAAAAAGAACTTTACTAGCAGAGGACCAAAACAACATCCTTGGGACTATGCAGACAAAGACTGGAGAAGATGGCGCCGTGGCAGCAGCAAGGAAGGTAGGCACGCAGGTGCAGTGCACCCTCCCAAAAGCTTCCTATAGAAGTTGGGGAGTGTTCTCACACAAGGCTCCATTGGAGATGTCACCCATATGTCAGGACTTACTTCCTGTTTGTGCATGGAGAATGGAGTTAAGCTTCGGGCCGACATAAACTGGCCTAAGGAGTCCCCCCAGAGTTTAATGGTTTGGCGTTATTATTCAATACTTAGTTACAACTATTATGTGATATGATAAGATAGCCCATATAAAAAATAAGCACTGTCCAACAAATTTTTTTTTCCAAATTTGTACCCACAATACATGTGTGTCAATAAATCAACAAATTAAAAAGAGCAGGCCTTATTTTTCTAACCATGGGACATCCCTACAACAGGGCTTTCAACTAGTTAATTGGACTGCTCCTCAAGAGTCAAGAAAAAAACCCACTGCCCGATTCTTTCAGTGACTGGCAGTCAGGTGAGCCTCCAGTGGACGGGTTGATTACTGGATTCACATCCCAAGTGATGCATTGAATGAGTGTACTCCTGATGTAGCAGTGGCAAAACATGGGCCTCATCTAGTGTGAGGTATGATTAATATCTACCAGATAAGTCAGCTTTTTGGATTGTGATCATTGAGAATGTGTAAATGTATTAAAAATAAGTCTGAAATACAGAGGGGGTTTTTCTAGACCCCTGTGGAGCAGTCCAATTAGTCCGGATGAAAGCCCTTTGGTGGGGATGTTCCATGGCTAGAAATGGACTCATTCTAAAGTCTTTTCCCCCCTTGTTCCTACATGCATCATGGGTCAAATTTTGAGAACCTTTTGTTGGACAGTGATTGTTATATGTTGATAAATATCACTGTTTTTTGGATGTAATAAGAAAGATGTTCTAAATCTCACCTAAATGGACTAAGTCAAAATGTCTGATATACAGTGGGAGGGGCAGCAGAGAAGGTGGCTACTTGTAAGTACCTTGTAAAATTGGCCTTTCCCCACCCTGAAAGATACGTGTCTGCAGCATAAAAGTGAAAAAAAGAGGACGTCCAGAGTAATGGGTCAGACCTGCAGGCTTTCACCTGATGTTGGACAGTAGCACATGTTGGATATGGACGTCTGCTGTTTCAGGAAGATAGATGTACATGCGGCCTTATTTCAGAATGTGACTGTGCATTTAACGCCCACATACGTCCCAGCCTGCCAGTTTGCAAGCAGGGATGCGCAGCGGCGCAGGAGCCTGGAGAAATGCCTTTCTACTTACTGGCAGGTTTGTTTGAAAGAACGAAAATTATAGGAGGAAGGGGTATTTCTCGCTTCATCTTACAGTTGTTGATTTGCTGACATGAGCACTTTTCAAAGTCCTATTCATGCCCTGGTACAAGTATAACCATGGACCATCTCTGATGGCGATGTGATGCATGCAGGATGAGTCGAAAATCAGGCTCATGTGTGCATCTTTCTTGGCATGCCCTGCCATGCCTCCAGCATGTCCCCATGCAACTTGGACATGATCATGCTGGGCACATGTATCAACGGAGTTTTTTAAAATGGCCAGGGGGACATCCATGTGATTTCCAAGTTTCAGTGGTCATTTTCAGACATGGAAATCATGATTAAGGCTTTTAAAATGACCCCATAATGTTTCCTTTTATCTTTATGCAGACAATATAATGATGATATGCCCCTTTTACTACTCCTTATGGTATTTATTCTATGGTTATACTGGAGTATTTTCATACCACTGTAACCTTGCTACTACAGATGGACAGTCAGTCAACTTTAACAAAACTGAGGTAATGTTTGTGACTCAGGATCCTTTGTTCCACCTAAGGTGTTAAAACAATATAGATCTGGCAATTAAACCAGGGGTTACTAATTTAGATAAAGTCTTAGACCAGCAGCTGGGTTTGCACCTGCATAATACTAAAATCATACAATGGCATGTCATAAGATAAGAGAAGTGTGGCACACCTTTGTCCATTTTTGCCCGACGAGGATTCTAATGGGGTTCAAGCACTGATAAATCCCTGCTTCGATTATTGTAATGTTGTTTACCAAGGCGTGCCCATTTCTACCCTTAAACCACTACAGCTGCTCAGAATGCAGCAGTTAGGATCTTATTGAATAGGTCAACGTTTTGTCATATAACCCTAGTCTTGGTTCATCTCCACTGGCGTTTCAAAATAGATATAAAGTCTTGCGATAGTGTTTAAACTAGCACAGAATATGTCTTCTGGATCTTTGGCTTCTCTTTTACGACCTTATACACTAACAGAGTCATTCCAACCCACGAATAGCAGGGATGGACGTCCCAATGGGTCGTCCATCCCAGGTATTTGTGCCCCTTCCCACCAGTGGCTAACTTCCCCGCTGGTTGTAGGGGGAAGTTAGTCAGGGGCGGGGAAGGGACAGATTGGGGGCGGAGTTAGGATGGGCGGTGGGCAGTCGTTGGCCCTGGATGTACAGGTCCGATGCTAATGTCGACCCTGTACGGCTGGGACTGGCGACCTGTACAAGGAACATATTCCACCTACAAGGTGGAATAACTTCCCTAGATGTTAGGAATCGGTGGCCCGGGGCGCAGATGAGGCAAGGGGGGGGTCCGAGGACATCGAGAAAACCGATGTTAGTGCCAGCAGCCGGGGATCGCGGCTCTTCAATGGAACAACACTAACGGAGATCATGGAACTCCGCAAAAAACTGAAAACTCATCTGTTCACCAAACACTATAACATAGAAAACCAATCATCTACCTTAGACAAAGGCTAAAAGGGTATCTGTCTGCCTCAAACAAAATCTCTCCAACCCACTCACATAGCACACATCCCTGAGGATCCCACATCTTTTGTCTTCTCACTTCCATGTATATTTACAAATATACATTTGTATATAGTTTATGCTGTTCTTTTGTCTTCTCACTTCCATGTATATTTACAAATATACATTTGTATATAGTTTGTGCTGTTCTGTATTATTTCACATTGTTTAGACTATTATATAATGTTACCCTGTACATATGTTCTGCTATATTATGACGTTCTCTGTAAAACAAACTTGCTTTGTTAATTGTTGTTCACTGTAAACCGCAACTGAACTTTGGAAGATGCGGTATATAAATATGTATAAAAATAAATAAATAAAATAAATAAATAAATAATGGCAACTGGATACCATAGCGCCGCGGCTCTGTTTTACTGCCCTGACTGAGTTAGTCAGGCAGGTCCTGTACATGCAGGCTGGGCTGAATTGCAGTCCCGGCCTGCATGTACAAGCCTGATCGCAATTCTGATCCCATGGGGCTAGATGTGCCCTGTGGGATCAGAATCGCGATGCCCTCTGAACTTCTGGTTCAGACCGGGCATACAGAGGGCATGTACATCCAGGATGGAATCGGGCCTTAATTGACCAGTTAGATTGAGTTCTTAGAATACTTTTGTTATTCCACTATTAAGTATCGGTAAAACACAGAATACATATGCAAGGGTGCTCTTATTGTTTCATGCCCATAAAGTGAACTTTATTACCAAATCAGCTCCCAGAAGTATCAGATAAGGGATTTCCTGAAGGGGCTTAAAGACTTATTTACCCAAGTATATAGGAGGTAAGTTTATAAAGTCATTCTTGTGTACACGTTAGTGACTATATTCACTTGGAAAGGACCTCTCTTATGAAATACCAACCTGCGTAAAAATGCACGCTTTGGCATGACGGCACATACTTTGCTGGAAAGCATAGCTGGGGGCACAGAATGGGAGGAGCCTGGGCAGAGTTCACCCATAAATGCATAGGTCATGATATTGAGCAGCAGTGGATAATGCTGTTGAAGCAGCTAGCCATCGCTGCTGAACTTGAGACCCGACTATTCAATGCCAGGGCCACATCCGGGCACCAGCATTGAATAAACTAGGTCAGCCGGATAGCAATGAAGCTAACTCCGCTGCCCGATTAGCTTCTGCAGCAAATGCTAGGCCAGCCTTTAAGGTGCCTAGGTCTCACCACTCAAAAAGAGTGAGCTACTGAACATGGCTTGGAAGAGGGGGGCACCAGATTTGTTTGTCGCATGGGGTGCATTTTTAGTTTGGTACGGTCCAGACTGTGCAATTGCTCGTGCTGATTACATTTGTGAGTACACCTTAAATTTAGCACAGGCAAATCTGAGTTTATGTGTCGTAACCTACTTGATTTGTGTGGGTTAAAAAGTTCTAACGTGAGGGTTTTTTTGGTTTTTAGTAAAATTGATTTAGGAAAAGTTTTGCGCTGTGTGTATCCATAAGACAGTCTTAAATAAAATATTTTATTCTGAAACAGCCCCGACTCCTCTGTTCCAGAAGATTTTCTTTCTGTATAATTATGACACATAATATTGAATGTTTTATTGGAGGAAATAATGATATTGAGGCATAGCTTTTTATTTAATTTTATTAAAACTTTATAAGTTACTTTATCAGTTAACAATACAAACCAATGTACAGCATAAAAGTTACAAAAGCATACAAACAGCATTTACTTAATATAGAACGTAACATCCATCAACCCTTCAACAAATATATTCTAAAAAACATGCCCAAATACAAAACATCTGCATGTTTTCCCTTCTTGTTTAATTAAATTGTCATACTACAGGTCTCTAATGACAAGACAAAAAATAATTTGCAACAGTTTGTCATTATCATAGGTAAAGAGAACACATCCAGTGAATCCTATGGGAAAATGAGAACTGGTAATACTTTATGCCATAATCTATTTCTGCACACTTATTTTTTTAATACAAATAAATTAGCTCCTATATGGAGGACCTTTACTTAAACTAACATATCTATACACTACATAGCACCTACTGTCTAGAATTTTAGCATACGTTTTAGTATATTTTAGCATACTGCTTCATTTTCTTACAAATTATTAGCATGTTTAAATTAAATTTACACCAACATCCCTTCCCACCTGCCCCTCACAAGCATTCATCCCAAAAAAGAACAAAGTACATTTCATCTGCATAACATAATCTTCTAAACTTGCCTCAGCTTTCACAAATGGATCCTCGTGTACTTAGAAAAGCAGATCTATTTTATATTTTAACATAGCTACTGAAAACATATAATTTATCTACTAAAACTTTAGGGGGAATTTTTTTCTAATTTTACATGATTAAGATTCTATGCTCATAATAACAGGGTATAGATGAAGCTAATCTTGTGCATTGTCAAATCGATGTCAAAATAGAAGACAGCGTTTGGGTTTGAGTAGAATATTATTTCTTATCCAAAGCAATATTAAAACATGTCTATACATAGAGGACAAAGGATAGCAAGACTAGAAGATGTCCAATAAATTGTCCGTTTCGGCTTTACACATTTTACATTAATCAAACTGTAGAAAACCTTTGAAATATCTTCTTTGGAGTGAGATGCATCCTTTCTTTACTTTTATTCTAGTGGCACATGATCTTACTTCCAGATTTTCAACCACTTTTTATCAGACATTTTCAAGTCTCTATTCGAAGATGCTCTAAAGTGAAAGCATTTCTTTGTTATGATATGGCCAGCAGACTCTGCACTAAAGAGAGCATTGGCAAGGGAGAAATGATATGAGACATGAGTCAGCAAATGCTGACCAAAACACTTGTTCATTTCCTAGGGGCGGTTCCCAGAAAAGAGGGAGGTACCAGAACCCTTTCTAATTAGGTCCATCTTCATAGGTACTAGTAAAAAGTAGGATAAAAGGTCAGCATGTAAACAGTTAAAGCAAGGGAAAGCCCAAACTGCTTCTATAACTATATAGTCTGGGTGAGCTATGGAAGAGTCGATTGAGAACAAAGCACACAAAGCTTAATCAACCAGGCCTGGGGAAGGCCACAGGTCATAAGACAGCAAGTATCAGAGGGCAGCAGAACTTCCAGTCCCTCATCAGTTGTGTTTTCTACAAACAATGCGAAGGCGGCACCCCAGACAAGAACTGGGACAGAATTTCACTGAAAATATTTAGGCTTGGACCAGAAGCAAAGACACCCCACTCTGTTATGTGTAGACTATATGAAAAGAGGCCAAAATGTCCCCCTTTTTAGCCCTGTTACTTATCGGAAGTCCTTGTTCCCTAAGGTGTAAACAAGGAGAATCATTAAAAATGCTTAAAATATTCAATGCCTTCTCTGCCACTTATTGCCACATATATTCTTTTCTTCAATAAAGTTGTTAGAATCTTCTCGTTATCCCCAAAAAACTTTGTTTGGTAAGTATACCGCTTAATGAAATCATGTAGAAAGAAAATGCGTGAGAGAATATTTTTCCGTAAGGTATTATCCATTCTCTATCATATGGGTCTCCCATGATCCCATAAACATCCATACGTCAAAAATACCTTTCTGTATTTCTTGCAGAATCATAGGATGTAGCTGCAGTGGTTTATTCGGTGAAGCATGGAACTTAATTTCAAAGTATTCAAATGTTCTCTGCTAAATTTCGATAACTAGAAAGAAAGAAAAACTGCAGCCAAGACGAGCAAAAGAGCCACTACTTTAAGAAGTAATGGCATTGAGGAGGAATTCTCTATCATGTCATAATCCAGTAGCCGCGTTTTTGTGGGTTTGATAATCCGATCTCTCTGAGTTAGAATAGTTTCCCTTGCTTTCTCCCACTTCCCTGGTCCCTTCAGGCGGTATTGGTAGGGTGTACATGGGCCAAAGAACAGTTCCCTGGCTAGCTTTGGATCCTTGAAGAGAAGGAACAACAAGCTGGGCTTCACATCTATCAGACTGGCAAGATCATCCATGTACCCAATGAAGTCCACTTGTAGAGTGTGGCGTGGACTTTCCACATAACTGAGAAAAAATAAGAGAACATACAGTGATCAGAACATCTTTCATAAAATGATGGTAGAGCAATTCTTCATAAGTATACTTTAGTAAGATGACAAGTGTACTGGGCAGATTTCCCAGTACACTTGTCCCTAGGGAGGAGTGGTCTAGTGATTAGGACAAGGTACTTCAGGCCAGAAGGCCGGGGGTTCAAGTCTGACCTGGGGACAGCAATCTCAGGCCGGAGGAACTGGGATTTCTAGTCCTATAGGCACTCCTTGTGGTCTTGGGCAAGCCACTTAACCCTCCATTGCCCATGCTCCCTGTAAGTGTTAGCGTATGTGTCTCATATCCCCTCGTGTTAAATGTATCCCCGCTTTGACCCGGTGAAAAGCGGGATATAAATACAGCTAAATAAATAAATAAAAATAAATAAATTTCCAATTTATTTTGGCACTTTTCCTGCATTTAAAGAATAGCGAGGAATTAGATTAGCAGCAAGCACAAGATGTGATATATTACGGTAATGCTTTTAACTCAGTCATACATATCCCCTAAATAAACAGAGGTGGGTCCAAGGTGTTGACTGGGTCGGAAACTGGTTGAGTGGTAGACAACAGAAAATTAATGGTAAATAAGGTTCATCTCAAGGAAACAGGCTTCATCAGTGGATTGCCTCATGCATCAGTCCTAGAGCTGGTTTGGTCAGAAATGTTTGTCTTTTTGCAGATAATAGGAAGAGCTACAAAAGAATGCATATACAGATGGAGCAGAGAAAATAAGGCATCACCTAAGAAAGCTTGGAACGTGTTCAAGTACTTGGCAGCTAAGATTCAGTGTAAAAAAAAAGGTACAAAATTGTCAGTCTGGAGTACAGAAATCCAAGGTGGAAGTACATAATGAATCCTGAACAGTATTAGTATAGAGGAGATGAGAGAAGTGGTTGGACACATAGGAAGAAATGTAGGAGGAGATATTCAAAGTGCATTAGCTGGTTCTCAGATCTGCTAACCAGCTAAAGCTCCGCGATATTCAGCGGCACTACTTGGTTAATGCCACTGAAGAGCTCCACAGAACACGTAAAAAACACCCAGTTAAATCCAGGGTGGTCTGTAGGCAGATCAGGGGTGGTGCTGATCACTATCTGGTTAGCAGTGACATTCAGCTGCTAACCAGATAGTTAAACTGGTTAAAGTTAGGCCATCTGAATAGCTGTATTAACTAGATAGCAAAAAACAGTTCTGTTATCAGATGAATACCTCCTCTAACCAGAGAGCAACACTGCTGTCCAGCAAGCCCAGATATTCGGCACCGGAAACAAGTTAAAGTTCTGGTGCTGAATATCAAGGCTTATTTAAAGCTGCGTGTGGCTAGGCACTTTAAATATCCTAGCTGCCACAGCTGAATATGCCCCCCCCCCCCCACCCCATAGATAATAGATGAAAGGAGACGGGATTGCTGAGACCTCATCTGGAGGCTTGTGTTCACTTCTGGAGGCTGCAAAGCCAAAAGGACGTCCAAACAAGGATTTCTAAAACTGGCAATTTTCACTGAAGATTCTATGAAATGAGCTTTAAGGCCCTAAATACATATAATCTAGAGGACAAAAAGGGAGGCTAGAATAGAGATATTCGAATACCTGACAGGTATAATAATGCGCACGAAACAAGAATTCTTCAATGAAAAGGCTATACCGGAAGAAGGAGTCATGATGGGACTCAAAAGGGGAAGACACAAGGATAACAGAGGAAAATATTTCTTCACACGAATGACGATGGTTGGTTATGTGGGGCAGTTTCCCAATGGAGGTGGAAGAGGCAAAAAATAGTAACAGATTTCAGGTAAAATAGGGATAAGCACATAGAATCTTTAACTGTGACGAGAAATCTAGTAATCAAGTGGCACTATGATATCTCAACAGGAAGGAAAGTGGGCAGATTGGATGGGATTTATGGTTCTGATCTGACACTCGGTCAGCGGGTTCGATATTTCATGTAACAAAACTGGGAAAGAACAGATCTTATATCTTCAGAATACAGTAACCACACCACATGAACTTTGTGATGGGAAGTATTTAGTGGGGACAATTTTCAAAAAATGTGCATATCTATGTCTGTTACCTTTTATCACAGACTTTATCTCAGTTTTCAGAGGAACAATCAAATAGAGAGAAATGTGGGCACAAATCTGCCCCTGCTGTGTGAGCAGGTACCTTTTCCACATAAACTTATGCATATTCTTTTCTATATGCAAAAGCATGGGGGTCATTTCTGAAAACACCCATTCGTGCCAAGCACATCGATGTCCCAAGAGCCATTTTAGAAAGGCTCACATTTACACGTGTCTGGTGTGATCACGTCTATGCTGCACAGGGGCATGGTGGAGGTATCTCCGGGGTGGTCTGTAAAAGATGCACATGTACACCCAATTTTAGAATGGCACAGCACTTTTATGACCTGTTCCCAAGCACAAATAGGCATTTAAAATGTGCTGTTATGCCAGAAAACAGTAGGGAGAGGAGGGGAAAGCCCTCTGACTCCCCCAAGAATTGTTGCCCCCCCTTAAAATTGTATAAATACATACAAAGGCGCATCTCTGCTTGCAAAATGGCAGGGTGGGACTTGTATGTGGCAACAGATACACGTCCACGTTCTGAAATATCATCATGCACTTTTCTAAAATCTCCCATTTCCCTGCACGCGTTTGAGGTCTGTTGCTGCATGGTCCCGTTTCCTTTCATGCTGGCAGAGACATTTATCTTTTGGGGTGGGGATAGGTCTGTTTTAGAACGCATTTACATGCGCCCCCTTTCTCTGCCGCCTCTCCCATGGAATTTCAGACATTCTGACTTGGACATTCCAGATGGCACCTAAATGACCTTTCTACAATGCCGTTTCATGTGTATAATTCTACTTCCTGCCCCGATCATGCCTCCAGGAGCATCTGCCTGATATGTGGGTATACTTGTGTGTGTAATGGAAATATGGGCATAAACGTTTGGCCACAGATAGCGTGAACAGATTTTCAAAGATGGCATTTCTGTGTCTGTGGGGGGAGGGGTGATTTTATTTTATATGGGGGAAACATGTGAGGGGGGAAATCAAACCCCTGAGTTTAAGGGTTTTCTTTTTCAAATTATAGGTAAGAGGTAGGGAGGTCAACCTATTCAGACTTCGCCCTAGGTCACCACTAGAAATCTGTTTTATCCCCCGACCTAACCCCACCCTTTGACCTACCCAGAATTTGGCGAAACAATCTAACCAGCTAGTGAACTTTATTTAGCAGGCTAAACTGAGCCAGTTAGCCTAGCCTGTTTTGAAAGACTTTGATCTAGCCAGGTAATATTTTACTCAGTCGCTAGATCCTTTTGATTTTTAATCCCAAAATTTAGAAATTGTCCTCTACAATAGTACACTGGCACATCTGAAAGATATTGTAAGCTGACCTTTTGTTTATGTCTTTTGTGGGAATTAATGGGAATCAATGTAAAAAAAAGCAAGGCGCCTATATATTAGCCTGTGCTAAGGTTTTGGGGTTACCAAAATTAATGTCGATAATGGCAAAACCTCTGTATTAACTAGCTGGGGCATTTTCCCATTCAATTAATGCAGAGAAAGTTCCTTTACTACACATGAATTGCAATGCAAGTACTCAACTCAAGGTGATGTTAAGTGCTTTGAATTATCTGCATAATTAATAGTCAATGGGGCATGTTTACTAAACCGCGCTACCCACTAGTACAGAGGTCAGCACTCAGAAAGCACCCCACGCTAAAAGTTATGCGGGACCCCATACTGAGAATCCCATGCATGGATGGGCAGACAGGGTTGGTTGGGGGTGGAACGTGGGTGTAGGCAGTGCATTGCAGTTAGCACAGATGTTAGGTGCACCCGTGTGCCAGTTTATACACCAACAGCAGGGGGATAGGCGCACATGCCCTCGGAAATTGGAGAGGGCCTCTGGCAGATTTCACGGCCCAACATGTGTTACTGATGCGTTCTTTAGTAAACATGCCCCAAGGTGCAGTAATAGCTCTGTGTTAACTTTAAAGCATAGCTCCTGCCCATTAACACGTTAATGCATACAGAAAAGACCACAGACCAGTTACACAAAATACGTAACTACACCCGAGTGCCGTGGTCAACACGTTAATATGGATGTTATAGAAAAACTTAATTTTAATGGTAGTAAATTAAAGCTAAAGCTACTTTTAATGTCAATAACTTGGACCATTAAGATTAACTAATTAATTCCATTAATGGCTGATTTTAGTGTGCTCTCGCTAATTAATCAGGAGACATTTTTCAACCCCACAGAACTAAAAATAAGGAGCTATTAGGGTAATTTATTTCATTCTTTGATTTTGACCCAACAGTTCTTTTGTGCTCTTATTTCCTTCCAGCTCAATCAAAACCAAGCTGCGATCTGGCACCATGAGCCTTCATTTGTACTACCTGTTCATGGAAAGGGAGAGGAAAGGCCACGTCATACACCCAACTTCAAACCTGGTGTAATAAGAAGAAATTTCTAGATATACTGGTGGCTGTGGCACCATAGGTTATAGCACAAGGCTATATATAATGATCTACATCTTTCTGCAACAGGAGAAAAGGATATTAAGTGAGAAATTCAGAAAATATGCAGCCAGGCACTCAAACTAGAGGAAGGGGTGGCCAGTGAAAGTGGATTTGTTCCAGATATCATCCCTGGCTAGGCTTATTGATGGGGGGAGGGAGGAATAGAAGTAATTATCTTATTTCATTCATTGGCACCAAGGCAGAAGAGGAGACCAGTTATGCGACTATACATAATATAAGTAAGCCAGCAAAAAATAGTGGAGGGGTATGAGCACAAATGCTCACAGTATGAACAATAAAGTTCCAGATCTGCAAGCCCTAATGTTGGAAGCAGTTATAGAGATTGCTGCTAATATGGAAACATGGTTCAATGAGTTCCATCAATGGGATATGGTCAGCCTAGGTTATAATTGGGCTGATATTCAAAGTTATACTTTCACAACAGTCAGTGAACATAATTGCACTATCAGTGCACTTTCAAATATTTTGTTGTTATTAAGTGTTGTTGTGTGTTGATTCATGTCGACCATCTGGATACCTGTGTTCAGTCTTAAGTCAGGAGACTCATTGTTGATAGATCGACATCCATAGCTGCTGTTACTGTATCGATCCATCTGATTAGTGGCCTTCCTCTTTTGCATTGACCTTCAACCTTGCCAAGCATGATGTCTTTCTCTAATGATCTCTCTTTTTGCATGATGTCTCCAAAGCATGAAAGTCAGTCTTGTCATCTGAGCTCCTAGTACTGACTGGTTTGTTCTTTGGGCAGCCCATGGTATACAAAGTATTCCCCGCTAGTACCATAATTCAAAGGCATTGATTCTCTTCCTGTCTATCTTGTTCACTGTCCAACTTTCACATCCATATGATGTTATTTTTTATGTATTTATTTATTTAACAAATCATTGAAAATACCATGGCTTGCACAAGTCAAATCTTTGTATGGAGAGTGACATCTCTGCTCTTGAGAATCTTGTCTAGGTCCTTCATAGTCATTCTGCCTAGAGCAATGCATCTTGACTACTAGTTGTTTCTTTATAGATGATTGATCCAAGCAGGTTCAAGTTGTCCACTATTTCAATTTCTTTTCCATCAATGATGGTTTTATTCTTCATTCCTTTCCTTATGATTCCTAGCATTCTATTTGATTTCTTGGCCACCGCTGCACACTGGGCAGAGGGCATCAATGTACTATCCATGATGACGCCTAAATCTAGCTAGATTCTCATCTGACCACCAGTGATCATCAAGCGATATGGCTTGATATAAAATGATAGTTTTTGCAAAGTGCAGCAGATCACATAAATAAGAACACAGAAAATATCTGTTAATGCTGACAGACAAAATAAATCAGGAAGGCAAAAGCAGGCAGAAAAACGGAGTTACTTACCTGTAACTGGAGTTCTCCGGGGACAGCAGGATAAGTCAGCCACACTTGGTGACGTCATCCGACGGCGCCGAGACGGAAGTACTCTCCTATAGCTCAGGGCTTTTGCCCTTCTGAGCATGGGCCAACTGGCCCCACCCCCCTGCCCGCCCCTAGCTAGCCAGTACGTCACTAGCTGAGCCTTTTTGCTGCTAGGCGGCGGGCATTCGGACAGAGGCCGACCCCTTCCCAGGGGAGGTGGGCGGGTATGTGTGGCTGACTTATCCTGCTGTCCCCGGAGAACTCCAGTTACAGGTAAGTAACTCCGTTTTCTCCTAGGACAAGCAGGATGAGTCAGCCACACTTGGTGCCTCCCAAGCTGACATGTGCTGTGGTGGAAGGGAAGGCCGATATGCTTCCTGAGGTTAGTATGTGCCAGCCTGCCTCATGTTACAAGAAGAACATGTTACGGCAAGAACATGTAAGGCTGCAGTGGTGATGCACGCATGTGCATTAACGTTGTAGTTGCAAGGTACACCTACTGCAGGCGCATCTGTGCGGTATAGGGAAGCATTGTAGTTGCGAGGTACGCCTACTGTAAGGCACACCTGTGCGGTAAAGCGATGTAGGTCTATCAAGCAGTGTGGAAGTCACTGGAATGAAGGAGCAGCGGGAGAGTGGTGCGATTGGAGCATTAATATATCGCTTACAGGAGAGGCTTCTCCTTCGCCTTTTTTTTTTTTTTTGACGTGCAGTCACTCAGGAACTTGTTACCTGCGGTTGTTGTCCAAACCCGCTAGTTACTCTGGAATTTATTTCCCGGCAGTTGCTGTAACCGTAAGTCACTCTGAAGTGACTCTGGAACTTGTTACCCGTGGCTGTTGTAGCCACTCTGGGACTTGTTACTGGTGGTTGTTGCAAAAACCGCTAGTCACTCTGGAGTGACTCTGAATGTTGCAGTCACTCAGGAACTTGCTACCTGCGGTTGTTGTCCAAACCCGCTAGTTACTCTGGAATTATTTACCAGCAGTTGGTGTAACTGTAAGTCCCACTCTGGAACTTGTTACCTGCGATAGTTGTCAAGCCCGCTAGACACTCTGGAATTAGTTACCGGTGGCTGTTGAAAACCGTTGGTCACTCTGAAGTGACTCTGGAACTTGTTACCCGTGGCTGTAGTAGCCACTCTGGAACTTGTTACCTGCGATTGTTGTCAAACCCGCTAGTCACTCTGGAAGTAGTTACCGGCGGCTGTTGAAAACCGTTAGTCATTCTGAAGTGACTTTGGAACTTGTTACCCGTGGCTGTTGTAGTCATTTTGGGACTGTTACTGGCGGTTGTTGTAAACTGCTAGCCAGTCTGGAGTGACTCTGGCACGTGTTACCAGCGGTCACTCAGGGACTTGTTACCGGAGGCTTTTGTAAGAAGCAAACCGCTAGTCGCTCTGGACTTGTCCCTGGTGGTTGTTGTAAAAATCGCCAGTCACTCTGGAATTCGTTACTGGAGGCTTTGTAAACCATTCGCATAGCAGGTTGAGCAGAAGCCGCAATACAAGTACTGGTGCCTGTGCCCTTGGCGCGATATAAGCATTGGGGCCTGTGTCTTTGGTGAAGGCGCAACACAAGCACTGGGGCCTGTGGAGACATGACCAAGATTGCGCACCATTGGAAAACCGAATATTGGGCTTGATGGTACTGACCCAGTATAATACACCTTACGGTCAATGCTGTCAGCGAGAAGTTCCGGGCCCGGGCAGCATGCGGGGGTAGCAGTCCAGATTGATGGGGTAGGTGATGTGATAGTCCCTCTTGCAAGATCTTGTGACCTTGCAGATGCGTGTTGCATGAGGGAGGACCTTTGGGGATGTGTGCATAATGTGTGCGCCCTGGCATGGCTTGCATCCTCGCTCGCGTCTGGCAGATGGGGATGCAGGCGGGGTCCCTAGGGTGTAGTCCTCTGGGGCTGGGTGGTCAGGTTTGCGCACTGTTCAGTGTATGTCCTGGGCACACAGAGCATCTGCAGATCTATTTCAAATTCTTAAGTCATGGCATGGCAGCGGTCGCTGGTGTATTGGTAGGTAGGTAGGAGACCGCAGGGTCAGGTCTGGGTCACAATCTGTCAACCGCCAGATCTGGCCCCTAGGGGAGAATGCCCTGGCACCGGACAGTGAGTGTCCATTTTAATAGCCATATTTCATGTTATCCACGTGGTGAGCAGAGCCATTTGTGGTCAGCCCCCACTGATCAAGGCCTCGGAGTGCGGAGCCGCTGGTATTGCTGCACCGTGGTGATGCATTGGAGCATCCATCACCTCATCATCCCGGTGCTGGTGTGTGAGCCGTAGGCGTTGTTGCACCGTGGTGATACGTTGTAATTCCCGATATGGTCCTCAGGCAGGCCTTAAACCTGTGACCCGCTGGTCGGTATACCTGCCATTGTTCTGGGTCAGTGGGCTGTTCCAGAGATGACCATGAGGGAGTTCAAGGTTGGAAACCCCAGGCTGGCATTAGGTCTAGTGCCGTAATGACTGGGGCAGGATGCTCTCTGCAGTCTCTGGAGATGGCTAGGTAGCGGTGAGCAGAGGCGGCTCATTTACAAGGTGTGAGAAGGCCATAGTCCTTCCCACGGGGGGGGGGGGGGACGGAATGCTGCCACATGGTTTAAGGGAACAGAGTGTGGGCCATCGGCCAGCCGGAGTCTGTGAGTTCTCCTTGCTGGTTATTCAGTAGATATGATGGGAGGGTATGTGGTCGCGTGGCCTCAGTCGGTGTGAGAACAGGCTGTTTCCTTGTCAGGTGGGAGTGCGCAGAGACCTTTGCATGATCCATGGCCCTTGCTCATGGATAGTGACCATTATGGGGGCACCTTAGGCGTAGGAGCTACGGTGTTCCTTAAGCGGGTCAAGTAGGTGATGGGTTCTCTCTCTGGAGTTCCTGTGGGAACAGAGGCCATGAGGTACCCCCATCGTGAATGTTATCCTTCACACTCCCAGATGACTCCTTGTCTGACGTAGGGGATGCACTGCAGGATCCACCGCTGGGATTGCACTGTGACCTTCTGATCGGATACACCTTACCCCCCTGCTGCCACTGCAATGGTGGTGGATGCCAAGGCTACCATTGGGGGCCGGTGCAGGCCACCTAAGTGTAGGGAGAGGATCCTTAGTCTCTAGGTGAGGAGAGGATCCTTTAGTCCTTGGACAAGTCTAGGGGCAGGCACCCAAAGTGCTACTTTGGACAGAGTGACCTGTGTCTTCCTGTCACTGACGTCCTGTTACTGACGTGTAACCCCCCGTCCTTTCTGGGTTTCCCACGCAGGCATTGCGTATCACCCATACGAGGTATGACCTGGGTTACTGTAGCCTTTCGAGGCCTTGGTCCACCGTGACCGGATGAGAGCCTTTCTGGTGAATGTGTCACCCGAGGGAAGAGCTGAAGAACTACTGTCGTGCTGTAGCTTTGGCTGTGTGATGTAGGATCCTCAAGCGGTTGCTAAGAGCCGGGGGAACGTCCTGGATCCCACTGTCATTTCTCATAGTCGAAGTAGGTGGACAAGCATGCCATGACCTCATGGGGGGTCGCCAAGGAGTACCAGGAGAACCTGAATCCCACCTTCCCCGGTATTAGCTCGCTGCTTGAGCTAAAGCCTTAGGGACCTTAAAGGAACCACCGGGCAGCTATCGCCTGCCTGGCATCCCGCTATGTTCCTTGGCGTGGCCTGCAAAGGGTAATGGCTCAGACAGCCTTATTCAAGAAGCATACTGGGGAATCAACTCATGACCCCTGTACCATCATTCAGTGTATTAAGCATTGGGCTACACCTCTGCTGTTTTAGAGACCTCAAGGGACCCAGTCTCTGTAGATGTCATGGGATCGGTCCGGGGACTTGGCAGTAAGAGCAGCCTTCTTAAGGTTGCTTGTGTGTTCATGGGGCCCCTTCACGGAGCGTCGCGAAGCTGCATTGATGGGCAGCATCTGAGGAATTGACCTTGATCGCTGCTTGGACCGTAACTGCATTAATCAGTATGGGCCCCTGACCATCAACACATACACATTCTGAATGTAAGTGATGCAGCTCCGTTCATCGTAGAAAAAAACTTCAAGATTGGCTCCATGCCTGTTTTACCTGGCCCAGCCTTGTGCTGCAGCGAAGCAGAATTCTGGTGGCTTGCGGTGCACATGCAGTTTCTGTGCCGGTATAGGCGAGAGAGGCACCACTAGACTCGCACCCCTTTTCCCACGATGTGGTCTGCGAGGCAGCTGCGGGAAGTGGCTCAACATTGCAGCATGCAGAGGTGGTTGAACTGCAGGATGTAGCTCGAGCTCGCGGCATGAGGGAGGCGTCTCGGGCCGACACGCAGAGCCTGAAGTGATGAACTCATCTGCCGAGAACTGTTCAGAGCACAGCAGTGAGTACCAGCCGAGCGTTGATTCTATATTCGGCGTTGAGGCAGGCACGAGACGCTGTAAAGGTGTTCGGCGTGGAGCTGGAGGCAGGTCTCATGCCCCTCCGAGACAGCATTGCTGAACGGCGCTGAGAAGATACGCTGCACTGCGCTTCCAGGATGGATGGGTCTCAGCCTCGGTTTTTCGGTGCTGATAGTGGAGCGGCGAAGGCTCTGATGTTCATCTGCTTCTCTCCCATCAGTGCCGAGGCAGGCGTGATCGGTGCTGAGGCAGGTCCGCAGGCACGATCGGCGCCGACTTCTGCGCTGACAGGCACCGCCCCTGGATTCTCCCGTTGTCATGGCGCCAGCCAATGGGACAGGCTCGGGGTTTTCGGCGCCGAGAGAAGGAGCGGGGAAGTGCTTGATGCTCTTCTGCCACCGCCAGACGGCACAGAATGCTCTTGCTTTGTGCTGCAGGGCACACAGAGGCGCCGAAGAAAAGCCTCCGCGAGTGCTGAAGAGCACACCATGGTGCCGAAGAGAAGCCTCTAGAGGGTTGAGCCTTCCGGGCAGCGAGTGCATCAAGAAGCCGCCCCCATGTTGCACACGTGGGAAATTGCATCGGAGGCTGCTGGTGTTTTCGGCTCCACCCAATGGCGTGGGTCCAGCCAATGGCGCCGTGGGGACTGTTGATTCATCCAATCCTGCAGCAGAGGGGGCCGTTTGGGGACTGGTGATTGTGTCCAAGCCGGGGGCGGAGCCAATGGTGTCACAGGCAGGCCAGATTGGCCACTGGAGCCGGATCAAGCAGAGGGCGGCGACTTGCAGGGCCGCATGAAGACAAAGATGGCCGCCTCCATGGTGCCCCCACGTGGAGCGGTTCCGGCAGAGGAAGGGGGTTGCTCCGGAGCTGCAGCTGGCCGGGGACGGAGGCCCGTAGGCACGTCCTGGGCTGCCGAGCCTCGGGATGGCATGTCCTGCGCTGAGCCTCTCTGGAGCGGCTTCCCTAGTCCGGAGATCAGAACTCGCTCGGCGGCATCCCCTGTGCTGCATCGGCAACTGGGAACTTACGTCTGAGGATGGAGGCCCCGAGGCACATCCAGAGCGACGCCAGCTGCTGTGGAAGGTGTCTGCGAGATCACAGAGCAGCACGTGATCGATTCTTCTCCGCGGCTCAAGGGAGCTCTCCGTGAAGCCCTCACAGTGAACCTGCTGCAGGCAGAGAGCTGAGAGCACATGTGGTCAGGAGTGCTGGGACAGATTAAATGTTGGATCCAAGCTGGAACAGATCCAAGCTGGAACAGATCTAAGCTGGAACAGATCCAAACAAGTATTAATGCAGTTTAAACCTACCTAAGCAAGGTGAGCTATCCATCTTGTTGATTTAAGTATCGGTAGAGTAATTTTTTGTTGGAGAGTAGAAAAAAACCGTCTTGCTGGCAAGGCGGAAGAACTAAAAACTGGCTAGCTAGGGGCGGGCAGGGGGGTGGGGCCAGTTGGCCCATGCTCAGAAGGGCAAAAGCCCTTCTGAGCTATAGGAGAGTACTTCCGTCTCGGCGCCGTCGGATGACGTCACCAAGTGTGGCTGACTCATCCTGCTTGTCCTAGGAGAAAAACAATGACTGAAGACAAAGTGAGATGACAGGTTTTTCAGGTATGTCGAGGAAAAGAGGACAGCTAGAAGTGAAACTGTAGGGCTGAAAGCTGCCAAGAATCCATGTGTGGAGAATGACAAGAAAAAGGTGGGAATGCTGAACAAACATTTCTGTTTGGTGTTGGTTTCATTTAGATTTAGTTCACATAGGCATTTCCCTGTTCCTAGGGGGCTTCCACTCTAAGGGCTAGGGTCACTGACCTGCATCATAGCACTTTAATACACATGATTAGTAAATGACAATAATGGGGCCTCAGAGCAATAGTGTCTGAGGATGTCAAGGTGGCAACTGCGTTTCACTCTCAATAATGAAGCCAAGGATTGAATATCCCTACACACCTTTACACCTGGGAAGTGAGCCCTTGAAAGAAGGATTGAGGCACCCTGAACTGCTGCTATCCATGTTCTAAACTTGGCATCTTGCACTAACAGACAAACTTCCCTGTTGCTATATACATTTCCTACTGTTGCAGCTGCACACAGATCCCGGGTTTATGTGCCCTCTTTGATGCGTTGTAAAGAGAAACTCTCAAAATACAAGATATTGAGCTGGTAATCATGCACTTGAAATCTCATTAGGCTTCCAAAAGTGGAGTTACCTAATGGGAACTTAACTCATGTTTTAAATTACAGTAGTATCTTAAATGTGTTATATAGTAAGTAAAAGTTCTTACAATTTCTTCTGTTTATCTCTCTTCACGGCAATGTCAGCATTCATTTCATCTACTGAGGGCAACTTGTTTAGGCCTAGAAAATAAAAAAGAAAATGTAGGCTAAATAAAGAAGCTGGACTTTTTCAGATAAGACAGAAAATCTGTTCATTTGAACACAGAAGGCAATAGGATCTGCAAATGACAATCACTAAGGATTCCACTGTTGACTAAAAGCCACAAGGCACATTTTAGATCGAACGCCTCAGTTCTGATTTCTATGTGCTATGTTGCAACATACACTATTCTAACAATATTTTAGAAAAAGCTCTGCCAAACAACGTATAACGAAGTGCAGAGTGCATATGAATACACATCCATGTACAGTGGGAGGATGCGCTTTACAAACCCAAATGTGGGGAAAATTGACACAGGAAACTTAGAACTTGTACATGTAAGTGAGGTATTGTACAAATGAATAGGTGGAAATGCTGGCCTTTAATTACAGAGACTGTTATCTTTCCATCATTTCATCCCTTCTCGAAAGGACTGGCTGAAACGAGCATTTTTTATAAACTTCCATGTGCCAGGGGCAGGTGTCAGTCCCATCATGGAAAATTCTAGTCCTATATGTGCATTCCCTATATGAAATAGGGAATGCACATGTAGATTTCTGACCTGCCCATGCGACGCCTTAACCACACTGCAGAATGCCCCTTTGCTATTTCTAAGTACTAAGGGTATCCGCGTGTAAAGTCAGCCCTTTTTAAAATAACCATTTTACGTGTATGGGAGTCATTAAATGCACCTGCCTTAGCAGAGCGCACACTTTAGTTGCCCATCACACATTTATTGCTAGGAATATACTGGTCACACCCGTGACAGCTAATGCAGACGCTTTGCAAATAAATGTGTGTGTTTGGCACGTTATTTGCCAATTCTTAGCAGGTTTTAGTAAAAGGGTTCCTAAGTTAGCTGCCATCAAAAAAGCAGTACAAGAATATTTTGGGGTGTAGTGTGACTTCAGCTGGACAGTGCAGATATTCCGGCTAAAACTAATCAAACAATTCTGGTCAAGGTTTCCAGCTGTCCTAAAGTTAACTGGATAGATTGATCCTGTTAACTTCGCCTGATTATATTTTAAAATAACCACAGAAAGTTAGCTGGACAACTGCTCATTGTGACACTGAGGGATTGATATTCAAAAAGCTTTGGGGGTCATTTTGCAAGCCCTATTCATGCTCTGGACATCTATAAATGGGCATAGAGATGTCCAAAGCACAGAGACATCTCCAGGGTCATTTTAGATGGTGGCTCTGGGGATCTCACCAGCGTGAGGATGTCCAAGTCTGAACAGGGGCATTCCCAGGAGCCTGGACATCCCCACCTGATCTCAGAAATGTCATGAATGTCCGGCATTGCATCTAAGTTTAGACCTGCTCCAAGTGCCTGAAAAGTGCTTCTTTTGACTGAAAAACATCTAGAGAGTATACAGAAGAAAGCACTTCACCATCCCTAGTACTCAGCACAAGTTCAATGATAGCAGCAGTGGGAGCTGAACCCTGGCTTCCTTGTTCTTAGCCCACTACTCTAACCATTAGGCTATTCCTAGAGATCCAGGGTCTGAAATATTATTCTGGGAATGTCTAAGTAGAAACCCTCACAGACATTCATAGCTAGTACATCCACATGTCTGCACCGGGACATGCCTGCTTTTTGTTTTCAGATGTGGCTTAAACATCCCAGATTGCACTTGGACATCCTTTCTAAAATTCCCCTCTTTCTGTATTTGCAGGATGTGCAAACAACGTAAACTATGGTGATCCCGATATTCAGCAGCGCTAATCAGTTTGTGCTGCTGAATATCCCCACAGATCACCCTGAAAACATGCAGTAAGAAGAGCTGAGGTGGTCCTTAGTCATTCAGCGGCGATATTCAGCCGCTAAACCGGATTGGCAAATTCCAATTGAATATCACTGCTGATTGGATAGCAAGACAGATTGCTGGCAAACTTGGATATTTAGCCCCAGATGCTGAATAGCCTCTGGCGCCGAATATCTGGTTTTAGTTTTGGCCATGACAGTCAGGTTTTTTAGCAGATTGTCTGCTGTGATCTGGATATTTGCCTCTGAATGTCAATTTATTTGTGATTCAAATGATTATTTCCTTGCATTCAAAAATTGTTTGAGATTTCTTTCATTTTGTTTAACAGCATAATCTCAGCGATGACTTAATTGTATTAACATTACCAGTTAGATAGATTATGAAGTGCTGTATGTCTCGTAGAATCCTACCCACCCACTCACCTCATACCTAGCCTGCTTCCAGCTTTTCAAAGGCAGTTTTCCAAAAGCAAAGTTCAGATGTCTTTGAAACTTTATTCAACTAAGTGAAGATCTCTGGGATTTTTGATGACTTAACAAAATATGATGCACTACATAGAAATAGCGGTAAATATTCAGCAGTTGCTGACCGCATAAAACAATATAGTTTATATGTGAACTCTATTTGGATTTTCAGCCAGGCTATGTATCAGACCATGAGTCCTAAAAATTCAAGCAGAACTTTATGCAGATATCTTATCCACAGAAAGTTATTCTTATCATTTCTGCATTCACAGTTGAACACATAGGGCCCAATTCTGAAAGGGGAACATCCTGCCAGCCCGGCATCTAGGATTTGAACAGGCTGATCTAGTCCCCAATTCTGTGCCCATGGGAGCTAGACATTCCCGTGGGATCAGAAACGTGTCTGGATGACCAGCCTGTGCCTGGATGGGCAGGCCGTCCACCGATTCTGTGCCACCGGATGTCACATTGTTTCCCTGCACAGGCATGCCCTAGCTCCATGGAGCCACGGTGCTGTGATATCCTATTGCCATGGCACCGCGGCTCCATTAAGGAGCCGCGATCCCCGGCTGCCACTACAAAGTTCATTCTCCACAGCCTGACCCCCGATGTGGCCTTTCAAATGAAGGGACGGGCTGCAGGGAAACTCCTGCACCTCCTCACTCCGCAGACCTGGCCCTATGCCAACATCCAGGGGGACTTATTCTGCCTCCAAGATGGAATAAGTCCCCCATCCATGTTGACGGCCTCGGATGTACAGGGTCAATCTCAGGATCGGCCCTGTATGTCCAGGGTCGCATCCTCACCCACCGCCTGCTCTCGCTCCCCCCTCAGCCCGCTCCCATCTAGAGATCCCCATACATCTCCTATGTATGTGTGGGGAGCTTTGGGCAGGGGATACAGTCCCAGTGTTTAGCAAGGATGGACATCCTACCCCGACATCCATCCTGATAAATGCGGCTCGGAAGGACCCCCATAGGGGCCGGCATTGTTTAAGTGGCTGGCCATCATTGTTTTAACTTAGACCCAGATATTCATTGCCAGCATAGTGTTGCAGCTGACTGGACAGCAGTGATATTCAGCCGTTGCCCAGCTAGCTAAAGCAGCTAAAGTGGAGTGGAGGAGTGAAGGAGTGGCCTAGTGGTTGGGGCAAGGTACTTCAGGCCGGAAGGTCGGAGGTTCAAATCCCACTAGAGGACAGCAACCTTGGGCCAGAAGGACTGAGGTTTCTAGTCCCACAGGTGCTCCTTGTGGTCTTGGGCAAGCCACTTAACCCTCCATAGCCCATGTTCCCTGTAAAATAGTTATCTCCAAGTTATAATGCCCTGTTCAATGTAATTTCAGTTTGTTCAATGTAAACCGCACTGATGCACAATAGCGCGGTATATAAGAGAATGTAAATAAATAAATAAAATAAATAAAGTTAGGACAGTCTTTATTCTTCCGAACTTTAGCCACTTTGAAGTAACTGGGCAACAGCTGAATACACTTTTAGCTTCGGGGTATCTAGCAGTGGTAGAGGGGGATCATTCAATGGCACAAAATGGCTATGTACCGCTGAATGTCCCATTCAGCCTGATTTACGCGATTAGCAGCTCTGCTAACCATGTTAATTGCTATGAATAAGCCATCCCATAGTGCTCAGTATTCAAAAGGGTTTATTCAGCAGGATCTGCTAACCAGATAAACCCTGGTGAGCGCAATATTTAGTGGCACTATCCAGATGTCTTCTGACTCCTGCAGCACTGTCCAGCTATGCCAGGGCAGTACGTGGACAAAGAGAAGGCATCAATCGGTTAGCAGTGATTTTCAATCCACTAAGCAGATAAGAAACCGCATCAAGTTAAGTCATCAAAATGGCAGGCCTAACTTGGTGAATTCGGCTATCCAGCTAGCAGCTGAACATCACCACTATCTGGATAGTTTGCAGTGGTCACTTCCGAAACCAGATGTTCAGCAGAAGCCACTATCCAAACACTTCCACTAAATATCCAGCTTCATTTTGCCTGTGGAGGCCAGCATTTTAAAAAACAATGACCACTGTGGGCTGAATATCGGCCTGGTAACAGTTTAATTTTGCATTCTTTGGGTGACTTTCGGACCTGCTCCAAATCCTATCCCATTTTCATAGGGAAAATTTTGGCTATATAGCGATTTATATGGCCAAAATTTATTTGCATAAGTGTCAGTGTTTTCTTAAATGCCCTTAAGAGCTTTTGAATGTTCCCCTAAAATGTTTGACACAATGAGATTTAACTGTGGAACCTTAGTTCTTAAACCAATGATTAGGAAGTTTAGAACCTGTGTCACCCATCTGCTGTTCTCTGCAGTAGAAAATCAGTTAACGTAACTTCAAGAGAAACTGGCCAACATTTAAAGTTACCTCCTCCTTACTGATCGTCCAGAAAATCTGTCCCACTCTTACAAAGGATCCAAATCTAGGTGCAGATGGATTACAATGGGCCCTGGAAGGATAAGATCTATGATGCAGACACTTCACTCTCCCCCCAAATGATATGCACATAATATGCCTTCATAATATCAGAAACAAGATACTCCAAGAAAAATATCTGAAGAGAAGAGTGGAAGAAAAACACCCCCTTTACAACAAAAGCCAAAGTGCGTCTGAAAAGATCCCATCAAAAGAGAAAGTCCCTTCTGCTGGGGGACTGTATTATCAAAGGCAAGAGGCAAGGAAAAAGAAAGAATGTGGCATCTCTAACTTGAATAAGTGGCTCAAATTCTAGTACAAAGATGAGAGGGGAGTGGAGGAGTAGCCTAGTGGTTAGAGCAGTAACCTAGAGACCAACAAGAGCAGTGTTCTACTCCCACTGGTGCTCCTTGTGGTCTTGGGCACATCATTGAAGCCTCAGGTAAGCTTTCTGGGGACAGGGCAATACCTGATTGTATCTTGCCTTGAGCTACAACTGGAAAAGCATGAGATAAATAAAGGGGGGATTTTCAGCAGCCCCCACCACTGAAACTTGAACCCAGATACTCAATGCCAGGGTCATATCTGGCCCTGGCATTGAATATCCAGGTTAGCAGGAAGCTCCTGCAGTGAAAGTTAGGCCAGCTTTTGCTGCACCTCACTTTCACCACTTTGCCATAACCAGGCAGCAGCTCAATATTGCTGGGTGCTGGCCACAGAGCACCCCGATACTCCCAGCGGTGGCACCTGTGAATATTCAGTGGCACTGAATATTGGGCCCAAAGAGTTTTAGCTAGATTTGGGACTGGTGCCACATATACAATAATTAAAGGCTACATGGTACTGATGGCTTAAAGGTGAGAAGAAACGGTAGCCTAGGTGACTATTCAGCTCCTGCATTGACAGAGGAAAGGTGATGGATAGAGGTCTATAAAGTTGAGCCATCATCCCAATGCACAAATGAAGGCTGTGAACTAAATACATAGAGTGAGAAGTTCATTTGGTTGCCCTTGAACAACAGAATAAATGAGATAAGCAAGAATAAAGGCTATGCAGAGTATACTAGGTGAAGAGAAATCTGCTGGGTGGCTCATAATCTAGGCAATAAATTCCATACCTAAGTTCCCTAATGATGGAAGCAGGCCCACAGAGTCAATGAGTAATATGATAAGGACATGGCTGTTCCAAGTTATAATCTATTCAGGAAGGATAGGGATGCCAAAGTAGGTGGCTACCTGCCTACTGATGAGGAAAGTACAAGCGTACTTCTCACTCTGCAGACTTAGCAGAATTTTCAAAGGGAAAGTAGATGCATACTTTCACTTTAAAAATTACACCAGGAAAAGTAACTGCATACATCTACACCTGCTAAGAACGTAAGATGTGCCATAATGGTTCAGACCAAAGGTTCCTCAAGCCCAGTATGCTGCTTCTAGTAGCTAGTCCTGGTCATGAGTATCTAGCGAGTTTCCAAAGAAGATCTATCCTTCTTGTTCTTACCAGGGACAAGCAGTGGCTTCCCCAAGGGAATAACGTTTTATGGACTTCACCTCCAGGAATTTGTCTAACCCTTTTTTAAATCCTGCTATGCTAACTGATTTCGCTGTATCCACTGAAAACAAATTCTGCAGTTTAACTGTGCTCTGAGTGAAAAATTATTTTCTCTGATCTGTTTTAACATTGCGGAACGGCTGTCGGGTAAAGTTTGCCTCCTTGCAGATGATACCAAAATCTGCAATAGAGTAGACACCCAGGAAAGGAGCAGATAACATGCAAAAGGATCTAACAAAGCTTGAAGAATGGTCAAGAATTTGACAGCTGAAATTTAATGCTAAAAAATGCAGTCATTCATCTGGGCTACAAAAATCTAAGGGAGGGGTACAGTATAGGGGTGAAGTACTTCTGTCCACAAAAGATGAGCAGGACTTGGGGACAATTGTTTCTGATGACCTTAAGAATGCCGTTCTTATATTATTAAGACTCTATTCTGTTCTATGTAATTATCTCTTGTATATAGTTTACCCCGGTTCTCCAAGTTTGTACTCCTGTTCGATGTAAACCAAACAGCTTGTTGTTATGGTCTTTATGTTATAATGTAAACCGCGCTGATGCCGAATAGTGCGGTATATAAGAACTTGTAATAAATAAATAAATAAATAAATAAAAGGTAAAAAAGGTGATGGTGAAAGCTAGAAGGATGCTTGGGTGCTTAGGGAGAGGAATGGCCAGCAGGAAGGAGGTGATAGTGTCTTTGGTGAGACTTAATTTAGAATATTCTGTGCCATTCTGGAGACCGCACCTTCAAAAGGATATAAACAGAATGGAATCAGTGCAGAAGGTGGCTATCAAAATGGGCAGTGGGCGATCGTCAGCCCTGGACATACAGGGCCGATTCTAATGTCGGCACTATACGTCCATGGCCGGTGACTTGAACAGGGAACTTGTTCTATCTTGGAGGCAGGCCCAGGGCGTGGAAGGAGCGGGGGGGGGGGGGCCCCGAGGACATGCCCCGCAGCCCGATCCTGGCCTTAGAAGGTCAGATCGGCGTTTCAGGCTGCGGGGAAAGTATTGTGGGAGTCGGCAGCCAGGGATCGCAGCTTTAAAATGGAGCTGCAGTGCCATGGCAACCGGATGCCATGACGTTGCAGCTCTATTGTAAAATCCAGACTGAGATAGTCGGGCAAGGCCTATACATGCAGGCCGGGCTGAATTGCAGTCCCGGCCTGTACAGGCCCGTTAGCAATTCTGATCCCGAGGGGCTAGACGTGCCCCACGGGATCAGAAGCACGGCTTCCTCTGTGCGTCCGGATCCGGCAGGGCACACAGAGGGCTTGTACGTCCGGGATGGAATCGGGCCATATGTATTTTGTCTTGATTAGATTGTAAGCTCTGATGAGCAGGGACTGTTTGTTACATCTATATGTCCAGCACTGCATATGCCTTGTAACACTATACAAATGATTAGTAGTAGTAGTAGCAGCAATAATATGGGACAGACTTAAATATCTCAGTAGGTATACTTTTGAAGAAAGACAAGAGAGGGAAGATATGGTACAGACATTTAAAAACCTCAACGGCATAAATGCACAGGACGACAGCCTCTTTCAATTAAAAGCTCTGCAACGAGGGGGCAAAGGAAGTAGGAAAAAGGGGATAGACTCAGGCAGAGCTGTACCGAGTGTAAATCGCGCCCTGTGTGACTTTCACATCGGGGGCACGGCCCTCCCCCCACCCCCCGCGGCAGGAGAGAAGAGGCATGCCCGATGTGCAAGTTGCCAGCATGCTAAGCAGATCTGTCCCTCCTGACAGATCTGCTTAGCATGCCAGCGAGAAGGCTTAAGGGGCGTATTCTAGCTGTCTTCCGTTGCCTGCCGCTGCTGAGAGAAGAAAAAGTGGCGGCGGCAGGCAACGGAAGACAGCTAAAATGCGCCCCATAAGCCTTTGCGCCCTGTGTGGCCGCACCGCTCGCACAGGGCTAGGTACGGTCCTGGACTCAGGAGTAATTTGTGGAAATATTTCTTTACAGAAAGAGTGGCAGATGCACGGAATAATCTCCCAGTGGAGGTAGTAAAGACAAAAACTGTATCTGAATTCAAAAGAAAGCATGGGACAAATACAGAAGATCTCTAAAGGAAAAAAGGGACTGTAGAGCTTAGTGGTTGGTATGGCAGGGCAGATTGAATAAGCCATATGCTCTTTATCTGCCGTCATGTTTCTATATACTATGCTAAATATTCCTGTGCTTAGTTTCGAACCCTATAGTAGGCTCCACCCCCAGAAATAACATCCGTGATACAGCAGTCAGTACGTGAAAAGGATGTTGCATAGGCAAGTGCACTGGAGGGGCTTAGCAAAGGGATATATGCACCTTAGTGTGCTACTTAGGTCAACTTAGAGTTACATAACAATTTGATCTGAGAGTAAGAAAACAGGGTATCACTTGATAAATGGATATGCATGGGGAATTTGCGATGAAACCGTGGAGGCCCCATTCCAACAATTTTATGATAAGGACATTATAGTATTTTTATAATGCTATGAAGGCCAGAAGGGAGTTTCATTATTTAATTTCATCCCTAGGGCAGTGGTATTCACTTTTAGTCCTCAAGGGCTGCAAACAGGTCAGGTTTTCAGGATATCCCCAAAAAATATGTATGAGCATTTGCATACAGTGGAAAAAAATTTGCATGCATATTCACTAGACGTATCCTAAAAACCTGACTTCTTTAGGGCCCTCAAGAACTGTCTGTGAATATTGCTGCTCTAGGGCAATAACACAGCTAACAGAAATAGCCTTTACTAGTGAGAATAAGAAGGGGCTCGGTAATGTAAGATCAGTAAGAAAACCAATTGATCTGTGATTTATGTAAGATCTATTATGCCCTCCTGTAACTTGGGTGGACAGAAATGGAGTCAAATACCTTATGCCCAGTAGGATATCGGATTTTAAACTTAGAGAAAGAAAAAGGAAGGGGGGATTGCTATGATTTTTAAGCTTGTGCTGGAGTTTGTATTAGTGGACCTCTATCAATTAGTAATAGTTGAATATATATTCTCTAAATTTAGGAAAGCAGGGGATCTAACTGTGTTTATTATTTGTAGAGCCCCGAATTTGGGTACAGAGATTTCCAGAATTACTAGAGTTAATGTTAGACCTCCTAATGAGATTTGCATACAAATAGCACTCAAAAACATAGTTCATTAGGTGCAATACCACAGAGTTAGCTGTCAGAGGTATGGAAAGCATGCTCCCGCCATTAACACAGTGCGCCCTGTCTTAACACAGCCTAAAAATAGCTCAGGCGCACTTATCTCCGCTCCATCCACTCTCAGCCCCTAAATCGCTCGCTTACCACCTCAACACCTGAAGCACAGTTAGCACTGAAATCAGGCCGCGCTAATTGGCCTGGTCCCATGCTAAGTTACCACAGGTCACAGCATGCAGTTAGCAAATGCTATAACGCATGCTAACTGCTTAGTGCCCTTTAGTAAAAGGGCCCCAAAGAGTCATGTCTACTAAGCTGTGCTAGTTGTTAAGACAGCGCGGAGCTGTACATTCCAGCACCTGCACATGCGGCCGTTTTGCACACACAGATATACAGCTGCTCTTAATGAATGACCAAAGACAATGTTTAACCCCCTTTCCAAGTAGGAGGGTGAAATAAACATTGGGGGATTGAGGAAAATATCCCCCTTATTCTCTACTATAGATGGTTAATGGAGCAGAATACGTTTTGAATGCCTGCTCATTTCAGGGAGCAGTGTAGACTTGGACGTGGCCAGGGACATGTGTCCCTTATAAGATATTGGAGATACATGTGTGGTTTTTTGCCCTGTCCAGGCCCCACTTCCACCAAGCTTCCTTGTAAATTGGACATGCTTGGGACAGAGATTTGCAAATTTGAACCTTTCTAAAATCCCTGCTTGCACGTGAATGTGGTAGGCATATTTATGTGCAAGTACATCCATACGCAAAACGTGAATACGGTTTCTAAAATAACCCCCTGATAGTTCTGAATAGAACTTTGTGAATAAAATTCTGAAGACTCAGACTGAGTTAATTACACTGGAGCGAAGCAGTTTGGTAAAGAACATGGGGGGTTGATGGTGATAATGAATAGTGAGGGAATAATGGGATAAAGGGAGACATAAATGTTAATAAATTAAAAAAAAAAAAACAAACCTATTCTGCTCTAACCTGAAGTTGGAACTATTTCCTCCCCAAAACTAATCAAAAATGTATTGTTTGTTCAATGAAAAGATACTACCTTTATAATTTTGTTTTTCTTTGTTAGCTGTTATATCTATGTGTTCAAGTGGACTAACACGGCAAGCACACCTCTTTATTTGGGAAAAAGGGAGGCTTTTTTTCATGTAGGGAGGAATTCTATATCTCATTTTGAGGTTGCTGGAATGAGTAGCCATCTGGTTAAAGATAAAGCTTGGGCAGTGTGTTCAGAAGTTAGCTTTAATGAAACTGAATTGGTTGTGTAATCTCTAAACCCAATGGTCTCGTTGCTGCACGGCTTATAAGGAGGGGGGAGTTGGATGAATTTGGCTCAAAGAATTTCTGATGCTTCATTTAATGAAAGTTCCTTATCCCCTATATTAGGGCAGTATTTGAAAAACCAGCTCTAGATGTGAATAATTCATACAATCACCACCCGCTATCAAACTTAACATTTCTGGGGAAGGTCGAGAAAAAGCTGCTCTAAAACAGGTCCAGATTGTGCAAAGGTACATATGAAAGTGCTAACATTTTATTAAACCAACTCTACAGTTTAACGTTACTTTTTAAAGCATTCATTCGGAATTCATCACTGGTGTCCTGCTGTAATTAACACCATACATCTAAGAAAGATAAAAATAACTAACTTTTATCCTCCTTGCCATGTTGGGGTTAGCACTTACCAGAAAACTGAATTCCCCTCCCTGGCCTCAACTGGACCCTGTTAGGAACCTGCATTCATTTGCAAAGTCTATAGACATACCTTTGAAAACTCGAGTAGCCCAGCGAGTCTGAAGTTCTGCTACAGGCATAATGGCGCCAAGAGGCTGGATGAGTCCAATGAAGGCCACTGTCATCTTCTCCAGATGAGGAGGGAAGACATGTTTATACAATGGAGCCCTGTTGTCCTGAACTTTGACAATGGATTCATCAAAAAAAGGAAAAAGGCAGCGGTATCCAGTGGCAAAGATGATTATATCAACATTCTCCATGGTTCCATCTTCAAAGATGGCTGAAGTTTCAGTAAACATCTTGACATTTGGCTTTATCAACACTTTGCCAGATATGATACGATTTGGTAGATCATCGCTGACCGTTGGGTGCTGGCTAATAAGTCTATATTGTAAAGAAAGAAATTTTTATTAGGCTGCGAGTCAAGAACTACATCAAGATAAAACCAGGGTATAATTCTTGTGCTGGTACAATGGACCAACTTTCTCAGAGCTAAAATTATCATAGCTGTTTATTTCCAACTGGCTTGTAGGCTTTTCTTTTTGTTTAGTTTCAAAGTACACTAGTTGACCTTATGCTGGGTCATTTTGGAGAACTGCACATCTATCTAAAAGTGAACAAACTTCAACTAAGCAGATTGGATGGGTTATTTTACTATGTAACTATGAGCGTTATCTGTGAGTTTTGGTGGAGAAGATTCTTTACCACATAGGGAGTGATAACGGGGATTTGAAAGTAAGAAAACTCAGGTTTTTGACTGGACAAGAAGGCAGAAGGCACAGTGGATGGGGCAGCACTTATCCATTTACTTAGATGGGAAGGGATCGGTGTGGGAGCTTCATTTTTGACCATTGAAGGGGTGGAAGAAGGTGTTGAGGGATGGGGGGAGGGCTCATTGGGTAGGTAGAAGCAAGGATCTAGGTGTGGGCAATTCTTATTTTGGGTGGGGAGGACATGTGGCTGGAGAAATGTTTTATTTATTGGGCGCAAGAATAAATCATATGAGAGTATGTTAACTTTTTTTATTCACTAAGCACAGTAAGCTTGCTGCATTAAGGACTACATGGTTTTCTTAACACATAACAAAATGAGAACTTACATGAGCAATTTTAGGAGCACTCTCACTGAAATGATAGTATGTACACTAAAATAACATTGAGTCAGTAATTTTAAAAGGCATTTCCATGAGTGAAACAGTGTTCCATACAGAGAAATGTGTATATATATATTTTACATGAGTGGAGGAGTTCTTGGGGGCAGAGTTGGGACTTCTGCACATACTTTGTGATATATGTTATCATGTCAGTGAAACAAGCTGGGAAATTTCTGTGTGCTAAATAGCAAGTGTAAATACATGTGGTATTATTTTATAGGGTTATAGTAATAGATAAAAGTATACGTAAGCTGTCCCTTTTAATACTGATGTAACTTATGCACATACGTGCTGCATGAGTTTGGTGGTCGCTTATCAAATTGCTCTCTGATTGGGAAATTCACTGCATTAACATGCCTGGAAACTGTAGCACTCAAATGCAACTAGCACTGTTGCTGCCTGTTCCAGGGCCAGAGCTAGGATTTCTGGCACCCCTCTTGCAATTTATAAATTGGCACCCTCCTCTCTCATTAGGTGATTAGCTCTGATGGCACCCACCATGCTGTTTTTGATAACACCTTAGTTTTTTAATATTTCTTTCACTTTTTGCTGTTTTTATTTATCTGTTTTTTAATTTTTTTATTTCCTCATGTTTTATTTTTCTGCATTTTGGCTCTGTGCAAACAGTGGTGGCAGGCTGGCCCGTCCACTAGGCAGTTGCCTAGGGCAACACACCTCCATGGGTATCACAGCATAAATGGCCTGCTGCTTCTGACTCCCTGAAGTTGTATCGGAAGGGTCAGAAGTGGCCGCCATGTGTGTTGAAGCACACAGCCTGCCACTGCCGCCAAACCATCCCTGACCCCATTGCCAGAATCAGTGGCAGTGGGAGTGGAGACATGGCTCAGCATGAGGAGGGGGGAAGGTGGCATGGCTCAGCATGCGGGGGGGGGAGGGGGGGAGCAGCACGGCTAGAGCTTCTGTCTAGGATGACAGAAACCCTTGGACCTGAGTGGTGCCCACCCCACCCCCCACACCTTGCTTACACTGGCCCTGTTGAGTTCTATTAGCAGCTAGTCTCTATATGGACTAACACATCTTGTATGCACTATATGACGAGCATGCTCAGTCCTGTTTTCCACTCTGCTTTCCCTTCTTCCTTCTACCTCTGTCTCTCTTTTCTTCCTTGCTCCCTCCTCTGTTTATCCCACCCCCTCCATCTTCTCCATCTCTGGCCTCTTTCATCTTCCTTCCTGAAATATCTCCTCCTGCTCCAGCTCTTATAGTCTTTACAGCTTGACCCCACATTTCTTCATGGTAGCTGAGCACCTTTCATTAGCTCACATGCTATGTAGTTAACAAGAGGTCCGAGATGGATGTTAAAATTTTGGCCTTAGCACGCATATGCTAAATAGCACACAGAGGACAGTATATGGTGCTATTTGCCATATGGCTGCTAAAACTTAATTTTTATCACTTTATTAACATTTACATGTCATATGTGATGGGGTTGATATTCAGATTTATGTGGTTAATTTTGGAGTTACCTGCATAAATCACTGCCTTTAAAAATTTTGGCCTTCTGGTTAAAATTTAACTAGATAACTTGGTAGGGATTGGAGGCTTTCAAGGGGAGGGGCTTAAAGGGAACTGTATAGCACCGATATTCAGCACTATCCATTTATCATTTTCTGCCCAGTAAGACAACATAAATAGGCATCCTAAATCTAACAGGATGGTTACCCAGTTAGGTGTAGGACTGCATATTCAGCAAATGGGCTGCTTAAGTGGAGTGGACGAGTAGCCTAGTACTTGGAGAGGCAGGCTGATGACATGGTTTCAGATCCCCCCGGCATGCCTTGTGGCCTTAGTCAAGTCACTTTATCCTCTGTTGTCTCAGATACAAACTTAGATTGTAAGCCCTTCGGGGACAGGAAAATACCTACTGTACTTGATTGTAACTTGCCTTGAACTACTACTGGAGAGGCATATGCTAAATAACTAAGCAGATCCATACAATATTAATCATATAGGTGTATCGCCCCTGAGAATTTTAGTGTGTATGCGTTAGTGTCTTTTCTGACTAATTTAAAATGCTAAGGGACTAGTGCATGGCATGCAGTTTTATGTGTGTGCTAAATGGTCAATATGCACATTAGGCTTCAGAGCATGGTTCTCTTTAAGGCACATTTTACAATGGGATGTTCAAGTGCAATATGGGACATCAAAACCAGAACGTCTGAAAAAAAAAAAGCAGGTATGTGCAAATTCAGGCATGTGGACGTGCCCGATATAGACGTCTATAGAAATATCTACTTAGACATCCCCAGAATAACATTTCAGAACATGGACATCTAATAGAATAGTGCTTAAGGTAGTGGGTTAGGAGCAGGGTGGCCAGCATTCAAATCCCAGTGTGTGCCTTTGTGATCTTAGGCTAATCACTTAATTCTAGAAATATTTCTTTATGGAAAGAGTGGTAGATGCGTGGAATAGTCTCCCAGTGGAGGTAGTAGAGACGAGGACAGTATCTGAATTCAAGAAAGCATGGGACCAACACAGAGGATCTCTAAAGGAATAAAGGGGACTAGTGTAGTTGATATGGAAGGACAGATAGATAGGCCATGTGGTCTTTTTCTGCCATCATGTTTCTATGTTTCTATCTTCTCTACACCCTTTGGATGTTTTAAGGCCACAACAAGCACTTTCTTAATGTCTGTTCGTGCTTGGAGCAGGTCTAAATGTGGACGTGCCTGTAGACATTCCCGATATTTCTAAAATTGTACCTCCCCGGACACACCTCCATCACATCCCTTGCCTAATTGGACATCCCCTCACTGAAGATGTTTCTAAACATCATTTCTAAAATGGCTCCAGAGACGTCTCCGTGATTTTGACGTCCACATGCATGCCTCCAGGTGTCCTAGATCACAACTTTTGTGTGTAAGTTCTAAATGCCCAGAGGTTTTTACACTAATAAAACCATGAATGTATAAAAAATGACCAAGGAAAGAGTTGATCTGGCTGATGCTTCATCATTTATCTTTCTACTTCTGGAAAATCAAACCCTATATATAATGCTGGGAAACAGGAGATTAGAATTATAGCCCCTTCCTTCATCTGCACCATTTGATGCTGAAATGTCAGCCTTACCTAGATGCACTTATGTTCAGGTTCTATAGTTCTAGGAAAATAAGAGGGTACGATAAATATATTCACCGAGTGCTATGCATTGAGGATTACCCTAAAGTAACAGCAGAGGTATACAGAACAGAATTTGTTGCCACCCTGAATGAGCCTGATATTGTGTGATCTCAGAAACTAAGCAAGGTCGGGCCTGATTAGTACTCAGATGGGAGATAACAACAGAACAACAAGTGCTATAGGCTTAGTATGAGGAAGAAAGACCTGGCAATCTACTACCAGTCACATCTTACCAAGAAAACCCAGGGGATGGGTTGCCAGGAGTCGGCATCGACTTGACGGTGCACAACAATAATGACAAAGGGATACAGAATGTTACAAGTTTATTTTATAGGCATTTTCCAGTCTTTGCCTCACACTATTTTCTCCATGGGTGAAAAGGAATTGGCCTAACTTCTAGCTTATCCTCTGAATGAGTTCCTTCAACTATTTATTCTTTTTGTGTCTGATTTTCTCATCTTTTTTTAAACAGTTCATGAAAAAGTCAGTATCAGTACATTGGAACCTACCTGTGGCGAGGCTTTAAACCATAGTTCTCATGGTTAAAACGTGCATTCATTTTATTTTCTTCCCGGCTGTTCTGCACAGACGTAGGCGTGAAGAGCTTAATCAGCTGCTTGTACCGCTTAGACATTACCACATCAAGAGGGAAGCCGTCATCGGAAACACGGTTCAATATCCAGGCCCCCCTCCTGGTGCTGAGATACACCTGCAAAAATAATTGCAAAAATGAAAATGATGAACCCCCGAATCTATCATTTCTCTCACCTTCTAGGGAAGAGATGAGAGGACATAGGGCTGGTGGGTGATGCCAACAGAGATCACAGTGATGGTCCATATACACTTTCAAGGCCCCTTCCATGTCATGCAGTATTGCGTGTGTCTTCATAAAAGTAGATAAATAAATCCTACTCAGGGGTTGAACTATAATAAGGACTATAATAAGGACTATAACTATAATAAGGACTCTACTAGTATATATTTATATATTTTTTTTTCATTATATTTGACCACTGCAATCTCATAAGGTATTTTAGAGACTATTTCATCTCAAGGTCCCTTTTACTGATTCAAAATTTTACTTTAAGTCCATTAATATATTACTTTCTCATAAAATCCTTTAATAATTTTTAATTATCTATAAACTCCATTGCTGTCACCTGGCATAGCACTATATTTTGAAACCTCAATGATTCTACTTCAAAGACAGTAACAATTTCAATTCTTTCGTCAAAAATGTCTGCTTCTTTCTGCCTCTTCCTGGTGTTGGTAAAAATCCTTCAGTGCCCTTCCCGCACTACTTTGGCATTAGTCCTTCAACCTACAACCATTTTATGTTATTACCTGGAGGACATGTGATCATCTGCACCTAGCAGAAATTTTTACATTCATTTTCATAATTACATGTGCTTCCAAAGTCAATCCCCAGTCTAAATTGTAAATCCAGAATTGTTCCCTAAAATTGATTTAATTTTCCAAACCCCATCCTCTCCAACGTGCCTTTACTTTTTCCAGCACCTGTCAAAATTATGATACTCCTTGACACAATGATCAAACATTTGGGGCACTCATTGATTTATTATTTAATTTACTCTGATGCTCAATTAATCGGTTTTAAATTATTGTTTTGTATAACCTACGCATGATGAATTACATGAGCATTTAATCGCATGGGCATTTAAACGTGTCATAGCGGATTTCACAACAAAAGTAATTTTTTTAAAGGGTGAATCCATTTCTCCCCTTCCAACATTTGATTGCGGAAATTGCAATGACCACACAAATAATGGCCATCCTGATCTCCATTCTAATCATCTTCATTTGATTTCTCCAACACGGAATGTACAACGACATCTCATATATTTCTGCCTCTCGGATGAGGGATGTCAAAGACAGTATGAAGTGGCAATTTGTGCAATGCCTACAAATTAATATTGGCTACTTGGATCACCTTTGTTGAATATGGAAGACAAGATTCCACTTGATCTTCTAACATCTTTTGAACTTATTTTAATAATAATTCTCTCTGAGCAAAATATGCCCGTCTGTATGCACTCTTTATAAAACTCTATGTGGATATCCACTCTGTAAGAATCATTTTTCTGAACTTTGAAATCCTCAAAGAATCTACAAAACTATTTCAGTCTTAAAAATTGACTTATAGGTAGTCCTTGCTTGAGATGAACAGGATGATAATTGTAATATCTAGGGAAATTATTTATGTATAAATTTGTGTCCAATCATTTAAATGATGATTAATTGAGCATCGGAGTAAATTTAAATAACAAATCAATGACTACCTCTATGGTTGAGCATTGTGTCAAGCAGCATCATAAGTTTAAAGAACTGGTATTGTAGGTGTTGGAAAAAGTAAAATCAATTTTAGGGAACAATTTTAGATTTATAATTTAGATCAGGGGTGTTCAACTCCAGTCCTGCAGAGTCACAATCCAGCCTGGTTTTCAGGACGTCTTGTTTTCAGGCTGGCTTGTGGCCCCCCAGGACTGGAGTTGAACACCCCTGATTTACACACAGTAGCCCCATTGTCATTGAATTTGGAAGTAGAATAGTACATGTTATTTTGAAACTGAATAAAAAGATTTTTGATTGGTGCAGATGATTACATGCCCTCCATAAAATATAATAAAATGGCTATGGACTGAAGGACCTAATATACAAGTAGAGTGGAAATGGATGCTGAAGGATTTTGACTAACACCATATAGAGGTAGAAAGGACCACAGATTCATGGATAAAGATTTGAAATTGTAAATGTCTTTGAAGCAGAGTCATTGAGGATTTGAAACATGGTGCTATGCCAGGTGACAGCGATGAACTTTATAAATAATAAAAATGTTATAGATTTTAGGTGAAGTGACCTTAAGATGAAATAGATTCTAAGGGATGTTTAAAAATGCCTTATGAGATTTCAGTGGTCCTACAAAAAATATACCAAAAAATGTAATGAAAAATATATATTAAATATATTAGTAGAGGGTTTTATATATTGACCCTATTAGGAGTGTGCAGCCAAAAACAAAATTGTATTGTTTAGTTTTCTGTGTCATTTGCAGGTTTGTTTAATTTTAGTAAACTTTTATTATTTGCCATTTTGTTTTTAGAAATTTTCATTTTGGGACAATTGTGTTAAAGAAGTATCTGTAGCAGCTGCCCAAACAAAAAGCATAGCTGAAAGTTCCTAGAGGCTTCAGGCAAATTTAAAAAAAAAAACAACAAATAGTTTTTTTCCAAAATCACAGGCTGGCCTTGAACCACTGACATCCAGGTTCAAAGGTAGGTATCATACAGGAGAAGCAATTAAATCACCAAAGGCTATGGTTCTGTCTAGCCTACTCTTAACTGTGTCTTGTTTTTTGGTGCTCCTTTCTCCCTGTTTCCTAAATGGCCCAAAATTTGTCTGGTCTGGAGCTCTGTGAATAACCCTTTGTGGATTTTTTTGCCTTGTGAATATATTGACTCCAGCTCTAGAGACTTATTCCAAAGACTTTTCTTTTGCCATTCTCGTGTCAGAAATTGTGTGAAACCAATTGGTGACATTTACCAAACCTAATACAGATACTGGTTGACCAGTTAGTGATGCTCACTAATTGACCAACCAGGATTTGGATTAGGCTTGGTAAATGTCTATGATGCAGTGACATACATTCCGTCCAAGCAGCCCCGTAATGTGGGGGGAGGGGGAGAGGGTCCGGACAGAACAGAGGCCCGCACAGCAGCAGTAAGGTAGCATGGTAAACTTACTTGATGATCTTTGCTGCTCTGCCTCCGCTCTTCTGTCTCATGCCCAGCAGCTGTTCCCCACTGGGACAAAGTCTCATAATTACAACTGCACCGCAAGACTTCAGCCCGATGGGGAACCGCCGCCAGGCACGAGGCAAACTTAGAAGAGTGGAGGCAGCACAGCAAAGATCATGAAGTAAGTTTGCAGGCACTGTTGCTGCTGCCGTACCATGGGAAGGGGTCCATGAGGGGGGTACCACTGTGACAATGGGGGGCCCTCAGCAAAATTTTGCTTTGGGGCCTCTCATTGGAACTTACGCCACTGCTATGATGGTATGCTTAGACATGATTTACACAATTTCTGGCAGGTGATGGTGGTGCAGGGCCAACCCCAGAGTTGGTTAAAAATGATGGCATCATTATTATTAATATTCTATTAAGATGTATGCAATGCAATTTAATTATGCTGTTACAGTTTATTTTGTAGATTGTATATTATGGGCCCGATTCTGAGACAGGTCCTGCCCCTATTCCCCCTCCAGCTCTTCCCACATGGCTAGTGCAGCAGGATGGGGAGCACTGGTGGGAGGGGCGGGAGAGGGCAGGGTCGGGCAGAGTGGGAGCAGACTAAGGAGGCAGGACATCCAGGTCCGATTCTGTTCATAGCCCTATATGTCCTATGGGGTCATGGGGGACGTGCTGCTTATTCCACCTTGAAGATGGAATAAGCAGTACAAATGGCGTGATCAGGGCCGGAGACCCCTCCCCAGGGCCGGGGCCAGGTGCAGGGGAATCCCTGCCGCCCAATCCAGGCCCCAGCTAGCTAGCCGTGGGTCTGGCAGTGAGGAAGAGAGGGGTCTGTGCCGCGGGAGCCAGGGGAACCTGCAGGGAGGACGTCCCCGCAGGCATGCTGGGGCATGCCAGGCCATCCTTGGGTCTGATTCTGTATGCCGCGGAAATGTTTTGTTCCCGCAGTACAGAATCAGGTCCTAATGGGGCCGTCTGAACGGCCCGGATGTGCCCCTTTCAGAATCGGGCTCTATGTTTATAATTTTATAAATGTACTAAGTATTTTGCAAGTAAGCTGTCTAATATGCTGGTTCGGTAAGATATGGTATAAAAGTGAGTTATAGATAAATAACTGCAAGAGCTTCTCCTAACAACACATTCCAGTGATAGCAAATCTTGATTATAAGAGATTGAGAGGAAAGACCTCCAAGTAATTGTGGTACAGGATTTCTTGATGACATGCAGAAGCATACCTGCTTAGCAACTAAGCTGAGTTCCACTGCAAGATCCCCTCCGGAATTCCCCAGGCCAATCACAATGATCCGTTTCCCTATGTATTCAAAGGGATCCTTGTAATCCCGGCTGTGAAAGTACTGACCTTTGAAGTTCTCTATCCCTGTAAAGACAAAAGAATGCTGTATCCTTATAAAAGTACTGTAGATATAGTTAGGTAAATTTCCCAAGGCTTAATTCAGACTGACATGACTGAAAAAGAGGAGTCACAAATGGATTATTAGCCACCTGAAATCACAAGCGTGTTGAACTGTAAGTTTGTTTTTAGCTAGATTAAAAAGAGGTATTTTGGATATATGGCTGAGAACTACATATATATATTTAATTTTAAAAACTGCATGCACATAGCTAACATGTGGGCTATACATCATCATTTGAAACAAATTTATGTGTGCTTCTTATCCACATAAAGTCCTGATCTCCACATACAATCCTGAAAGAGTACTGAGACAGTACCTGTAATAGCTGGGAAAGAATCTGCCCTTGTGAGTATTTATCTGCTAGGGAATTGCATTAAAATGTGTGTGGGGGGGGGGGGAGGGGGAAGATAAGTTTGGCTTAAACTGAAGATTTGCGTGCATTTATTTGTACAGTCAGTAAAGACATAGCTTAGCTACAAGTCTTTCTGTTAGAATTTAATTAAAGTCAGAACACAGTTGAGTTATAAAAACCTTTCTGCCAGTGTTTATTTTGCACCCACCCCACCTTAATCTTTGATTGATATGCAGTTAAGCCAATTAAGAGGATAGAAGGAATAATTTTCACCTTCAAATTTAACTGGTCATCTTCATCTTGGGATGCAGAAATCCAAAGGAATTGTATGCGATAAGGGGCAAGAGATTGGTGCGTATGGACCAAGAGAAGTACCTCAGAGTGATAGTGTCTTGAGGATCTCAAGGTGAAGAAACAGTGTGACAAGGTGGTAGTCAAAGCCAGAAGGATGCTAGGTTGCATACAGAGAAGAATAACAACAAGCAGAAAGGAGGAAATATTAACATCCCATACAAGTCACTGGTAAAGCCTCACTTTGGAGTATTGTGTTCAGTTATGAAGACAAAAGGATATAAAAAGACTTCAAAACGGTTCAGAGGAAGGCGACCAAACTAATTTGAAGCCAGCACAGGAGGACATATGAGAAGAAACTTGACAACCTAAATATATATACCCTAGAGGAGAGAAGAGAGTGGGGAGATATGATACAGACATTTAAATACTTAAAGGGTATTAATGAACGAAGAAACATTTTTCAAAGAAGGTGAAGTTATAAAACTAGAGGGCATAAAATGAAGCTGCAAGGAAGTAAACTTATAAGCAGAGTCAGGAAGGTAAAGTTACTCATCTGTAGCAGGTGTTCTCCAGGAACAGCAGGAATACGTTTTCACATATGGGTAATGTCACTGACGGAGCCCCATGGGGGAACGCTCCCCAGCTCCCATAGGAAGCTTTTGGGATGCTCACCATGCATGTGTGTCTGTCTTCCTGCCTGAAGGAACCATCTTACCTCGGTAGGATGACATACCTTAATCAAGTAAAAACAGACAATTCCGCAGGAAGGATGGAGGGTTGTGAGGACTTTATTCATGCTGTTCCCAGAGAACACCTGCTACAGGTGAGTAAATATGCTTTCTCCATGAACAAGAGGAATGAAGTCCTCACATATGGGACGCCTTAGCTACAGGCTACCGAAAAACCTGTAAAACAAGCCCAACGGGCCAACCAGAAAAACAAACCAAGGAAAACAGCATGAGAAATCACTGTTAGGGTTCCGAGAGTCAGCGGTTAGCATTGATATCAATATCAAAGTGACTCTATGGTAGCCTGGACAGACAGAAGGGCCGGTGGAAGGAGTTGTATCTAAGTCCCAAACAGGTACTGGAGTACGGCTTGGCTGAAGTTGCTGTTACGCTGGGAAACCCATCCAGGCAGTAATGAGCTGTAAAGGTGTGGACTGAAGGCCACGTAGTAGTCCTACAGATCTTCGTCCAACAAAAAGAGCACGATTCCACGTGCAAAGTCCAACCCAGTAAGAAACGTGGAAAGCAAGCAGAAGAATGTATAAAATCAAACTTTATTTGATTATTCCACTCTAGCCACTGGCCAGTGGCTTTCCACGGTTTCTTACTGGGTTGTCCTACAGATCTTCTCCATGGAGACAGAACACAAGATTGCCACAAAAGTAGCCATAGCTCGGACATTATGAGCTGTGACATGACATTCTAGGCTCAGAGCAGCCTGAGCATAAACAAAGGAAATGCAGTCCGCAACCCAAAGCAAAAGGGTGTGCTTGGAAATGACTACACCCAGCCTATTGGAGTTAAAAGAGAAGAAGAGTTGGCAGGAATGGTGGTGAGCTTTTGTTTTTTCCAGATAGAAAGCCAGCTCCCTCTTACAGTCCAATGTGTGCAGAGAAGACTCAACCCTACTGGCATGAGGTCTGGGAAAAAAAGTGGGCAGAGATGAAAGGCAGAAACGACCTTGGGAAGGAACTTCGGATGATTCCAGAGGACTACCCTATTTTGATGAAATTTCATGTATGGAGGATGCACCACCAGCACTTGCAGTGCACTAACTGCAAACAGAGATGACCACTACCAAAAACACCATCTTCTATGTGAGGAATTGAGGTGAGCAGGAGCTGAGCGGTTCAAAGGGGATAGAGAAGAGCTGCCCCAGCACCATGATAAGGTTCCACGCAACAGGATAGGTGGCCGAGAGAGCAAGAGACCTCGCAGGATGTGGCCTACTAAAGGATGAGCGGAGATCGGTCTTCCCACAGAGTTGTGGTGGTATGCCGCCACCACACTTAAATAGTTTATGGTTATTAAAATTTGATATATCACCCTTCAATACACCAGAACAGTTCACAATAATAATAACTACTCACTCAGCATCCACACCATGAGGCCTAGGGAATGGATGTTGGGGTGAAGAAGAGATCCGCTGTTCTGAGAGATCAGATCCAGGTTGCACCTGAGCCTCAGGGGCTGCCATCAAGAGAGACTGAGCAGGAGAGGAAACTATGGTTTCCTGGGCCAGTGTGGTGCAATGAGAATCATGACGCTCTTGTCTGCTTGAAGTGGATTTTGGCCATCAGTGAAATAGGTGACTAGGCATAAAGCAGACCTTCTCTCCAATCCAGCAGAAAAGCTTCGGAGGCTACCCAATGACTGCTTGACACCCTGGAGCAAAACAGCGGCACTTGGGGGTTGCCCAGTATTGCAAAGAGGTCTATGCTTAGCGTGCCCCATATCAGGACATTGTGGCTGGCCACCATCCTGCAGATTGTCCACTCATGCAGCCACAGGACCCTGCTGAGGTGGTCTGCCAGGATATTGAGCTCTCCGGGCAGGTACATGGTTCTGAGGACCATGCCATGGGAGAAGGCAAACTTCCAGAGATGTACCACTTGCCAACAGAGGAGGTATGAGCCTGTGCCTCCCTGTTTGTTAATGTAGAACATTGTGACTTGGTTGTCCATTTGAATGAGGACAATCTTATTGACCAACTGTTCCCTAAACATTCAAAGTGCATTCGCAATGGCTTGTAGTTCCAAGAAGTTGATCTAGTGGAGACTTTCTCAAGTTGTCCAGAGGCCCCTGTGCGCAGGCCATCAAGTGTGCTCCCCAGTCCAGCTTGGAGGCATCCATGGTCAGAACGCGCTGGTGTGGAGGTGGCTGAAAAGGAAGTCCCTGGAGCAGGTTCTGTGGCCGGAGCCACCAGGACAAGGAATCCTTGAGCGGCAGGGTGATCACCACCTTGTCCCTGAGCTGGCCAGAGACTTGATGCCACTGCATGGACAATGTCTACTGCACCTGCATCATCTGCAGCTGGACAAGGAGAGCGATATGAGATTGCATTTGAGGGCTTGCATGCACTCAGCCAGGAGCGCTGTCTCTGATACCAGCTGGAGCCAGGGCAGCAACCATGGCCTCCAATTCCAGCTCCCTCATTGGGGACCCCACAATGGTCACCATCTCTGGAGACCCCCAAAGGCCCAACAAGGCAGCTTCAAAGGCCGCTCCCAGTCTGCCTTTGGATTATCACCGAGGGGGATTGCAATACTGGTGCCTATTGGTTTTTACCTGGCTCTCAGCATTGCCCCTTGATGTCAACAGGGTGGATGACTGATCTATCTGGGGGTCACACTCAAAGGAGTGCCTCCAGTCCATGCCACCACAGCCTCTACTCTGAATGAGCTTGGGTGCCACGCTTGAACCGAGGTGTCTGCTGTGGCCCTTAAGAGTGTCAAAGCAGATGTCAATGCCAGTGCCAGTGCTGCCAACTCCAAAGATCCGAACAGTGAATCCAGTTGTTTCTCTCGATTCTTGAGCCCTTTATGAGTCATCTGCAAACATAAAGTATAGGTGGAGGGCTTTTGGTCAGGACTGGGCATTGAATACACCAATTATGGCAGTCCATCACTGAGATGGTGCAGGCACACCTGGTGCACTTTTTGAACCCACCAGTTAGTTTAGACATATTGTGGAAGATGGCCTCCGCCAAGTCAAAGGATTCCAATGTCCCAGCAGACCAGTGGGGCATGAAAGGAAAGACTCATGCCCCAAAAACCCGAGAGGGAAAAAATACTGGAAAAAAGTGGAGTACCCCAGGGATCTGTGCTGGGCCCACTGCTTTTTAATATAAATGACCTAGAAGTGGGAGCAAGTAAGGTGATCAATTTGCAGAGGACACAAAATTATTCAAAGTTGCTAAATCCTAAGAGGATTGTGAGAAATTGCAAGAGGACCCTGAGAAACTGGTAGACTGGACATCTAAATGGCAGATGAAATTTAATGTGGACAAGTGCAAAGTTATGCACTTAAGCAAGAACAACCCCAACTATAGTTCCACGATGCAAGGTTCCAGATTAGAAGTCACCACCCAGGAAAAGGATCTAGGTGTCACTGTGGATAATATGTTGAAACCCTCTGCTCAGTGTGCAGTGGCAGTCAACATAGCTAATAGAATGCAAGGAATTATAAGGAAAGGAATGGAGAATAAAACTGATAATATCATAAATGCTTCAGTATTGCTCCAGGGTGTGATCACACCTTGAGAACTGTGTGCAATTCTGGTTGCCTCATTTCAAAAAAGATATAGCGGAATTTTAAAAAAGGGGATAAATGGGATGAAGTAACTCTTCTGTGATGAAAGGCTAAAGGGGTTAGGGCTCTTCAGCTTGGAGAAGAGATGGCTAAGAAGAGATATGAAAGAGATCTATAAATACTGAGTGGCGTGGAACAGGTAAACACAAATCAATCTGTTTACTCTTTCAAAAAGTACAAAGACCAGGGGGCCTGTCATGCAGTAACAAAGTAGTACATTTAAAATGAATAGGACAATATTTTTTCTCTCAATGCATAATTAAGCTTTGGAACGTGTTGTCAGAGGAAGTGGTAAAAGTAATTAGTGTACCAGAGTTTAAAAAAAAAAAAACATTCCTGGAGGAAAAGTCCATAAACCATTATGAAGGGATAAGTAGCAAGGAATCTGACTACTTTTGGGTTATGTCAGGTACTTGTGACCTTGGTTGGCCACTGCTGGAAACTGGACACCGGGCTTGATGGATCTTGGGCCTTACTCAGTGTGCTAGTTCTTATGGGGGTTCTTTCATTTTTGACTAGTAGGTTGAATTTTTGTGGCTGGAAAATTTGCATATCCATAGCCAGTTAGGCGCCTTATTGAAAATATACCCAACAAACACCAGAAGATCTCAAATCATCTGTTGTATGGCTAGATTTAAGGATAAGGCACAATGGGGAAACAGTGAGGAAGAGACAAATAACCAAGTGTTTGCCAGTCAGTTTGCTTGTTAGCCTTTGAAGGAAAGCATCTTTTATTCAGGACCTTTATTTTCTGAAACTCATGGAAGGGAAAAAAAATCACAGAAAAAGCTGTGCAGGTGAACCAACTTGCATAATTTTTGCCTTGTTTTGGCTCAGTGTTAAAATCCAGCCTTAGAAGTTTTATGATGGAAAATTCTGGAACTGAAGAATGCACAGCAAGATTAACCTTTTCCTAGGTTTTGATGGCGTCTTGTCTCAACCAATGCTCTGTCAGAATGTGGCTTTTGCTGGTGTTCCCTTACCTCACATTTAATAGGACAGTAAAACCTACTATAGAGATTGGAAAAGGAAAAACAAGTATTTGAAAGGCAGGTAAGAATGGGGATATGATTGCTGGGAATAATAGTGTGTGAGGCTAATGCTTTCTTGCTACACATTGTTCTTCTCTCTTTTTACAACAGCTAAAGTTTGTATGGCTCACTTCAGTGAAACTAGGGAGAATGGGAAAAGATGCCATCTTATCGTCCAATTGCTAGCATCCCTTTCCTAACAAAAATCATAGAAAAAGCTGTACAATTACAGCTACAAGATCATATAGACACTTTTGCCCCTCTTGATGAACACCAATACGGTTTTCGCCCTATTCATGGTGTCGAAACCCTGCTCATTGCACTTCTTGACACTCTTAACAAAGGTTTGGACAATTCAAAACAAGCATTCATTTTAGTTTTCCTTGACATATCAGCTGCATTTGACAGCATTAATCACAACATACTTATTTCAAGACTTAAACAAATAGGATTACTGAAAACTACTTTAGACTGGTTTAAATCATACATATCCGATCGTTCACAATATGTTCAACTTAACCAATCATCGTCATCCCCTTTCCCACAAGAACAAGGTATACCCCAAGGCTCTGCACTATCTGCTTTACTATTTAACATATACCTCCAGCCAATATGTACCATATTCAAAAAATACAAGATAAACTATCATATATATGCGGACGACATTATGCTATTCTCTGAGTTTAGCATAATTAACCCAAATCATAACAAGCTAATAAACTGCCTTATAGAAGCTGAAGAATGGCTTCGATTAAACAACTTATCTATTAATCTCAGAAAAACAGAGGTACTTATAGCAACAAAAAACACGAAATACACTCCCCCATCTGACATTAAAATCCTGAATGCGACTCTTCCAATCAAAGAAGAAATAAAATATTTAGGAGTTATCATTGACAAAACCCTTAGTTTTACAACACACATCAGGAAACTAACAAAAACAATCTATTACAAACTGCACTCTATACAACAATTAAGACCACTATTACAAGACGAAGACTTTAGAACCGTTACACAAGCTTTGGTCATACCACATTTTGATTTTTGTAATAGCATACTACATGGTATAACTAAGAAGAACATCAAAATCCTGCAAATGGCCCAAAATGTAACAGCAAGAGTTATATTCAAAGCCAAACTATCTGAACATATTACTCCTATTCTATACACACTACACTGGTTACCCATATTCAGTAGGATCCAATACAAAATACTATTAACCACTTTTAAATTAATTAATAATATTGCCCCATCATACTTAACTACTCTTCTTAACAGCCCAATCGAAAATAGGATAAGACAGAGAAAAAACCTTAACACACTAGCAGTCCCAGATCTAATAAGGAAAACAAAACACTCAACTAGTAACAGTGCTTTTTCGTTTGTTGCTCCAATATTGTGGAACAATCTTCCAGATCAATTAAGAGAAACTAAAGATCTGCTAACATTCAGAAAAGATCTAAAAACCCATCTATTCAGCCAACACTACAACAATGGAGAAACATTTGTAGTTTCCCAACCACCATAATCGATTTTATTTACCCGATCCAAATGTACATCCACAACATGAATAACGTCATTCTCAAACGATAATTAACTTAATAATGTTTCTTCCCACCTATAAATAAAATCAAAGCAACCCTTGATACCTGTTATACAGTTTAAATGTATTATACAGTTTAAATGTATTATAGTTCAATAATTGTTTGTTATATTGTAATACATTAATATTATACAATTTTAATTTTAATGTAATATAGTTTAATAATGTTTCTGTTATATTGTAATACATTAATTTGTTCCATACAATTCATGTTATAATGTAATATAGTTTATAATGTTCTATGTATCTGTTTTGACTTTTGTTGTAATGTAAACCGCTTCTGATCCTTGGAAGCAGCAGTATATAAAAGCTGTTCAAATAAATAAATAAATAAATAAAGATAAATGAGCCACATAGGAAACTTCCCTCTGAAAATCTGTGCCAGTCTACTTTCTAACTCTGCAGGCTATTTGAAAAATTGCACCATATAAAGACATACACTTGGTTTTCACATGTAAGCAGCCTTGCACCTCCTGCTTGATTTACCTGGAAAAGATTTGAGTGGTAAATGAGGGGATGTATGATGACCACTGCAAACAAGAATGGCATCAAAGATGGCCGACTCCTGCCTTCCATCTGTTTCCGTGATGACATCCCATTGGCCAGTACTGGAGAAATCTGGACGTTTCTTAACACTGCACACAATGGTCTAAAAAGTGTGAGAAAGTTCATAAGAAAAAACTATACCCTGCTATATGAATATGTCACTCTAAAATATATTTTCAACTGTGAAATCAGAATGAACACACACACACACACACACACAGATAGATAGATAGATAGATCCGTAAAATATACCCACTAAAACATCCAGGAGTAGTAAGACTGCATAACTTTATATATTTGTTGATCATCTGTACTTTTAACAAACTGAGAAAAAATACTTCAATTTTCTCATATAGGGATATTGAACAAATGGATGATGGAATAGTCAAAGAAATCAGGGAAGCTAACAATATTTACAGCACAGTAATAATAATGTGCGATTTCAATTACCCCGGTATCAATTGGGTCTGTGTCATGGCAGGACATGCTAGGGAGATAAAGCTTCTAGATGAAATAAATGACTGCTTTTTGGAGCAGCTGGTTCATTAACTGACAAGAGAGGAAGCTATCTTGGACTAGTCCCTAGTGGAACACAAGATCTGGTGCAAGAGATGAGGTGTTGGGGCCACTTGGCAATAGTGATCATAGCATGATCGCATTGATTTAATAAATGGAGGCAGGACGGCAAGGAAATCCACAGTACTATCTTTAAACTTTCAAAAAGGAGACTATGAAAAATGTGGAAAACAGTTTAAAAAAACTAAAAGGAGCAGCTGCAAAGCTGTTACATCAAGCATGGGTGTTGTTTAAAAATACTAACTTGGAAGTCCAGACCAACTGAATGAATTCTTTGCTTCGGTCTTTACTGAAGAAAATGTAGGGAAGTTACCCATGCCTGAAATGGTATTTAAAGCTGATGCAGCAGAAGAATTGAAAGAAATATCGATAAACCAGAAAGATGTATTACAACTATTTGATAAACTAAAGAGTAGCAAATCACCTGGACCGAATGGTATACATCCAAGGGTGTTGAAAGAACTGAAATATAAGATTGCAGACCTACTATTACTAATCTGTGAACTATCATTAAAATCATCAGTAATACCTGAAGACTGGAGGATGGCCAATGTAATGCCAATTTTTAAAAAGGGTTCCAGGGGTGATCCGGAACAGACCGGTGAGCCTGACGTCAATACCAGGAAAAATGGTAGAAACCATTATTAAGAACAATATTTCTGAACATATAGATAGTCATGATTTATGGAAGACAGCCAACATGGCTTTAGCCAGGGAAGGTTTTGTCTTACTAATCTAGTATATTTTTTTAAGGTGTAAATAAACAGATAGACAAAGGTGGGTTGGTCGATGTAGTGTATCTGGACTTTCAGAAAGCCTTTGTCAAGGTCCCTCATGAGAGACTATTGGCGAAATTAAAAAGTCATGGGATAGGTGGCAGTGTATTATTGTGAATCAAGACTGGTTAAAAGACAGAAAGCAGAGGGTAGGCCTAAATGGCCAATTTTCCCAATGGTGAAAGGTGAATAGTGGAGTACCCTAGGGATCTTCTCTGGGTCCTCTGCTTTTTAACATATTCGTAAATGACCTAGAAATGGGAATGAGATTTGGAGATGACAAAATTATTCCAAGTTTTTTAAAACCCAAGTGGCTTGTGAAAAATTGCAAGAGGACCTTTGTTTTTTTTTTTTTGTTTTTTTTATTATATCATAAATGCAATCCTAATAGAAAGAGGACCTTAATAAATTGGAAGACTGGACATTAAATGGCAGATGAAATTTAATGTGGACAAGTGCAAAGTTATGCACCTAGGGAAGAACAACCCAAACTATGGTTACACAATGCAAGGTTCCACATTAGGAACCGCCACCCACGAAAAAGATTTAGGTGTCATCGTGGATAACATGTTGAAACCCTCCGCCCAGTGTGCAGCGGCAGCCAAGAGAGCAAATAGAATGCTAGGTATCATAAGGAAAGGAAAGGAAAATAAAACAAAGGATATTATAATGCCTCTGTATCATTCCATGTTGCGACCACACCTTGAATATTGTGTGCAGTTCTGGTTGCTGTATCTTAAAAAGGATATAGCAGAATTAGAAAAGGTACAGAGAAGAGCCACCAAAATGGTAAAGGGGACGGACAGATACCCCCTCGAGGAGAAGGGGGGGGGAAAAGGTTAAGGCTCTTCAACCTAGAAAAGAGACAGCTGAGGGGAGATATGATAGAGGTCTATAAATTAATGAATGGAGTGGAATGGGTAAATATAGATTGATTGTTTACACCATCAAAATATAAAAAAAATAGGGGACATGCAATGAAGATACAGTATAACCCATATAAGACTAATAAGAGAAAATATTTTTTTTCAGTCAATGCGTAATCAAACTCTGGGTTTAAAAAAGATTTAGACAGGTTCCAGGAGGAGAGGTCCATAAACCATTATTAAAGGGGATCTGGGAAATCACAAACACTGTGGAATCTGTGTCTTCTGGGGAGACTGCTAGGTACTTGTGACTTAGGTTGGCCACTATTGGAAACAGGATACTGGACTTGATGGACCTTGGTCTGACCCAGTATGGCATATCTTATGTTCTTATGTTTATAAAGCATCTTCTGTGGGTCAAGCTTGTTTTACAAATGGAAAATGGCTATTGTAAAATTGAATGGATGTATATATTCATTCAAATATATATCCCTACAAGAGCATGCAAACCTTGATATGGTCCATGCACAGGCATCCCAGGTTGGACTTTTGGTAAAGCTGGGATGGAGCTGCAATGTATGTGCATACTTCATAAAATCCATAAAATTCTATTCCCCCCCCCCCCCCCGAACAATTGTTAATTGATTTAATTTAGTTTATTTAATATATCTTAATTTATTTATTGACTTCAAGAGAGCTTAGCAATGGCAAATTTTACCAAGGACCATGCCACGGTCATCATTGATCCTATTTAAACATGTTTCCTTTTTTGATATATTTTATGTCTTCTTAAAATCTCATTGCTCATTTCCTTTGCATATCTCTATAGCAGTATTACTATTTCAACATTTGGATGTATAGAATGCAAATGCCCTTATTTGAAGTCCATGGGGTTGATATTCAGCAGTGGTAGTCAGTACATTTAAAGCACCTGGCCATGGCCGCTTTAATTAGACCGGGATATTCAGGGCCGGTGAATATCGAGATCGCTGCACTTTAACTGATTAGAAGGTCATCAGATAAGACTTTACATTTTCAGTTGACTATAATCTCCAACAATCTAGGCGCCTCTGTTTTGATATAAAATCTAGAGGAGGGAAAATCTCTCTTCTGTTGTCTAGATCAGTCTATCTACTACGTTATGAAATAAGCAAATACATACATACACTATAGAAGCAGGTACATTATTGTCCAGGAACATTTGTGTGCTACTGAGGATAGCTTTGAGAGCCTATTATATAAAGGCACATATATGCCTATGTTTCCGAGGGAGTCATCGAATTTGAGCATGCTACATGGCCATACTTCACAAATGTTCATGGATTATCTGACAAGCCCCGAATGCAAGCAATAGCCGAAACACTGAGGTCAGGCAATTGTCAGGTGATTGTGGGGAGGACCTTGATCACATTGAGAGAAGTACCAGAAATTTATAATAGCAATTATAACACAAAATATGGGGATATTCAGCAGACCATAATAATGGCGTTTGTAGATGAAAACAGACTAAGGGGGTCATTTTAGAAGCTCTGTTTGTGCTTTGAATCTCTGAAATTGGGGACACAGATGTCCAGATCACGGAGATGTCCCTGGAGCCATTTTACAAAATGGCTATAGAGACATCCCTGAGTGGGGACACCTATCTAGGATGGGGGCGTGGCAGGGGGTGTCCAGGATGTTTCAAAGACCTTAGATGAGTGTGCCTAATTTCAGAAATGACTGATACGTCTCTGCCCTGTCCAAGTCTTACCTTAAAGCGTATATATTTCAGAAGATCAAAGTTCTTTGCATACATCCGGAAATACTCCAATACTTTGGCATTGGGCATATAATTAGGAAAGTCCTCGGGGCTGGGGAAATCACTGAAGCACATCATCTCCTTAGACGTGTTCATGACAACAGACCTGTAGATGCTGGCTCTCCCATCTTCAGTAGTTTCCTACATGAAGCACAGTAAAACCACAAAGTTGTATTATAATAAAGAGTAAAAGAACTTAAAATTCAGTATTAGGACAGAAACTCACCTCTTCGGGGCCGCTTTTGGATCCTGATCCACTTAGTCTCCTATGTGTTTCCTTACCATTCCCCTAGATATATCCTTGTCCTCAGCTGTTGAGTTGTCTGTCTTGACTAGATTGGAAGCTCTGATGAGCAGGGACCATCTTATATATGTGTCTGTACAGCATTGCGTACGCCTTGTAGCGCTATACAAATCAGCAGTAGAAGTAATAGAACACTGATAGGTGTGTACTTTTCATTTATGTTGTGACCATCTTCACTTGAAAATTACTTCAGGAAAACAATGCATACACATTTACACTTACTATCAATATGCATCATTTTGGGTGGGGAGAAGGAAAACTGTCTATGTACATGCTAACCCCACCCCAAATCTGTTCCCAGGAATGCCTCTGCTCACAGTGGGTAAAAGTACACACATGCAGTCCCTGCACCTGTACTTTTACAAGAATATTGGATGAGCAATTTTGTACAAGCCCATTTCTGCAGTCAAAGCACTGTTTTAGCTTTAGAAATGACTCTCCTGAAACTAATGTACTAAAGTATGTTAATGCATTTGCACAGATTAATGTGGGCTATAAGCATTGTTAGCACATGCAATCTAGTTTATGCAAGTTGGCAGAACCTTCAAATTGCGTTAATTCATTTTTAATGTAAAGACCTATGCAAATCAGGGAATTAGCTGCAAGATTATGCAAAAGTGCTTATATTTTTTATTTATTTTTTATTTAACATTTTTTATATACCGCACTATTCATCATCAGTGCGGTTTACATTGAACAACAACATACCTGTCAGTACATGACTGATCTAGGTTTACAGATAACAGGGAGGATAAACTGGGTGTAAACTGGGGATAACTATCTACATAATTATACATAATTATATATACATTAGATCTATCTACTATTAATCTACTAACACAGAAAAAAGATGCATGTCAAAATATACAAAACATCGGGATAATTAAGGCATAATTACGTTTTTGAGTTAACATCCACATTAACTTGTTAACTTTAATGCCAATAAATCAATGCAAAACTGATTTGAATGTCATGAACATGAATCATTAACATGAGCTAATTAATGCACATCAATAGCTAACAATAACACACTTCAATGCATTTTACCTAGAAAAAAGGTGCCAGTACTCATATGCACATGCAGGAGCAGTATTCCATACCACTACACCCCCTCAAAAAAAACCTTGCCATATTTTAATACATTGGCCGCTAAAGCTCTTAAATAATCTAAAATGTTTATGTGAAAGCTGCATTTCTGGTGGAATTTTAAGTGCTATAGAATTCAACAATGGATTACCACTACAGCAAATTAATTTCACAAAATACAGCGGGTTCCAGAGCTCTAGAGAACTGTACAGCATCAATGCTTAATATAGAAAATAATGCCCAGAGGGAGATCTCTTCAATAACTCACATGACACTGACAACTCAAAACAATGTGGCCCTTTTACTAAAGTGGGGTAAAGCTTTATTTATTTATTTAACAGTTGCGCTACTTATACGAGGTGTGATAAAAAAGAAATGAGATTGTGGCAGCCACGCCCATAACTCAATGGCAATTGGCTAACCGCTTATGTCACTGTGTTGCGCAACATCTCACCACTATCCTGCTATAATATTTTTTCATCTCTCTCACTCTGTTTTTCTTTTTCAGTTTTTTTTGTAACACACTGCTCCATTGCTTTGTCATGCAACTGGAGGTGGCAGAAATATGTAGCAAAGAATCAACTTGAAATTTCTGGTTAAGTTGGAGAAGGGCCCAACTGAGTGTCTCCAACTTCTCCAAAAGGCTTATGGAGAAGATGCAATGTTGCGAGCCTTCGAGTGGCACAAACACTTCAAGACTGGCCGTGAGGAGGTGGAGGATGACCCCAAGTTAGGACAGCCTTCCACGACAAAGACGGCTGAGAACATTGACAGAGTGAACCAGCTGGTGCGGAGTAATCGCAGATTGACGGTGCGGATGATAGCTGAGGAGCTCAGCCTGAACAGGGAGTCAGTGCGGACCATCTTGGTGCAGGAGCTGGGGATGCAGAAGGTGTGCGCCAAGATGGTGCCCAAACTTTTATCGGACAACCAGAAGTAGCACCGGGTCAATGTTTGTCGAGACTTGCTAGAGAAGATTCAGAGTTCATTGGCTGAGTTGTCCTAGGAGACAAGACTTGGGTCTTCCAGTACGACCCTGACAGAAAGAGACAGAACCTACAGTGGAAGACTCGACTGTCACCAGACCCAAGAAGGTGCACATGTCCAAATCAAGGTTCAAGGTCATGCTGATCACATTCTTAGACCAGAAAGGAGTGGTCCATCATGAGTTTGTGACTGAGGGTCATACAGTCAACCAGCACTTCTACCAGCAGGTCCTCAATTGCCTCCATGACCGGGTTTTGTGCAGCAGGCGGGCTCTGTGGAGAGACAAGTCGTGGCTGCTCCACCACGACAATGCGCCCGCACACACCATGCTCAGTGTGAGGCAGTTCTTGGCCAACAAACAGATCACAGCTCTCGACCACCCTCCTTATTCCTCAGATCTCGCACCGTGCGACTTCTTGCTCTTCCCCAGGCTGAAGACTTTGCTCAAAGGAACTCATTTCTCCTCTTTAGAAGAGATCAAGGCCACTGTGATTTGGGAGCTGAGGGACCTCAAGGAGGAGGACTTTACCGAGTGCTTCCGTACGTGGCAGAAGCAAATGCAGAAGCACATTAACTCTGGGGGGGATTACTTTGAAGGGGACAATGTGTAATTTCTCTGTAGATTTGTAATAAAACATTTATGGGACATTCTTGTTTCTTTTTTGTCACACCTCATATATTGTGTCCATATTAGCACATGGCTAGCGCAAAGCCTGTGTGGTAACCATCTGGGTTGTTCCCAGCATGTGCCCATGCACTTATCACAGAGGAAAAACTTCACTGTGAAATAAGTGCATTTACCACCCCTATTTAGGAAGCGTTAAGGGGAGATGCTGGGTTGGAGGATCCTGGCAGTGCACATTTGCTAAGGATATGCACAGGCAAGAGAAATCCAATTAATTTTCATTTTTGTTTCATGAATATTTTCAGATTTTTAAGTGCTTTTTTCAGTTAGTTTTACACATTCGTTTTAATAGGAAATTTTGAGTTCATGCTAAAGTGATCTAACATGCACCAGCCAATGAATTAAGGAACACTAAATCGCTTAATTAATTAATGTTTATTTAGCTGTGCTTATATACCGTCTTTCACCTGGTCAGAAGGTTTACAATTAAACAAAGTGGTTTACAATATTCAAAAAAGGAGGAGGGGTACTTTAAATAGATTGTGACATATTTTTGGAGGAGCTGTGTTATTCCTTTCTCGCAGGAATCACTCCTGTGGTAAACTAAGCTGCATTAAAATGACAGATTTTACTGCAACTTAGTAACTACCCCCCTTATTGTGCACCAAATTGATTTAACATGCTTAATCCTTAATGTTACCAAAATCTGCAATAGAGTAGACACCCAGGAAGGTGTAGATAACATGAGGAGGGATCTAGCTAAGCTTGAAGAATGGTCTAGAATTTGGCAGCAGAGATTTAATGTTAAAAAATGCAACGTCATGCATTTGGGCTGCAGCAATCCAAGGGAGCAATATAGTGTAGGGGGTGAAGTACTTTTGTCCACTAAAGAAGAGCGGGACCTAGGAGTGGTTGTGTCTAATGATCTTAAAGTCGCTAAACAGGTAGAAGGATGCTTGGGTGCATACGGAGAGGAATGGCCAGCAGAAAAAAGGAGATGATAGTGCCTCTGTATAAGTCTGTGGTGCGACCTCATTTGGAGTATAGTTGCAATTCTGGAGACCGCACCTTCAAAAGGATGTGAACAGGATGGAGTCGGTGCAGAGGGTGGCTACTAAAATGATTAGTGGTCTTCATTATAAAGCATATTTTATTTATTTATTTAGTATACATTTGTATACCGCTACTTCCAGCGATCAGCAGCGGTTTGATTACAGATTGGAAATTGTCAAATCATGACAGAAAATTTTTGAGGTATAAACACATTGATTAGACAGGAAAGCACAGCACACAAAGAACTATTTTACAGGGAACATGGGCTATGGAGGGTTAAGTGGCTTGCCCAAGACCACAAGGAGCACCTGTGGGACTAGAAACCCCAGTCCTTCCGGCCCAAGGTTGCTGTCCTCCAGTGGGATTTGAACCCCCGACCTTCCGGCCCGAAGTACCTTGCCCCAACCACTAGGCCACTCCTCCACTCCACATATGAGGACAGACTTAAGGATCTTAATATGTACTACACCTTAGAGGAAAGGTGGGATAGAGGTGATATGATTGAGATGTTTAAATACCTCCATGGCATAAATGTATAGGGGCAGAGCCTCTTTCAGTTGAAAACAAGTTCTGCTATGAGGGGACATGGGTGAGGGTGAAAGGGGATAGATTCAGGAGTGATATGCGGAAATGTTTCTTTATGGAAAGAGTGGTGGATCCGTGGAATAGTCTCCCAGTGGAGGTGGTAGAGATGAGGACAGTATCTGAATTAAAAAAAGCATGGGACAAACACAGAGGATCTCTAAAGGAAAAAAGGGTACTGTTGTAGTTGTTGATATGGAAGGGCAGACTAGATAGGCCATGTGTTTTTTTTATGTCGTCATTTTTCTATGTTTCTATGAATATACAGTCCTAGCATTTGCTCTTTTCATATTGCTACTTAGATTACCAATTATAACGCAATGCCTAAGACTTACCTACATTATCATCTCTGCTTCATGTCTGGGTTGTTTTGGGGAAGAGGGTGTTTTGGCCCCTGGTGAGCTTAAAGTTTCTCTTAGCTCTGGCAGCAGACCCATCCACTCCCTCCCCCCAATGATGTATACCTATGCTGTTCCTTCTGAGGTACAGCCCAGAGCTGCTGCTGCAGTACTGGAAGGGCCTGTTGGGAGTCCAGATGCCAAACAGCAGCTATTGGGGGTACCAGATTGTTCCCAGCACCACATGATGATCAGACAGGAGAGCATGGGGTCCAAGAAATGCCAAGGGGAGAGGGCAAGCATCATTGTTCTACCAACTAGTGAGTTTTCTCTGCCTAAGCCTTCCAAAGCTAAAATAGTGATGCTGGATCTGACACCATATGTAAGATTTGTCGTGGGGAGACTTATGCTCCCCAAGATCTTATTGGATTGTGTTTGGGAAGTGATGACTAGGATGGATAGTGTTGGATTTTATAGCAAAGATAATTGACGTTTCCAAGTCTACTCTGTCCACGCTTGAAGAGCAGAAAGGTAGACTGGGTAATCTGGAACAGCAATTGAGGGATGTTGGGATCAGGTTGAAGTTTTGCAATTGACTGGTATCTCTCAGATTAAGATAATATTGCTCTCCACAACAGCATAGAGATCTTAGAGAATCCGTTCAAGAATTGTAATCTGAAATTGTTACATTTCCCTAAAACCAGACTCCTCTCAGCTCCGAAATTATAGAAGATATATTTAAGGATTGTTCTGAAGATTCCACAGAGACCATAGCAGCCTCCAAGATGTTCTATAAGTCAACATGGAAACGACCGGAAGATGAAGAGAAAGGGGGAATTGACACTTTAGTCTTGGTGGACAGTTTGGGCATTTCTGCTTTCCTGGGCTGTAAACATTTCTACCAGAGCTACTCTGTTGATCTTTTTGTGTTCCGAGCTGAACAAGAGCCTGATATTTAAGTGCTTCTTGAACCATAAAACAAAACCATCCTATTCTTAGAGCGTGATCCTTTTTTCTGGCGTAGCCAGAGAGACACAAATGAGAAGGAAATCTTTTCTCCAGCTTAAGTGTATGCTGGAGATAGGGGTTCCTTTTTTCTTAAGTTCCTTTGCTCAAGTCTAGTTGGCTATGGGGGAAATTATTTTACTTTTTTTGATAAGGTTCAAGTAGAAATTTTTCTTTGAGATAAACATTTTAGATTATTTACTTTATTGTTTGTAATATTCTAAGAATGAAGGTTGGGATTAGGGTGGTACTATTGGATCAAAATGTCATCTAGTTTGACAGAGTATTGCACTTTTTCTTTCTTTTAAGTATACCTTTATTTACTTGGTCACTTCCCTCTTCCCGCTTTAATGTGGACTGCATTAGAATGCCTTCAGCTTCCTATGGGGGTTTGAATTTTCAATGTTTTGGTGGTTACCATTTTTGCATCTCTGTTTCTTAGAATTTATTTTGATTAATTTTGGTTGGAAAATATAAAAGAAAACAACATGAAAAAGAACAGGAGGCAGTTAAGTGCATCTAGTCTGTCTACACTAACTGCAAGGCAGAGTCCCTGCCTATTCCCTGTCCATTTTCCACCCCATTTTAGGATATGCAGTTAGCGTGTGAATTAGCGTGTGCTGTCAGATTAGAGCTTTTAAGCACTAACAGATCTGGCATGCTAATTTCTCGTGCTTACCACACTTTAGCTAAAGGGGCCCGTGGCATCTGCAATAAAGCCACTGTTGAGAGAGTAGATTAATATTTGGGAAACATTTTACTGTGCTTTAGTAAAATGGCCTTTGAACTTAAAACAAGACGACTGTGGGACCCTTTTACTAAAATGCGTTATGCGGTTAGCGTGCATTTCAGCGTGTGTTCATCCCTTCCACAAGCCCATGGTAATTGTTACCAGATGCCGAAACATGCATTAACTGCACATTGCATGATGAGGTGGAGTCTGGGCAGGGATGCAGCGGCGTGTGGGCGTTCACTGCACATTTCAGTTCATGCGGGTGTAGAGCAGTGCGCACTAATTGCAAATGCTGCAGTTAGCACAGTGCGCTCACTGCCACCTCAATAGGTGCACCCGCAGTAATTGCCAAGGGCAAGAACATTAACTTTTAAGCACATACTGACCCCACTACCAGCAGTTGTCATAATGTGGTGGCGCCTAGCACACATCGAGTTTGACTCAAAACTCTTATTAGGTGCAAAAAAATACAGCACTTCAGTAAAAGAACCCCTGTTTCTCTTCTATGGCAGGTGCGTAGAAGTGACTGACTGAAGAGGATGAGAAAATGTTCCAGCTCTAGATAAAAGCTTACATTGTTTGAATAGTCTTATATCTACTTGTACAAAACTACATATAGTTATCTACTATGATTGCGTTATAACAGTATTATCTAATTGCTGTTCTGTGTATTGACTTGTAGTTCAATTTGGGACCCCTGGATCAAAGTAAATCATACCAGTTGAAGCTAAAATAAAATAACCCTCTAAAGTTGATGTTTAGAAAAGAGCAGAAGAAAAGGGATAAAATAGCTTTCGGTTGAACAATCCTGTAGGGACTCTTCCTTTCTAAGGCTAAACATCTTGAGGATTCATATGAAGGTTTAAATAAATGACTAACGTTCCTGTTTAAAGTTCAACAGAAGCAGAATGCGTAGACTCGGCTAAAATACCTCTTACTAATCTTTGTTCACTACTTTGTGCTGGTTTCTCCTTAATATTAGGTAATTTATTGCTTACCATTGTGAGGATAATTTTATAAACTCACACCCATCCAATGTACATGTCTACAAGTGTATTTTATGCCTATTTTATGAAGTCTACTATATGCGCATAAGTGGCTAAAAATATGCCTCAGGTTTGGACATGGACATTTACACCAGCCATAGAGCTGCACCTAGAATGTTTCAGAACATGTGCAAATTGTAATATTTTATCATGTAGGCACGTAACTGTGAGGCATGTTTACTAATCTGTGTTAGCTGCTAACATGGCAGATAGCCCACACTAGGAAAACAGAGAGACATTCTTAGCTTCTACCATGTCTCCGTGCATGGTCTTGCACCCATGTGGTGGACTTCACATGACCAATATCCTTTGGTAGATGCTTTCTGCAGAGCTGAACACAACACTCAAGGCAGGGTCTCATCAGAGACGTCTACAAAAGCAATATCAGCTTCTTCTTTTTACTACTACTGATTGTTTGTATAGCGCTACAAGATGTATGAGGATAATTTTAAAAGTAACTTATGTGCCTAAAACAGAGGATTATACTTTAAAACACTTACTTTAAACCTCCAAAGACCCCCAATGTCCTCAGTTCCCTCAAAACAGGTGGGCTCTAGCCCCTCATCAAGGCAACATTTAATGGCACCCAATCCACTTGATCCGGCTCCAATCACTGCAACCCTTTTTGCCATGGTCTCCAGTGTCAGCAGGTTCTGTTCTGTAAGGAGAAGAAAGTAAATCTCATTAGATGACAATTTCTAGGACATTTCTGGTGATTTTACGGAGTTGAATAGCTCTCAGAGAAGTGCATATTATGCCCTATTAGAAGCTTCTTTGGTCAATCTTTGAAAAATGAAATATATTTGACTTTAGCTAATTTTTAATAACAGGATTCCCATGTTTGTTTTCTATTAGTCTCAGCACGGGGCAGCAACATGAACTCACAAAAGTGTTATTTCCTTTATGCCTTGGCACAGAAGAGATCTTGTCAAACCATGGCCACGTGAGATTTTTGAATGATCATTTTGTATGCTTTCTATTCATATTCTTGGTTTTAAATTTCCTTACAGCATTACTACATTTTTAAGACTGCATAAAACAAGTCCGTTTCCAAACACAATGCTTCTGCATAGCCTTACCCTAGTTGATGGCTAATCACTGTGGATGCCTTAGTTCAAAGTGGCAGTCTAAAGAGCGGATAAATAAATACCGAAATAAATAACAGCGTAAGTTAATTGTATGCCTTCATTGCACATACTTTTTTGGAAATTCAGGGCTCTAGTTACTAAAAGGCACTAATGCATTGCTGCACACTAACAGTACAATATGGGATCTATTTACCAATTACATAGGTTAATGGCAAGGGCACCTATTTACTAATATAATGCACTAATGACATCAGCATCCTCTAACGCACTAGCGCATGTTAGTAAATCCAGCCCAGTGTGCGTGCCTCTGAAACATCCCCTGCAAGGTCTCTTTTCTATGCAAAGAAAAGCGTATGCATTATGAAAGCATGTACATGTTTTCTGATAGATGTAAAGGCACTTTTAGAACTGATGTCTGAGTGCAATCTGGGATGTCCAGGTCATAATGTATGTAAAAATGCTGCCCACATGTAAGTTTCGATCCAATTTTAGAAACATGTACGTGCCCAAAATGGACAGCCATAGAGACATGCCCCGATAATAAGTCAGGATGAGGACGTCTGTCCTTTGCTGCGTACACAGCCCTGCCTGCTATTTTGCAAGTGCAAATGTAGTTTGGAGATAGAATCGTATTTTAGAGATTCAACTTTGTGGATGGCAGACAGGGTGTTACAACTACACAGAAGAGACAGATGTTCGCAGGTAAAAGCGTAAAAGCCCTGAGATATACTTTAATTTCAAGGCAAGGTTCATACCAACTGACAAAAAATGAAAACCCCTTCAGCATGTAACTGCAGACTGGCTAACATTTAACTACACATCAAACCCAACCCTGGTTTAAGCCCCATGCTTTACACTTGGGTGCAGAATCTAACCCTCTTTCAGAGCCCTGCATGGACCAATGTGATATATAGACTGTGTAGCCCTAGTCATTCAGAAAGCCTTGCTTTAATCCATGGGGTTCAGCTGCCCATTATACATCTTTACTGCCTTTATGCAGTAAACATGTATACAGACCTGCCCATTCCTTCCTCAGGCTGGTTTACTCTCTCTAAAGCTTTAAACTGCATAGATGACCTCCATGGTTTTCATAGCTGGTCTTATCAATAAAGAAGAGAAGACAAATAATTCAGGAAACTAACAGAACATCATGAAACTTACAACAGAAGTTCAGGTAGTAAAAAGACCAGAAGTCCGTATCAAGGTTGCCTCTGTATACCTCTCTGGCTAGTAATGTATATTTAGGAGACTCCACCCCTGTAAGCTGAACTGGAAACAGCTAGAACTTCCTTCAGAAGGGACAGATTCTCTACTGTCATCCTCCTTTTTGGCTGCTTTTAAACCTTTCCCTGACAACCCATGCATGGAGTCCATTCACCCCACTAAAGGCTCATTTGCATAGTACTCTTCACAATATCAATATTGATACTAAGAATCTGACCTTGGCTAGTAAACATCCCTCATGCAAAAGCCCCACATTGCGTAGCTTTAGAGATAGTAAAGGTTAACGTATAATCAAAAGAATTTAACTGTTTAGCCTCCAAACATAAATCATACGCAATTTAGCTCAAAATCCTTTCACAAATAATTTTCTATTCTAATCTGCAATATTATTTTAAAAAACAAACAAAATGAAAGGGGATGAGCGTTACTGAATAATAAGATTCTCTGTGTACCTCAGCTTGGGAAAAGATTTGTAATGTCATCCATTCCAAATTGTGCATGAAACTACGGGCGAGGTATATTGATGACAAATTTTATGTGATGGTTCTTTTGAACATTTTGATAGAATTCATAATTGGACTGATGGCCTGGATCAAACTGTGGTGTTCAAATTAGTTTGGAGCACCAGATTCCTTTTATGGGCATGTTAATCAAAAGAGAAACCATTTTTTAAAATTCCATTATATTCGCTGTTATCGCAAAATAATTGCTCCGTGACTGGCTTAGATTTAGGCATAGAAAACAGAGGCAACTGCCTAGCGTACCAAATTTTCAAGGCACCAGAAATTCAAGATTAACTGGACCTGTTCTCTTTTGCTTTAGAGTCAAGTGCTTCAAAGGGGCTCTGCTGTGACATTCTAACCTCCTCCAATTCTGATAAATCCAGTCTTGCCTATGAGTGCCAAAATCTTAATTTTTCATAAATTTAATATTTATTAAGCTTTAAACTAAATTACAAGAATAAACTTGCGACAGTAACACGAGAATGATAAATGCGGTAAGCAAATAAAAAGAAAATTATACCAAAAAGAAATACAAACATTCTCAAAGTAGACTACAATATAGAGTGGAACAGAGAGTAATAATAAATGGGGAAATTATACAAGGAAAATTCAAAACATGCTAACGGCACTAGGCACACACCCTAGACACAATTTTTTATTACAGGTACAAAACCATAGATTGTGAGCCCTTCGGGGGCAAGGGAAATATATTCATACAGTACCTGAATGTACACAGTTTGACTTGTAGAAAAGCAGTATGTAACTTAGTTAAATAAATAAATTACTGCATTCATTGCACCTAGCCACTTATCAACCCTACCTAGGTAAGAGTCTTCTTAAGGTCCAGAAAAGAATAGAGCTGCTCTGGTACAAAAAAAATATATTTACCCCAGTATACGTAACGTAGCACTTAGAAGGATATCGTAAATGAAACAGGCAACAAATGCCACAGTTTCTTGATGCATAGCAATTAATAACCACCTGCGCTCCTGCGTAGCACGGCTCACATCAGGAAAATCTTTTTCAGGAATAGGCTGAGTTGCTGCTGCCCCGTCTTTTTAAGAGGCAAAAACTAAACTCTGGTTATGAATGCTAAAATCTTAAAGCCAGCCTTGTCCAGCGAGTCGATTCCACTGTGGCCTAGGTACACTCCTAAAAGAATTTAAAACGAGTTGAAAAGTGCATGCTGTAAGCACTTCAAAATGGCGTGTTTCATTGATGGAGAGCATGGTTGCCATCTGTGAGTGAGTAGATGAGGCACTTAAGACTCGCAAGAACTTATAGACTGACTAGAGAATGGTTTGCGTTCCTCCCTTTGAAAACTCATACATGCATGCAGAGGGAGTGAAGAGACAAGATAAAGTGTCCCTCCTTAGGGTAGCACAGTCTTGGAGCTGTAAGAGCTACTTTATGACTTGTAGTGTCTATATATTTGCGCCTATCTTGAGAAGGTGTGTTTGTGTGTGTATGCGGTTCATTTGTTCAATGTGTGTGTATGGTGCAGTATGTGCTTGTGTGTGTAGTACGGGATTGGGTTGTCTATGTGTGTGCAGAGTGTCTGAGTGTGTGTGGTGTGTTTCTTTGTTGTAGGTGTATGAATGTGGAGTGGGGATGGAGTGTGTGTGTGTATATGGAGTGCAGTTGGGGCGAATATGACGCATCTGTGTGATTTCTGTGAGTGAACATGCAGCGGGGTGAAGGGTGTGTGTGTGCGCGTGCACAGTGGGGCTAAGGTATCTATGAGTGTGCGTCTATGCATGGTGGTGTGCGTGTGGGGGTGGGATGCCTATATGTGTGTGAAGTGTGGGAGTGAAGTATGTGTGTATATGTGTGCGCAGGGTGTGTGTTTATTAGTGTGGTGGGTGCAGGGCTGGAGTGTGTGTGTGTGTGTGGTATGGGGATGGGGTATCTATGTGCAAGTGTGGTACAGGCCTGGGGTGTTTGTGTGTGATATGTACTGGGGTGTCTATGGTATGTATAAGCATGTGGTTAGCGCAGGGGTTGGGTGTATGTGTGTGTGGTGTGAGGTAGGGTAGGGTGGAGTGTGTATGTTTGGTATGGGAGTGTGATATTTATGTGTATGTATGTCTGTGGTACAAGGTTGGTAGTACGGAATGGTGTAGGAAAGGCTGAGGGGTGGTATGTATATATGTGTTGCAGGGGTGGAGTGTGTGTGTGATGCAGGGGTGTATGTCTGTATGAATGTGGGGGGGGGGGGGGAATGTGCACCTGGTCTTTTCACTAAGAACATAAGATATGCCATACTGGGTCAGACCAAGGTCCATCAAGCCTAGTATCCTGTTTCCAACAGTGGCCAATCTAGGTCATACGTACCTAGCAGTTTCCCCAAAAGACACAGGTTCCACAATGCTTGTATTGGGGCAAGCAAAGGATATTCTAAGTCCACTTTAATAATGGTTTATGGACCTTTCCTCCTGGAACTTGTCCAAACCTTTTTTAAACCCGTCTACACTAATAGCTTTTACTACATCTTTCGGTAGCAAATTCCAGAGTTTGATTACATGTTGAGTGAAAAAATATTCCCTCTTTATTAGTCTTAAATAGGTTACCCTGAAGCTTCATTGCATGCCCCCTAGTCTTTCTATATTTTGATGGTATAAACAATCGATCTACGTTTACCCATTCCACTTCATTCATTAATTTATAGACCTCTATCAGATCTCCCCTCAGCCGCCTCTTTTCCAGGTCGAAGAGACCTAACCTTTTTAGCTTCTCTTCATAGGGGTATCCTTCCATCCACTTTACCATTTTGGTGATTCTTCTCTGTTCCTTTTCTAATAACACTATATCCTTTTTAAGATACGGTAACCAGAATTGCACACAATATTCAAGGTTTAGTCGCACCATGGAATGACAGAGAGGCATTATAATATCCTTTGTTTTATTCTCCATTCCTTTCCTTATGACAACTAGCATTCTATTTGCTCGCTTGGCCACCACTGCACACTGAGCGAAGGGTTTTACATGCTATTCACGATGACTCCTAAATCGTTTTCCTGGGTGGTGGTTCCTAATGTGGAACCCTGCATCGTGTAACCATAGTTTGGGTTTTTCTTTCCTAGGTGCATAACTTTGCACTTGTCCACATTAAATTTCATCTGCCATATGGATGCCCAGTCTTACAATTTATCAAGATCCTCTTGCAATTTTCCACAATCCTCTTGGGTTTTAACAACTTTGAATAATATTGTGTCATCTGCAAATTTGATAACCTCACTCGTTATTCCCATTTCCAGGTCATTTATGAATATGTTAAAAAGCAGCGGACCCAGCACAGATCCCTCGGGTACTCCACTATTCACCTTTCTCCACTGGGAAAATTGGCCATTTAGGCCTACCCTCTGCTTTCTATCTTTTAACCACTTCCTGATCCACAATAATACACTGCCTCTTTTCCCATGACTTTTTAATTTTGCCAAAAGTCTCTCATGAGGGATCTTGTCAAAGGCTTTCTGAAAGTCCAGATACACTATATCAACTGACTCACCGTTGTCTACCCGTTTATTCATACCTTCAAAAAAACATAACAGATTAGTAAGACAAGACCTTCCTTGGCTAAAGCCACGTTGGCTGTCTCCCTTTAAGCCATGACTAACTACATGTTGAGTAATTTTGTTCTTTATGATGGTTTCCACCATTTTTCCCGGTACTGGTGTCAAGCTTACCAGTCCGTAGTTTCCCGGATCACCCCTGGAACCCTTTTTAAAAATTGGAGTTACATTGGCCATCTTCAGGTATTACTTTAATGATAGTTCACAGATTACTAATAGGTTTGCAATCTCATATTTCAGTTCTTTCAACACCCTTGGATGTATACCATCTGATCTAGGTGATTTTCTACTGTTCAGTTTATCAAATAGCTGCAATACATCTTCCCGGTGTATCAATATTTCTTTCAATTCTTCTATACCATCTCCTTTAAATACCATTTCAGTCATGGGTAGCATTCCTACATCTTCCTCAGTAAATACCGAAGCAAAGAATTCATTCAGTCTCTCCGCTATGGCCTTGTCCCCTCTAATGCTCCAACTGACTCTCTCATAGTTTTTTTGCTACGAATGTACTTGAAAAAGTCTTTATTATGCATTTTTGCTTCAACAGTAAGCTTCTTCTCAAATTCTTTCTTTGCCTGCCTCATCAATGCCTTGGCAGTGCTTGTGTTTTCAGTTTTCGTCAATTGGCTCTTTTTTTCATTTCTTGAAAGATGTTTTTTTGGCAACAACAGCCTCTCTGACCTCACCTTTAAACCTTGCTGGCAGTTTATTGGACTTCCTTCCACTTTTTTTAAAGCATGGAATACAGCTGGTCTGGGCTTCCAAGATAGTATTTTTAAACAACACCCAAGCTTGATGTAAATCCTTAACCTTTCCTCAAGCCCACCCTTACTCCCCTCCTTGCTTGTACCACGCATGCGCCCCCTCCTATTGACGCTAGAGTGGGAAAGGGGTAAAAATCCTTAACCTTTGCAACTGCTCCTTTTAGTTTTTCTTAACTATTTTCCTAATTTTATCATAGTCTCCCTTTTGAATGTTAAAAGGTAGTACTGTGGATTTCCTTACCATCCTTCCTTCATTTATTAAATTAAACGCGATCATGCAATGTAGTACTGTGGATTTCCTTACCATCCTTCCTTCATTTATTAAATCAAACGCGATCATGCAATGATCACTATTGCCAAGTGGCCCCAACACCTTTATCTCTTGCGTTTCACTAAGGACTAAGTCTAACATGGCTTCCCCTCTGGTTGTTTCATGAGCCAGCTGCTTCAAGAAGCCGTCATTTATTTCCTCTAGTAACTTAATCTCCCTAGCATGGCCTGTTGTGACACTGACCCAATAGATACTGGGGTAATTGAAATTACCCATTATTATTACTGTGTTGTAACTTTTGTTAACTTCCCTGATTTCTTTGAGCATTTCATCATCCATTTGTTCATTCTGGCTGGGCGGTCGATAGTACACCTCCACTGCCATCGCCTTCCCCTTTTTACATGGAATTTCAATCTATAGAGATTCTACAGCAAATTGTGTTTCCTGCAAAACTGTCGTCCTTTGTGACTCAATGCCCTCTCTAACCTACAGTGGAACCCCTCCACCAATTTGATCTTCTCTATCATTATGATATAGTTTGTACCCAAGTATCACAATGTCCTACTGGTTGTCCTCCTTCCAACAGATCTCTGAGATAGCAATCATATCTAACCTCTCATTTAGTGCTATATATTCTAACTCTCCCATCTGAATTTTTAGACTTCTAGCATTTGCATACAAGCATTTCAGAGGCTGTATTTTATTCATATTAATCTGGGTATCGGTAGGCAGGGGTAATTTGGAATCTTGAAGCTCTGTCTGCTCTGTACTCAAGGGCATTTGTGCTGCTTTTGTCTTTATTGGAACCTCTCTACTGATATGTCCTAACTTCAGTCTTTTTCTAGTATCCTTTAAGGATACATTGTTTCGAACCATGCGCTCTTGGGTGACTGTTGGCTTTCCCCTATTATCTACCTGAATTGCTGTGTGGTGCAGGCATGGGGTGAGTGTGTGTGCTGCATGGGTGGAGTGTGTGTGTGTGTGGTGCAGGACTGGGTTTCTTCACCCTAGGAGGCCTTCAACCATTGTGCGCCCCCCCCCCCCCCTGTTAAACCTTAAGCCAATACCATGCCCATCGCTGAAACCTTCCTGGAGCAAGCTCCCTTTTTTCTGCTGTTTCTGAATGTCGGTACTAAAAATGTAAATGAAACTGCCACAGAGCTTTGTGTTGAAGCACACTGGAAGCCCCTGTCAGTCTCCTCCCTCTGACATGCACTATTTGCTGCCATGGTGTGGCTGTATGGTGTCTGTGTGTGTGTATAGTGGTGGAATGGGGTGTTTGTGTGTAGGGGGGTGCAGGGTTGTGAGGTGTGTGTCTGTGGTACAGGTGTGGTGCTCTGTGTGTGTGTTAGTGTGGTGCAGGAGTGTGTGTATTTGGAGTGCAAGGATGCAGTGTCTGTGTCGCTGCAGCGGTACGGTGTTGTGTGTGTGGTGCGGGGTAGTGTATGTGTGTGTTTGGTGTCAGTGTGTTTTCTATGGTTCTGGGTGGTATGAGTGTGTGTGTGGTACAGAAGTGGAATTTGAGTGTGTGTGTGATGAAATTTAGACCTTTCCTGCTAATTTTCTTTGAGTCCATCCAGTCCAGATGAGTGGGTTTGTGCCTTCTTACCAGTAGATGGAGACTGAGAACCACTGGTTTAATGATGTTGTTGCATAAGAGGCCTGTGCAGGCTCCAACTCACTAGTATTTCTGTAACAAAGCAGGCTGCAGAAAAAACGATTAAGTTCACATACAATAGGACCACCAGAAACTATAGGTAGTGACCACCAGCACCAGCTCCAAACTGAGTCCGGGAGCATTGATATAAATCACCCCCCTCTAGTCCATAATGTCCATCTATGGATCCAACATAAAACAATCACCAGCCTAGCCGACTGACCTGAGCTGGACAAACAAAACCGCCTCCCAGCAGCACTGTTTAGTATTGTTATTTATTTATTTATCATTACTTTTATACCACTCCTTCCTGAGATCAGGGGTGGTGTACAATGAACAACATTATTACATAGAACAAATTTTAACATTCTATAATTGTAACATGCAGAACTATATACAAGGCAAGGCAAAGCTTTTTAGGGCATTCTAACAGTCAGAACTATGTACTAGTATCTTTGCTCCTCCAAGACAGGCATGACCCAAAAGAAATTAGGGTAGGGACTGGACTGGACCGGAAGGACCCAAGAAAAAAACATTAGCAGGTAAGATCTAATTTCACTTTCTTCATCATCCCTCCAGTTCAGTCCAAATGGAAGGGACATACCAAAGCAGTACCTAACCATGGGGAGGGGGGGGGGGGGAAGAACATAAGAATGCAGGTTTGCACACCAGCTCCCCAAGAGAGTGCCATCCTTTACAACTGAGCATTCCAACGCCCTAAGACTCAAAAAAGTAATGCCTAGCACATCTATCCCAAGGACTCCTTCAAGCTATGCTCTGCTCCTGAAGAAACCAGCTCCTGAAGAAATCATAACTCCTGATGACACCAAACAGCCTTCTTCAGCCCAGTGCACATGCTGTGCAACCTCCGCACACCCTACTAAGGGAAATGCCTCCAAGCAGCCCCTCCATCCTCCAAATGTCATGACAAAGGGCCAGCACAGGTGTAACTTAATGCAGCTCTGGAGACCCCAGAGTCATGTCTGCCTTGGAGAACATAGGTAAGGTCACAGACTGATTGAGGCTTGCTAGACCTGAAATAAGGGGAATGCTGCAGAGGATAGCTAGACCTGAAATAAGGGGAACACTGAGGCCTAGCTCATTCCTGACAAAGGACAGAAAAGGTCAGTCACCCAACTGCAATCAGAGCCTCACCAACCTACTCCTACAAATAGACTGCATTCAGTGCCTGATTCCACAAGCACACGTCTGAAGAGTCCGAATGGAGCCCTACAAACCACTACCAAACCCCAGCATGGTGCCATGAAATGCTCCTTAAGGGGAAGGGAACACCATTGTCTAACCTGCTTCATGAGAAACATCTCAAAAGGAAAAACAGCAAGAGTCATCTCCTGCATCCTACCACCAGCACAGCTACCTGCACCCATAGCTAAGGCCACATGAGCATCAATCTAACCTCACTTGCCTAACATCCTCAAATTATCGGGCAAAGGTGAATTCCAGAGATGAAGCCAACTGAAAAAGGAACCTTCCTAACTGACCTATGCCCATCGACATAACGCTTGCTTGTAAAGATAGCAGCTATGCCTTAAGGAAAGCGAGTTCTTCCTTCAAAGTCCTGCCTTTACATGGGTCCAAGCAAAGGGAGGAATTGTATCTCCTCCAGCCTGAGCAAACAAAAAGAACTCTAAGACCGCAGCTTGTCCAACTGTGGACACGGACGCAGAACTGACCACTGCGAAATACACTGCAAACCACCTCCTGTGGCCACATGGAGTCCTCAAACAGATAGTGCCACCGTGATGACTCACATACTTAAGACTCCCTGAAGGAATACAGAGGTTCTGCAATGGCTGCTACTAGAGGAGATGGCCTGTCCTGGCTGACCGCCCCCAGCCAGCAACCATCACATCAGAGCTTGCTAGGTCTTTTAAAGCACAACCAGTCTGAGGAGCTCACCGAATCTCCAGCCACATCTCTCTGCATTATGAACAGGGCTACCTGCGCTTGCAGTGGGAGCCACTGGCAGCAGTATAAGTATACACAACCTTATCACCCCCTTGTGAGAAAGGCCCAAGGGCGTTCACCATGAAATAAGCTCTGGCCTGCTCTCCACCCGCTAGGTGGAGTCGCTGCCGACTGGCTGAACTATGTCAAGTCGTACCTCCTACCTCTACAAAGCCAGAACTGATCCTGGATGGGCACCACCTTCGCTGAATGCCTGTATGCATGGTCACTACCAGTAGTTGATAGCATCCACAAGCACTAACCCTGGCTGCTCTGGAAATACCCTATACCCTCAGCCAAGATAACTACATTCCTGCTTGGAAACAAACCAGCCAGAGCAACAAATCCACCAAGTCTGACCTCACCTTAGGCTGCGCTGCTGCCACAACCTTAGGGCACCACGCTAAACAGAAGCCCCATGCTCCCATCCCAGGGAATTGGAGAATGGTCAAAAAAAGCCTCTGTTAGTCCACACGCACTGGCAGCCCTACCAGTCCAGCTCCAAATGTCTTACCTCCAATTGTCTTTATCCCCTTCTTTTTTTTTTAATTTCTTTTTTTATTGTTTTTTTTTGTGTTTTTTAACAGTCAGAGGCTATCTTCGACTCAATGACATCTGGCTTAGAAAACAGATATCTTGCAGGTAGAGTCATTAGGGCTCCAATCCCCAAGTAAAGACATCCTCCCCATGCACCACTGAAAGATTAGCCCGATGCAGCCCCTTTGCGGTGCTTATGGCAATGCTTCCATATCTCACTGCCCATCTACAAACAATTTCCATCGAAGGCCTGTTTGACTAAGACAGAAAAATGAAACCAGCAATACCACAGTTAAAGACACCAAACAGACCCACAAGAAGCATATAGGAACATGCAGCTCATTTCCACTACCTTACTGATGCTGGGGAGCAAAAGAGAACAAAGGCCATGTTGCACTTCTAAGCCACAACCTAACCAGGACACAAAGTCCTTTCAGTACAGTGCACTGATGGTCTGCAGAGAAAGTGAGGGAACCGACATGAGGAAGTACGACAACTATTGTCCCTCTACCATAACTGCTGGGAATGTGAACCACCATCTTATTGTGCTATTCTGTCCTGTCCATACTATGGAGTTCTTTATATTTCTTTGTTTTTTCCTGATTTTAATTGATTGTACACCACATAAATTGCTATGCTCTAAACTATAACCATAACCATCTCACCCATACCTCAGAACTATACTGCAGGCTACAAGATATCGTTACTGCTGCCCTCGAGGAAGCTGCCCATTACCCTGTCCTAGATTAATGCAAAATAACTGTACAACCAGTCCCTGCCCATACTTTACTCCTGCATGAGTTGCGAAAGTGAAAAATGCAGTGCATTACCTATTACTAATGTCCAGCACTGCTAGTATATGGCACTACAGTGTAATAAGTCCCCTTACTGTTTCTTCTTTTTTGTTTTTTCCTGCAACTCTACAACATTTCTGGCCTGCACCTGGAAGCCCTATATAAATATGCGGTTCTTTCAAACAACTGGATGTTAGCCTGCAGCTAACTAAAGCTTTGGCTAAAACTTATAGAGACAAGCACTAAGCAACACCCACCACTGTTAACTTCCTAGACCTTCTCTACCCATATTGCCTCCATTCCAATATTACACTACATCCAAAGGGAAATACCTCAGTCTAATGGGGGAAAGTCTTTTCTTTCTTTTTTTATTTCAGAAAGGCAATGGATGCAACTCTATTACTATCGTTACTTATTTATACACTACCCACTAATACAGTTTGCAGTGACACACATCAGAGTTCTCAAAATTACATTCTGAAATGCACTTGAGGTTACAAGCCTAAATGAACCATGCTGATCCCATCCACAACCATGCAGTGAGAAAACCTGATGAAATCCTGGAAACAACCATGCACCTGCAGCCAACTGGGGTTTTACCCGCTGGCAAGGATGCCAAATATGCAAACAGCTCTATTTAAAGGGCTCACTTAATTCAGAACATTGAAAAAAATGCCATTCAGTATACCCAGGGATGCCAGCAGTATGACTGAAAACCAGGGCCGGCCTAACCACTAGGCAAAGAAGGTGGTTGCCTGGGGTGACAAAGAGCAGGACATTCAGAGTAAACAACAGATTCTGACAGCCAGAGCGGGCATAAAGATTGAACCAACTCTGGGGCCAGCCCTGCAGGAAACCATTCATACTAAATAGTAGGCAGCATTAGCCATTAGCAGTGCCACAAACATCAGGCCTCACAACCAATCAAGCCACAGTTCAAACCTAAAAGGAGTGAAATCTAATACTGCACTCCTCTGCTTATCTAATAATTATTAGGGGATTTATATGCTCTACTTTTTTTTGTTTTAAGTGCCTTCAAGTCAATGCTGACTCCTGGTGACCCAGCAGCCTCTGGGTTTTCTTGACAAGGTATGACCAGAAGTAGATTGCCCGGCCTTTTCTTCTGAGGCAATGGAGGGAAGAGTGACTTGACCAAGGTCACAAGGAGCACCAGTGGGAACTGAACACGGATCTCTTGGGTAGTAGGCTGTTGCTCTAACCACTAGGCTACTCCTCCACTCAAGCTCTACTTAAGTCTGTTGAATACAAATGGCAGCCGCTCCCACCTAAAGATAAATTGACACACCCAGTGCAGCCAAAATAGCAGTTTCTCACTCAATAGTAGCTTGATGATCCGCTGGTTCTGCACTCCCTGATGTAGGTCTCGCACTCTATTAACATACTCCTCTGAACAAAACCCCACAGCTCTCACCATCAATGCTGAGACTAGGCAATCCTTCCCATCTAGCCAGCCGCAATGCCCCAGCCACACTGGCCTTACTCCATCCAGCAGAACTTGTACTCAAGCCGGGAGGCCTTCTATACTGTGCCAACCTTACCACCCACCCACGCCAGCATGCATGCAATAAAAATTTCCCTGGTGGCCCAGTGGCCCTGAGCTCCCCACCCACCCGATAAAAAAAAACAAAACAAAACAGCGGTCCAGCAGTCCCGATCCCCCAACCCACGCCTGCACACAATAAAAAAATCCCTGGTGGCCCAGCAGCCCTGATCCCACCCATTCAATAACAAAAATCCCTGGTGGCCCGGTGGCTCCCGAATGCCCCACCCCTTTCCCAGTACCTTTAAACTGGAGTGAAAGCATTGCCTACGCATTCGCGCCCCCGCACTGTCATCTTGAAAAATGGCAGTGCATGGCCCCACGTGGTGCATCCTGGGATGCACCGGGTGGGGTCAGACTGCCATATAAGGCATTTTTTGTGAAGTGTCAAGATGACTTTGTTTCTCTAGGACAGCATGCCAAACTTGCACTGACTTCTGTGTGCATGTGTTTGGCTTGCTCTCCCAGTTTAACGCAGATGTTTTCTGCACTGGGTAATTTGAATATTCTATTCCAGCGCAAAGAGTCAGTATTAGAGTCACACTATTTGGAGTATAGTGTGCAATTCTGGAGACCGCACCTTCAAAAGGATGTGAACAGGATGGAGTCGGTGCAGAGGGTGGCTACTAAAATGATTAGTGGGCTTCATTATAAAGCATATGAGGACAGACTTAAGGATCTTAATATGTACACCTTAGAGGAAAGGCGGGATAGAGGTGATATGATTGAGATGTTTAAATACCTCCGTGGCATAAATGTTCAGGGAGAGAGCCTCTTTCAATTGAAAGCAAGTTCTGCTACGAGGGGACATGGGATGAGGATGAAGGGAGATAAATTCAGGAATGATATGCGGAAATATTTCTTTACGGAAAGAGTAGTGGATCCATGGAATAGTCTCCCAGTGAAGGTGGTAGAGATGAGGACAGTAACTGAATTCAAAAAAGCATGGGACCAACACAGAGGATCTCTAAAGGTAAAAAGTGGACTGTTGTAGTTGTTGATATGGAAGGACAGACTAGATAGGCCATGTGGTCTTTTTCTGTCATCATGTTTCTATGTTTCTACTATGAAACTCTGTGCTAGAGCTTTAAGAATTGGTTTCTAGCACAAGGTTTCTGCATTGGCCTGAACATTTTTATTTTCAGTATAAACATATAACATAATAAAAACAATGACAGCACGCATGAGGTTCCTGACATATGCCCTGTCACGAAATGCAACAATAATTTTTCTTGTTTTACTGCCCCCCATAATCCTTCATCCCCCCCCTCCATCTCCCCACTCCAGCATGGTTGAAATAGTTATTTCTCTCTTTCCAAAATTTCTGTATTATTGGGCAAAGCTAAAATAGATTCCCTACAGTCCCTGTGGCCATCCCACATTTCAAACATTGAACTGTTTACAGGGCCAGCCTGGCCACTAGGTGGTCTAGGCACCTTCCTAGGGCAGACCTGTGGGCAGAACGGCATATGTGGCTTGCTGCTGCTGACCCCCTCCAATCTTGCAGAATCTTACAAAACTCACCACTAAAGCCATCAGGGCCAAGGGCTTTACACAAAAAAATGGCAAACCTTGACCCCAAAGGGGGAAAGAGACCCCCCCCCCCTAATACCCATGGAGTTCCAAACTGGAAGCCATCACACAATTAAAAGGTCTCCTCCTACTATAAGTCTATACTATACTATACTATACTACTATAACTATAAGCAACAGAATATAGACACAGGACACCTCGCTGCAACAAACTACAACACAAACCATGGTACTCTAAAACTATAAGAAATGAAAAGAGGAGCCTCAGAAAAATAGAACGGAGATGGAGACAGAACAAGTCACCCGAGAACCAGGAACTATACCTAACAAAGCAAAAACAATACAACAAATGCATCAACCAAACAAAAAGGGAATACCATACAAACCTCATTCGCAACTCCAACAACAAACCCAGAGAACTATTTGAAATCGTAAAAGCCCTCACCAAAGACCAGGATACCGAAGACAAAGTGCAACTGGACCCACAAAAATTTGCGGGCCACATCCAAGAAAAGTTCCACTCAGCAGAACAAACAAGACCCAGCCCAACCCCAAAGACTATCACACCCTTGAACACCTAGGGAACATTCAACACCCCATCCACGGAGCAACTCTCCCACATCATCTCAGCAATCAAGACAAGCACTGCCCCCACGGACCCCTGCCCAGTGCCCTGGATCAAGGCCACCAAATCAAACTTCATCCAAACCATCCACAAGATAGTACACTCCTCCCTAATCCAAGGGCACATGCCAAATCAATTGAAGCTCGCAACAATAAGACCTATCCCGAAGAAATCCACACTTGACAAGAACAATCCAACAGCATACAGACCCATCTCTAGCATACCACTTTTAGCAAAAATAATCGAAAAAACTGTACAGCACCAACTACAAGAACACATAGACAACCACGCTCCCTGGACAACAATCAACACGGGTTCCGCCCCAACCACGGGGTAGAAACTCTTCTGATATACCTCTTCGACAGCGTCCTCCACATCATAGACAACACCAAGAAAGGCATATTCATGATATTCATTGACATCTCATCTGCATTTGACACAGTTAACCACAAGACTCTATTGGATAGACTACAGAACATCGGTCTACACGGTGCCACCCTGAATTGGTTCCATTCATACCTAACCGACAGACAAATACAGGTCAAAGTAGGACACAACACATCTCGACCCATAAAAAAGTCAAACAAGGAGTGCCACAGGGATCGGCCCTTTCAGCTCTCCTATTCAACCTATACATCCAGCCAATATGTGCCATCATGAAAGAGCACCACATACATTATACAATCTACGCAGATGACATCATGATCTACACACCCATCTCAGTCAACAACCCGGACTACACCAACATAACAAACTGCCTCACCCAAATGGCAAACTGGCTTCAGGAAAACAACTTATCAATTAACTACAGCAAGACGGAGGCACTGATCATCACGCGAAACCCGGCCTTTATCCCTCCACCCAACATCAAGATAAGAGATGCACTCATACCCATAAAATCAGAAGTTAAATACCTCGGAGTCATCCTGGACAAAGAACTTAACCTCCAAGCACACATAGGCAGAGCAACCAAAAGTGCATACCTAAGAATGCGACTCATCAGAAGACTCAAGCCCCTCCTCGACCCAGAGCACTTTTGCATCGTTTGCCAGGCACTGATAACCCCTCTACTAGACTTCTGCAATCCAATATTCACCAGGCTACCAAAGCAGACCCTCAGACCACTACAACTGGCCCAAAACACAGCTGCCTGCATAATAGCCGGTACTACAAGACACGATCACATCACACCCATACTGAAAGAACTGCACTGGCTCCCAATCATCTCACACATCAAATACAAGACTATCATAAACATATTCAAGATCAAACAACACTCCTCTGCCATAAGCCTACACACACTCATACAACCCGACACAAGCACACGGCAAAGAAGAAGAGGCACCTCCAATCGGGTTAACACCCCAAAAGACTTCACCAAGACCCGCAAAGACACCACAACGAGCAATCTCCCTGGCTGCTCCATCCATATGGAACTCCCTCCCAGATGATCTTAGACTAACCACAGAAATCAAAAGACTTCCGAAAACAGCTGAAGACAACCCTGTTCATCGATTACTATGGACATACCCCCTGAACCAGCATACAAGTCAGATCATCAACCCCCCCCCCCACCACCCCAAGACTGTATATAAGACTGTATAATAGCTCATGATGTATAATAGCGCACTATGTACATAAACCAAATCTAATCACATCCCCGCCAACACATACACACCACTCTGTACACTGCATGAAAACATTTGCCCCTTGATCGTTTGCCGTGGAAACCGCTTTGATTGAATGATAAGGCGGTATATAAATACCATAAAATAAAATAAAATAAATAAGTCACTCCAGGAAACTCCATCTGTTTTTAGATCAAAGTACAGGAAAATTTTGGTTATAGACATTGAGTCCATATATAGAGCCCAAAAGGATTTCTGCCCCAGCAATACTAGCAAGAAAAGATACACGTCGCTCAATGATCTTTTATGATCCGTAGAACCAGCAATGGAAGAAACTTGCTACTCTGGCTTTCCTTGTTCCTAATGAAGCTGCATACGCTTCCCCTTCCCAGCTTCTTTTAATTTAGCATGCTCCAAATCATCAAGATGTATTTCTTGAAGACACATCTGCATCCCATGGCGCTTCAATGTTTGTAATACTTTATAGAGCTTGACAGGGGAGTTAATATCACCCACATTCCAAGAAGCACATCGAAGAGATAATAGAGACATTATCCCTCAGACATGGCCGCCAACATCATCTCCCAAGATAGTAAAACAGTAGTAAATTGGTCCTCCCAGCCCTAACCCCAATATTCAATATTCATCTTTCCCCATATAATACATTTGATCCACCACAGCCATGCACTCCTAAGTGCTATCTCATATTCCTTAACTCCTCCTTCTCCCATCTCCATCCTACCAATCCCAAAGTACTCACACACCCATACATCCTTCTGTACATATCTCTATGTAGATTAAACTCACTCACACCCAAAGGATCACCATTGAGGCTTAGGGGCCACCCTCTGTACCCACCTAACACACTCCCCATAACCACACCCTATACAATTATTAGAACAACACAGCAGTCCCATATGTATTAATATTCTCCATTGGCTCATTGCAACCTCTGGAATCAAGACTTCCAAAGGATGCTGACTTAAGTCCAGGACTGAGAATAAGGAGAAAATGACAAAGTGCACAAGTCTATAGTACTGCTGGACTAAGAGTAAGAGTCACTTGACAACAAGAGAGTGTTAGGGATCTTGCAAAAACGTTCTCTGTCCAGTGAGAGACTTCTGAATAGGATTGGCCTCCTTTCCACATTGCTCAAAGAATGGGTGCTACTGTTTATGTCAAATAGAAGTATCAAATCAAATAGCATCAGCATAATAAATTGCTGATGGGCTATACAGTACTGAGTAGATAGGCAGCCACCAGAGCTGATGAGTTGTACTCCATAAAACTGAAAGTTTCTAATCATGCACCAACAGGCGCAAAATAAAACCAGCCTCATTCAGGTACAAGCACCTCTTTCCCCATTCGAGTTCTATAGGCTGTGCAATGCTTAAGTCATGCACAGAAGCACAGTAGGTTTCCTTAGAACCCTGGTATCAAGAACTGTTCAGGAGTCTCCATTGCTTAAACAGCTATTCCACGTAATCTCTAATTAGGAAACATATTCCACTAGCATAAGGCAGTCCCCACTGAGAAAACATTTAATCCAAGACTTGCTTAACTTTTAGTCAGCCTCACCAAGAATACTTCAGCTTCTGCCAAAGGTATGAATTCTTTTTGACCAATGCCGCCAAGAGAAAATAGCAACATAAAAGGAATCAGAGTGTTGCATACCAGAAAGCAGAATATAAAAACCCAATGTTGGGGATCATGTGATGCACTGAGCATGGGTGAACATCTTTCTTCCTAGCTCTGAGGGCTACTCTCTGAATTTGCCCCCATCTGCCTCTAGCTATATCTCCCAGTTCGGGGTAAATTCAACTAAACTTTGGTTGATCAATGAGCAGTCTCCCAAAATGACAAAAGCAACCAAACAAGACAAAGAGAAAAGCAAGTCTGCCAAGGACAAGATAGCCATGGACCCCGGCTTCAGCTCCAAGCTTGCTGTGAATGATGCCTCAGTCTCTGAGCTAACAGCAGCAATGCTACTAGCCTTAGATGGATGATTCAATAATCGTTTGGGTCAGCTAGACACTGTGAATTGAATACTTGGTGACACGGGTGAGAAAATCACGAGGCGGCAGTGTATAATGGCTGCGAAGGAAGAGAGCAGTAGGATGATGCAAGAGCTGGGCAAACTCCAAGAAGCACTGACAGCATGTGAAGCTAATTGGGATGATCAAAAAAATTGCTCAGAGTAGAAATCTGCACTTTGTCGATGCAGGAGACCCTTGAAGAACTGGCTGTCTGAGGTGCCTCCATAGGGGGAACAACTGAGTGTGGAGAAAATCAAGAGAGGCCATCGGTTAGGCCCCAAAAAATCTAATGAGCAAAGGCCATGGAGTTTTCATAGTTACAGTTTTGAATTATGCCCTGGATGCTGCATTATTTCAGAAATATAAACAGACGATGGATCTTATCTTCTAGAAGCAGAAAATGTTATTTCAAGATTATTTAATCAAGGTGGCCACTCAGAGGAAAGAATTCTCATCAGTATGTTGAAAACACTTTGATCATCTTGCACTTCAATACCCCACTTTGCCTTAGATCAATAAGTGAAAAAACCCACGGTGGCACCATTATGAATGAGCCACCAGCAGCCTTATTCCCAGTGGCAGAACAGAGATGGCAGCTGCAGCCATGGTAAAGAAGAGGTGAAACAACTGGCAGGGACCCAACTCCTGGTGTCGGAATAAGGCAGGAAACATGGCTACAAGGAAGAAGAGGCGAGGCTACAGCTGGGGACCCAACTCCTGGCAGCAAAACAAAGATGGGAGCCATTCTCAGGAACCTAACTTCCAGCAGCAGAAAAGCAGAAACCATGGCTGTGGTGAAGAACAGATCCGGCTGCTACTGGGGATCCATCTCCTGGAGGCAGAGGTGGAGAAGGGAGGGCCTAGTTGTCCAGTAAGATACTGGAGGGAGGAGAGGCAGTGGCTTAGGGGGAGGAAGGGAATTGTGATGGAAGGAGAGAGAGTGCAAGGGAAAGGGAGGGATGGAAGGAAGCCTATGGTGAAAGGGTATGGAGGAACAGAAGCTTGAATTGAAGGATCGAGAATGTGAAGGGAGGGGTGGATATGCCTTTTGGGAACTGGGGAAGGGGAAATGCACCTTTGTATCTTGCTGAAAGAATGCCCTTTTCAACTTTTTTCATACTAATGCACTCGTCCCCCCTTCCCCTATACACACACTCATCTGGGCATAAGGATGGGGTATACTGTATACCAGTGATTCTCAACCCAGTCCTCTGGGACCCTCAGGCCAGTCAGGTTTTCAGGATATCCACAATGAATATGCATGAGACAGAAGCAGTGCATGCAGATCTATCTCATGCATATTCATTGTGGATATCCTGAAAATCTGACTGAGAACCACTGCTGTATACTGATTCCTGTTTACTTCATTGCTTCAACTGGTTCTTTATCTAAATTTTAAAATGCAAACATCAAAAAAGTTAGTATTTTTAGATTCAGAAGGGCTGGTGTTTTATTTATTTAACATTTTTATACCATCTTTCTACAAGTCAAGAAGGTTTACAGAGAACTATGTAATCATAACATTAAAAGACAGAAATAGTTGTGCACATTACATTTAACAAATAAGCCTTAAACTAAATGCAGGGTTCTGGGATACTAAAAAGGAGACATTAACTATGTACAATCACATGAATTTTGGGGTCCGGTATTCAATTAGGCAGGCTTTGCGCTGCTACGGCACATAGCCTTGCCCACCGACCCCTAACCCCGGACATGCAGCCCCAGCATTGAATATCTGGGGTTTGCCGTACACACCGGGAGCCGCATTAGCTAACTGGGCAGCAGCGATATTGCAATGCGGCCTGGACAGTTCCTGAGCCTTAGAGATAGGCGAGAGTTTTCCTCACCTATTTTTAAGGCACAGGTCACTAACTGGGTATCATGCAATATCGCTGCTGCCCAGTTAGGGACAGTGTCCACCCTCTGCTCCTCCCCGTAACACCGCCAACATGCCCTGGTGTTAAATGGCTAGCATCGGGGCATGCAAGAGAGATGATCGTTGATATTCAGTGGCACAAACCATGTTAGTGCCACTGAACATCCCTGTCAGCGGCAGTTACACAGTTTACAGGGCCATAAACTGTGTAACTGCCCTTTGAATATCAGGCCCTTGGTCTTTAACTAGTAGTGGGTTTATTCCTAGTGATGGTCTGCTCCGTAGTATGTTTAAAACACTGAGGAACAAGTCATATGAATGCAGACGTTGCAATACAAAGAAAAAACAAAACGTGCCTGATTTGAACAGGGAAGCACAAGATCAGAATTCTATCAATTCGCTGTTTATATTGCCTGAGGACTCATGAAGACCAAGAAACATTTGTAGCAATCTCTGAAATTACTTAAAAAATGATATGAGCAAGTATGATCTAGAGCAGGGGTCTCAAACTCAAATTGCTTTGAGGGCCAAATGAGGACTTGTAAAGTAACCCGGGGGCCGCATAAGACGCGGGGCCTCATTTGCATAAGGGGCCTCATTTGCATAAATATTTGCATAATGTTACCATACACTAACTTTTAGTAAACATGCCTCTTTAATGAGTATGGATAAAGAAAGACTAAAAGATTTAGAAACAAGAAGACAATAATTAAACTGGGAACCCCAAAAGCCAAACTTGGAATGTACAACAACACTGTAGAAATAAAACTATAAATTAATTTCCTCTTGTACTAAACAAAGCGCAAACATTAATGATGCACATTTCCCAGAGCTGACATATTCCAGTTAATAAATTCAAAATAAAGAGAGATTTTTCTACCTTTTGTGCATTTTTTTCAGTTGCAATTGTTCCAGCCACTTTCTTCTGGTTTCTTCATGTCTTCTGCTAACTCTCCATCGTCTGCTTCCATTTGCCCTTTCTTCTCTCCTAGTTTTTTTTCCATTCTCTCTCTGCATCTGCTTTAACATACTAATCTTTCTCCTTTTTCTCTTTCCTCATTCCTATTTCATCCACTCAAATTTTACCCCTCCATCCTCAATCCCCACTTACTCTCACAATACCTGGCCAATTGTAGATTTGTCTTCTCTCCAGACAAAATATTTTTCCCCTCTCCATTTCACTCCCAGCTCCATCCCATTCTAATCCTCCCCCAACATCAGCTCCCTTCTAGTTCCAGCCCCACCCAGCATCCGCTCCCTTCTAGTCCCTGCATCAGTCCATTTCCAGTCCTATCCTAGCCTCACCATCAGCCCATTTCCAATCCTAGCCCCCCATCAGCCCATTTCCAATCCTAGCTCCCTCCCCTCACAGCCCATTTCCATTCCAAGCCCCCCTCCCCATCAGCCATTTGCAGTTCAAGCCCCCTTCCACTCAGCACATTTCCAGTCCTAGCAACCCCCCCAGCACATTACCAGTCCTAGACCCCCCATAGCCCATTACCAGTCATAACCCCCCCTGCCAATAGCCCACTTCCAGCCCTAACCCCCATTACCCCATTTCAGTCAGCCCCTCCATAGCTCATTACCAGTCCTAACTCCCCCCATCAGCCAACCTCCAGTCCTTCCTCAACCCCACCTGCCCATTTCCAGTCCTCGCCCCCCACCATAGCCCATTTCCAGTCATACCCCCCCCCCTGCCAATAGCCCATTTCCAGTCATACCCCCCCCCCCCCGCCAATAGCCCATTTCCAGTCATACCCCCCCCTGCCAATAGCCCATTTCCAGTCATACCCCCCCCCCCCCGGTAAATATAAAACAACCTGGCTTCTGCTGCTGGCTTCTGCTGCAGCAGAAAATCAGCTGTCCCGCGGCCCCTTTCCCTCTGCGCGAGAGCCCTGAGTGTGCTTCCTCTGCGGCATGCTTTTTAAGCCGCGAAGAGAGTATTTCCCTCTCGCGCGGCTTAAGCCTATTCACTTTTCAAGCCTCGCGAGAGGGAAATACTCCCTTCGCGGCTTGAAAAGCACGCCGCAGAGGAAGCACATTCAGGGCTCTCGCGCAGAGGGGAACGGGCCGCAGGACAGAGCAGCAGAAGCCAGTTTTTTATTTTTTTTTAATTGACCGTCGATTTGGCAACGGCAGCAGCAGAAGCCGTCGCGGGCCGCACAACCTTCTCCCGCGGGCCGCGTGTTTGAGACCCCTGATCTAGAGTGTTTTTGTGGCTGAATCTTGGTGTTCCAAAGTATGTTTTCATATTTTTCTACACTCTAAAATTTATGTTCCTTGATTTTATTGCCATTCATCAATAGGTTTTTGTGTGAAACCCCTATTCACATAACACTTCATTTCATCTGTCTTGCAGATTCTTACATCCATTCAGCAGAAATGTTTAAATTCTAACTTGCACCCTAATTTGAGATTGTGGTATGGGTTTCTTGGGTTTACAAGTTTATTTCATTTATTTATTTAACTGTATTTATATCCCACTTTTCACTGGGTCAAAGCGGTTTAACAAAAAAAGGGGGGGACAGTAATCAATTCATAGGGGGGGGGCTGTCACCAGGGAGGCCAACATTAATGATCTGAACAGACATTAAGGACTTAGACAATGGACATCAGTCTCTTAGTAGGTAGATCTGTGGGTATGTTAAAGGGTCTGGAGAGGGAGTCATTGATGGATGTTTGTTTCTGGTCCGAGGTATTCCTGGAACAGGTTGGTTTTTAGTTGTTTTCTGAATGTTGAAGGATCTCTGTTGTTTCTGATTTGACTTGGTAGGGAGTTCCAGAGCGATGGTGCGTATAGTTCAAAGGCTCTGTTGCAGGTCCGTTGATTGTATTTAGTTCGCTCAAGGGGGGTGGTGAGGGTGTTGCTGGTGGTTTGTCTGGTTGTTCTGTTGTGGGTGGGTTGGGGCAGTAGAGTGCGGAGCTGGGAAGTCTGTGTTTGATAGAGGGCTTTGTGGATAAGTAGGGCTGATTTGTATTTGATTCTTGCTTCGAGAGGGAGTATCTGCAGTTCTCTCAGGACTGGGGTGATGTGATCTTGTTTTTTTGCTTTCTGGATAATTCTTGCTGTGGTATTTAAGGCAGTTCGTAGTGGGTTGGTGTGGGTGGCAGGTAGTCCGTGATAGATTATGTTGCAGTAGTCCAGGTGGGGGAGCATCATAGCTTTCATGACTGTCCTGAAGTCCTGTGGATCAAGGAGAGGCCTGAGGCGTTGTACTGTTTTTACTTTGTGGAATATTATTTCGGTAGTCTTTTTGATCTGTTGATCGTTGATATTCAGCGCTTTTGGAAATAATGCTGCTGCCTCCCCCTCCCAAGACAGAAATCGGCAGCAGTGGGTGGGGGGGGGGGGAGGGATGGCAGAAAACCTTAGGCCAGTTCTGTATACTGCCTTTATGATTCAACATGTTTTACATTCCCTGTTCAATGTAAAAAACTTGATGTAACTTGCTTACATTCTTGTATGTTCTGTTTCAAATGTAAACCGCACTGATTATAATAGCGCGGTATATAAGAAATATAAATAAATAAATAACATCAAAGCAGTTTACAACTTGAAAAAGAAAATCACAAAAACAGACAACAGAAGAGGATGCCACAGCCTAAAGTGCCGCCCATCATCTCCGCCTGCCACTTAATCAGCATGAAGGGGAGGGGAGAGAGATTGCTGACCTGTAACAGCGATTCTCCATGGACATCAGGATGTATCAGCCATACATATGGATGAATTCATCCCTGATAGCGCTAAGGTTGGATCTGCTCTCCTTCCTGCATGACCACTGTTCTTTCACTCCAGTCTATCCCATAGTTTAGGTTATTTAGAACCCAATTCCAGCAGGGGCACGTCCAGGCAGTCCAAAAAATGGATGGACCCAATTCTGCAACTGCGGGAGACAGACGGTCCTGTGGTTGCAGAATTGGACACTTAGATGATCTGGTGCTGCCCTAATCCTAGTTAGAAGATATCCACCAGCACCCCATCCAGCCCCCACATCCCCCCTACCCATGCTCCAGCATGAATGTCAGTGCTGTGGTGTCCTGTCGCCATGGCACCGGGACACACAGCAGGAGTTTGCATCAGCCGCAGCTTCAAACACCTTATCCCTGCTGCCCGACCCTCAGAGGGGCCAGTCAGGGCCGGGATCGTGTGGAGGGGGCCTATCTGCCACGGCTTGTGTGCTGGAGGAGAGCTTCTGGGCCCGATTGCCGTCCTCAGGAGGACTTATTCAGAGGTGGAATAAGTCCCCCATCCATCTTGGCCTTATAGGTGAGTCCGAGTGAGTTGGCCTGCCTTCGCTTCACCCACCCTCACCCTCCCACCCCCATCCAGTGCTCTCCGCACAGCAGCTGTGTGTGTGCAGGGAGCACTCTAGCCAGCAAACGTTCCCGGCGAATAGCGGGGCAGGAGTTCAACCCTGCTATTTGTGTCTATGACCTCTAGTTTTACAGCTTCTCTGTCTTTGAAAAAGGTTTATTTGTTTATTAATACTCTAAGTATTTAAAGGTCTGTATCATATCTCCCCTATCCCTCCTGTCCTCTAACGTATGCAAATCTAGGTCTTCAAGTCTCTTCTCATACGTTTTCTGGCGCAGGCTCCAAATCATTTTGGTCACCTTCCACTGAATTGATTCCAGTCTTTTTATATCCTTTGTGAGATATGATCTCCAAAATTGAACACAATAGTTCACCTCACCAGCCGACTTGTAAAGTGGCATTAGTACCTTCTTCTTTCTGCTGGTAATTCCTCTCTGTATGCAACCCAGCATTCTTAGAAACATGATGACAGAAAAAGACCAGATGGCCTATCTAGTCTGTCCTTCCATAACAACTACAACAGTCCACTTTTTACCTTTAGAGATCCTCTGTGTTGGTCCCATGCTTTTTTGAATTCAGTTACTGTCCTCATCTCTACCACCTCCACTGGGAGACTATTCCATGGATCCACTACTCTTTCCGTAAAGAAATATATTTCCGCATATCACTCCTGAATCTATCTCCCTTCACCCTCATCCCATGTCCCCTCGTAGCAGAACTTGCTTTCAATTGAAAGAGGCTCTCTCCCTGAACATTTATGCCACGGAGGTATTTAAACATCTTAATCATATCACCTCTATCCCGCCTTTCCTCTAAGGTGTACATATTAAGATCCTTAAGTCTGTCCTCATATGCTTTATAACGAAGCCCATTAATCATTTTAGTAGCAACCCTCTGCACCGACTCCATCCTGTTCACATCCTTTTGAAGGTGCGGTCTCCAGAATTGCACACCATACTCCAAATGAGGTCGCACCAAAGACTTATACAGAGGCATTATCAGCTCCTTTTTTCTGCTAGCCATTCCTCTCTGTATGCACCCAAGCATCCTTCCAGCTTTTGCTGTCGCCTTTTCTACCTGTTTAGCTACTTTAAGATCATCAGACACAACCACGCCTAGGTCCCGCTCTTCTTTAGTGGACAAAAGTACTTCACCTCCTATACTGTATTGCTCCCTTGGATTGCTGTAGCCCAAATGCATGACCTTACATTTTTTAACATTAAATCCCAGCTGCCAAATTCTAGACCATTCTTCAAGCTTAGCTAGATCCCTCCTCATGTTATCTACCCCTTCCTGGGTGTCTACTCTATTGCAGATTTTGGTATCATCCGCAAAGAGGCAAACCTTACCCGACAGCCCTTCCGCTATATCACTAACAAAGATGTTAAAAAGAATTGGACCAAGGACAGATCCCTGGGGCACACCACTGGTAACATCCTTCTCCTCAGAGTGTGCTCCATTTACTTGTACGTTTTGTCACCTCCCACACAACCAATTTTTAACCCAAGCAGTAACTTTAGGGTCCATCCCTAGGGTGCTCAGTTTGTTTATAAGTCGCCTGTGAGGAACAGTGTCAAAGGCTTTACGGAAATCTAAATACACCACATCTAGAGCTCTCCCTCGGTCCAACTCCCTGGTCATCCAGTCAAAGAAATCAATCAGATTTGTCTGACAAGACCTGCCTCTGGTGAATCCATGCTGCCTCGGATCCTGTAATCCGCTGGACTCTAGAAACCTCACTATTTTCTCTTTCAGCAGCGTTTCCAATAATTTACTCACCACCGAAGTTAAACTAACCGGCTTGTAGTTTTCAACCACATCCTTACTTCTGCTTTTGTGTAAAGGCACCACATGAGCCTCTCTCCAGTCCTTTGGCACCACTCCAGACTCCAATGAGGCATTGAAAAGGTTAGTCAGTGGAGTTGCTAGAACGTCCCCAAGTTCCCTCAGTATTCTAGAGTGTATCCCATCCGGTCCCATCGCTTTGTCTACTTTAAGTTGAGCTAGTTTCTCACGAACACAGTCTTCTGAAAATAGTTCAAGATGTCCCTCGCTTCTGTTCTTATTTGTGGGTGTTTTCTGAGGTCCTGCTCCTGGTTCTTCATCTGTGAACACAGAACAAAAATATTTGTTAAGCAATTCCGCTTTATCCTTATCAGCTTCTATATTCCCCTCCTGCACCCTTGAGTCTGACAATACCACTTTTGCCCTTCCTCTTCTCACTAATATATCTGAAAAATGTCTTATCCCCCCATTTTATTGCATTGGCTATTTCCTCCTCCTTTTGAATCTTTGCCTTCTTGACTATTTTGCTAGCTTCTCTAAGTTTTTCCAAATACAGATGCCTGTCTTCCTCTCTCTGTGATCTCTTGTATTTCATGAAGGCCTCCCTCTTTTTCTTCACTTGTTCAGCTACTTCCTTCGAAAACCATAGCGGTCTCCTGTTCCTTTTGCCTTTATTTACCATTTTAACAAAAAGGTTGGTTGCCTTTAAAATACCCCCTTTCAGTTTTGCCCACTGGTTTTCTACATCTCCCAGCTGTTCCCATCCCACTAACGACTCCCTGAGGTATTGGCCCATCTTCGCAAAGTTAGTCTTCCTAAAGTCTAAGATCCTCACCTTGGAATGGATTCTAACAGCCCTAGTCCTAATACTGAACCACACCATCTGGTGATCACTGGATGCAAAATGATCTCCCACTACAACATCAGAAACACTTTCACCATTGGTAAGCACCAAGTCCAGTATGGCCCCTTCACGTGTGGGGTCTGTTACCAATTGCCTGAATAGTTCTCCATGTAGAGAATCCAGGATCTCCTTACTTCTAGATGATACTGCAGCAGGAATGTGCCAATCAACATCTGGCATATTGAAATCTCCTATCAGTAGCACTTCCCCTTTCCTAGCAATGCTGCGTATGTCTTCAATTAACTCTCTGTCCACCTCTTCCTCTTGTGAAGGAGGTCTGTATATCACTCCAATGCAAATAGATTTCTCTTTCCCTCTTTCTAGTTTAACCCACAATGCCTCCTCTCTCCCTTTTAAGCTCTGTAATTCCAAAGCTTTAATAGTAGTTTTTACATATAGTGCCACTCCTCCTCCCCTTCTTCCTACCCTGTCCTTTCTGAATAAAGTATAGGCAGGTATAGTTACATCCCAGTCATGGTTTTCTGTGAACCACGTTTCTGTAACTGCCACTAAATCCAAGTCAGCCACTCCCACCAAAGCTTCAACTTCAGGGATCTTATTTCCCATGCTACGGGCATTAATACACACTGCTTTCCATATGTTACCCCTTTTACCCATTTCCATAAAGGTATTTAATGTATCACCTACCTGGGGGCTTTCTTCACCCATCCCCAATGAATCTAGTTTAAAGCTTCAATCGTAAGGGGAGGTACGCAGGATTGTGTGGCTGATATATCCTGCTGTCCATGGAGAACCATTGTTACAAATAAGCAACTCTCTCTTTCTCCATGGATAAGCAGGATATAATCAGCCACACATATAAGCATTTCCCAATCTGAGGGTGCAAGGGCATACAGAAATTTTATTCTGTGACTGGATTACCCTTGCCATCCGAGTAATAAAGCTGAGGTAGGCTGAAGTAAGTTATGTTCACAAATGTAAAGAAAAAGTCAATGTAATGGCAGGGCTGGCGCGACCATTAGGTAAACTAGGCAGCTACCTACAGCAGTAATGGTCCAGGAGCAGCCCATTGCTGCCACTGCCAACCCTCTCTGGAACCTGCAACAGCAAGGGCTTCAAACAGTCTCCCAGTGCTTAACTTCAAACTTGTGAGGCTGTTTGACCTCAGTCTCCTCCAATGCCTGATGCAGACTTCCTTTTTGTATGGGAGCAGAAGCAGTTTATATAATATCTATGAAAATGATCATTGGAATACTACAAATAATCAAAGGGAGAATGGCAGGAGTTTATGAAAAGAAAGAGGTGTCATGCCTATAACCCAACTGATGAGATGTTTTATTTGATATCTTAGGCATGCATGTGAGATTGTTAGAAATGTTTTAAAAAGTTTAATTTGTTGTTTTTACAAAATATATGTAGAACTCAAAATAGAAATAGAAATCTATAGGATGCTATTTGCTTGCCACTGGAGTGGAGGAGTGGCCTAGTGGTTGGGGCAAGGTACTTCAGGCCAGAAGGTTGGGGGGTTCAAATCCCACTAGAGGACAGCAACCTTGGGCCGGAAGGACTGGGGTTTGTAGTCCCACAGGTGCTCCTTGTGGTCTTGGGCAAGCCACTTAACCCTCCATAGCCCATGTTCCCTGTAAAATAGTTATCTCCAAGTTATAATGCCCTGTTCAATGTAATTTCAGTTTGTTCAATGTAAACCGCACTGATGCAGAATAGCGCAGTATATAAGAGAATGTAAATAAATAAAATAAAAATAAATACATTGGCTCACATGCTAACATTTTCTTTTGGCCTTGCAAATCTTAGGTTTCCCTCCACACACACCCCTTAGCTTCTAGGCTATAGCACATAAAAAATAAAGAGTAGTACTAGAGCTCAAGAACAGAAGGAACACTGAGTGAGTCATGTTGAGAAAAATTGCTAGAAACCCATAGTGATGGGAAAGGAAACTTAAGAAAAGTTAAAGCAACATGAAAGTTAAGACCCTGGGCAGCAAGGAAGGGGGATTTCTGAGAAATCATGTGACCGGTCATACAACCAATAAAAGGAATAAGGTAAATAAGGGAAGAGGGGTAAAAGGGGCAAGGATTAGGAGAAGTAAATAGAGGCAGAGATTCGCATTACCTGAAGAAAGATCACTAATAGGTAAGAGATTAGTAGTACCTGCGCCAATAGAATAAGAGGGGAGGAATTTGTAGAAGAAATGGATGTAATATGGAACTGTTTGTGTCAAGTGTGTCTACTTTGTTGTTTAGACACCTCCTCTTGCAAGATTGTAATAAATAAATAAAACATTTGGTTTCACTGAGGTGTCTGTTATTGTGACAAACAATACAATTCGAATGGGGAGGGGAGATACTATGTCTAGGGAATCTCAATGTCTTTAGACAGTTTTCAAAGCACTACAAAGGAAAAGCTTAGCCAGGTTTATGAAGTTCCTCTCTTAAGTTGGATGTCTGTTGGTGGAGAGACTGGCCGGGCCTGTGGCCCATCACTCGGTGGACCAGCGCGTCGTTAAGAGAGAAAAAAGAAGGCTTGTGGCACTATTATGATACCTGAAGGACAGGGCCGGATTTAGCTAGAGTGAGGCCCTACGCCAAGAAAAATTGTGGGCCCCCCCCCATGTCCCCGTGCAGTCCTGTGCCCCCCCTGTGCAGTCCTGGGCCCCCCCGTGTTCCCCCCCGTGCCTCCGTGCAGTCCTGGGCCCGCCCCGGTGCAGTCCTGGGCCCCCCCCCGTGCCCCCGTGCAGTCCTGGCCCGCCCCGTGCAGTCCGAGGCGCCCGGACAGCAACGCGGCTGTCTGAGGGGCTTCAGAGGGGGCCGGGGAAGCCCGCGCGAGGCCCCGGCTCCCTCTGTACAGCCGCCAGCGTGAAGAGCCTTTTCCTTCACGCTGGCGGCTGTTTCTGTGAAGCCGGGAATGCTGGGAAAGGTTAAAGCAGGATATCTCCAATGCATATATATCTCATGCATATTTATTAGGGATATCCTGAAAACCTGCAGGATTGTGGACCACCAGGACTGGAATTGAGTAGCTCTGCCATACACTAACTTTTAGTAAAAATGCCTCTTAATGAGTATATGGATAAAGAAAGACTAAAAGGTTTCTACATTACTATAATCCAGTACCAACCGCCAGGCACATTAGGAACTACTACAAACACTGCCCATTTAGAACCCATAGCAAACCCGCCATATCCTAACAGCACTACCAGGACTCACAAAGCACCATACCCTAACTATCAAAAGGCAACACTGCAAATATTAAACCAATACATTTCAGAGAACAACAATACATGACCTACTGGGGAAAGAACAAGTGGCAATGTCAAATAGGAATTATATAAACAGAATACCTCAGCTCAGTTACACATGCACAACATAGACCATCACCAAACAAGGAATCACAATTTAGAAACAGGAAGACAATAATTAAAATGGGAACCCCAAAAGCCAAACTTGGAATATACAACAACACTGTAGAAATAAAACTATAAATTAATTTCCTCTTGTACTAAACAAAGCGCAAAAATTAATGATGCACATTTCCCAGAGCTGACATATTCCAGTTAATAAATTCAAAATAAAGAGATATTTTTCTACCTTTTGTGCATTTTTTTTCAGTTGCAATTGTTCCAGCCACTTTCTTCTGGTTTCTTTGTGTCTTCTGCTAACTCTCCATCTGCTGTCCATTTGTCCTTTCTTCTGTCTTCTTGGTTTTTTTTTTCCATTCTCTCTCTACATCTGCTTTAACATACTAATCTTTCTCCTTTTGCTCTTTCCTCATTCCTATTTCATCTACTCAAAATTTACCCCTCCATCCTCAATCCCCACTTACTCTCCCAATACCCGGCCAATTGTAGATTTTTTATCCCTCCCACACAAAATATTTTTCCCCTCTCCATTTTACTCTCCCAGCAACCATCCCATTCTAATCCTCCCCCAACACCAGCTCCCTTCTAGTTCCAGCCTCACCCAGCATCCATTCCCTTCTAGTCCCTGCATCAGCCCATTTCCAGTCCTAGCCCCCCATTAGCCCATTTCCAGTCCTAGCCCCTCCCATCAACCCAATACCAGTCCTAGCCCCCCCCATCAACCACTTCCAGTCCTAACCCCCCATCACCCCATTTTCAGTTTAAGCCCCCCCTATAACCCATTACCAGTCCTAACCCCCCATCAGCCCACTTCCAGTCCTAACCCCCATCAACCCATTTCCAGTCAGCCCCCCATAGCCCATTGCCAGTCCTAACCCCCCCCCATCAGCCCACAGTCCATTACCAGTCCTAACCCCATCAGCCCACCTGAAGTCCTAACCCCTCCCCATCAGCCCATTTCCTGTCCTAGCCCCCCACCCCATAGTCCATTATCAGTCCTAACCCCCCATAGCCCATTATCAGACAGCCCCCATCAGCCAACAGCCCATTACCAGTCTTAACCCCCCCATAGCCCATTGCCAGTCCTAACCCCCCCATCAGCCCACAGTCCATTACCAGTCCTAACCCCATCAGCCCACCTCAAGTCCTAACCCCTTCCCATCAGCCCATTTCCTGTCCTAGCCCCCCATAGCCCATTACCAGTCCTAACCCCCCCCCCAACAGCCCACAGCCCATTACCAGTCCTAACTCCATCAGCCCACCTTCAGTCTTAATCCCCCAACCCATTACCAGTCCTAGCCCCCCATAGCCCACTCCCAGTCCTAATCCCACCAGCCCATTTCCAGTCCTAATCCCCATCACCCAATTTTTAGTTTAAGCCCCCCCCCATAGCCCATTACCAGTCCTAAGCCCCCATCAACCCACTTCCAGTCCTAATCCCATCAGCCCATATAGACTTAGCTCCCCCATAGCCCATAGCCCCCCCATAGCCCCCCCCCATAGCCCATCACCACTCCTAACCCCCCCATAGCCCATTACCAGTCCTAACCCCCCCAACAGCCCACAGCCATTACCACTCCTAACCCCCCCCAGCCCATCACCAGTCCTAACCCCCCCAACAGCCCACAGCCATTACCACTCCTAACCCCCCCCAGCCCATCACCAGTCCTAACCCCAGCAGCCCACAGCAATTAACACTCCTACCCCCCCAGCCCATCACCAGTCCTAACCCCCCCAACAGCCCACAGCCATTACCACTCCTACCCCCCCCCAGCCCATCACCAGTCCTAACCCCCCCAACAGCCCACAGCCATTACCACTCCTAACCCCCTCAGCCCATCACCAGTCCTAACCCCCCCAGCCCACCCCAGCCCAGCGAATTTTTTTTTTACAAAAAGCTGTCGCTGCCTCTGCCGGGGCCGCCGCGGCAGAATCGTTTGTGCCGCGGGGCCCCCCCTGCCCAGCAGAGCCTGGCCTGCCCTCCCCGGTATCACCTCTCGAGTCTCAGCTGCCTCCCTCCAGTCACACGCGTCGGCTTTCAGAGCGCGAGGTGAGTTTCTCCCTCGCTGCTCTGTTAAGCCCGCGGGGGCTGATGGGAAGTCCCATCAGCCCCCGCGGGCTTAAACAGAGCAGCGAGGGAAAGCACAGTTACTTACCTGTAACAGGTGATCTCTGGGAACAGCAGGAATTAGTCCTCACATATGGGTACGTCGGTACCGACGGAGCCCGTGCGGGAAAGCTCCCCAGCTTCTTAGAATAGAAGCTTTTGGGACCTCCCACTGCACATGCGCACTGCCTTCCCGCCTTCCTGAACAGCTCTCCTCAGTTTCGAGTTTATAGCTGAGTCAACAGAGAGAGGACAGGAAGATAGATAGAGAAAAGATACAACTCCTAGGGGAGGTGGGTGGGTTGTGAGGACTAATTCCTGCTGTTCCCAGAGATCACCTGTTACAGGTAAGTAACTGTGCTATCTCCAGGAACAAGCAGGAATAAGTCCTCACATATGGGGACTCCCTAGCTTAGATGCATGGGATCCCCTGTAAAGGTTCGCCATCTTCGTATGGATCTCAGGCATCCATTCTGGGAAGGTGGGCAGGAGTTGTTTAGGAATGGAACAGGTGCTTGAGGACAGCCTGGCCAAACAAGGCATCCCGGCGGGAGTCCTTGTCCAAACAGTAATGGGCTGTGAAGGTATGAACCGAGGCCCAGGTAGCGGCTCGACAGATCTGATCTATGGAAACAGAGTGCAGATGAGCCATAGAAGTTGCCATGGCCCTCACATTGTGAGCAGTGACATGGCCTTCCAGAGAAATGTTTTTGCTCTGGTAAGCAAAAGAAATACACTGAGCAATCCAATTGGAAAGTGTACGCTTGGAGACTGGAAGTCCCAAATGGGAAGGATCAAAGGCCACAAAAAGTTGAGAAGACTTTCGATGTGGCTGAGTCCTATTAAGGTAAAAAGCGAGAGCTCTTTTACAATCCAGAGTATGAAGGTTCCTCTCTGCATTGGATGCATGAGGAGCTGGAAAAAAGACAGGTAGATATACCTCTTGATTAAGATGAAAAGGCGAGACCACTTTAGGCATAAAGTGGGGATTCGTCCTAAGGACCACCTTATCATGATGAAATCTTGTGTAAGGTGGATTAGCCACTAAAGCCTGCAGCTCACTGATGCGGCGAGCCGAAGTGACTGCAATGAGGAAGATGACCTTCCAGGAAAGAAATTTCAAGGAGGTGGAAAACATTGGCTCAAAAGGTGGCTTCATAAGTTGACCGAGCACTAGATTCAAATCCCATGCGACCGGGGGTGGTCTGATGGGAGGTTTAGTGAGAGTCAGGCCTCTCATGAATCTTGCAACAAGAGGATGAGAGGAGATAGGTTGTCCATTTATATGTTGCAAGGATGCTGCAATAGCACTTAAATGGACTCTTACCGAATTCGTCTTGAGGCCTGCATTGGATAGATGCAGGAGATAATCAAGAAGAGAATTCAAAGGAAGTGCCAGAGGGTCAAGACCCTGCTGAGCACACCAAATGGAAAAACGTTTCCATTTGAAAGCATAGGAACGCCTGGTAGAGGGTTTCCTAGAGGCAGAAAGGATATCTTTCACTGGTTGGGAAAGATGAAAGTCTTGAAGGCTTAAGCCTTCAGTAACCAAGCACTGAGGTGAAGGGATTTGGGGTTTGGGTGCCACAAAGTCCCCTCCTCCTGAGACAGGAGGTCTGGCGCAGCTCCCAGATCCAAGTAGGATCCCTGGGAGAGCTGTAGAAGTAGAGGGAACCACACTTGGCGTGGCCAGCGTGGAGCTATGAGGATCATAGTTCCATGATCCCTCTGGAGTTTGAACAGAGTCTTGGGAATCAAAGGAATGGGTGGAAAGGCATATAGGAATGCCTGACTCCAATTCAGGAGAAAGGCGTCCGTAGCCTGAGCTCCCTGACACGGAGTTCTGGAACAGAACCGGGGAAGTTTGGCATTCCACGGACTTGCAAAGAGGTCTATGTCCGGGGTCCCCCATTCCTGAAAGATTCGGTTTATTTGGTCCAAATGTAGGGACCATTCGTGTGGCAGCAGAACTCGACTGAGCCTGTCTGCCCGAGAGTTTTGAACTCCTGGGAGATACACTGCTAGCAGGTGAATCTGATGCTCTCTGGCGAAGGCCCATAGTCTTAGAGCTTCGTTGCAAAGCGACAGAGAGCCCGTCCCTCCTTGTTTGTTTATGTAAAACATGGCCACCTGATTGTCCGTCTGAACTAGGACAGTGAGGTTGGCTAGGAGGGAGTGGAAGACCTTGAGGGCAAGGTAAATTGCTCGCAGTTCCAGAAGATTGATATGAAGGGTGGTCTCTTGTAGAGACCAAGTGCCCTGAGTGGAGAGAGTTTGCAGATGGGCTCCCCACCCTGTTTGGGAGGCATCTGTTGTGAGGGTTGCTTGGGGTAGCAATGGTTGAAATGGAGCCCCCAACAACAGATTCTTGGTGGAAGTCCACCAGTGGAGGGACCAAAACAGACGATCGGAGGTTTGTATTTGGTCTGAGAGCGCTCCTGACGCCTGAGTCCACTGAGTGGCCAGGGTCCATTGAGCTGCTCTCATATGAAGACGAGCATAGGGCACCACATGCACTGTGGAGGCCATATGACCCAGTAGGCGTAGCATTTCCCTGGCTGTCAAGTGAGTGCTGGACTGAGCTTGGGAGGCCAAACTCAGGAGGCGCTGGCCTCGAACATGTGGAAGGTAGGCCCTTGCAGTGATGGTGTCCAACTGGGCCCCTATGAATTCTAGAGATTGAGTAGGGATGAGTTGGGACTTGGGAAGGTTTACTACCAGTCCCAGATACTGCAAAAGGCTCCTTGTGTGGTCCAGGGAAATCTGGGCCTGTGACTGAGTTGGAGCTCGGATGAGCCAGTCGTCCAGATATGGGAAGACAAAGATTCCCATGCCTCTTAGAAATGCGGCTACGACTGCCATGCATTTTGTGAATACTCTTGGAGCAGAGGCTAGACCGAAGGGGAGTACTCTGTATTGGAAATGTTTTCCCTGAAACAGAAAGCGAAGATACTTTCTGTGGGATGGATGGATGAGTATATGTGTATACGCATCCTGTAGGTCTAGAGAACAAAGCCAGTCCTGACCCTGGAGGTAAGGAAGGAGAATGCCGAGAGACAGCATTTTGAATTTCTCCTTGAAGAGAAATTTGTTCAATTCTCTCAGATCTAGGATTGGTCTGAATCCCCCTGTCTTCTTTGGAATGAGAAAATAAGGGGAGTAGAAACCGGACCCTTGTTGAGGAAGAGGAACCTCTTCTATGGCCCCTTGGGCAAGAAGAGAGGAAACCTCTTGACCCAACAGGGTTAGGAGAGATGGGGGAGAATTGAATGGTCTCACCATATGATGGGGAGGAAGGCTGGAGAAATGAAGTTTGTAACCCTCTCGAATGATAGAGAGGGTCCATTGTTCTGTTGTGATTTGTTCCCATCTGGGAGCAAAGTGAACCAACCTTCCGGGTATGGTGAGAGGTTCTGGTTGTGTTAGAACCAGAAGTGGCAAGTTCCCTAGGAGCAAGTCAAAACCCCTGAGGGGTTGGAGCCTGCTGAGCTACAGTAGCTGCTGCAGGCTTAGCTCGTGCTTGTTTGGATTGCTGACGCTTAGCAGTATAGCGAGGTTGAGAAGACTGCTGGCCAGTATTTGAAGCAACTCTGGCCTTCTTATAGTAAGGCCTTTTAAAAGACTTTTTCTTAGTAGGAATTGAAGTGGACTTTGAAAGTCTTTCCAAGGTGGCATTTTCAGCATCCATCTGGGTGGCTTTGATTTGCCACTCTTCCCCAAATAAGTTCTCACCTGTACAGGGCAGATTCCGTAAGCCATCTAGAACCCAAGGTTCCAGATCAGAGGCCTGGAGCCAAGCAAGACGTCGGGCTGCAATAGCAATGCCCGAAGCCCTACTGGCTCCCTCAAAGGAATCATATGCTGCCCTATTAGAGAACTTAGAAACCTCTAAGAGTTGTTTCACTAGGGAAAGGAATCCCTGCTTTTTATCCTCAGGGATAAAGGGGGCAAAATGCCGCACCTTTTTGGCAAGTTCCTCCAGGAACATGCCCATATAGAGACTGTAGGAATTAATCCTGGCTATAAGCATACTAGCCTGGAAAATTTTCCTACCAAAAGAGTCCAAAGTCTTACATTCCCGTCCTGGAGGGGTGGAAGAGTGCCTTTTGGTACTCCTAATCTTCTTCATTGCAGACTTCACCACAATAGAGTGGTGGGGCAATTGAGTCTTTTGGAAACCAGGAGAAGGAGGGACCCTATACATGGTGTCCAACCTACGGGAATAAGGAGACAAAGTCAAAGGATTTTCCCAGAAATCCATCAGTTGTTCTTGAAGGATTTCATGGATAGGCAGGGTAACTGCCTCCTTAGGGGCCTTTGAGTATCCCAAAATATCCAGTTTTTTGGATCTGGGTTCCTTTTCAGAGGATGTGGTAATAGAAAGGGCTGTAGCCATATCTAAAACAAAGTCCTGGAAGGACAAATCCTCTGGAGGGGACATTCTCCTTTTAGGAGAAGAGGGCTCCTCAGGTAAGTTGAGTGAAAACTCAGCAGAATCATCAGAGGAGTGAAAATCCTCAGAGGAATCGGTGCTTTCCTCTAACGCACGATACGCGTACCGATCGGTATCGATATCGGGCGTATCGGGTATGGAACCGGTATGGAGCGAAAGCCCATACGGTACCGACTTGCGTTTAGAGGTGGACGGCCTCGATACCGGCATGGCGGACGATACCGGTATCGGGCCCGGAACCGCTGAAAGCGGAACCGATGGCGTTGCAGCTTTAATGAAAGCCATGACGGCCTGCTGCATGGACTGTACAGTATCGCCCATGGACGCCATAGCTGCCTGGATGTCGGTACCGGAGTGACCCGGTACCCCAGAGCAGGCTAACAGGTGATCTGTCGAGGCCGTAGCATCGATATCAACCTGAGACCCCTGAATTGGCGTTTTTGGAAGTTGGACTTCCCGCCGGGGTTGTTTGGCTGGGGCAGGGTCCTCAAGTTCTAAGCTAAGAGCCTCTCGATGCTTTGAAGGAGATTTGCTCTTTGAGGACTTGCCCACAGAAGGTTTGGTTACCTGAGATCCATCCGGAGAAGAAGACCTGGATGACTGTGATGCTGTATTCTCTGAAGCAAACAGCACATGGAATTTGTTGGCCCGGTTCTGCAGCCCACGTTTAGACATGTGGGAGCAAGATGGGCAGTCCGGTATGGAATGGTCAGGCCCCAAACATTTCAGACACCATTCATGGGTGTCTGTGACTGAAATAACAGCATTACATTTGGTACACTTCTTAAATCCAGGGGCTGGCTTCTCCATGAGGAGAAATTGAGTAGGCCGAGAGGCCTCTCTGAAGTGACCAAAAAGCTAAAAAATAAGAAAAAAGAATTATAATTTTTTAAAGAAAGAAAGAAAAGACCGGCGATACCGGTATCGGTATGGGGAAGGCAGGTACGCGGTCTAAAGAAACAAATAAAATAACAATTTCTTCAGCGGTGACAGGAACACGACCTGCTGGCTCCGCGGAAAAAGAAACTGAGGAGAGCTGTTCAGGAAGGCGGGGAAGGCAGTGCGCATGTGCAGTGGGAGGTCCCAAAAGCTTCTATTCTAAGAAGCTGGGGAGCTTTCCCGCACGGGCTCCGTCGGTACCGACGTACCCATATGTGAGGACTTATTCCTGCTTGTTCCTGGAGATAAACTCTTCCCTCGCGCTCTGAAAGCCGGCAGCTGAGACTCGAGAGGTGATACCGGGGAGGGCAGGCCAGGCTCTGCTGGGCAGGGGGGGCCCCGCGGCACACTCGATTCTGCCGCGGCGGCCCCGGCAGAGGCAGCGACAGCTTTTTTTTTTTTTGTTTTAATTTTAATGATGAAATGAATGTTTTTTGCGCGGGGCCCCCTGAAACGCGGGGCCCTGTGCAAAAAACATTCCCGGTGGGCCCTTGCCAGCTGTGGGCCCTACGCCACGGCGTACGTGGCGTATAGGCAAATCCGGCCCTGCTGAAGGAGAAAAGGATGTTCATATAGATTCTTCCCCAATATTCTGCTTGATGGAGAATGCAGGCCAAGGTGGGATGTTCAACTCTGTGGCCCCGACCCTTTGTGAACTAAAACCTTGTTTATAATGCGCGAGGAGGGACCGCGCGGGCCCCGGAAGCAGCGGATAGTGCGCGAGGAGGGACCGCGCGGGCCCCGGAAGCAGCGGATAGTGCGCGAGGAGGGACCGCGCGGGTCCCGGAGCAGCGGTGTCGTGGGGGCGTCCATTTTATTTGTTCGGCTTTGAACTTCCAGTGGCTTGAATAGGGCTACTGAAGGCAGGGGCCGGCCGCGGATATCTCCAGCCTCGGGATCCTGTGAGAGGGGCAGCTCTGTCTCAGGTAAGCCTCTTCTTTTCTTTGGGCTTGGGCGTGGCCCTTTCGAGAGCAGCAGTCCGGTTCCGTCGGAGCGTCGAGGTGTTCGTTGCTGGAGCCCTCTGGGTCCCTGCTGCATTCTTTTCCTTTCAGGGATCCGGTGGCGTTTGTGCTGTGGGATAACGAGCGAGACCTCGGCTAACGATGTGGAATAAAAACACTGGAGGAGGCCTCCCAGCCTCTGCGGGCAGTGCCTGAAAGTGAAAAAGGTTCCCTTTATTTAGGGCCGTGCTTTTCAAACTTTTATCCCGTAGGACCCCAATTTCAACAACAACTGAAAATTCACTTGACCCCCGATGATGAACTCAAACTAGCAGATCTCCAGCCCCCTTCCCCTCATCTACTGCAGCAGCAGTCAGCACAGGGTCCCTTGTCTCAGCGTGTGCTTACAGACCCTAGTACTCGGCATTAATTTCCAGCCTAACAGGAAGCTTACTGAGGAGGGGAGAAGGGCCTATGAATGTCTACTGGCTCACAGGCCATATGCTGACTGACCTGGCATAGGTCACATTGAAAGCCCAGAGAGCTCGGGAAGTATACTTATATGTATTGTTTTTGGACTCCCAGAAGTATGCATATAACTTTTCACTAAAAAAAAAAAATGCCTGCGCAAATAGCAGGTGCAGATTGGTGTGTGTGCATTTCTAAAGTCAATTTTCAAAGTGTAATTTTTCATTTCAAATACTTGGGCAAAGTAACCATGGGATGTTTATATTCTTTGCCGTTAAAGTAATTTTTTCTAAAGCGCCTAAATTTGCCTGTTAGAATGAAGCATAACCAGAATGCCTGAGGAGGTCCTGTCATTGTTCACCTAGGTTGTTTTGCTCTAAATCAGTGGTTCCTAAACTTGGGGTCACATCTATGGATGGGGTCACAAAAACATGGCCATTCTCTACCCAACTCTGGGGCCAGTCCTACCAACGAATGGCTTTTGTTTCTTGTAGTGATCCCCACTTTCAGCCAGCAATGTAGTATCATCAGCATAGTGAAAGTTGTTGAGTCTCACCTCTGTCTTCATACAGTCCTGCTTCTCTGATTTGTTCTGCATATAAATTAAACAGGTAGGGGGGAAAGTATGCAGCCTTGTCATACACCTTGGCTGATTTTAACCCATTCTATTTATCCTTGTTTCGTTTGAACTGTTGCTTCTTGATCAATGCAAACGTTGTGCAAGAGAATGATCAAGTGTTCTGGTATACCCACACTTCTTAACGTGGCTCGGAGTTTCTCATGGTTTACACAGTCAAAATCCTTGCAGTAGTCAATAAAACACATATAGATAGATATCCTTTTGGTATTTTTTATTCTTTTCAAGGATCCTTCTCACATCCGCGATGATGTCTCTCATTCCTTGCCCTTTCTTGAACCCTACTTGCACTTCAAACAGTTCTCGTTACAGGTATGGTTGTAGTCTCTGCTGAATCTTCAGTAGAATCTTGCTGGCGTGTGGTACCAGAGCGATTGTGTGATCATTTCCACAGTCAGTTGAATCACCTTTCTTTAGCATTGGTATAAACACAGATCTTTTCCAGTCTGTTGGTCATGATGTTGTCTTACAAATTTTCTGGCAGATCATTGTAAGTACGGTAACAGCTGCAGAAGATTGCTGTAATACTTCAATGGGAATGCCATCAATGCCTTGTGCTTTGTTCTTTGATAAGGCTTTCAATGCTGCTTCTACTTCTTTCATCCCCAATGGTTCAGGATCATAAGGTACAGGTTGAAACGGCAGTTGGTTCACTTGATCTTTATCACATAATAACTCTGTATATTCTTTCCACCTTTTCTTGAATATAAGAACATCATTCAACATGGATCCTTCAGCATCTTGTAACATTCCAATTCGAGGCTGGAATTTTTTCTTTACCTCTCTTAGTTTTGGAAAGCCAATCTTGTTCTTCCTCTAATAGTTTCTGCTTCTATTTCCTTGCATGTGTCATTGTACTACTTCTTGTCTTATCTTGTTGCACATTGTAAATCTCTTGTTTTGCGATTGCCTCTCTTTCTCTTCTGGCTTTAGCTTCTCTGCGTTTATGGGCAATTTTCAGAGTTTCTTCAGTCATCCATTTTGGCCATGTTTGCTTTTTCATCTTTTGTAGAGATTTCTTACTTTTTTCCAATACAACCTTCTTGATGTCATCCCATTACTCTTCTGGAGCTCTGTCATTTGTATCTAAAGCAGCAAATCAATTTTGCAGGCAGTCTTTTTAAATTCCAGCGGTATATTCTCAATGTCATATTTTGCTACATTCATGAGTGGCTTGCTCTTTTTCAGCTTTAGCTTGAATTTGCATACTAGAAGTTGGTGATCTGTACCACAGTCAGCTCCAGTTGTCTTTGTTGATGTTATAGAGCTTTTCCATCGTAGACTTCCACAGATGTAGTTAGTTTGATTTTTTTTTATAATCGATGTGGTGAAGTCCATGTGTATAGTCACCACTTGTGTTGCTGGAAGAAGGTGTTTGAGATGAATAGATCGCTGGTCTTGCAGAGTTCTATCAGTTTTTCTCCAGCTTCATTTCTTTTGCCAAGTCCATATTTTCCAACCACTTTGCCTTCTTCTTTGTTGCCAACTTTTGCATTCCAATCACCCATGACTATCAAGATATCCTGTTTATTCTGTCAATTTTGGCTTGTACTTGTTCATAGAACTCACCAATTTCATCCTCTTCTGCGGCTGTTGGGGTATATACTTGAATTATAGTTGTGTTGATGGGCATTCCTCGTAGATGAAAAGAAATTAAGCATTCACTGTTTGCATTGTATTTCATTACAGTTCTTGCAAGTTTATAAATGCAATACCATTTCTTTGTCTTTCATTTCTAGCATAGTAGACCATATGATTATTAGATGCAAAGTGCCCAGTGCCAGTCCATTTCAGTTCGATGACACCCAACAGATAAAGATGTACAAGTTCCATTTCCTTCTTGACCACCTCCAACTTCCCTTGGTTCATGCTTTGTACGTTCCTTGTTCCTATATGTAAGACATCTTTGCAGCTTCTGATTCTCACTTCATGCGCAGCTACATCAGCAGTCAGACGTCCCGAGGGCTTTGATCCAACCACATCATGCAGGCTTTACTCTAAAAAGTCTTCAGCTCCTCCCCAGTAGCCTATTGAGTGCTTTCTGACCTGGGAGTCTCCTCTTTCAGCACTATAGTGCAATTTGTTTTGTTGTGACTATCCACTGGGTTTTTGTGGCAGCATACAGAAGTAGATTGCCAGGCCTTTCTTCCGCGCAGTTTAATTTAGTGTTGTTACTGTGGTCACAGAAATGTGATCATCTGCCAACACTTTCCCGTTCTGCTGCTGCCGCCCAGATGTCTTGGTCTGGCACCTCAGCTGAGACCTGTCCATCTTGGGAGACCCTGCCAGTAGTTAAGCTACCGATAACTTAGCCCTCCACATCACTGATGCACACAAGCCCTCACAGCACAACAAGCTACAAACCAAGTGAGCTGCATGTCCTGCGATTAGCAGAGCTGCTAGCCAGATCGCATCTGCTGCAGGCAGGCATATTAAGGTACAGCAAGAAATAAAATATCTCAGTATCGCTGTAGATACAACCTTACCTTCAAACAGCAAGTGAAGAAAACGGCAAATGCAATCTTCTGCAAGATCTTCACTCTCCCAACACCTCTGCCCAGTCTTGGACCCTCCCGACTTCAGACCCACACTCCAAGCATCAATCCTTCCTATCCTTGACTACTGTAACTGTTTATCAAGGACTCTCTCAATCAATCATCCTCCCATTATGTATGGCTCTTCATACCACCACATGCACACTTCTGTCAGCCCATGACAAGAACACATTACCTCCATCCTTGAGCTACTACACTGGCTTCCCCTCAACAGCCGTATCAAATACAAAATACTAATGACAACCCACAAAGTAGTATCTGTCCTCTCCTCTTCTCACCTCCTCGGCCTTCTCCATCCCTTTCAATCCAACAGAGTCGGCCACCAATCCAACAGAGTCAGCCACCAATCCAACAGCAACACTCTGATTGTCCCTCACTCAAAAGCTAAGAGCACCCAGCAGGCTTGCTCAAGAGCATTTGAACTATACACAACCCTATGGGAATCTCTCCACGTCACCATCAGGAGCATCAAAGATCTTTCCTCATTCAGGAAGCATCTGAAGACCCATCTGTTCATCGAGCACTACGGTCCTGTAACATAATCCCACTAACCCATGCTCCTCAACAAATACAAATCTTTGTAAATAGTTGTTATTTGTATATAGTTAATGTACACACTCTGTTTTATTTTAACTTTGTTTCAGTGTTCTGTTGTAACTTTGAGTTCTTTGTAAACCGTTTTGACCCAGTGAAAAGCAGTATAAAAGCACAGCTAAATAAATACTGGACATGGGAATAGGGAGAATGGGCACAGGGAGAAACAAGGAGTGGAGACTTTTGAGATGCAGTGGGGATGCTGGATCTGGGGGGTTATAGGGAGACTATGGGAAGATGCTGGACATAGGGGGGGAAACGGGAGATGTAGGACACAAGGGTAATAGGAAGAGAGGGAAGAAGATTGACATGCAGTAAGTAGGATTAGAAAGAGATGGGGAGATGCTGGATAGGGGAGTAATAGGGAGGGGGTTGTATGGAGAGATGGGACAGATGCTGGATACAGGGTATAGGAATGGAGGACATGGAAGGATAGAGAGAGAGAGAGAGGGCGTGGAGATGCTGGATGGAGGGTTAATAGAGAGAGAGGAGAAACACTGGATGGGGAAGGGGAGAGAGAAAGTGAACGATTGGGGAATAGTGGACCAGGGAAGAACAGGTGGGGAATGGGAGGACTGGGTGAGGGTTGAAAAGTGATAGGTAGATGGAGTAAAAAAAGGCACTGAGGACTGGATAGTAAGAAGGGGTAGTGAAATCTGAATAGACACAGAGAGAGGTATACAAATAAATGGAAGAAAGCTGAAAGGAAAAGATCTGCATCCAAGATTTTCAATGCCCACCACAATGATCACATCACCTCTTTACTATATAACCTCCACTGATTTCGTATTGTAACCAGAACCAAATACGAACATATTATGATAGTATTTAAGCTATACAACAAAAATGCTCTCTCCTCCCTTCTACATCTACCTGATTATACTAGAGTTAGAAGAACCAGCTCTCAAAATACGCTAACCATACCTACACACAAACGTAGCATCAACAAAGCTACCAGCTCCAGGGCATTCATCTATGTCACTCCTACTCTCTGGAATACCCTTTCCGACAATTTAAGAATGATTAAAGATCTTCTAACTTTTTGCAAAGAACTCAAAACTCACCTATTCATACAATACTATGGTCTTACTACCTTGGATCAACAGTAACAAGCAACTTAACCTAGCACCTACTCAACATATCCATCACAATCCATCAAAATCCTCAAAATGCACCTTGCTCAGGCGACACTACTTATCTCATCATCACTTAATTGTAAATAAGTTACAAAGTTGATACAATGTTTAGTTACTTTGTTACCCAACATGTTATTTGTACATAAATTCATGAATGTTATAAGGTAACCCGGTTGTGTTTCATTGTAAACCGCCACTGATCTATGGAAGTGGCAGTATATAAAAGCTTATTTATAAATAAATAAAGATGGAAAGAAGTGAAGAAAACAAAAGGGAAGACTGTAGAAAGCTGAGAAGACAGGGGAAACCAGAAATCTCAGATTGGGACCAGCATGATCAGAGAATAAAATGATTAAAAAACAAAGGTAGAAAAAATAATTTCATTTTTAATTTAGTGATCAGACTTTGCACTATCTTTGTTTTACACGGTCAGGAAAATGCATCTGTTTTTATTTCTCTGGTATGGCACTGCATGCAGAGTCTAGCAGCTTGGGGTTTCAGTTTAATTTTTGTCTACATATTTTTATTTTTAGGTTGTGGTCACTTATTCTATATTTGATGGTTTGTGTTCTGAGTGTGCGACCGAGGCCAGGTGTTCTGTTAACATGCAGTTTGCACAGGGATCTATATTGTAATAATCTGACTTGTTCAGCTTTTCAAATAGGTGTATGGATAATCTAGGGCCCACTACAATCTTTACAGTGCTGGGTAAGCTCCTTGTGTGAGTTTTGGAAGTTGGTGCTGATATGGTATTGTAGATTTGCTCTGTGGATCCTCGGTGACATTTGTAGAGTTTTGTATGCCTGGTACTGGAGAAAACCAGAATCTGACTTTTTTTTAATATATATATTAAATTCGATGGGTGACTGTCCTAGTTCTGCTCTGCACCCTTGTCGAGGGAGGTATCTCTTTGGATGCAGAATATATGTTCAAAAAGAAAAAGCAAGAACTATAACGCAGTTTATAACAACAAAATCAAATGTTATAATTTTATAATTTGATGTTGTAAACTGCTGTGGTTCTCACTTTTTCTTTTAGTTCCTTTTGTATGCGAGCATTTTTCATTTCCTTTTTGTTTTTTGCAGAATATATATTTACATTAACACTATGCTGGTCCAGTGTGCAGTTTCAGAAGAGTTATGTTGGGGTTGCCAAGCCCCTCTTGGTGTTTCACACATTTAACGGCATGTTTACTAAGTTCCATGCTGGTAACAAATGTGGCTGTGTTACTAGCAAGGGGCTAGGGGCTGTAGACTAACTGCAGGGGGGGGGGGCAGATTCATCCCCTGCAATTACTGTGCTTGAGGTGGAATTAGTTGCACGCATCCTTGCGCCGAGACATTATTTTAGTTTCTGATGACAATGTAGATGCCTGCGTGTAAGAGTTTTTTTTTTCTCTCACCTCACTCTGGAGGACAGTATAATTTTTCATAAGAAATCCTGCAAACCTAGGAAAAATGGAAAAAGCATGTGTCTTACTCCCTTGTCTCGCTCCGGCTGCAGTTCCTACTGCCAGTGCATTGACTGCATGATGACTACTACCACTACTACTTACCCTTTGTATAGCGCTACAAAGATATTCTCTGCTCCTAAGAGCTTACAGCCTAATCAAGATAGACAAAGCAACAAGTGGGGACTAGGCTATATCTAGGGGAATGGTAAGGAAACACATAGGAGATGAACAGGAGACTAGTGGAATCAGGATCTAAAAGCAGTCTCAAAGAAGTGAATTTTTAGCCTGGATTTGAACAGGACCACAGATGGAGCCTGACGTACTGACTCAGGTAGCTTGTTCCAGGCATAAGGGGCAACAAAGTAGAAAGATCGAAGCCTAGATTTGGCAGTGGAAGAGAAGGACACAGATAGAAGGGTTCTGCCAGAAGAGCAGAGTTCCCGAGGAGGGATGTAGGGAGAGAGAAGAGAGGAAAAGTAAGTAGGAGCAGCCGAACAAAGGTACTTATAGGTCAGTAGTAGAAGTTTGAACTGTATGCGGAAACAGATAGGGAGCCAATGAAGTGAGTTGAGAAGAGGGGGTAAAATGAGCATAACGACACTGGTGGAACATTAGCTATGCAGCTGAGTTTTGAACAGATTGAAGTGGGAAGAGAGGATTCAGAAGAAGACCGGCGAAGAGGAGGTTGCAATAGTCTAGACGGGAGGTGACAAGAGAATGGATGAGGGTTTTAGTAGTGTGCAGAAAGGAAGGAACAAATTTTGCCAATGTTATAGAGCAGGGGTGGCGAACCGTTTTGAGAGGATGTGCCCAAATCAACAGGAATATTCTTAAAAATGAACTTGCATGCCAGTGCTAATTTTTGCACAGCATATTGACATTTACTATTCTAATTCCATTTTACACTTTTTCTAATCAAATAGAAAAAAAACTGCATAAGGACAATCTAACAAAGTTTTTGTTTAGGCAATCAATAGCTTGGATTGTTTTAAAAAGGACAGATATAGTCATTTACATGTTATTAAATAATTTATTCACATAATTTATGATTGATGTACAATAATAATAATAGGTTTTAACGAAAATAAAATATAAACTCTTATCAATATTTTTAAAGAGACAAAAATAATATAAATCTGGCAATTTTACTGACTATGTAATGTGACTATAAATCCTTTATATGCCAAATAATTTTTCTCTTTTATTGGAAACCTTCAAAAAGGGAAGAAGCACATTCTAATTATGACTCTCTTATGTAGTCATACATCACTGAGTGGTTTTCCATGTTGAGCCAATAATCTTTGAAACTTCAAGCTAGCTGCTACTAAGTTTGAACTACATGAAACACATTTCATCAAGGCATTTGATTTGTTTCTTTGTCTTTCCAAATTCTCGAGACGTGTTCCTTTTGTTCTTGTTCAGTTTTATTGCAAAGCTCTTTTTTCGTAATGACGCTTAACCGAGGAAGTCCTGCATACTACAGATTTGGAACATAAGATACATAATACCTTATCTCCTTTTTGGATCATGTCAAACCTTTCATTCCACCATTCTTGAAAATCTTGACTGCTCTTTCCTCCATTTGAGCATTTTTTCTTTTTTGCTGACCGAGCAGACATTCTCTTCAAACTGAAAAGGGTAAATATATTTGAAAAAAACCTCACCAATATATTTGAATATCACAACACAAAACAAAAAATAGTTTGTAAAATCAATGACAGTAACATAATTTATTAAAACCAATATATACATTTTACTGATGGAGAATAATTCTGACAAAAAGTTTACTAAAGTCAATATAAAACATGTTCAAACCATGTTAAACTGCATACAGTATTTCCTATTCTTATAAATGTATATCCAGTGTAAAATTTATGCAACAGATGGAAACATATAATTCAGAACTAAGGATTGCAGTTATCCTCTTATCGCCCAGATACTAGGATTTCAAAGCGGTTGTTCTCGCACCTGTCCAGCTGGCGCCAAACCATCATGAGAGATCCTCCCCCACCCCCATTATGCCACTTTAGTTCACTGTTTAGTTAACTGAAAAATTCAAAATCTTTTTTTTTATTTTAATGCTAACAATAATCAAGCTCTTCCAGTGAAAGTGGTTGGGGCAAGGTACTTCAGGCCGGAAGGTCAGGGGTTCAAATCCCACTAGAGGACAGCAACCTTGGGCCGGAAGGACTGGAGTTTCTAGTCCCACAGGTGCTCCTTGTGGTCTTGGGCAAGCCACTTAACCCTCCATAGCCCATGTTCCCTGTAAAATAGTTATCTCCAAGTTATAATGCCCTGTTCAATGTAATTTCAGTTTGTTCAATGTAAACTGCACTGATGCAGAATAGCGCGGTATATAAGAGAATGTAAATAATAAAATAATAATAATAAATAATATAGATTCAATCAGAGGATTATTACTATGTATTTATTATTATCGTGGAAAAAATAGAGGATACGCTGCTAGTTGCCACTTGCCAAAAATGTTTTTCTGCGTGCCACAGGTTCACCGTCCCTGTGATACAGAAGGAAGTGACAGGTTTTAGCTATCTGTTGGATGTGGGAGGAGTCAAGGATGACCCCAAAGTTGTGAGTTAAGGAAACAGGGAGAAGAGCGCTATCCACAGAAATAGAGAAAGGAAGAAGTGAGGAGGTGGGCTTAGGGGGAAAGATAAGGAGCTCAGTAAGAAGCCAAGCTAGAATGAGAGAGTCAGAATAACACAGGCTCAATCAAGAAATAAAAATACATCCTGTGATCAAGCAAGGAAAAAGCATGGGTTTATTAAGGTGGCAATGGCAACTAATTTTGTGACCACATTGGAACTCTGGGAGCTGTTTCAGTGATGCGGGATCTTTTGCCATCTCTGTTGGCTGTTTAAGGATTTGGCTTTCACATTTAGAAGCCTGTGGAAGGCCATTGTCTTATGAAGGCATAGTACAATAAAACATTTTAGGGAAAAATAGTAATCGGATTGCTTTAACATATATTTTATGGACACTAATATTCTGGGCTTCCTGGTCTAGTTTGTTAATGGTGAATTGCCTGGGCACAGCAAAGCATGCTGAAATGCTGGCATATGAATAATATATTCAGAATATGTTTTTTTTGTTTTACGGCAGTGTAATGATATGCTTTATATACTGTTGGCCTATTTAAATCAGCAGTAGATTAATGTTGTCACTGTCTTCCCACACTGACAGACTATGTTGTGACTATTTTTGCATCAACATTATACCAATTTCTAGATGTACATTGATTGTATGATTATGTTGTTGATTCTTACATTCTGTAGAAAATCTTTCTCCTGCTTATTTTTCAATGAGTAAAATATTTCTGAGCTGTCCATACAACTGAGTGTTTTTTTCTCTTTATCCATATCTAAAATTTAGCATGCTCTTGGACTATCACAGCCTGTTCATATGATGCAACTTATTTACTGCTTATTAGTTATTTTTATTCTGGCTATGAATTTGCCCCTTCACTGCAATTTCTTTAACACTGGATTTGAAGGAGAAATACTAGCACCATGCGAAAAGAATTCAGAAAGGAGTTTTGGTGGAAAAGGGGGGTGGGGTGTAGCCAGCATTAATAGCAATGAGGGGCATTGATCTGTAGATTGCAGGGGGGGGGTGCCAGAAACCCTAGCACTGGTCCTGTTGCAGTCCTAATGATGATGGGGATGTGATCGTCATGGCGGGCAGCTCTCATCTTCACTACAATCATGGCCTGTAGCATTACTTCTGGTGGGGACTGGGGCCCCTGCCAGCACATATAGCACTGCTTGTGTTCTTTTAGAATGTATGTTTGCATTAGCACAAACAGACCTATGCATATGGACAGACAGAAACAGACAGATGGTTGGAGGCTCCACAATAGGCGATATCACTTGGGCAAAATGCGTGAGGATGAAAGAGAGCAATACAGGTCGTCTTAGTCATGCTCAGCCTATTGGATACTTGTAAACTGAAACTATTCGGCTTTCTTCTTGTCTCAGAGCTAACTTCCTGGAATTCCATCTGTAGAGATTCATTGCAAGCTTCTGCTAGACTTGGAAAAACTGGTTATTATTAAGAGTGAGTTGCAACATAAAGTGGAAGAGACGTTTGAGTAGTAAACTTCATAAAAATGGAATCCCATTCCCAGGACCGGTGCAAGGATTAGAGGTGCCCTAGGCAGGCCCTCCATCCTGCGTGCCCCCTCCACTGCTTCCCTACCATCGGTGACACCTGTCTCTGGGGCCTGGAGCTGCAAACAGCGCTTGCCTAAAATCTCTGGTGCTGCATTGCAGTTTCTGCCTTCTTTTATCTGCCGCTTCCGCCCCTCTCTGGTGCAGATTTCTAGTTTATGCAAACTGGAAATCTGCATTTGGAGGAAGTGAAAGTGAAAGATGACTAAAAGCCAGTGAGGGCAGTGTGTAGCAAGTTTTTACTTAGTGTTTCTTTTCCCTCCCACCCACTCCGGGCATAATCTTAGATTTATAGGCCCTTAAACCTATTTAAGGGAAAGAGGGGGTCAGATTCACTTTCAGGTTTCGCTGGTTATCTTCATCAGAATTAGATTAATTATGGCCCTGAAATTAATCTTGAGGTCAACAAAATTCCTTAAACCTATTAGGTATAGTTGTATTGGTGGAAATATCCATAACAGCTTTAAGTAAGTAAGCAACTTAAATATCTAAACAAATCCTTAAAACTAAGGGTCAGGCAGCAGTCCAGCAGCCAGATGGGGGCTATGCAGTCTTTTGCATCGGGTGTCACATGTACGATTTTCGCCCGTTTGATGAGAGATCTTATGTATGCATTAGGTGCAAGGAACTCTTTGTTCTCAGAGAACGAGTCCGATCTCTGGAGGCTAGAGTAGCAGACTTGGAGGAACCAAGTAAACCAAAGAGGTATATAGACGAGACCTACATGGACGTATTACTGAAGTGCCACCTCTAGACTGGCAGCTTCTTTGTTGCCATGGAGGAGAGAGGTCACATGAAAGAAGAGCATCACCTTGGTGTGGCAGGAAGTGATCCTGTAGCTAGGACCTGTCCTCCAGGTAATGTAAAACCCTTTTGTACCAAGCAGAATTCTCCAAGGCCATGTGTGCATGACGGAAGGGTTAGGATGGCTGTTAAAGCTGGCAGTTTGATAATTTAGACATAGAAACATGATAACAGACCACATGGCCTATCTAGTCTGTTCTTCCCTATCAACCACTACAACAGTCCCCTTTTTTCCTTTAGAGATCTTCTGTGCTTGTCCCATGCTTCTTTGAATTCAGATACTGTCCTCATCTCTACCACCTCCACTGGGAGATTCTTCCATGGATCCACCATTCTTTCCGTAAAGAAATTTTTACGCATATCACACCTGAATCTATCCCCTTTCACCCTCATCCCATGTCCCCTCGTAGCAGAGCTTGCTTTCAATTGAAAGAGGCTCTCCCCCTGTGCATTTATGCCACAGAGGTATTTAAACATCTCAATTATATCACCTCTATCCCGCCTTTCTTCTAAGATGTACATATTAAGATCCTTAAGTCTGTCCTCATATGCTTTATAATTAAGACTAACCATTTTAGTAGCCACCTTCTGTACCAACTCCAGCCTGTTTACTGTATATCCTTTTGAAGGTGCGGTCTCCAGAATTGCACACAATACTCCAAATGAGGTTGCACCAAAGACCTAAAGAGAGGCACTATCACCTCCTTTCTTCTGCTGGCCATTCCTCTCCCCATGCACCCAAACATCCTTCTAGCTTTTGCTGTTGCCTTTTCTACCTGTTTAGCTACTTTAAGATCATCAGACGCAATCATGCCTAGGTCCCGCTCTTCTTTTGTGGACAAAAGTACTTGACCCTCTATACTATATTGCTCTCTTGGACTGCTTCAGCCCAAATACATGACCTTGCATTTTTTAACATTAAATCTCAGCTGTCAAATTCTAGACCATTCTTCAAGCTTAGCTAGATCCCTCCTCATGTTATCTACACCTTCCTGAGTGTCTATTCTATTACAGATTTTGGTATCATCTGCAAAGAAGCAAACCTTACCCGACAGCCCTTCTGCTATAGCACTAACAAAGATGTTAAAAATTGGACTAAGGACAGATCCCTGGGGCACACCACTGGTAGCTACCTTCTCCAGGTGAGCTCCATTTACCTGTTACATGTATTGCCTCCCTCTCAATCAATTTCTAACCCAAGCAGTAACTTTAAGGTCCATCTCTAGGGTGCTCAGTTTGTTTATAAGTCACCTGTGAGGAACGGTGTCAAAGGCTTTATTGAAATCTAAATACATTACATCTAAGGCTCTCCTTCAGTCCAACTCCCTGGTCACCCAATCAAAGAAATCAATCATATTTGTCTGACAAGACCTGCCTCTGGTGAATCCATATTGCCTCGGATCCTGTAATTCGCTGGACTCCAGAAACCTCACTATTTTCTCTTTCAGCAGTGCTTCCAATAATTTACTCACCAGCGAAGTTAAACTAACCGGCCTGTAGTTTTTAACCACATCCTTGCGTGCGCTTTTGTGTAAAGGGACCAGATGTTCCTCTCTCCGGTCCTTTGGCACCACTCCCAACCTCGAGGCATTCAAAAGGTCAGTCAGTGGAGCTGCTAGAACGTCTCCAAGTTCCCTCAGGATTCTAGGGTGTATCCCATCCGGTCCCATCACTTTGTCTACTTTAAGTTTAGCTAGTTTCTCACGAACAAGTCTTCTGAAAATTGTTCAAGATGTCCCTCGTTTCTTTTCCTGTTTGTGCATGTTTTCTGAGGTCTCGCTCCTGGTTCTTCATCTGTGAATACAGAACAGAAATATTTGTTAAAGTGGAATTGCTTATCATCAGCTTCTACATATTCCTTCCCTTCACCCTTGAGTCTGACAATGCCACTTTTGCCTTTCCTCTTCTCACTAAGATATCTGAAAAATGTCTTATGCCCTCCATTTTATTGTATTGGCTATTTCCTCCTCTTTTTGAATCTTTGCTTTCCTGACTACTTTGCTAGCTTCTCTAAGTTTTTCCAAATTTAAGATGCTTATCTTAGTCTGTCTGTGATCTCTTGTATTTCATGAAGGCCTCTCTCTTATTCTTTACTTTTTCAGCTACTTCTTTTGAAAACCATAGCGGTCTCCTTTTCCTTTTACCTTTATTTACCATTTTAACAAAAAGGTTGGTTGCCCTTTCAGTTTTACCCAGTGTTTTTCTACATCCCCCAGCTGTTTCTATCCTGCTAACAACTCCCTGAAGTATTGGCCCATCTTGGCAAAGTTAGCTTTCCCTAATGTCTAAGGCCCTCACTTTGAATGGATTTTAACAGTTCTAGCCCTAATACTGAACCACACGATCTGATGATCACTGGATGCAAAATGGTCTTATTTATTTATTTATTTAACAATTCTTATATATACCGTGCTATTTGTTATCAGTGCGGTTTACATTCAACAACAAGAGTTCAGAGCAGTCAAGACTGTTTGAGTTTTACATTATAACTGGCGTTAGAACTTGGACAACATAGGGTAACTATTTACATGTTGCAATAACTTTAAATGATACAGATAAAGATTAACTATTTACACGTTGAGTTTGGTCCGAATAGACAAGGAATAAATAGAAAGCATATGCAGAACATCAGAAACACTTTCACCATTGGTAAGCACCAAGTCCAGTATGGCCCCTTCACGTGTGGGTTTTGTTACCAGTTGCCTGAATAGTTCTCCCTGTAGAGAATCCAGGATCTCCTTACTTCTAGATGATACTGCAGCAGGAATGTGCCAATCAACATTTGGCATATTGAAATCCCTTATCAGTAGCACTTCGCTTTTCCTGGCAAAGCTGCATATGTCTTCAATTAACTCTGTCTACCTCTTCCTCCTGTGAGGGAGGTCTGTGTATCATGTCAATGCAAATAGATTTCTCTTTCCCTCTTTCTAGTTTAACCCTCAGTGCCTCCTCTCTAACCTTTTAGGCTCTGTAGGTCCAGAGCTTTAATATTATTTTTTTACATATAGTGCTGCTCCTCCTCCCCTTCTTCCTACCCTGTCCTTTCTGAATAAAGTATAGCCAGATATAGTTACATCCCAGTCATAGTTTTCTGTGAACCATGTTTCTGTAACTGCCACTAAATCCAAGTCAGCCACTCCCACCAAAGCTTCAACATCTGGGATCTTATTTCTCATTCTACGGGCATTTATACACATTGCTTTTCATATGTTACCCCTGTTACCCATTTCCATAAAGGTATTTAATGTTTCACTTACCTGGGGGCTTTCTTCACCCATCCCCAACGAATCTAGTTTAAAACCCTCTTCAGTAGATTAGCCAGTCTGCTGCTTAAGACATGTCAACCTTTCTTGGTCAGATTGACGCCATCTCTGCTCTGCAACCTTTGGAACAGCATCCCATGGTCCAGAAAGCCAAAACACACTCGACACTATCCACGCACCCATGCATTCATCTCCAGGATGCGAGCCTTTCTGCCTTGGCCTTTACCCTCAACAGGGATGATTGAAGAGAACATCACCTGTGCCCCTTTCTGCTTCACCCTCTGTCCCAGAGCTATGAAGTCACTTTTAATATGCTCAGGGGATACCTGGCAGTATCATTTGTGCTGACATGGATTAGCAACATTGGGTAATAGTCAGTGGGCTTGATGAGTCTCGGAAAACTCTCCATAAAATCTTGGATTTTGGCACTTGGCAGACAGCATACCTCTGTGGACATCGAGTCTGGTCAGCAGATGGATGCCTCAGTACCCCTCAGAAGAGAGTCACCAATCACAACTACCCTTTGCTTCCTTGTGGTCACTGATTCTGCAACTTTGTGGTGCTCGAGCTCTTGTTTTTCCCTTTCCAGGGCTGCTTTCACCTCCTCCACTTCCAGGGCTGCATAATGGTTCTTCAATTCAAGGGCTGGAGAAGTTGGATTGGTGATTCTGTAGGCTCTGGTGACTTGTGTCCAACCTTCGTCATTCTGTAGCCTCCATATTCTCCTCTGCTGGAGAGCTTGGATGTTGCAAGAAGCATCTCATCAATGTACTTCACTATCTTGAATGCTCCTCAGCCTCGCCACCTCCTCTGTGAGTTCCTCCACTTGTTTCCTGAGAGCTTCTACCTGCAGGCATCCTGCACATGAAACTGTTCCTTCAAATGGCATTGGGACCTCTGTCTGGACAGATGTAGAAGCTGTAACGATTTTTCCCAACCATTGTTGAGTCGGTGGAGCTTAGGTATCTGTTAAAGCAAAAGAGAGATACCTACCAAAGTATCAGCTGGTTTCCCAGCTGTCCTTTCAGAGCAAAAGCAGTTAAATCTCTTTGTGTGTTCAGAATGCGCTGTTCCATGTCCCTGTGTGTAGTTTAATTGGGGAGGTGCCCTATAAAGCAAGACTGCTCACTAGGGGTGGGTGGAAGTTGGGGTGGTAGGGAGGGAACTAACAGCTGAAGATGTGTCAGTAGCTTCAAAGAGCTGAGAAAGATACTAAAGCAGAGTTTTAAACCTACTCCACTAAAGCAAACGTTTCCCCCTTTAAACTAAAGCACCAAAAAGAATGTAACTTTGTTTTAAAAATGTACTAAAACCCTTTTAAGAGCTCCCAGGCAGAGAGTTGTATTTTAAAAAGCCACAAACTCTTACCTTTGCTTGAAATGTATCAATGTGTAATCAAATTCTGGAATTCATTACCAGAGGATGTACAGTACTAAAAACTGTTAGTGTAGCTGGGTTTAAAGAACTTTTGGGCAAGTTCCTGGAGGAAAAGTCCATAAACCATTATTAAGAAGGACCAGGGAAATCCACTGCTTACAGCCAGAAAGAAAATCGAAGGGAAACCTTCCGCAATTAGACCAAAGACACAAATGCACAAAGAAAAGAGCAGGAGGGAACTATGCACACAAAGGAGTTCTGTTATTTTAAAGCCCGACTCTGCCAAGTTTCAGTACAAATAGCCGCCGTCAGTGGTAAGACTCACATAGATTGTGATTTCCAAGCCATTGCCCCGCTGCAGCCCTGGACAGCAGTGGCAGAAATGGGCACATCCAGAGGGCCAGTGTTCTAGGCAACCACATAGTTTGCTTAATAGTAGTACTGACCCTGTCCTTTTCTTAAGTAACATATGCCTCCCTTCATTGAAGAAACATGGAGGAAAGGAGTGGGGGGGGGGGGGAGGTGGGGAAGAGCTATTGTGGCTGTATGTGTAGACATCTTGAAGTTACCTGATTTCCTGGAGAGTTCTAAAGAAGAGACCACCAGGACTGCCTAGTTGGTTGGTTTTCTGTTTCCTCCACACCAGGATGCTGGATGCTTTAGAAATCAAGAGGGTCTGTTCAGGGGCCATAAGGCATACATTTTTCCTGACCTTTGTAGCTCTCCACAGGAATGCAGAAAAAAAGTTTTTGTCTATGCAACAGGTGCCTTTATTTCTCGGCACATCTTGTGTTGTATGCAAATGGTGTTTTTAAGAAGCTTTATTCACAATTTGCATGTGTCAAATCCAGACATTTACATGTTGAAATGGCATTCATGTGCAAATGGCAATTTTAGAAAGGGCTGAATTTACACATGAATGTCCTTACTGCATAGAAATTGCAAAGGGACATGGAGTATGGTTTGGGAGTGGCCTGAGTAGGTCAAAAATCTACAGGTATATCACTGAAATTGTCCACATCAGGATTTACAACTGCCCTGGCATGTTTAGGTTTTTTAAAAAAATTGCTTGTTTTTGGCCAGCCCTTTCCAGGAGCGATTAAGGGGCGTTTCCACCTTAATTCCTCATTGTTTATATCTCTCTTCATATTGGAATTAGATAAAGATAGCAGCATCTGTGGTTAATTGTCAGCATTTACAGTATACAGTATGTGTAGATCTGCAAAATGACTGACACATACGTGGAAGGGCTGGCACTTGTGAAAACTGTGTAATTCCAGCTTCCACATGTAAGTGTTGGCACCTACAAATGAAGTTGCCCAGTTTCTCCCATTGACTTTTTTTTCCAAAATGCAGATTTGGAAATTGGGTCCTCCAGCTACACATATCAGCCAAAACACATGTACTCCTGCACTATTTTAGAAAAGAGTGCACGTTTAGAAATCTTCTCTAAAATACTGCTGGAACTGTGTACATCGCGATCTCGATGTCTCATTTCCGCTCTCCACATACTAAAATGGGCCTCCAGCTATATTCTGCCAATTTCTGGTAATAGGTATATCTTTGAGCCCTTGCAAATAGGATTTATCTTAATCTTAAGAGGATTGCATAGCGAGAATGGGTATTGATTTGAAAATGGCATGTTACTGTTATTGAAGTTCCTGTCTTGTGCTAGTTAGTTTTTCTTTTTTCCTGTTTCTTTTGTTTTTTCCGTGCTCCAAAGGATTTCTGGTTGATCCCTATCAATTTTCTGTTCTGTTTTGGAAGCAATCATTGCTTTATTTTTAGAATATCATTAAAATGATATTGGAATTTCTTTTTCTTTCCTTTTGTGATTTTTGTTTACTAACATTCTGTTCTCTTTTCAAAATCTTCTTGAATATATATTTGAAATGCAAACAAAAAGATTTTTAAAATGGGATGGACCTATTATGTATGCAAAAACAATTACTGTGATGTAACAATTGTTGTTTCACAACTAGATATTTAATTGTTTTAGGGGCCCAGTTATTAAAATCTGCTAATAACACGTGCTTCAGTGCGCGCTAATGTGCTTAGCGTGAGCCTGTGAGCTTTCGGATCCAATTCAAACTCCTCCTCTTCAGCCCCCCACTACCTATCATCTCTTATCTCTCCTTACATCCCCTCTCGTGTTCTTCGCTCTTCGAACAGCCTTCGTCTATCTATGCCCTCCACTCGTACTGCTAATTCTAGACTTCGCTTCTTTCACCTGGCTGCACCTTTTGCCTGGAACAATCTACTTCTGTCTGTGCGCAATGCGCCCTCTCTGGACCTTTTCCAGTCCAGATTGAAAACCCATCTCTTCTCTTTTGCTTTCTGTTCTTGATTCTTGTTTTTGCTCTTCTTGTTTGTTGTATACTTTTGTCTTACTTGATTATATTTGTATTTTGTGATCTTCTTGGCTAGTTTGTGAGCTCTGATGAGCAGGGACTGTCTTTTCTTCATGTATGTATAGCGCTTCGTATGTTTGACGTGTTTTATAAATGTTAAATAGATAGATAACTGCTACTCTATGCTATAAACAGCCAGCATGGCAAAAATCTCACACTAACTGTTTAGTACACGATGGGGCAGGAACTGGGTGGGTTAGAAGCAGAGAGTGTGTGTGGACTGCACATTGTGGTTAGCACAGGGTTAATTAACGCACAGTCAATTTTGCAGTTAGCATGGGTAGGCTTAACACCATCTCAGTGGGTGGTGTTTAGTGCATCCATGTTAATTGCAAATGCCGTTGCCACATGTTAGAAAATGTTTCAGTGTTGTAACTGCCACGAACATGCTAGGCAAACCCCCAATAGCGCCTTAACATACTTTAGTAAAAGGACCCAGTGTGCAGTGGTGGCCAAGAAAGCAAATAGAATGCTAGGTATCATAAGGAAAAGAATGCAGAAAAAGACAGAGGATATTATAATGCCTCTGTATTGTTCCATGGTGAGACCGCACCTTGAATATTGTGTGCAATTCTGGTCGCCGTAGCTTAAAAAGGATATTGCGTTATTAGAAAATGTACAGAGAAGAGCCATCAAAATGGTAAAGGGGATGGAAGGATATCCCTATGAAGAGAGGCTAAAAAGGTTAGGGATCTTCAATCTGGAAAAGAGATGGCTGAGGGGAGATATGATAGAGGTCTATATATTAATGAATGGAGTGGAACGGGTAAACGTAGATCAATTGTTTACGTTATCAGAATATAGAAAGACTAGGGGACATGCAATGAAGCTACAGTGTAACCCATTTAAGACTAATAAGAGAGAAGATTTTTTTACTCAACCTGTAATCAAACTCTTGGATTACCCAAGGATGTAGTAAAAGCTGTTAATGTAGCTTGGGTTTAAAAAAGGTTTGGACTAGTGCCTAGAGAAAAGGTCCATAAACCTTTTATTAAAGAGGACCCAGATAATCCACTGCTTGCCCCAATGCAAGCATTATGGAATCTGTGTGTCTTTTTGGGAAACTGCTGGGTACTTGTGACCTGGATTGGCCACTGTTAGAAACAGGATACTGAGCTCGATGGACCTTGGTCTGACCCAATATGGCATATCTTATGTTATGGCCCCTTATATTATTTCTCAACTGTGAGTTCAGAGTTCAGAACTCACAGTTGAGGAGTAGAGCTGTAAAAGTTTTTTTTATTACTTACGTTAATTTAGGCTCTAAAAGGTGACTACATACGTCCCTTATATTATTTGTCACATAGAAGCTTAAATCTTAAAATCAAAGTTAAAAATGGCATATCTTGGGTTGATTGCTTTTTCTGTAACTTCTAATATATTCCCTAATTATGTCTATTTTCACAAAAAAATGGTGTTTACCTATATTAAAAGCCCTCTGAAAAATGCACACTATGTGCACCTCCCTTTCCCTCCTGACCGTCTAATTTAGGACATCCCTCTGCTTTCTAAGAGTGTGTACAGATATTTTGTTTGCTTTTGTTTATTTTTAAGTTTTGTCATTCTTCTTGCAGTTATTTAAATGTAAGAAATTAATGAAATTGAACACAATTAACAAAACAAAAAACCAAAATAAAAAAATATCAGTGCTGGCCTGCCCTAAAAACAAAACAGAACAATAAATCTTCTGAGCCCTCACGATAACTCTCAGCCCCCCCCCCCATTCCATTGCCTCTTCAAAGGGTTGGCGTGACCCCCACTGACTCCAGCCTCATCAGTGCAGTGGTAGAACATGGTGCTCTCAGCACTGTTGTAGATAACCGCCAAGCAACAATGTTAGCAGTCCCGCCTCATGAAGAGTGTTTTTGCTGTCAGTGGATGATATTAGAACAGTGGTGTTGCTCTGTAACCGGGTAAGGCGGCATGTCACCTCTCGCCCCCCCCCCCCCGCCCGGGCCCCACCCCCACTTTCCCTTCCCCGACAGATTCATTTAACACAAATCACATGACAACCATTTGGGACTTAAACTGGTCGCAGCTTTAATAACCTTTTAAACATAATACAACATCAACACCTTTTTAACTCCCCCCCCCCCCCAAGCAGAGCGAGCTCTCACCCGCCATGTTAGTAGCAAGTGACGCCGCATCCGCTTCCCCCCCGGGCACAGGCCCGACATTTTCCACGCCCTCCCTCTTCCGGCTTCGCCATGCTATTAGCAAAAGCCTGAGGGGTTAACCGGGTCGGGGGTACCCCACCCCCGCCCTCATGCTTGCCACCGGCTCCGGACCCCGGAAACCTCCGGGATCCCGCCAAAGCCCCCCCCCCTTCCAGCTGCAACAACCCCAAACCCCCCCCCCCCAACCAAAGCTTCCCCACCTAGGGTGGGCGGGCGGGACGTCCGGAGCCTCCAGCCTTGACCAGCAACTGCCGATGCAGAGCTGGTCCCCGCGCCACCCACCCCACCCCCCTCCCCCGCTGCCGGGTCCTAGCCTCTCCATTGGCTCCCGGGCGTTTTAAACGCCGCGGGGAGCCAATGAGGCGCCCGGCCGCGCGGGCACCAACGAGCCGCGCGCCGCCGAAACCGAGGGGGGGGGGCGAACGGCCCGCCACCCCCCCGGTTAGGAGCGGCCACGTGGACGGGGCCCGCGGCCTTACTGTTCTCGTTTTAGCCTCAGTTCCTTAAAGAACAGGAGGGGTTTGTCAGACAATTGAATCTATCTGTGTTCATGCTTGCCTTTTTCAATTTCTTTATGAATCAACCTTTGCTTGAAGACGACTGTTAGTGGAGATGTATCTGAATTATGTACATTTAAAGCTGGGGAGTGACTTGTAGGAAGATCTGTGTGGGGGGGGGGGGAGAGGAATTCATTTTCCTATGATAAACTGAATTTGCTACCCAAGCATTTATCATATCTAAAGAGCCACATTGCCGATTTTAACAAAACTTGACATCTGGACATCCAAGCATAAGGAACATTAGCTGGATGGCATGAAACCTTTGGGGATGTAGGTGAAAGGTCACAAATGTATCCAAGCCTTTCTAGAATGTGACACTCTCAATTTGTTGTTTTTATATTAACTATTTCATCTGCTATCTCTCTACTTCTGATTTCTTACTCTAGTATTTTCTTTCAGGGCTGATTTAGGGTTCTCTCTCTATCCGTGGCTTACCCCATTTTCTTCAGCAATTTCTGCATGTTTGGACTGCAGTTTCTATCTCCTCCCATTGCCTCATGTAAGTGCTTTTATAAGAAGAACTTAAAATACTATCCTTCCCAGATGGATGAAAATTGGTGTACCTTACGCATATACTCACCACACAAGTTAGAAAAGGTTACCAAATGTCCCCAACTTTTGGGGATTTTCCCTGATTTAGAGTCGTGTCCCCGACTCCCAACTGTTTGGCAGCCTCCTGTCCCCGATTCTAGCAATGGGGACAGAGGGTGTAGAAATAAACGTTTATTTTCAATATAGTGATGTGAATTTGTCACTTTTTAGAATTTATTTGCATTACTGTTTCTATTTTTTTGTCAAATTGTCTGCTTGGAAGGGATATTGTTGCTGTCATGGGATGGATGGAGGCAGAATAATTGCTCGTCTTCCCCCCTCCACACCTTGTTGTTCAAAACAGGAACTAAGTTGCTCCTTCCTTCCCACCCCCTAACACACACCGGGGAGAAGTGTCCCAGATTTCCCTGCAAAAAAATCTGGTAACCTTTATAGATGTCCCATTTAAAATTAATATTGTAAACCATTATTTTAACACAAGAACAGCAGATATTAAAATTTAAATTCTGTCCTAGAAAGCAGGAAAGTGAATAAACTTCCAGGCCAGAAACCTCCATAGTCCGATTAAATTCTGAAACCGATGACATATTCTCTTGGAGAAGCTTTGCAGGCTTGCAAGCTCATTTTCTAAAGTAAATACCTTTGGGGAATTTCTCTTTGAAAAATGTGGCAGATGAAGAAGGCAAGTATTTATATATATCCCATGTGTTTTGCACCTGTTTTGAAATAAATACCATGAGCCCAATTTTCAAAAAGGTCGATATTCAAATGCTATGGCAATCAGCTGCAACGTTTAAATATTGGTGGGATATTCAGCACTAGTATCTGAATAGGAGTTGCTGCTCTATTTCTGGGTTGAGTGCTGCAAAACGGATAAATACCAGCACTTATCCGTTTATCTAGATTTTCATTAGCACTTACCCGAATTGCAGTTTATGGCAGGCAGCCTTTCATGCATCTTGTTGACCATATATTATTTGAATAGTGCCAGCCCTGCTGTGACTTTGGCCACAGACCGCCTCGGCACTAACCAGATAATGCCAGTGCAGTCTGTAGAGAGATTCAGCAGCACTATCCACATAGTGCTACTCAGTATCATGGTCAGCACCTTTAACTAGACCATCTCTGGCTGGCCAGATGGCTAAGGGCTCTGAATATCGGCTCCTGTGTATGCAATTCAAAGTGCTCCATGGGTGTTTTCTTTTTAAAATCTTCATGCAAATTTCCATCCCTGTTGCCCACAATTCACAACAGATAGAAGTATGCATGTATTTATTTTAACACTTATAAACCACAAATCTTATGCACTCTCTGAGGTTCACAAGTATACAAGTGTTGACAGGGAAGTCAACTAGGCACATACATTGCCCCCTATTTTAAAAGGTAATATGCACTTGTGTACCTTTTTTTAAAGGCATATTTTACAAATGATGTCCAAGCTAGAACATCTGAAAATGAGCAGACGTGTCCAAATTCAGGCATGATTTCACAAATGTGAACGTGCCTGATAGGGATGTCTGCGGAGCATCTACATAGACTTCTTTGAATAATATTCCAGCCTGGGGACATCTAGCAATAGCCTAATGGTTAGAGTAGTGGACAAAGACCAGGGTTCAAATCCCACTGCTGCTATCATTGTGATTGTGGGAGTACTAGGGATGGTGGAATGCCATTTTCTCTGCACTCTCTGGATGTTTATGGCCAAAACAAGCAGGTCTAAACTTGGATGAGTCCCTGATATCCGAGTCCATTACACTGCCCCAGACATGCATCTGCCACTCCCCCTACCTACTTTGACATCCCCACATTGGAGACATCTTTAAAAGCCATTTGTAAAATGGCTCCGGGGATGTCTTTGTGATTGGGATGTCCAAATCATGACTAAGGCTTTTAAATTGTGACCCCCTTATAAAATAAGCTATCCAAAAGCTCTCAGACAAAATCACACCTGCTTTGAGGCAGGAGTCACTTTCTGGGTGAATGTGTTGCTCAGAATTGCCACTCTTGCATGTATTGTATAAGATATATGCATGAAAGCCAATCCCACCCCCACAGTACCCGTTTTCAACCCGGGGAATGTCTACCTATATCACATAAAAGTGCCTGTTTGAACATGTCAAATGCTATTCTGCATGCTCAAGTTACTTATAAAATTACCCCTTAAGAGAACAAACCATTCTCTGGGAGCATTCAGGAAGTCCGTCCTCACATATGGGTGACATCTGCACCGATGGAGCCCATGCGGTAACCTCTCCCCAGCTTTCAAAGAAAACTTTTGGGAGATGTACCATGCATGCATGGCCCACTTCCCGCCCAAGGATGCCATCTTGCCTCAGTCTCCTTTTTTCCATGGAGTCCATTGGACGTGTTTGTTTCCCCGGAAAAAGTTGGTAATTTTTTTGTCATCTTTTTTCACCTTTTCTGCACCTGAGCCCGCTTTCTCCAGGAACAAGCAGGAAGTCAGTCCTCACATATGGGTGACGTTGGTGCCGACGGAGCCCTCATGCGGAGCAATTCCCCAGCTTTCAAAGAAAGCCTTTGGGATTGCATCACGCATGCATGGTCCTCTTCCCGCTCAAGGGTGCCATCTTACTCAGTCTCCCTTTTTCCACGGAGCCCAATGGACGTAGTCCAACTTCCCTCGCGGGAAAAGTGCGTCAAAACTCCTTAAGATTTTTTTTCTTTGACCCGGTTCGACGCCAGTTCTCCTTCCCGCCTTGGATTCGGTACACCGGTATCGAGTCCAGTCTTTATTTTCGTTTTTGTCCTTCATGACTAGCGTTCATGCTTTTTTTCTTTTTCACTGTCAGCCTGGTCATTCAACCTCGCAGGGGCCCTTTTTCCCCCGATGGCTGCCAGCGGTTTTAAAAAGTGTGCTTGGTGTAAAAAATTTATGTCCCTCACTGACACACATGACTGCTGTCTCTGCTGCCTCGGGGCCAGACATGACCCGAAGGTCTGTGGCCCGTGCAGCAAAATGTCCTCTAAGGCACTTAGAAGTAGGCAGCAGCAGCGTGAAAGGATTTTCTCAGAGTCCGAATCCACCCGGGTCCGGACCTCGTCAAAAGCCTCGACATCTTGGTAGTCGTCTGACTCTGCGCATCATCGGGGGTGTTCTGAGCGAGGGTCTCCCTCGTGGGAACACCGGAGAAAGAAGAAACCTGTGAGGGTGGCGTCGTTGGATGCCTCTGATCGGCCTGGGCCCTCGCGGACCAGGTCGCGGAGTCCTGACTGCCGCCCCGGGTCCGCAGAGCTGGAGCGCCCTGCAAAAGTACCTCGCACAGAGCCAGAGACACCAAGGAAGGTAACTGCTGTTGTCCTCGTTGACTCTCCTCTGGGAGAACCGGCATCGGGCCCGACAGCATTGGGACCTGAGCCAGAGGCTGCTGAGTCTTCTGAGCTCGGTCTCAGAATGACGACCTTGGAGCGCAGCATGTTTGCCTTCATGGAGCAGCAGCGGGCGCTGATGGACGGTCTTACTGGTTCATCCGCTCCGACTACTGGGACCTCGACATCCAAGTCAACCCCGGAGGCTGAGCCGATCCTCGAGACTCTTCAAACTCGAGTCGATCCTCGGCCGAGTTCTCCCTCGACCTCCCGTTTGGGACTGAGATTGTCGACACCGGTGCCCTCGGCATCGGGGTGGTCGAGATCAAAGCTCTCATGGCCGGAGCCCATCGATTCCTCCTCGGAGGACTTGGCATGGGAAACGGAAGATGATGAGTCTCCGGACACCCACCAGAGCCGGTGTGTCCCATTGGACTCAGCAGGGTCTGAGCCTCGGAGAAGGTCCCCCCCCGGAGGATACCCGGTTCTTGGACTTCGTCAGGGATATGTCCAAGGCTTTGGCATTCCCGGTGGACACCGAGGACGAGCCTCGAGCCGAAGAGCTCGAAGCCCTCCAGTATGATTTTTTCCCCCTCGGGAAGCCCTTATGGTACTGGTTTCTCTGATGTTGGAACGGCTGATGCTCCACATGTGGGAGTCACTGGCCTTGATGCCGGTTCTCACCAGGCGGGTCAATTCCATTTATCGAGTCTGCAAGAGTCCTGGGTTACAAAAGGCACAGCTGCCACACAACTCCATGGTTGTGGAATCGGCCATGCACAGGCTCAAGAGACAGAAAACGTACTCCTCAGTGCCCCCTGAAAGGGAGGTCTGGAACCTGGACGCCGTCGGCAGAAAGTGCTACCAGGGCTCGATGCTATCATGCCGTGTCCAAACATACCAGCTGTACATGGGCATGTACTTACGGGACCTGGCAAAGGAGATTGCTGGGTTCTCAGCTGGCCTCTCCAAGGAACCCTTGCAGCGCTTCAAGAACTTGTCCACTGGGATTCAGGAGTGCTCGAAGTTTGTCTCGAGCAGCCTATGACGGTGACAGTTTCGAGGCTTCGGCCCGGGTAGCCACAGCTGGCATCGGTGCCTGACGCCAGGCGTGGCTAATGTCATCGGACCTAGAGCCATGGGTACAGGACAAGTTGGTCGACGTCCCTTGCCGAGGTGACAACCTTTTTGGCAAACCCATGTCTGAGAAGGCTGCTGAAATCGAGACTGAGTACTTGACCCGGACAAGACTCTCCAAAAAGACTTCTGCCCCTTCTAAAAAAAAGGGCTCAGGTAAAAAGCCCTTTTTCCCGAGGAAGGATACTGCTTACCACAACTACCCCACTCACCAGGCCTCCCCGGCTCCCCAACAGGGGCAGCTGGCCAAGGGACAGGGGCATGGCCTGCGTAAGCAGAAGACCCCCCAAGCCCCAGGCACTGGCTCCTTCCCAGCCGGTAGGGGTTTTTTGACTGTCACAGCATAGTCTCTCTCCAGCCAGGGGTGCGGCTTTGCACAGGAGGAAGGTTGACCCTGTACGCCCACAGGTGGCCTGCAATCACCACTGATGCCAGGGTCTTACAAATAGTCCAAAAGGGCTATTTGCTTCACTTCAACCAGGTACCTCCCTCCTACTTTCCAGACCCCATCTACACAGGAACCTCCTCTTACAAGAGTTGGCCGGTCTTCTAGAGGATCAGGTGGTGGAGTCGGTGCCCCACAGCCTGCTAGGCAAGGCTTTTACTCCAGGTATTTCCTGATACCAAAGAGAACAGGAGGCCTCAGGCCCATCCTCGACCTATGAAACTTTAACAAGTTCCTGGTGAGGGAAAAGTTCAAGATGCTTTCCCTTGGAAATTGCTGCCTTACCTCCACCAGGGAGACTGGGAATGCTCTTTAGAACTGAAGGATGCTTATCGCACATCCTCATACATCCAGACCACAGACAATATCTCAGATTTTGTAGTGAGAGGAAACCATTTTCAGTACAGAGTACTTTCATTCGGCCTAGCCTCTGCCCCCAGAGTGTTTACCAAATGTCTGGCGGTAGTGGCAGCCTTCTTCAGGAACCAGGGAATTTTTGTCTTCCCATACCTGGATGACTGGCTCATCAGGGCCCTGTCGCCTCAAGAAGCCCAACAGGCCACAGCTCGCACTATCAACATACTGCAGTTTCTAGACTTTGTCATAAATCAAGCAAAATCCACTTTGCTCCCAACTCAAAATTTAGAGTTCTTAGGAGCAAGGTTAGGCACCCTTCAAGCAAAGGCTTACCTGCCAGAGGGCTTAGCACAGAGGCTTCTGGAGCTAGTGCACCAAATCAGCCACAAGTCTCAGATATCAGCGAGGTACTTTCTATGCCTTCTAGGACACATGGCCTCCACGGTGCATGTGACCCCAAACGCCCGTCTCCACATGAGGACAGCTCAGTGGTGCCTCAGAGATCAGTGGACACAAGCCACAGGAAGACTCAGAGACAGGATCAGAGTGTCCAAACGACTGCTGAAGTCATTGACCTGGTGGCTTCAGCCATCCAACCTGCTTGAGGGAGTGCCTTTCCAGCCTCCCTCGTACACAAGAGTGCTGATGACAGATGCATCTCTGCTGGGCTGGGGTGCCCATTGCCAAGACTTATGCATTCAAGGGTTGTGGTCTCCTCAGGAGAAGATGCAACAAATCAGCCTCTTAGAGCTCCAGGTGATACGCCTAGCTCTTCAGACCTACTCTCATGTTCTCTCACATCAGTCAGCCACCTGGTTGTCTGTTTGTACTAAGACAATGTTCTACGTGAACAAGCAGGGAGGGACAGGGTCCTGCATCCTGTGTCAGGAGACACTGGACCTCTGTTCCTTTGCAATCCAACAAGGTATGTCTCTCAAAGCAGTTTACCTGCTGGGTCAGGAGAGCTACCTAGAAGACAAGCTAAGCAGAATTCTCCAACCTCACGAGTGGCAACTGAATCCAGAAGTAGCCCAGCAGATCTTCCAGTGCTGGGGACATCCGGTCATAGATCTCTTTGCCAGTCCGCAGAATCATCAGTTGCACAACGTTTGCTCCAGACAGCCACACCCCCAAAGGATGGCTGCAGATGCTTTTCTGATTTCCTGGTCTGTGGGCCTCCTGTATGCGTTTCCTCCCACGCCTCTGGTGGCCCGGACTCTATTCAAAATCCTTCGAGACAAGGCCTCGGTCATCCTGGTTAGCCCCCAGATGGCCAAGACAACCTTGGTTTCTGCTTCTCCTCCAGCTGGCAGTGGAAACCCCACTCCCTCTGGGGATGCAGCCTGACCTCCTGTCCCAGGAGCAGGGCACTATCTTACACCCCAACCTCAGGTCCCTCAACCTGATTGCATGGCTGCTGAAAGGGTAGTGCTGGCTTCTCTTCTCCTGCCTCAGAATGTGGAAGAAGTGCTACTGGCCTCAAGGAGGTAGTCCACTAGGAAATCTATGCCTTCAAGTGGCGTAGGTTTGAGGTGTGATGTAACCCTTTCTCTTGTCTGGTACCAGTGGTGGTACAGTACCTGCATCACCTTTCAGAATTAGGCCTCAAGTCTAACTCTGTCCGGGTCCACCTGAGTGCTTTGTCAGCACACAACTCTCCAGTGGAAGGACAACCTCTTTCGGCTCACCCCTTGGTATTCAGATTCCTCAGAGGTCTACTTCTACTAAAACCCCCGGTTCGTCCCTCGGCAACCGAGTGGGATTTGGATATGGTCTTGCAACAGCTTACTCGCCCACCTTTTGAGCTGATGTCTGCTTGCCATCTGCGCTTCCTCTCCTGGAAGGTGCTCTTCCTGGTGGCACTCGCATCTGCCAGACGAATGAGTGAACTACAAGCTCTTGTGTCAGAAAGACCATACACATGGTTTTATAGGAACAGGGTGGTCCTGCGCACCCATCCCAAGTTTCTTCCAAAAGTGGTCTCTCCATTCCACCTCAACCAAGTGGTGGTTCTTCCGACATTCTTTCCCAGACTGCATGCTAGCCGGGCAGATGCAGTTCTGCATACCTTTGATTGTAAGAGAGCATTAGCCTTCTACCTGGAACATACACGGGGACATTGAAGGGCTACCCAGCTCTTCGTCTCTTATGACCCCAGCAAACTGGGGCTACCTGTCTCCAAGCGCACGTTGTCCACCTGGGTGGCAAACTGCATTGCCTGGGCATTCAGGGCGGCCAACCTTCTGTTGCAGGGTCGAGTCACGGCCCACCGTGTTAGGGCTAAGGCCGCATTAGTGGCTCACTTCCGCTCTGTTCTGCTGGCAGACATCTGCTGGGCCACAAACTGGTCTTCAAGCCAGACCTTTGCAGCCCATTACTGCTTGGATGGAGAGTCCCGACGGGACAGTGCTTTCAGCCAGGAGGTACTCCGTAACTTATTTGAGGTTTAGGCAACTCCTACCCTCCGGCTCTCTGGTGTCAGGCTACCAGAGGTGTGGCGTCTCTGCTGAATTCCTATCATAGCTGCTGCGGCTCTTCTAGAGGGAGCCATTTTTCAGCTAGGGGTTCTCAGTAGTCTATAGCTAGGGAGTCCCATATGTGAGGACTGACTTCCTGCTTGTTCCTGGAGAAAGCGTAGTTACTCACCTGTAACAGGTGTTCTCCAGGGACAACAGGAATCGGTCCTCATGACCCTCCCTCCTCCCCTGTAGTTGCAGTCCTACTATTTATTTTTATTCATTTTGCCGTCTTTTTAACTATGTGATTTGACTGAGCAAGATGGCACCCTTGGGCGGGAAGGGGATCGCACATGCGCAATGCAATCCCAAAGGCTTTCTTTGAAAGCTGGGGAATTGCTCCACATGAGGGCTCCGTTCGTACCAACGTCACCCATATGTGAAGACTGATTCCTGCTGTCCCTGGAGAACACCTGTTACAGGTGAGTAACTACGCTTGCCTCAGCATCGCATTGTTTGGTTCTTTATTCTTATTTTTTCAATTGGCACTGGTTTGCGCCTTTTCCTGTCCGGGCCTGATGAATTTGACCTTGCAGGAGCTGTCTTCCTCACCATGGCCTCAGCTAATGGCTTCAAGCCATGTCATCGCTGCACTCATAATATGTCACATACGGATCCTCACGACTTCTGCCTTCAATGCCTCGGGCCGGACCACGATGCCTTGCCCTATGGTCTCTACAAGAAGATGATGGTAAGGCCCTCAGGAAATGTCAGCAGCAGCATGAGTCGATTTTTTCAGAAGACCGACTCGGCCCCGGAGTCCTCTGCAAGAGCCTGTTCCAAGACTCCTTCCAGGATCTCGAGCACTCATTGAGACCATGCGTCCTCGGTGACCTGGGACCATAGAACCTCCAGCCGGAGCTCCCGCATCAAGAATCATGCCAAGAAGGGCCTGTAAACATTGAGGACCCTGTCTGGTGACAAGTCGGGGAAAGTGGCGAAATCTCACAAGCCCTGGTCCCACAGCCCTCGATAGGAAGCCGAGGGTAATTGCAAGGAGTGGCCATCCAAATTGCCTTGCCGGGAACTGTCCATGCTCCAGGATTGGTCTTGGGCCCCCAAGGTCATCCTGGTTGAGGTCTCCCCCTCAATGGAGTCTTCTGTTGCCCTCGCCAAAGGCTGCGGAGCCTTCTGGTCTTGAGGTCAGGATGGTGGCCTTAGAGTGCAGTTTGTCTGCCTTCATGGCCCAGCAGCAGGGTCTGATGCCCAGTTCCTCTGAGTCATCACTCCCAGCCACTGGGCCCTCCACCACAGGGGACTCTCCAGAAGTCAAGCTGATCCTCGAGTGCCACCAGCCTCAAGAGATGTCTTGGCGGTCCTCAGGGTTATGGTTCTCACCACTCGGTGCTCTCTGCTTTGACTGCCAGGCAGCCAGGTCCCCGAGGTCCTCGTGGTCGAGCCAGCACCCCACCTCCTAGAGGACCCCTGACTCCTCCTCCAAGCCAGACTCGAATTGGGAGACTGAGGATGACGAGTTCCCAGATACCTGCCGTCATTGAGATGTGCCCTCAGATCCGTCCCCTCCGGAGTCGAGATGCTGGTCCCCCACCTGAGGACATAGCCTTCCTCAATTTCATGTGGGACATGGCCAAGCTCTGACCTTTGCCACCAACTCGGAGGAGGACCCTTGCACGGAGAATCTTGACTTCTTCCAGTACAATGCCCCCCCCCCCACAAAAAAAAGAGGTGCTTACCGTGTCTGTTCACCCCTGTATTGGTGCACATAGTTAGCAGGTGGCTAGGCTCGATGTACCGGGTCCTCCGGAGCCCTGGCTTCCTAAAAGCCCAATTATCTCACAACTCCATGGTGGTGGAGTCAGCCATGCGGAGGCTCAAGAGCCAGAAGACGCACTCCTCGGTGTCCCTGGGCAAGGAGGCCTGTGCCATGGATGCCATAGGCAGAAAGTGCTTCCAGAGTGTGATGCTTGTTGGCTGGATCCAGGCTTACCAGTTGTACAAGGGCATGTACCTTTGAGACTTTGTGAAGGAACTCACAAGGTTCTTGGCTGGTCTCTGAGAAACCCTGCCAGTGGTTCCAGACCCTGGCCTCGGCAGTCAAGGAGTGCTCCAAGTTTATCACTTGAGCAGCCTAGCAAAAGGTCAAGTTTGGCGCAATCACTTCCTCCTTGTTCCCCTCACCCCAAGGGGTTCTGCAAGGCTCGGCATTATCTGCCTTGCTTTTCAGTCTCTACATCCAACCCTTCTGTGCCGTCATCGGGAAACACAACATTCAATATGCATTTTACACTGACAATATGATGATTTACACCCTGATCAACCTCAAAAAACCAGATTACTCTGCTGTAACTGCCTGCCTACAGGACATGACTGAATGGCTCTCACAAAAACCTCATTAACTACAGAAAGATAGAAGCACTCTTCGTCACACAACAACTCCTTTTCCCCCTCACAATTCAGCTCCTTACTCAATACAACCATACCCATTAAGAACGAAGTAAAGCACCTGGATGTAACTTTGGACCGGAACCTGAACTTCCAAACCCACATTAACAAGCCAGAAGTGCATACTACAAGATGGCCATCATAAGACTCAAACCTCTCCCTTAGTCAAGACCACTTTAGAACTGTTTGCCAATCTGTATTCATGCCCATATTGGATTACCGCAACACACTATTTTATGGACTACCCAAACAGACAATTCAGCCTCTACAGATGGTGCAAAGTACTGCTGCCTGCATCTTCACTGGATTACCAACATATCACTCCCCTCCTGAGCCAACTGCATTGGCTTCCGATCGCTACCAGGATCAAATTCAAAACAGCTCTTAACATGTACAAGATCCAGCACAACTTATCCTCTGACATTCTCGAGAGTCTGATCAACATGAACATAAACACAAGACCCAGACAACGTAACAGAGTGGACACCATTCAGACCCCTAACATCTACTCTAAAACCACCCAATCCACATCTGCAAGAGCACTGTCACTAGTAGCACCGGCCCTCTGGAACTCCTTTCCAGATGACCTGAGAGTCAACTCTGATGCCAAAGACTTTAGGAAGAAACTCAAAACCCATCTCTTCACAGAACACTACGGAGCCGTCACTTAATGTGCAACTCCCCTTCCCTCATAGACTCCCCCTACCACCCCCGACAAAATCAGCTGCCTCAACTCATGACACTGTCTTGTAAATATTGTATATACGCCTCTTTGTAAATAAGTTACTACCGAGAACCTCCTGCATGTCCCCCCACCCCACACGATTATGTGATATATAACTGCCATGTATCATGTTTGTTTATCATGTAAACTGCTTTGATTATAAGATAAGGCGGAATACAAAACCTGTTAAATAAATGATGGCTTTGAGTCGGCGGCTAGAGTAGCTGCGGCGGGCATTAGTGCCCAGCACCAGGCTTAGCTACAGTCCTTCGACCTGGAACAATGGGTCCAGGACAAATTGGTCAATGTCCCTTGCCATGGAGAAGAACCTCTTTGGCATCCCATGACAGACAAGACCGCCAAGCTGAAGTCAGAGTTCCTGACTAGGGCCAGGCTCTCCAAGAAGACTGCTGACTTTTCCCAGAGGAAGACTTAGGGTAGAAAGCCTTCATACCCGAAGAAGAGGAAGGCTTACGAAAACTACTCTCAGTATCAGGCCTTCCTAGCTCCCCAACAGGCCAAGGAACAAGGGCATAGCCCACATAAGCTAAGACCTCCCAAACCCCAATCCTGTGCCCCCAGCACAACCTGGAGTGGGTTTTGACTCCTTGGACATAGCCTCTCTTCCCCCAGGAGTCACAGCCCTGCAACACACAGGGGGGTGTCTGGTGCTCTTTGCCCACAGGTGACCCTCCATTACCACCGATATGTGGGCTCTTTAGTTGGTGAGAAAGGGTTATCACCAATCTTCCCAGGAGAGCCCCCCAGGAGAGCCCCCCAGGACTCCCCTTCACTGGGACCTGCTCTGGCAAGAATTTGCGGGCCTTCTGGAAGACCAGGCAGTGGAACCTGTTCCAGCACACCTCAGAGGTACAGGGTTCTACTCCCGCTACTTTCTGGTATCAAAAAGGACCAGAGGGTTCCATCCTATCCTCGACCTGCAGGACCTCAGCAGATTCCTGGTGAGGGAAAAGTTCAAAATTCTCTCTTGGAACATTGCTGCCATACCTACAGTAGGGAGACTGGTTATGCTTCTTGTACCTAAAGGATGCATATACACATACCCTCATCAATCCCCTACACAGGCAGTACCTCGGCTTCATGGTCAGGGGAGAACATTATCAATACATAGTGCTACCCTTTGGACTGGCCTCCGCCCCAAGAGTATTCACCAAGTGCTTGGTGGTGGTCACAGCCCACCTCTGACTCCAGGGGGTATTTTGTTTTCCACTGTCTGGATAACTGGCTCGTAAAGGGCAGCGCAGCTGTCAAGGCCCATCAAGCGATGGCACACACCATCCTCCTGCTGGAATGCCTTGGCTTCATCATAAACTACCCATCTTCAGCCAACCGAGGACCTGGAGTTCATAGGGGCCCGTCCAAGCCAGGGCCTTTCTCCCTTGGGACAGAGCCCTATGCCTCCAAGCGCTTGCTGCAAGCAGACAGCACTGTCGCTCAGCATCGGCCCGCTTCATGCTCTGCCTGCTGGTGCATATGGTATCCATGGTGCATGCCACTCCAGATGCTCGCCTGCAGATGCGGACAGCCCTACACTCACAATGGTCCCAGACCATGGGACACTTGCAGGACAGGGTGCAACTCCTGCCCTCCGGCCCTTTGGTGTGTTCAGGCGTTGGCTCCTTGCTGGGCACTAGGACTGCTCGGGAGTCTGTTATTGCTGCTGTTCATGGTTCCACCTTTTTCTGGTCACCTGTGAGCTTTTTACAGGTTTTTCGGTAGCCTATAGCTAGGGAGTCCCATATGTGAGGACTGACTTCCTTCTTGTTCCCAGAGAAAGCATAGTTACTCACCTGTTACAGGTGTTCTCTGGGGACAACAGAAATCAGTCCTCACAACCCTCCCTCCTCCATGTGGAGTTGCTTTTTCTTTTTGCCGTCTTGTGCTATGATATCATACTAAGGCAAGATGGCACGCTTGGGTGGGAAGGGGACCATGCAAGTGTGGTACATCTCCCATAGTCTTTCTTTGAAAGCTGGGGAGAGGTTACCGCGCGGGCTCCATCAGTGCCGACGTCGCACATATGTGAGGACTGATTCCTGCTGTCCCCAGAGAACACTTATTACAGGTGAGTAACTACGCTTTTCTGCATGTGAAGTGGTGCTTTATGTGTAGAAATATAGAAGCTTTTAAACTTGCATGTCTGATATGTGCTTAAAGTTGTACGCATACAGCCTGTGCATGAGTCATTTTAACTTGAACAGCATGGAAGTGCTGCTGCTGAGGGTTGAGAAGTTGTTTACATTTATGCCATACTTTGGAAAATATGCTCCTATGTGTGTAAATTAACCCAGAAGTTTTGTGTGCGCCAAAGAGCATGTGTAAGCCTAAGAACATAAGATTACGGGGGTATTTTTTTCGAATAGAATTACGTGCAAACTTTCATTTCAAAAATTTGCTGATGCCCACTCAGTGAGATGTATGTACTGTATGCACAATCTGAGGGTAATTTCATAAACTTCAGCGGAGTTAGCAAACTTTGGCAGGCTATTTGAGACCTATTCTATAAAGAGAAGTAGGTGCATACTTTTATAAAGTAGGGGTGCACATGGTATAAACATATGTATAAACTGGGCGCCGGCACTTATGCCTGCATATGGCAGATGTAAATGCCCACTCCTAGATTTTTAAGGCATGTATATAAGTGAGATTTTTAAGCTTAGGCAGAGTGCAAATTTACATGTCTATGTTCTATCCAAACTTCACCTCTGTGCATGCCCACATTGAAACTGCCTACGATAAGACTTATGCACTTGCTTTTGGAATAGCAACCACCAAAAGTACACCCATAAGTGTCCATCCGTGCGTGTAAGTAATGGAAACCACATGACTGACTTATTTCTCTTTATGTTGATGGTACGTGACTTGATGCGGTTCTTTATAACATTACCACCCCCCCCCCTTTCAAGTGCACATATCTCTAGCCACATATGCCGTTCACTCTCAAAAGAAATCTTTCAAAATTGTCCTCTTTGCATCCCTTCAGAAAGAATTTCTCCTGTCCTTGGCAGTGAAGACAGAAATTCGTGTCCTTTTAACAGATTGGCAAGATAAGGCTTAGCAGAGCCACAGAATCCACACAATCGTCTGGCTCCACTATTTCCCCTTTGATGGGCCAATGCAGAAACTTACATTAGAGCCATGTGCTAAAGCTCAGTGCAGTTTCCTATATTGAATATCAATATTATAGTTTGATATCATTTAACTTTTTGTTTTTATATGTTTTAGATATTTGATCCCCGATACAGGTAAAGCTGAAGCATCGTCATGTTGAGTCTTTTATGTTAATATCCCGGGTTATGTATGTTATTCTTAATAAACATTTTATTCATTAATATTTTTGACGTTCTTTTATATTTTTTTCCTAGTTTTAGAATCTATTATTTGATAATTCTTGTATGTACAGATCTTCTTCTTTTTTTTTCTAAGGCATTTCACCTATTTGAGACCTTCAGTCTGTGTTCCCAAACTAGCACCTCTCTTAATGGAGTCACCTAGCAGCAGTATTTTTCTCTTTTGAATTGTTATATCAGTGTCGTCTTCTCTGATACCAATTTGGATTGCATATCCGAACTGTCATAAATTTCCATTCAGGGAAGAAGAGAGGTTCTTTGTCCTCCTTAAATATCCTTACCAACAGGAAATCATGTCTATATCTCAGGACCTTACACACCCTCTTTTGTATATATAGGCAGGTTTAGCCATGTCCTAGGTACGCTTAAAATAATTTGCCTTTTGTCTTTCTGTTGGTATTTCGGGAATGCTCCCATCCCCTTATACACTAGTAGTCTGGCCCTAGCAATCCAGACCACAGGTCAGACAGGCCTTTTGAGCTGTCCCCTGGCTCCCTCCTTCATCTATGCTGTTCACACAAGTTCCCTCCACATCACTCTCGGTGTTCTAGTGTGGCCTAGTAATCAGGACTGGCCCAAGTGTATCAGCCACCCTAGGCAAACCTTCAGCCATTGCCACTTCCCCCTGCCAAACCTTCAGTTAATGCCGGTGCTGCCCCCGCCACCCAAACCTTCTGAAAAGGTAAATGAAAACATCCTGTCAGTCCCGCACCCTGTGATATACACTTCCTGCTGTCCAGGGGGAGATTCATGTCAGTAAAGCAAACTTTGTGTTCAGGGCCGATGCAAGCATATGAGACGCCCAAAGTGACTCTCATTCCTACCACCCCTTCTCCTGCCTCCACATCCATTGCTGCCCCTGCTGCCCCTCTCTGGTACCACAGTGGCGACAATGACTTTAAATAGCAGTGCAGTGCTTGCCTCCGGCACTGCATACTGTTCCTGTTTCCATCCCCTCTGATGCAGACTGCCTTTTGCATGGGGGCAGAAGCAGTGGACCAGCCTCTTCTTTTCCCCCAAGCAAAAGGAAATCTGCATGGGGGGGGGGGCAGAAGCAGGAAACATCATGCAGCACTGGAGGTTTGGATAAGTTGCTGTTTGATGTCATTGCAGGCCTGGAAATGGATGGCAGCAGTGTCAGTGGGGGCCGCCCTTGGACTGTTGGCATTCTAGGGTGACGCCTATTTTCCTGGATGGTAGCACTGGCCCTGTTTGTATTTAAACAGTGTTTGTCTTGTGTACGTTCTGGGTAAAGGGCATATATTACAGGTCTTGGTAACTATTATCTCAGTTCAATCTAGCCAACCTCACTGTAATGGGCACAAGTCCCTTGAACTCTGAATTCCATGTGCTAAAGGGCTTATCCAAGCACAGAACTCCAGCATGCTATTCCCTGTGGGTTTCAAGCAGCTACAGGGCAGATAGGACAGGCTCCAAGTTACACAAAAGAGACTTGAAGACCTAAACATGTACACTTTGGAGGAGAGGAGGGACAGGGGAGATATGATTCAGACCTTTAAATACTTAAAGGAAAATAATGAACAAACAAACCTCTTCCAAAGATGGGGAAGCTGTAAAACTAGAGGGCTTAACAGGAAGCTGCAAGGTGGTAAATTGAAAGGCAATGTCAGGAAATATTTTTTCACTGAAAGGGTGGTGGATGCTTGGAAAGCCCTCCCAATGGAAGTGGTGGGGGCAAACACGGTGACGGAATTCAAAATGGCATGGGACAGACACAGTGGATCCCTTTACAGCAACAGGATAAAATCAAAATAAACTGAATTTCTCAACAAATAGGGGTGTCCTGCATGGAGTGGTGGGTTCACCCCTAAACAGGGACGTGGTGAAGGATGGCCTGCATGGAGTGGTGGGTTCACCCCTAAACAGGGACGTGGGGAGGGATGGCCTGCACGGAGCGGCAGGTGCACCTACTCTTGCCATCGTGCTGGGCAGACTAGATGAATCATGCTCATCTTTATCTGCCGTCATTTACTATGTTACTATGTAATACCTTTGTATTGCTTCATGATGCAACTGCACTTTGAACTCTCCCAACTCTCCTATGAGGAAAGGATAAAGAGGTTAGAGCTCTTCAGCTCGGAGAAGAGATGGCTGAAGCCTATAAAATTCTGAATGGAGTGGAACAGGTATACACCAATAGAGTGTTTGTTTGTTCTTTCAAAAAATACAAGAACTAGGAGATTTTTATTTATTTAGCTGTATTTATATTCCGCTTTTCACCGGGTCAAAGCGGTCAACTGGTGGATACATTTAACACGAGGGGATATGACACACATACGTTAATACTTACAGGGAACATGGGAGATACACCATGAAGCTACAAAGTAGTATATTTAAAACAGATCAGAAAAAAATATTTTCTCCTAACATATAATTATAACATTGGAACTCATTGCTGGAGGATGTAGTTAAAGGTTTGGACAAATTCTTGGAGGAAAAATCCATAAACCAATATTAGGGGAGACCGAGAGAAGACCACTGCTTATCCTGGGGGGAAAAGTAACTTGGAATGGGGTACTTTTGGGATATGCCATGTATGTGTGACATGAATTTGGTCACTTTAGAAACAGAACGCTGGGCTTGATGGACCTCTTGGTCTGACCTAGTATAGCAGTTCTTATATTCTAAAAATCTAAGGGGGGGGACATTTTCAAAGACATTTACATGGTTTGCAGACCTGCAAACCATGTAAATGCCGCTCTGTGGGATATTCAGCGGCACTAATACGATTAGTGTCACTGAATATCTCCGGATGGTTAGCATCAAGGCATTCCGAATGGAGCAGAGGTTGCACCCATTGCTAACCAGGCAGCAGCTCAATATCACTGCTACTCGGTTAGTGATACACAGCAAAAAGTCAGGCACAGGTAACCCTGGCCTAACTTTTGCCATGTTAGCTAACTAGGCAGAGGCTTAATATCACCGTTGCCTGGTTAACCTCATGGCAATCTGGCAAACCTGGTTATTCAGTACCGGGCTCAATATGACCCCAGCATTGAATATCTGGGTTTAACTTTTAATGCTGGTGGCTATCCATGTTAGCAGCACTAGCCACCGGTGCTGAATATCCCCCCCCCCCTTACGTTTTTCAAATATATGTCCTTTCTCTTCACAATGACCAATTAATGGTTTATCATCTATACCTCTCCTTATATCACTGTGATGCTGAATACCTCTAGTCTTGAAACATCATTTTAGTTTTTCCCATGTACATTGATCACAAGGGCAGCTATATATATAAATCATATTGCTCATATTTGCAGTTTGAAAACATATATTTATATTGTATCTGTGTTGTGTTTTGGGGTGAGCAAAAAATTCTAATCTCCTTCACAACATTGCAAATCGTACAACATCCACATTTGAAATGCACTCTTATTTTTGTTTGAATTTTGGGAATAGGCAGAGCTGAGCATGCTAGTTTTATTATGCAAATTAAGACCTCTTTTATATGCAGTAATAACTTCCTTGTCCACAAAATATTCTAAAGTTTGAAGAACCATTCCTCTCTTATTATTCTTGTAATGTACTTGACCAAATAGGATTGCTTGTCCCTTTTGAATTCTCCCATCTCATCTTTTGTAACCTTAGTGAACAATACATTTAATATCAGATTTTTTTTGCCTATTGATTCTGAAGTTCAATATGTTTCAATGGATATCCCTTCCCCCTAAATCTTCCTTTTCTATTCGTCCCTCCAGGCCAGTCCAGGTACACAATGGTTGTCTCCATCCTTCAGCAGCTGAGAACTGAGCATGTCAGATTTCTTGCAGCCCAGCTCCAGAGCTTCCTCTTTCGCTCTACACTCCAGTCTTGCTCAGTTCTCAGCAGCTGAAAGAGCTCTTGCCTAGGCTCCTGAAGTGCCGTTTAAAAAAAATGAAATAAAAAAAGAGAGAGGATAAAGCAGAGACAGCAGACTAAAATGCACAGTGAAGAGCGGCGACAGAGTAGCCTCTGTGGTTGGCGCCATTGAATACAGAAGAGAGAGTGACTGAGGGGGATTTGTGGCTGAGCCGGCCAAGCCTCCTGCCCATAGAGTAATTCCTGCGAGCCCCAGGACCCTCAGCAGTAGGAGGAAAACCACCATGAACCTGTTAGCTACAGGACCGGGGTTCCCTCCAGTGTGTTGCAGCTGTGCGGCTCCTCCAGGGAAGCTCCTATGGGAGGCAGTCCGATTGTGGCTGAGAAACACATGGTGGCATTGGTTTGGTGAGTAGCGGTTTAGACAGGTGGCTGCATGCATGCTGTCGGGCCTTGGGCAGTGTGTAATTTGTGTGGGCAGATGCAGAGTTGAGCCATCGGGGTTTTGCCGGTTATGTTTGTGAGAGGGCAAGGTTGTTGCTGCAGTTCTGTCCCTGATGCTAATGGCGGACATCTCCTCTGGGAATATCTGGGAACCCGCGATTCCTGTCAAGACAGACAGCCTCCCGTCGCCGGCAGCCTTGTTCCCAGGGGACTCGGGCAAGTGCTATAAATTCGATGGCAAGAAGAAAGAAACGAGAAAACAGGCTGGGGAGACTCTGTTGGAGCCTCAGAGGGTGCCTGCCTTGCCAGAAACGTTTTTCTCCCTGGAGTTTATGCTCTCTTTTCATAGGGCTTATTGCCTTAAGCAACAACAGGCCGGGGAGAAGGCTACTCTGAGTGAGGGGTCTGTTTTAAGGAAGGGAGGTTCCCTCCAGGAGGAGTCTCTGATGCCTGGTAGGGTCAGCGCTCTCCGCAGTTCCGGACCTCGGAGAATCTAGGGGAGGGGCCTCAGACATCTGGGGTGGTGGGGAGCCGTTGGCCCCGGAACTGGAAGAGGGCGAGATACTGGCAGGTGGTAATCCCAATATGTTCCGGGTGTTCCATAAGGAAGAACTGGGAGCCCTAATCGCTCATTCCTTGGCAGTCTTGAACATTGTGCCTCCGCCAGCACAATCGGATGAGCCCCTAGAAGACCTCCCGTTGCAAGGGTTCAAAGGGGAGCAGGATTGTTTTCCGGTGCACTGCGTCATCAAAAAGATGATTGAGGAGGAATGGGAATTCCCTCAGGCTACCTTGCGGGGCAGTAAGGCAATAGGTCGCCTATATCCTCTCTCCTGGAGGAAAGGGAACTACTGTGAATGCTGAAGGTGGATGCTCTGGTGTTTGGCAGTTACCAAGAAGACCACCATCGATGTGGAAGGTGGGGCGGCACTCAAAGACCTGCAGGATTGCAAATTGGAGTCTCTGCTCAAGCAGACCTTTGATTTGAGTGCCCTAGCACTGCAGGCCTCCGTGTGTGGAGCATATGTGTCCAGAGCATCTGTTTGTTGGCTCCAAAGTTGGAGGCCAACCAATACCGATAGCCAGATGACTTCAGACAGCTGTCAGCTCAAATCAGCCACATTGTACATATACAAGGGGCGGCCAAGACCATAGCCTCTATTGTGGCAGCTTGGCGTTTCCTCTGGTTAAGGAATTGGAAAGCAGACACTTCCTCCAAGTCCCGGCTCAGTAAGCTTCCTTACAAGAGTAAACACCTGTTTAGGGAGGCTTTGGAAAGAAGTTAAGGACTTGTGGGATTCTAAAGGGGGCCACTTACCAGAGGATAAGCCTAGGGAGGCAAAGCACGGCATGGCCCAGAGGGGTCAACCCAGAGACTTTCACCTATTCAAGGGCCCACAGTTTACGCCATATCAACGAGGGTGTTTTGGGGCAAGAGGAGAGCCCTTTTGAGGTTCCCAAGGGACCAGCAGGGGATATTTCTTATCCTCTACGACTCCCAATAAAAAGCCCCAATGAAGCCAGGGGAGCCCAGGCAGTAGAGATTGGCGATCGGCTGCAATGGTTTTATCCAGCCTGGACTCGCATTATGACCGACCAGTGAGTACTGGAAATTATTCAAGAGGGAGATGCGTTGGAGTTTGCCAGGCCACTCGTGGAGGCCTTCATTCTCTCTCCTTGCAAAGCAGCTGGCAAAGAGAGAGCAGTGCGGGACACTTTGTAGGAGTTGTTTGCAGCTGCAAGCGGTAGTTCCGGTCCCTCCAGACCAGTCCAGAATCGGTCAGTACTCTATTTCATGGTGCCATAAAAGGAGGGCACCTTCTGTCCCATTCTGGACCTCAAACATGTGAATCAGGCCTTGTGTATTCCACACTTCTGCATGGAAACAGTACAGCCTGGCGAGTTTCTGGCCACCTTAGATCTCAAGAAAGCCCACTTACATATTCCCATTCGCCCAGACCACCAATGGTTCTTATGGTTCACCCTGTCCATGTGACATTTTCAATTCAGGGTACTTCCTTTTGGCCTGGCTACCGCACCGCGAATGTTCACCAAAGTTTATGGTAGTGGTGGCTGTGGCACTACGCAGTGAGGGTATTCTGGTACACCCCTACCTCGACGATTGGCTCATATGATTGAAGTCTGAGGATGAGACTGCCTCTGCCATACAGTGGGTGATTCAATTTCTCCAGGAATTGGGCTCGGTGGTCAACTTGACCAAGAGCCAAATGCAAACAGTCCAGCACCTGGTCCACCTTGGCGCATAGTTCAACACGCAAGCAGAGGTAGTCTCGCTTCCTCTAGAGAGGGTATGGAAGTTGCAGGTACAACTGCGTCGGTTTCTTGCAGAGGAAGGCACCAGCAGCTTGGTGTTGTCTGCAGCTGCTCGGCTCTATGGCGATGGTGTTAGGTGCCGTGGGCGTGGGCCCACATGCGGCTTTTGCAGCAGGCCCTGCATTCCAGGTGGTCGCTGCAGTTCCATCTGCTATCTCTGAGATTGGAGTGCTCAGAGAGAGTGCGGCCAAGTTTAGAGTGGTGGCTCTAGCAGGATCATCTGATGACAGGGATGCCGTTGCTGACTCCACAGTTGATCTTGGAGACGACGGATGCCTGTCCAGCTGGGGGGCACATTGCCTGTCGTAGGTAGCGAAGGGCGAGTGGACACAGGAGCAATCCTTATGGTCCATCAGCTGTCTGGAAATGAGAGAATTTTTTTTTAGCTCTGCAGGTTTTTCATCCTTTGATAGTTCGAAGGGCAGTGCGGATCTGTTCAGACAACGCAACCACGGTGGCATACATCAACAACAGGCAGGGATGCTCAGGCAGTGCCTCTTTGTTAGAGGAGAGTCAGAAGTTGATGCTGTGGGCAGAGCAGAATTTGGAGGCCCCGTCTGCGGTCCACATAGCGGGCAAGGAGAATGTTCAGGCGTATTTTCTCAGCCGGCACCGGTTAGATCCGGTCAAGTAGGAGCTGAATGTGGCAGTGTTTCATGAGCTTACGGAGCATTGGGGGGGTTTCCAGTCATGGCCCTCATGGCCACACAGGACAATGCCGAGGCGAGTCATTTTTACAGCAGGCGCAAGGTACAAGAGTGGCCATCGGAGGGGCTGCTGTATGTGTTTCCCCTGTGGCTGCCGATCAGGAGGCTGCTAAGATGGATAGAGATGCACAACGGTCTCGTGGTGCTCATTGCACCGGATTGGCCGCGGAGGCTGTGGTATGTGGACCTACAATAGCTACTAGTGGAGCCTCCGTGGAGGCTTCCACACAGGATCAATATTCTTTCCCAGGGTCCGATCTCAGCTGCTGAAGGACGGAGACAACCCTTGTGTACCTGGACTGGCCTGGAAGGAACTCAAAGAAGACAATTAACAGTTAAGGTCTAATTTCTCCCTTCATATCCCTAGAAAGTTCTTCAGAGGTACACAATCTTGTCAACTGACAAAGTAGGTAAATTCGGTGGTCTAACCAAGATGGCTGCTGGCCTGCACGCTGTGTGAGAACATGCCGAAATGAAAGCAAAAGCTGAAGGTTTACCCGCCTGAAACTGTCTCGGGCCCCATGGATTGGTTCGTGCAGTTGAGTGAGGAAAAGAAAAAGGAGATTAAAGCGGGGCGTGGAGACTCGCGTGAGGAGGTGATTATCTCCGGAGACCCTAGATAATCATGCTCTCTCCGGTAGCAAGACCTCTGCAGTTACCTCTGACGTCTTCTCTGCTCTCTCCCCTTCCACAGCGGAAGACCAGGAAGGTGGAACTACCACTGGTGGTCGGCAGGAAGCAGTGGAGTTTGAGGCGGAGTGAGAGAGCTTTGGCGTCGGTGATGAATCGACAGAAGGTAGTTCCCTACAGCTGGATTTGCAGGCTCCTTTTCTGCTTATAAGTACCTTGCCTTCTGTGGAAGTATCTACTCCTTCATCTGTGCCTGTTTGACCCCAGATTGTTACATTGGACACTATTTGGGATGCAATTTCAACATTGTCTGTTGCAGTCTCTGCCCAGATTGCTGGATCGTCAGTGAGGGTTTCTTCACTTGAGGAGAAGGTACAGAACTGTTGCTGTGATTTGGACAATTTAAAAATACAAGAACAAGAACTGCATCATAAAGTAAATTCTCTGACTGAGACCATCTCGGCTTTTGTCAAGGGTAATAACTTCCTTCGGGTTGAAATGGAAAGTTTGGAGAACGCTGCAAGGGCCGCAAACCTGAGACTTTTGAATTTTCCGGTTATTCCGGGGTCTTCTCCGGTGGACCTCTTTAAGAAGTTTTTAGTAAAGGTTTTGGCAGTGCCCATTGATTTAATGCCTCCTATTGCGAAGGCTTATTATTTACCTCAGTCTAGGAAAGAGCCGGTTTTTGTGGTGGATGATGCTGGTACAGATGTTATTAATGATTCAGATTTGTTAGTTTCTCCTACTGATAACTATGAAAATGGCTACGTTATTAGTTTCTCTTGCTTTGATATCGGACTGGGAGTGGCTTTTAAAGTTATTCTTTAAGAAGCATCATTCTTTATTCTATGGGGTCAGAGTCTCTGTTTCCGGATTTATGTAGAGAATCACAGAAAAGGCGTAAACAATTTCTTTTATTAAAGTTTGGGGTACTGCAGATCGGAGGGACATACCATTTACGTTTTCCCTGTAAGTGTGTTATGCATAATTCTAAAAAATATATATTTTATCAGCCTGAAGCGCTTTCGGCTTTTATTAGTTCTCGCTTACCCTCATGTATGACCCCGGTTGTAGGTCGATGTACTTGCTATATAATGTTGTATTTCCTCTATCCAGTGACCGTTTTTCTTTTTCTTCGTGCTATCATGGTGATTCTTCAGTTTGCCATGTGTATTCGTGTATCATTCCCCCTCAAATGTGGCCTACAGGTGAATCTGTTTTTCTTTTTCCTTGTATGTATTGCTTATGAATTGTTGCTGGAGGATGTCTCCTTTTCTGTTGAGCTTTGTTGCTTGATTTATTTTGTAAAAATTTATACATTTAAAAAAAAAAGTAGGTAAATTCCTCTTAAGGGACCTAGTGTGAAAGCTCTCAGATTGAAGCAATTTGTTAGTAACTGTGGATTTACATTATAGATCTGTAACAAAACCCTTTTTATTTCTCTTAATCAAAATATCTAAATATGGTATCTCTATGGGGAGTATATTCAAAGGCATTTAGGCAATTTGCAGGCCTGTGCCTCTGAATTTACCCAGTTTGAACCACAAAAGGCCTTGACACTAGCTCGCTATTCAGTTGCTAACTGGTTATCCTAAACTGACTAAGGTTAGGCACTTTAAAGGCTGACCTAGCTTTAGCCGGCTTAGCTAACGAGCCAGCGGCTGTGTATCTCACCACTGACCAGTTAGCTAAATCGCTATCCGGCCAACCCAGATAGTCAATGCTTGTGACCGAATATGACCTCAGCATGGAATATCTGCTTTAATTTAAAGCACTGGCCACTGCTACTGAATATTTTATCTTGCCACCCCTTTCCAGGATCTGCAGCGGTGGCAAGGACCTCAAGCAGTTCCACAGCCATAGAAACTCGGGTGCTGCTATGCTGTTTGACTTCCGCCCACTCCAACACCCGATGCCGACTTCCTTTTTTATGGGGGCAGCAATAGTGGAAATAGACTGCCCCTGGATCACTGGCCACCTGGTTTGCCTAATGGTCATGCTGGCCCTGCACATACGTCTGAAATGTCAAATTAGTATTGCTGGAACTTTTCCATTTTTCATTCATGTAGAATATCTTCAACCCCTCCCAAATAACAAAACTGCCGCCATTATAACGTTTCCATAATAGTATATGCTTGGGATAAGGAGACTTGCTCAAAAACCTTTCTTTAAATTCATCTATATAAAGGCTCACTATGTTGAGGGCCATAAACCCCATTGCTTGTACCCTTCAATTGTTTATAAAGTCTTTTATAATGCAGAAATAGCTTTCTATGTGGCATGTTTTACTAATGCCTGTACCGGTAACATGCCTGTAGACCACATTACCACTGCAGGGGACTCTGGCATCCATCCCCTGCAGTTGTTGTTGTTGTTATGTGCCGTTGAGTCTGTCGACTCCTGGTGACCCTCTAGATCGGAGGTTCCCAATGCCAGTCCTCGGGGAACCCTAGGCCATTAGGGTTTTCAGGATTCCCACAATGAATATGCATGAGAGAGATTTGCATACAATGAAAGCAGAACATGCAAATCTATCTTATGCATATTCATTGTGGGAATCCTGAAAACCTGACTGGCCTAGGGTTCCCCGAGGACTGGGTTGAAAACCCCTGCTCTAGATAATTGACCTAAACTTTGTTCAGTCTTCAGCCAAGCGGCTCATTGTTGATAGAGTGGTTCCATAGCTGCTGTTATTGTATCGATCCATCTCAATGCTGCCCTTCGTCTTTTGCGGTGACCTTCTACCTTGGCCAAGCATTATGTCTTTCTCCAATGATCTCTCTCTTTGCATGATGCAAAATATGAAAGTCGAAGTCTTGTCATCTGAGCTTCTAAGGAAAGCTTAGGTTTGATCTCCTGGTTTGTTCTACAGGCAGTCCACGGTATACACAGTATTTGTCACCAGCACCATAATTCAAAGGCATCAATTTTCTTCTTGCATATCTTTTTCACTGTTCGACTTTCACATCCATATGATGTTATTGAAAATACCATGGCTTGGACAAATCGAATCTTTGTATAGAGAGAGACATCTCTGCTCTTGAGGACTTTGTCTAGGTCCTTCATAGCCATTCTACCAAGAGCAATATGTCATCTGTTTTCTTGACTGCTAGTCCTTTCTTTATTGATTGTTGATCCAAGTAAGTTAAAGCTGTCAACTCTTTCACTTTCTTCTCCATCAATGATGGTGCAAAGGCTCAGCACTGCACAAGCTACACATGGGTGCACTTAACACCACCCATTGTGGTGGCATTTAGTGCACTCGTGCTAAGGGGAAAGTACAGTTAACACAAGCTACGAATGCCCTTGCTAACTGCAAATTGCTGCTAATGCCTCTATTTCACCCCTGACTCGCCCAGTCCCCACCTCATTGCATGCTGCCCAGTTAGCGTGTTGGTTTTTTTTTAGCACAGCGCTGTTACTGCACATTAAACCCCATGCTACCAGATAGCATTTACAGGGGCATGTTTACTAAAGTTTGCTATCTTAGCCAACACTACCAGGAGATCCGTTTGAATCCTTAAATTATCCATTCTCCTTTCCAGGGTCTTCTAATAATTTGTACTGCTCTAATTTGTGGACTATTAGTATAAAGGAAAGCTTTATGCCAAAACATGGCCATGAAGGATTTTATGCCATTATGGTTTCTGTATTCTACATAATTATTGGTGTGATTTTATTAAATTATATATTAAATACAATCTCTTTTTTTGTTGTTGTTTTGTGGTGTTTCCTTGCTTCTTTGTGCTTGATTGGATGCAAGTGTGACTGCCTCTGGCTCTTCTAGTGTTTCAAACATTTACAGTAGGTTGACTTAGACCTACAGCCTACAGCCTTCTACTGTCCTCTTGTGTCTGGTCTAGGTGGCTAACCTTAGTAGCAGACTCATGTAGGCTAAACGTAATAGCAGATTCATGCAATCTGCCTGTATGAATATTCCCCACCTTGCTGATAGCCCTCAGCTTATTCAGGACACTTTCTTGTGGCTGCCCCTGATCTGTCTGTATGCTAGGGAGCTTTCATTTGTCCTACTAAGCTTTTGATTGGCGTCATCTGTTTCCATTAATATTACTACTACTTCCAGTCACTAATCCCTGCATCTTGATTAGCTGTAGATGGCTTTCCAGAAATACTACTACCAAAAGCTTCTGGATTTTCTTTTCTTTCTTGGTTTAGAAGTGACCTATCTCTTGAGGCTGGCTCTATCTGTGAGATCCACACTTTATCACACTGAATCAGCCAGAACTAAGTCAGATTCATGTGCTTTAGGATTTTCTGAGATAAGGTAAACCAATCCAACATATCCCTGAAGATGTTTAAATAATATGAAACATAGCCAGAATATTAGCATCCAAAGGACACATCTCAGAAGTTAAGCAGGATTAGGCCTGCCTAGTACTTGAATGGGAGACCACCTTGGAATACCAGGTGCTGTAGGCCTACTGCACAGAAAAAATCTACTTCCAGTCACCTTGCCAAGAAAACCCAGAGGATGGGTCACCAGGAGTTGGCATTGACTCAACAACAAAGCAAAAAGTGTGCACAAAATTGATTTAGGACACCTTAACTTATGAATTAATATGCATAAAGTTGATTTACATGTGATAATTCTTTAATTCTTGTTACAAATTTTTGGTGTCAATTTTCAAAAGAACTTATCCAAATAGTTTTTCCAGATAAGGGCACAGAGAGATATTCAGTAGTAGTATCCTGAATCTGCAGACTGCCCAGCAGTATCCTGAGAGTGCTTGGGCAGTCCACATTCAGAGAGATGGTGTGTCAGCCACTATCCAGATAAAATAAAAGTAAAAGTTATTTGGATAGCTTGGGTTGCATACAAAACTAAGTTGCTATTGAGATAGTTCAAGCTTGACAAATCCCAGGCGCCAAGTCACCATGGCACCTAGAAATTGCACCCTGGTGCACAGGATTTCATGCTCCAAAAGGTGAAATTAGACTTACCTGCTAATTGTTGTTCCTTGAGGAGCTCCAGTCTAGTCCCGAACCTCTGGGTTTAAGCACCTCCTCTCGTAGCTTGGAGACTGAGCACGTCACTCTTTTGGTGACACCAGTATAAATAGTCCAGGGACCGCCTCCTTGCTCCAGTAACCTATTGACAAAGCAGACACCAGAGCAATAAGTAAGTAGATATTGTTACCGTAAAACTTTATAACTGTATAACCCTTACATAACTAACCAAGTTACCTGGCAACCTACCAGGCAACTCCTATTTATTTTCCTGCTTAGGCTTGCTTCACCCTCTCCCTAGGACCCCCTAGGAGGCACTATTATTACTATTAAGCCATTTCTCACCCCCGCTCCCCGAATGGACCGCAGCCATTAAAGCCGCTCCCGCAGCCAACTGATAAATCTTACCTTGCTTCAGACTACCGTCCAACGCACTACACCAGGGAGGGATGCGGGACTAGACTGGAGTTCTTCAAGGAACAACAATTAGCAGGTAAGTCTAATTTCACCTTCCTTATCGTCCCTCCAGTCTAGTCCCGAACCTCTGGGGATGTAACAGAGCAGTGAACACTTTACCGGGAGGAACCTGCCAAATCAGCCTGAAGCACTGCCGATCCAAACCTAGCATCTCCTTCCACCTGAACATCAATTCTGTAATGCTTGACAAAGGAATTCAACGATGACCAAGTTGCCGCCTTACAAGTCTCTACCGCTGGCACCAAACTGAACTCCACCCAGGAAGCCGCCTATGTCCTGGTCGAATGAGCTCTCAAGCCCTTCGGCACCGCCTTGCCCTTCAATATATACGCCGACTCAATAGCCTCCCTAAGCTACCTTGCAATGGAAGACTTTGACGCTGGTTCACCTTGTTTCGGCCCACCAAACAAGACAAACAATCTATCCATCTTGCGGAGCAGAGCCGTTCTTTGCAAATATTTCCTTAATACCCAACTTACATCTAACCGATGTAGCCGACCTTTGGACTTATCCTTGCCACCTCTCTCGAACACTGGTAAAGACACCACCTGATTCAAATGAAACACTGACACCACCTTTGGCAAGAAAGAAGGAACCGTTCTCAAAACTTTCTTGTCATAGAAGGACAAAAAAAACTCCCTACACGACAAAGCCTGCAATTCCGAAATTCTCCTCGCCGAACAAATAGCCGCCAAAAACACCACTTTAAGTGTAAGATCCTTCAAAGTCGCTTTAGCCAACGGCTCAAATGACTCTCGTATCGATGCTTCCAGTACCAAGTTAAGATCCCATACCGGTACCGGTGCCCTGCATGACGGCCTCAAAAGAGACACCGCCCGTAAGAATCTTTTAACATCCGGATGCGACCCAAGCACAATCCCTTGCACTTTCCTGCGATAACAAGAGAGCGCTGCGAACTGAACTCGTAGAGATGCTGCCGCCAGTCCTTTATCAAAACCATCCTGCAAAAAGGACAGAACCTGCGGAATGGAGGCCCTTAACGCCACCACCCACCTATATTCGCACCATGACTCGAACAGCTGCCAAACTCGGATATACGCCACCGAGGTAGATCTATGCCTGGACCTCAATAGGGTAGAAATTACCGCTGTCGAGTAACCCTTGGCTGTCAACTTTGCCCTTTCAAGAGCCAAGCCGTAAGCGAGAACCGATCCACCTGAGGCATATTCAACGGACCCTGTACTAGCAGATCTCTCCTGACCGGCAGTTTCCACGGAGGCTCCACCAGGAGATGTACTAGGTTGGCATACCACGGCCTTCTTGGCCAATGTGGTGCAATTAGGATCACCTGACTCTTGTGTCGTTCTATTCGCTGCAGAACCCGACCTATTAACACCCACCGTGGAAACGCGTACAGGAGTTGATCCTCCGGCCACCTCCACATCAGAGCGTCCAAACCTTCGGACATCCTTTCTCTTCTTCTGCTGTAAAATCTTCCTGCCTTTGCTGATGCAAACGTCACCATGAGATCCATCACTGGAGGTCCCCAGCGATGTACCAGTAACTCGAAAACCTCCTGATGGAGAACCCACTCTCCTGGGTCCACCTTGACTCGACTCAAAAAATCAGCTGTCACATTGTCCATCCCTGCTACATGTGCTGCCGATAAAGCCTCCAGATGCAATTCGGCCCAACTTAGGAGCTCCTCCGCCTCTTCTTTGAGAGCCATGCTGCTGGTGCGCCCTTGGCGATTTATATAGGCCACTGCTGTGACATTGTCTGAGAGCACTCGAATCGCTTTCCCTTGCAGCTGCTGCTGAAAAGCTCTTAGTGCTAGAGTGACTGCCCTTAACTCTAATCTGTTGATTGACCAACTCCTTTCCTGTTTGGTTCACTGACCTTGGGCAAACTGTCTTTTGAAGTGCACCCCCAGCTGAACAGACTTGCATCTGTCGTCAACGGTCTCCAATCCAGCGACTCCAGCGGCATTCCCTTCTCTAGACATCCTGGGGCTAGCCACCAGTGCAGAGACTGCCTTGTCTCTAGAGGACAGGTCAGCTTTTGTGACAACTGATCGGACTGATGCGACCTTCTTCTGAGCAGAGCTCTCTGCAACGGTCTCATGTGTGCCCTGGCCCATGGCACCAACTCGAGCGTGGCCACCATCATTCCCAACAGCTGCAAATAATGCCACGCCGAGGGAGACTTTCTCTCCAAGAATGTTCATGCGAGCTGCCTTAGCCCTTGGTCCCTGAGGTGAGGTAGAAACACTCTGCTGCTTTCTGTATTGAAACGGACTCCCAAGTACTCTAACTCCTGAGATGACTCCAACTTGCTCTTTGTTACATTCACTACCCACCCTAAGCTCCGCAGCAATTGCACCACTCGGCGGGTAGCTACTTCGCTTTCACTCTTTGATTTTGCTCAAATCAACCAATTGTCCAGGTAAGGGTGCACCAATACCCCTTCCCTGCGTAAAGCTGCCGCCACCACCACCACCACCACCTTGGTGAAAGTTTGCGGTGCTGTTTCCAAACCAAATGGCAACGCCTGGAACTGAAAATGTCCCATGGGAACCGCAAACCAGAGGAACCGCTGATGCTCTAACCAGATTGGTATGTGTAGATACGCCTCCGAGAGATCTAACGAAGTGAGAGATATTCTCCCTGCTGAACCGCCACTATGACTGATCTCAGTATTTCCATGTGAAAGTGCGACACTCTGAGACACCTGTTTACTCTTTTGAGATCCAGGATCCGCCTCAAAGCTCCCTCCTTTTTTGGCACCACAAAATAAAATATATGGAGTACCGACTGCATCCGCACTGGTCTGCCGGAACCAGCACCACTGCCTTGAGAGCTAGCAAACTTTCCAAAGTCTCTCGCACTGCCCACAGTTTTGTTTTCATCTGGCATGGAGATTGAACAAAGGCTTCTGTTGTCTTTCGTGTCCAATTCAAAATTCTTATTTTCGTTCACAGGGTGATCCATTCAGGTATCCCCCCTATATCTTTCTAGCCTGGTCCGTCTTCATACCCCTCATCGTTCTCTCCACTCTATTCACGCTAACCGTATGTTTCTACCCCCTCCCTCCCAAGCGCACCTCGAATCTACTCTGTCTTCTGCTTTCTTTTTTCTTGGTCCAAGGCTCTGGAACTCCCTTCCCCCCTCCCTACGTCTGGAAACCTCCTATTTGTCCTTTAAAACTAACCTTAAAACCCACCTTTTCTGTTCTGCCTTTAACCTTCCTCTCCCGGTCCCATCTTCTCCCCCTCCTCCCCCTTTGGGCCTCTGACAGCATACCCCTTACCCCTGTCTTATATCTCTTCTTTTGTTGTCTTCCCCTTCTCTCCCCCTTTTGTTTCCTATCTTTACCCCCCCAATCTGTTCTCTGTATCTATCCCTTTTCTCTAATTTTATGGCGTTCCTTTTCTGGCTCTTTTTTGCAGCTCTCTCTTTTTAAAATTTTAATTTGATTTTATGTATTGTGAACCGCCCAGATGCTAATTGTATTGGGCGGTATATAAAGTTTTAATAAACATAAACATAGTACTGGTCGTTAGAACTTGAGAGCATATCCTTTTTGAATGACCTCCAACACCCACTGATCTGAGGTAATTTGGGCCCAGGCAGGATAGAACTCCCTTAGCCAACCCCCCCCCCCCCAGGTACTAACCCTGACTGGACCCCCCTCGCTTCATTGCGACTTCTTGAGGTTTGGGGAAGAGAAGGCTCCAAAACCTCTACCCGCTCCTCTGAACCCCCGAAACCCCTGGGATCTATATTGAAAACGTCCCCTCTGAAACTGACCAAATCTTAGTGGCCGAAATCTACGAAACTCCCTTTGCTGACTTCTGGACAGTGCTAGAGGACGACTCTGCTTCTGCTTGTCCTCCTGCAACCTTCTGCCCTTAGACTCTTCGAGGTCCTTAACCAACTTGTCCAAATCCTCTCCAAAGAGGAGTTTACCCCAAAAAGGGAGCTTACCTAGTCTTGCCTTAGAGGCACCCTCTGCCACCCAGTTACACAGCCACAGATGTCTGCATGCCGCCACAACTGATGCCATACCTTTTGAAATACCTCGAATAAGATCATATTGAATATCTGCCAAATAAGCCGCCCCTGACTCCATACGGGACGCTTCCTTGACCGCCTCTTCTACCTGCATTCCTTAAGTCTTTGGGACCATCGCAGGCAAGCTCTTGCCACCACTGTTCCCTCTAAGCTGTGCACGTGTGCGCGCGTACACACCTCGCTGAGCGAGCGCACATGCTTTACAACAGAGCGCACAAAACGTACGGCTCTGATTCTGATAGAAAACAACACAGACATCTTAAAATTTAAAAGTTATGATTGTAATTACTAGAAGTACATACTGTATTCTGACGTGTAGTCAAATTTTAAAGTATATAACTCCGAGTGTCGTTATGTGGCGCACAAAAATTTAACCTTCCTTCAAAAGCTGCACACAGCTGATATTTTATGCGCACACAGCCTACAGAAAATTAGAGGGAACATTGCTTGCCACCCATGCTCCACAAATGGAAGCATGCATGGAAAGTACATTGACATCAAAGACTTGCTTTAACAAAGTGTCTAGCCTCCTATCCTGTGCATCTTTAAGAGTGGCACTGCCTTCCACCGGAATCGTTGTTTTCTTAGTAACTGCCGATACCGCCGCATCTACCTTAGGAGATTTAAAAAGATCCTTATCCGGTTCCTGTAACGGGTAAAGGCGTGCCATCACTCTGGAGCCTTTCATCCCTGTCTCTGGCATGTTCCATTCTTCCTGAATCATTTCCCTAAATACGCTATGTATTGGGCAAGCTCTCTGGGACTTTCGAACTGCCTGCAATAACGGATCCTCCAAAGAGGAATCCTCCACCTGATCCATTGTTGGCATGTTCAGTGCTTTCAGCGTATCTGAGATAAGCGCTAACAATTCCTCTCATCTGAACACCCTGACAACTCTTGCCTGGTCCTCTTGCTCCGCGATCTCACCTTCTTCCAGGTCTTGCTCTACCTCCAAGACTTCCAAATACTCTGACTGATCTTCCGAGACTAAGGCCTGTCCCGCCTTATTTCTCCCTATCCAAGGCTTTTTAAGTGGGGCGCTACCACTGGAATTTAAAGACTGCCTGCAAAATTGATTTGCTGCTTTAGATACAAATGACAAAGCTCCAGAAGAGTTATGGAATGACATCAAGAAGGTTGTGTTGGAAGAAAGCGAGAAGTCTCTACAAAAGGTGAAAAAGCAAAAATGGCCAAAATGGATGACAGAAGAAACTCTGAAAATTGCCTAGAAATGCAGAGAAGCTAAAGCCAGAGGAGAAAGAAAGACAATCGCAGAACTCAACAGAGATTTCCAACGTGCAGCAAGAAAGGACAAGGAAAAGTACTACAAAGATGCATGCAAGGAAATAGAAGCAGAAACTATTAGAGGAAGAACAAGATCGGCTTTCCTAAAGCTACGAAAGTTAAAGAAAATGTTCCAGCCTCGAATTGGAATGTTACAAGATGCTCAAGGTTCTATGTTGAATGATGCTGAGAAGATCAAGAAAAGGTGGAAGGAATATGCAGAGTTTTTATATGATAAAGATCAAGTGGACCAACAGCCATTTCAACCTGTACCTTATGATCGGGAACCATTGATGATGAAAGAAGAAGTTGAAGCAGCATTGAAAGCCTTATCAAAGAACAAAGCACCAGGCACTGATAGCATTCCCATAGAAGTATTAAAGCAATCTGATACAGCTGTTACCGTACTTACAAGGCTCTGCCAAGAAATATGGAAGACAACATCATGGCCAACTGACTGGAAAAGATCTGTGTTTATACCAATACTAAAGAAAGGTGATCCAACTGACTGTGGAAATTATCGCACAATCACTCTGATCCCACATGCCAGCAAGATTCTACTGAAGATTATTCAAAAGAGACTACAACCATACCTGGAGCAAGAACTACCTGAAGTACAAGCCAGGGTTCAGGAAAGGGCGAGGAACGAGAGACGACATTGCGGATGTGAGATGGATCCGTGAAAAGACTAAAGAATACCAAAATGATATCTATTTATGCTTTATCGACTATAGCAAGGCTTTTGACTGTGTAAACCATGAGAAACTCTGGGCCACATTAAGAAGCATGGGTATACCAGAACACCTGATCGTTCTTTTGCACAATCTTTGCATTGATCAAGAAGCAACAGTTTGAACGGAACAAGGAAAAACAGAATGGTTTAAAATAAGCAAAGGTGTATGACAAGGCTGCATACTTTCCTCCTACTTGTTTCATTTATATACAGAACAAATCATCAGAGAAGCAGGATTGTATGAAGACAACAGAGGTGTGAAGATTGGTGGAAGACTCATCAACATCCTTCACTATGCTGATGATACCACATTACTGGCTGAAAGTGAAGATGATCTGAAACATTTGCTTCTCACAGTCAAAGAACATAGTCTCAAAAGGGGCCTGCACCTTAATGTAAAGAAGACAAAGATCATGACAACTGGCATAATCAACAGGTTCATCGCTGAAGGAGAAGAAATTGAAATTGTGAACAACTTTAACCTACTTGGATCAACTATCAATAAAGAAACAACAAGCAGTCAAGAAATCAGACGACGCATTGCTCTTGGCAGAATGGCTATGAAAGACCTAGATAAGATTCTCAAGAGCAGAGATGTCTCTCTCTATACAAAGATTTGACTTGTTCAAGCCATGGTGTTTTCAGTAACATCATATGGATGTGAAAGCTGGACAGTGAAAAAGATAGACAGGAAGAAAACTGATGGCTTTGAATTATGGTGCTTGCGGCAAATACTGTGTATACAATGGACTGCCCGAAGAACAAACCAGTCGGTACTAGAGGAGATCAAACCTAAGCTTTCTTTAGAAGCTCAGATGACAATACTTCGACTTTCATACTTTGGACACATCATGCAAAGAGAGAGATCATTAGAGAAAGACATCATGTTTGGCAAGATAGAAGGTCAGCGCAAAAGACGAAGGCCAGCAATGAGATGGATCGATACAATAACAGCAGCTACGGGTACCAGTCTGTCAACAATGAGCCGCCTGACGGAGGACCGAACATAATTTAGGATAGCTATCCAGAGGGTCGCCATGAGTCAACTCTGACTTGAGGTCGCTTAAGAACAACAACAACCCGCTCCCACGTCTAGGGCAGTCCCCGAGCACTTCAATCCCAGCTCCGCCTCAGCAGACCCCTGCTTCCCTCCGAGCGCCTGCTGGAGCACCGTCATAAAATGATGGGAGAATATCGCCGCCAACCCCCCTTGCAACAAAGGCTGGGAAGTGGAGGCGTCTGGCACCGTGGAAGGTCCCGGCACAGGCTCCGGGGGTGGTGCGGTGGGAGAAAGGGGCTCTGGAGAGCCAGAAGCCTCTCCCCTTTGAACTTCCACTCCACTGTCCTCTGCTATCTCCCCCGATGCCGCTTCCTGAGCACAGCTCCTACACACCTTCGCCTCAGAGACCGACCCTCTTCTGTCCCCACAAAGTAAGTACTGAGGCCTAGAAAGCATGATGTTCCCAGTTAAATATGCACCGATGGCTTCTCTGCCTTATCAAGAATTTTTTTTTTAACAAACCTTTCAGAAATGCAGCCCTAGACTGCTTTCCAACAATCCTGGTTTTGCCGAAATCTAAACTTCTCTCCTACCTTGCTAACAGAAATTGTAGCACTGCATGGTTTCCCACGCTGATGCCTCGTGTTCCATGCCTGGCTGTCCTCAAACGCCTGCCCTCTCCTGAGCACACACCGCTACGCAGCTCCTACTTTTAATCTCGCCGCTGTGAAAAGTCACACTCTGGACACCTGCACACAGCCCTTCTGTTGTCAGCTTTGGCGTCGTGAAGCGAGCCGCCTCTGAGTCCCCCGCTGCAGCGATCGTCGCAGCGGCTGCGAGTGACCGCCCGCTGTCAGCTATCTGTCTGCCGTAACTTAATGGCTCCTCACCCGATCAGCGAGTTCGGGAGCCGGAGACCCCATCCACAACTCCCTCACTCTTCCCTGAGGGTAAGTACCAGTTTCCAGGGAGGGAGGAGGAGGGGCAGCCTGAGCAGTCACCAGTGCCTTAAACACAGGCACAGAGAACACTAGCTTCACAAATTTAAAGGGATATCCCCTCTTTTTTTTTTTTTTTTTTTTTTACATTAAATTAAATTAACTATCAACTACCCTACAACCTTCTTAATCATTTCTCTAGTGAGCCCTGAACCTCTTAGGCTCACAACTCCTCCAGCTGCTTGGAGACTGAGACTACTGGAGCAAGGAGGCAGTCCCTGGACTATTTTTACTGGTGTCACCAAAAAAGTGATGTCTTCAGTCTCCAAACTGCGGGAGGAGGTGCTTAAATCCAGAGGTTCGGGACTAGACTGGAGGGATGATAAGGAACAGTGTTTGAGGTAGCACCAAAAGATTAAGAAGGAAAGGTTTTCTTTTTCCTCCACTTTAGTTGGCTCTATGCAAGTAGCTTGAGCTGTCGCAGTGTAGGAAGTTTGGGCTGATCTCAGTTTCATGTCTTTCAAGATCATCCCGAACTTCCTTCCCTGCGTGGCTCAAGATTTTTGCAGAGAGCCGATCATGGTGAGAAAGCAGCACAGTCCTTTTGGTGAAGCTGCTAACAGCAAGAAGAATTCATTAGAAACACTGGCTGAAGACGAGGAGAGGGTGGGTATGAGAGCAGATATGGAGTTGATGGCTTGCAGAAGCTGAGAGAGAGAGACACTAGGTGATGGATAGGGGGCTATGAGAGGGGGAGAGAGAGACACTGGGTGAAGTTTGTTGGGGTGCTATGAGAAAGAGACTGGATGATGGCTATGGGTGGGGGTGGGGGTGGGCGTGGGGGGGGTGGACTATGAGGGAGAGAGACTAGGTGAAGGCAGTGTGCCTGGTTTATGGGAGATTTTTTTTTTGGATCATGGTCGCCAGGAGTCAGGACTGACTTAAAGGCACACATTGCATTGCATTACCAGACATAGTGATATGTGAAACAAAAAAGGAAATTCACTCAAGTGCAGTTATAAAGGGTCACCAATATGCTACTGACAGCATACTCATTGGGGTTGGTTGGAGGGGAGGAGAAGGGCCACTGCCTTCTGTTGGTACTGTGTTATGGTACATTAAGGATCTGATTTATTAAGCTTTCTTTTTCCATAGAAAGTGGGAAATCAGGCCCTTAAAAAAAGGAGCCATGACAGCTTTTGGGTGGTAGGTGGGGAGCACTGTGACCAAGGTCTTGGCAGCAGGCTCCTATATTCCAAGAACATTTGTCAGTTCCTGAGATAACTTATCCGGAGAACATATGTAATAAACAATAATAATTTTATCACAATAACAGACACTTCAGTGAGACCAAAGTTTCTTTTATTTATTCATTTATTATTCAGTCTTGCAAGATGGGTGCCCACAATTTATTATCCATGAGCGCAATTTGTCATATAAACAGTTCCATATTTATTAATTCATTTCTCCTACAAATTTCTCCCCTATTACTCTATTGGTGCAGGTACTTCTAATCTCCTACCTATTAGTGATCTTTATTCAGGTCATGTGAATCTCTGCCTCTGTTTACTTCTCCTAACTCCTTCCCCTTTTACCCCTCTTCCTTTTTTTACCTTATTCCTTTTATGGTTATATTACCAGTCTCATGAGTTCTCAGAAATCACCCCCTCCCTTAGTGCCCATGTTCTTAATTTTCATGTTTTTAAGTTTCTTTCTTCCCTTTCTCTGCATCTAGCAAATTTTGTATCAGCATGTTTCACTCAGTGTTCCTTTTGTCCTTGAGCTTCTAATTCTTTTATTTGTGATGTGCAGTAGTCTAGAAACTAAGTGAGGGGTGTATGGGGGAAACCTAAGTTTTGCAAGGCCAAGAAAAATATCTTTATTTTGTACAGCATAAGAAAATGGAATATGTGAGCCAATGTTTTAGAGCTAGCAAATAACATCCTATAGATTTCTACTTCTATTCTGTGTTCTGCATATATTTTGTAAAAACAACAAATTAATACTTAAAAAAAAAAAAAAAAAAAAAAAAGAAATGTTTTAATCAGTTTTCACAATAATGCACTTACACATTACAAACAAGTCAATCCAGAACAAAATTAATACAACAGATGCACAAAGCAAATAAGACATAACATCTCTGATATAGCCCACGTTAAGAAACTTGGCTGAGAGTTAACAAACTAGCAAATAACTATCAAGAAAATAAGACACAAAATCTATATAAGGAGGCAACCTCTAATCAAGGGCGCTCTGTGTTTCACCCTGTATCACAACCTGTACTTTCTGCTTCTCGGACAAAAAACTTTCCAAATGGGTGACTTCAGTAAAGACATAAGAAACATCTTTCCAAGTAATTAGACACTTACAAGGGAAACGGAGAAAGAAAGAAGCATCTCCTAAGGCCAATACCTGGGGTTCTAAGGCTGAGAACAACCTACGCCTAAGCTGAGTACTTCGTGACACATCTGGAAATACATTAACTAAATGGCCACAAAACTTAGTGGCCTTATGTCTAAAAAATGCACGGAGTACAAACTGCTTTATATCTTTAGACAAAAAAGTCACTATCAAAGTAGAACGAGTATCGATTTTGTCCTGGGAGTCCTCCAAGAAGGCAGTGAGATTAGAAATAGTAGGCTCAATTAAATCAAACTCTCCCTCAACCGGATTTACCTTCTTAGAACTAGGAGAAATATAGTAAAGCTGAGAAACTGCTATAGAGTCTGTGAGTAAGAGAACCTCCTTGAAATATTTATCTAACAAAAGTTTTGGAGCGAGAAGTCTAGAAAAAGGGAAATTTAGGAAACATAAATTGCAAGAACGTGCCATATTTTCCATCGCCTCAATTTTATTATGGAGAGCCAGTGAGTCTTTAATACTCGCTGCCTGGGCAGCGTGTATAGGCCCAATCTGGCCCTCCATTCTAGAAACACTAGCATCAAGTAAACTTATCTTACCATCTAACTGCTGTAAGGAGACAACCGTCTCTTGAGAAAATTTAGACAGGGAATTTAACGTTCCAGAAATCTTATTATCAATGGAGGTCAAAACCCCCCAAACATCTTTCAATGTAATTGCAGTATCAGAAGGAATTGACGAGAGCGAATTTACGCTACCCGACTCTACAGAGAAAACCGGTTGAGGTAAAGAAAAGGGAATATTAATACTCCTTACCTTATCAGGGGACTCCCCAGTAGAAGCAGAGAGCACAGATGGGAGAGGACACGGTGGAGGAGAGCGTCCTCCTGAGCATAAAGACACGCCCCCAGGAGACGAATGAGCAACTGGCAGTAGAGAGAAGTGCTTGTCTAGGGGACCCGTCGGTTTCGCATCCCCGGCGGGATCACCCCCAGAGGCACCCCCACCCTTGGCCTTCCGTTTCCCCATATAGGCAAAAATAAGACCACAACACTAAGGCAAAGTAGTCAATGCCCACTCTGCCGCTAACCAGGAGCGTGTAGCCAACAGACTGTTTCTATGACATCGCAGTGACGTCGAAGGGGCATCAAAGGGGCAGTACCTGCCCCTTTAAACACGCCCCTTCGAACCACGACACTTCCTTATATTTGTCCTCTTCTTTCCGCGGAGGGTGTTTCGCGGAGCGTGGGTCGAAGGGGCATCAAAGGGGCAGTACCTGCCCCTTTAAACACGCCCCTTCGAACCACGCTCCGCAAAACACCCTCTGCGGAAAGAAGAGGACAAATATAAGGAAGCGATGTAAAGCCCCTCAGGGGGGGTCCTCTCGCAGCTGCGGGCTCTCTCCCCGATGCCTGTCAGATGGTCCGGGGTAGTCACAGGTGCCCGAGCGGAACGGTGCACACAGCAGTCGTCCCAGAGGCTGGGAACTGCGCCGGAGGCATTTGGGGCACTGTCTGGCCTCTGGGACGACTGCTGTGTGCACCGTTCCGCTCGGGCGCCTGTGACTACCCCGGACCATCTGACAGGCATCGGGGAGAGAGCCCACAGCTGCGAGAGGACCCCCCCTGAGAGGATAAGAACTGCCAGCTTGAACTTACATCTGAACGCGGCTGGGAACTGCGCCGGAGGCATTTGGGGCCACTTTAAAACATTTCTAACAATTCCTCCCTTTCTTTTTAATACCAGTTGGTGTTTTTACATTCACTAAACAATTTCATATGAAGCTTCTAACCTAGACTACATTATTTCTGATTCTCTCTCATTTTCCCCTTGGTTACCTTCATCCATAAGTAGCTGGGTTTCTTCATATGTTGGAGGTCTCATTGTCATTTGTTTGGTTACCGCCTCCCTTGTGTAGTTTATAAATCTTTGCTGATTATAATATATGTAATTTATCCAATCTACATTTTTATTAATGGTGGATCACCAAAATAAGGCTGATTCAAACACTGCTGCTATCTGATTTCTAGCTTTGAACTCATCTGGAACTCCCCGGGGTACCCCTATAACATCAATGTAGATTCTATCATCAAATGATGTTCCTAACATATTTCTTTTGCTTCTACCCTTATAAGTTATTCTTTCTTTTTCAAATGCCAGGGTGAATGGAATAGCTAATTGAACATTTGCACATGTTCCTGACCATAGCTCTGGTAGTGTCTGCCTCAAGATCTTCCCTCCGCAGTACCACCACAGATCTGCCTGGGTACTTTCAGCCTGGAGTAGTTTCTTTGCATGTCTTTGGTTCCAGTGAGGTTAAGGACGTCATTGCACAAGGTTAGTTCCTCTACAGCCTTGGTATAGTCCTCACCCTGCTTGTGAGGCAGGCAGAGTGATTCCCATATACTGCAGAGAACACCGGTGGCACTTTCATGTCCGTCACCTTCAGAGGTGGAAATAGAAGGGCAAGGGACTTACAGTTCTCCTTTCCTCAGGCAGTTGCTTCTTGATAGAGAGAGATCATGCACTTCATTCCACCGGATCCGTCTTCCAGTTCACAGGAAAAGGTACTACCTGTGCTATGGGTCTTCCTGAGGCACATGCATAGCAATTGCTTTTATTTAAACTTTTAACATATATTTTGCCCATTCAATCCAGGCATTTGTTTCTCCATACCCTGTTTCAATTTCAAAGGTCTGTCTAAGATCCTCAACTTCCACTACTTTCGCTACTGTGGCATCGTTAGGGGGTTGGAAATTAACTGTCGGCCTCACTGTGCTACCAATGCTAGCCCTCTCCTTCTTTTCTATTTGAATTTGAAAACAACAATCCCTTGGATCTATTCCTGGTACGTCTATTCCCCATAACATATACTGTACCATTCAGACTCATATTAAATGTCTCCCCCCATAGTGTTTCTTCCCATGTTGTTGTTTGTTTTAAAGTTATAATTACAGGGTTACATTCACTTTTGCCACAATCTTGCATCACTGGTCCCTTTAATTATGGATATAATTCCCTGCCATTTTCCTAGTCCCTTTGCTGTCCATCCCCCAGGGGTGGTAGTCCACCATACCTGATTCCAGGTACCACAAAACAAATTGTATACATATATTTCTCAGCATTAGCTATTTTCCTCTCGTTCTCCAAACTTCCACATTCCATTAATTTACATGCATCAAACTGAAAAGTCTGGGGTGTGAAGCTTTCTTTTACCTTAATCACAAATTTTATAGAACCTACTACTGCAAATCCAGCTTCACTCACTTTCAGTATTACCATTAAGAGTCCCACCCCATACAACCAAAATAGGGTCTTCCCCATGTTGTAATTTATTCTTCCCCCAAAACCAGGATTTCTTCCAACAGCAAATTATTATCACACCTATCACAATTAAAAGCACTAGCTCAGGTATAGTGTTTTCCTCACTTAGCAGCATAAGATAATACAGTTCTAAAACTATATATATATAACAAAAATACAGATAGACAAGCCTGTCTTTTTATTATCTTGAGCAGGATTCTCAAGCAGTCTGTAACGGGATAATCCTTATTCGGATATTTTGAGCTTTCTTTTCAGTCTCACGACCATGGGGTATTCAGTTGGCTGTGCCTCCCACACTCCAAGGTCCGAGAAAAGAGAAGGTGCTTCTACTGGTCCCTTGATTCGGGTGTAGTGTGTCCAGCCTTTTTCTGCAGTTCTCACAGCTGTTTCTGTACTCAGGAGTATCTGGAATGGTCCCTCCCAATCCGGCTTCAGCTTAGACTCCTTCCAGGATTTTATCAGAACCCATTGTCCAGGTTTAGCACTAGAAACCCCAAAGTGCGTCAATTGATGCAAATGCATCTTCGAAGGTTTATACCAGCGCCACTGCTAGAACAATGTTAGTTACATAGTAACATAGTAGATGACGGCAGATAAAGACCCTGGGCACCCAAAACATTAAAATATGACTCTGGGATTAAAGCCCTTATCGCATCAAGTCTTGAAACAGTGCCCCCAGATAACGTTTGAATGCAGTTGGAGAAACGACCGTTAACATCAGGTATTGTCGAGGCTACCCCCTGATGAAACCGTCGCAGGTGAAACGCAGAAGAAGCGCGGCTGATAGCGTTGGGGACAATGCCTAAACAAAGCACTGATAAGCTAAGCACTGTCTAAATATCATTTAAACAATTGTTATAAAAAGGTGGCTATAAGATCCATGGGTCATTGATGCGATAAGGGCTTTAATCCCAGAGTCATATTTTAATGTTTTGGGTGCCCAGAGTCTGAGACCCGTATAGCCACCATAAGTAATAATAATAGTTAATCGTTATAAGTTTGTACATACAAGTTGAGAGATACATATCACTTTCAGGTATAAGTTCAGAGTACACGACATAATTATTGACATATATGACTCTGAAGAAGACGACCATTACTGGATTTGGGCAGATAAAGACCGGCATGGTCCATCTAGTCTGCCCAGCAAGATGGGAAAGAGTAGGTGCAGGCCACCCCTCTCGGTGTCTTTGTTTAGGGGTGAACCCATTTCTCCATGTACGACACCCCTATTTGTTGAGATGTTAGATGCTTCAGAAGTTATATGTTTCAGTTTATTTTGTTGTTATCCTGTTGCTGTAAAGGGATCCACTGTGTCTGTCCCATGCCATTTTGAATTCCGTCATCGTGTTTTCCCCCACCACTTCCATCGGGAGGGCATTCCAAGCATCCACCACCCTTTCAGTGAAAAAATATTTCCTGACATTGCCTTTCAATTTACCACTTTGCAGCTTCATGTTATGTCCTCTAGTTTTACAGGTTCCCTGTCTTTGGAAGAGGTTTGTTTGTTCATCATTTCGCTTTAAGTATTTAAAGGTCCGAATCATATCTCCCCTGTCCCTCCTCGCCTCCAAAGTGTACATATTTAGGTCTTCAAGTCTCTTCTCATAAGGCTTCTGACATAGGCTCCAAATCATTTTGGTCGCCTTCCTCTGAACAGTTTCCAGTCTTTTTACATCTTTTGCAAGATATGGTCTCCAAAACTGAACACAGTATTCCAAGTGAGGCCTCACCAGTGACTTGTACAGTGGCATAAGTACCTCTTCCTTTCTGCTGGTAATCCCTCTTTGTATGGAGCCCAACATCCTCCTGGCTTTTGCCACCGCCTTGTCGCACTGTTTTGCCACCTTGAGATCATCAGAGATAATCACACCAAGGTCTTTCTCCTGAACCGTGCACACCAACCTCTCGCCCCCTGTCGCATACATTTCCCTTGCATTTCTGCTACCCAAGTGCATGACACTGCACTTTTTTGCATTAAATCGTAGTTGCGAAGCATTAGACCATTCTTCCAGCTTTTGTAGATCTTTCCTCGTGTTAACCACTCCCTTGGGGGAGTCCACTCTGTTGCAAATTTTTGTGTCATCTGCAAAAAGACAGACTTTTCCATTCAGTCCTTCAGCAATATCACTCACAAATACATTGAACAGTGCCAGGCCCAGGACCGAACCCTGGGGCACCCCGCTAATCACCTTCCTTTCATCCGAGTGAGGTCCATGTACCATCACCTTCTGTTGTCTGTTAGTCAACCAATTTCTAATCCAGTTTACTATCTTGGGACCCATCCCCAAGCTACTGAGTTTGACAAGCCTCCTATGAGGAACAGTATTAAAGGCTTTGCTTAAATCCAGGTAGATGACGTCCATTGCATGCCCCTGATCTAGTTCCTTGGTCACCCAGTCAAAGAACTCAATCAGATTTGTTTGGCAAGACCGTCCTTCGGTAAAACCATGTTGCCTCGGATCTTGCAACCTGCTGGTTTTGAGAAAGTTCACTATTCGCTCTTTCAGGAGTGCCTCCATTACTTTTCCCGCCACCGAGGCAAGGCTCACAGGCCTGTAGTTTGACACTTCTTCCCTGTCACCACTTTTGTGTAGAGGTACGACATCAGCCATTCTCCAGTCCTGAGGAACCTCTCCTGTTTCCAAGGATCTGTTGAAGACATCCTTTAATGGTCCTGCAAGAACCTCTCTGAGCTCTTTCAGTATCCTGGGATGTATTCCATCCGGTCCCATGGCTTTGTCCACTTTCAGTTTAGCAAGTTTTTCTAACACCTCATCTTCTGTGAATGGTGTGGTATCTACTTCATTCCCATTTTTATATTTGGGAGTCATAGCTGGTCCATCTCTAGGATTTTCTTTAGTAAAAACAGAGCAGAAGTATTTGTTTAGCAATTTTGCTTTTTCAATGTCACTTTCCACGAGTCCTTACCCAGCACTTCTGAGTCCTGAACTTCCAACTCTGATCTTCTTCCTTTCCTGAATATACCTGAAGAAAGTTTTGTCGCCACCCTTAACATCTTTAGCCATCTTTTCCTCTGCCTATGATTTTGCTTTCCTTATTTCTGTTTTTGACTCTTTGAGTTTGATCCTGTATTCATTTCTGTGTTCTTCTGTTTGCAAGCTTTTGAATTTTGTGAAAGCTGTGTTTTTTGCCTTTATTTGAGCAGCCACTTCTTTGGAAAACCAAATAGGTTTCCTTCTCCTTTTGTTTTTATTTACTTTTCTTACATATTTATCTGTTGCCCCTTTGATTGCCACCTTTAGTTTAGCCCATTGCAATTCTACTTCCGTCATCTCCTCCTTTAGGTACTCGGCCATTTTATTGAAGTCAGTGTTTTTGAAGTTTAGGACTTTGAGCTTGCTATGATTGACCTGTACCATGGCTTTTATCTCAAACCACACCGTGTGATGATCACTGTTGCTCACAGGGGCACTCACGCACTCACCGTTGTTGAGCACTAAATCCAGCGTTGAGCTTTCCCTGGTTGGTTCCATCACCATTTGTCTAAGTAATGCATCTTGGAGAGCATTCACAATTGTTTTTGCTTCTTTCCAGATGTGCAGAATGAGTAATCCAATCCACATCATGTAGATTAAAGTCACCCAATATGATCACTTCCCCCTTTGTGACTATCTTTGCAATATCTATAATCAATTCGTTATCTCTCTCTTCAATTTGAGTCGGAGGTCTGTAGACTACAGCAGTATGGGTGACAGTTCCCTCTCCTCTTTCCATCGCAATCCAGAGCGCTTCTTCTTTTCCCCATGTCCTCTGCATTTCAGTAGCTTTAATATTGCTTTTGACATACAAGGCTACTCCTCCTCCTCCTTTTCCATTTTCTCTGTCTCTTCTGAATAGATTATAGCCAGCTATGGCTATATCCCAATCATGTGATTCATTAAACCATGTTTCTGTAATGGCTACAATGTCCAAGTTCATTTCCACCATTAGGGCTTCCAGATCTGGAACTTTGTTGGCTAAGCTTCGAGCATTTGTGCTCATTGCTTTCCAGCATTTACCTGGCTTGTGTGTATTTTGCATTGATTTTGTTCTGCCCACTTCTTCCCAATTGTTTTTGATGTGTGGTTTAAAAGTGTGGCTGTTTCTGATGTTCTGCTTTTGCAGGGGGTGGCTTGCAGATCTTGACCTTCCACATCTGTCACCCCCTTTTCCTAGTCTAAATGCATATCCACATACTGCCTGAATTTTTCACTTAGGATTCTTTTCCCTGTGACAGAGATGTAGTCCATCAGCACAGTATAGTCTCTTGTTGGTCCATCTGTTTCCCCAATCGCCAATAAATCTGAATTCTTCTTGTTTGCACCGGGTTTGGAGCCATGTATTAAAGCTGTTAATGCGATGCAGCCTTTTTGTCCCCTTACCAAGAACAGGTAGAACGTCTGAGAATGCAACAGTGTTAACAATGGGCTTGAGTATCTTCAGGAACAAGCAGGAATGAGTCTTCACATATGGGTACGTCGGTACCGACGGAGCCTGCACGGGATTGCTCCCCAGCATCCAATCAGAAAGCTTTTGGGAGCATCCCTCGCGCCTGCGTGCTGCCTTCCCGCCTTTTCCACTGCCTCTCCTCAGTTTTTGTTTTTCCGCGGAGCCAGCAGGACGTCCTCCTGTCACCGCAGAAACTTTTTGCTTCAAATTCTTTATTTCTTTTTTTCTTGTGGTCGCGGCTGTTTTTCCCGCCGCCACCGGTACCGCCGGTGGATTTTTCTTTTCTTTTTCTTAAACTCAGGGAGACTTTTCCCTCCGTTTCTGTCTTTAAATTTTTTGGGCCTACAAGGCCTCTCCACCATGGAGCCTTCGTCTCCTAAGAAGTGCCTTCACTGTGGAAGCACAGTTTTCTTTTTAGACTCCAATTCCTGGTGTCTAAACTGTTCGGGTCCTGACCCTTTTTCTCCTGAACACTCAGACTGCAAAACTGTGAGAAGAACTTCCCTCTTTCGAGTTTCCCTTGATACCGTTTTCCCTCCCGAAGTGCGGGCACCGGTTTTTTCTTCTCTACAGGATCAGGTAACCCACAAACAGTCTGTTAAGACTAGCCAATTCTTAAGTGGTAGGTCTCATGCCAAGCATGATGACAGCTCCGGCCTTGCCCTCAAGACCCCATTGGCATTAAAACCCCGGCAGGAGTCTTCGGGCTCCAAAGCATTTCAGGGGTTTCAGGTTGTTCCTGGGGCTCACCCCTCACAGAACATACCTGAGCCATGCTCAGTGATGGCATCCGCTTCGAGCGGTACCGATACCCCGGCATCAGCTCCGGTGTTGAGTGATCTACTCTTCACCAGGAATCGTCATCTGGTGTCCTCGGTACCTTCGGGACCGAATGATATGACCCAGATTGACTTTCCTGTATCAGCAAAATTGCCGATACCATCACCGACGTCGGTACCCTTGAGACATGCATCGATAGGCTCGCTCCCTTCGATGCCGAGTCTGGAATCACTATCTAGTCTAGATGACTGGGTACCGACGTGTCTCGGAACCGATGTTTACCGATTCTGCATACACGGTACCGAGGATAATCACCAAAGGGTTATCTCCAGGAACAAGCAGGAATAAGTCCTCACATATGGGGTACGTCGGTACCGACGGAGCCTGCGCGGGGATGCTCCCCAGCTTCCCAGAAAGAAAGCTTTTGGGGCATCCCACAGCGCATGCGCGCTGCCTTCCCGCCTTTCCTACCAACTCTCCTCAGTTCTTCTTTTTCCGCGGAGCCAGCAGGTCATGTTCCTGTCACCGCTGAAGAAGTTCTTTATTTTAATTTATTTCTTTGGTCGCGTGTCTGCCTTCCCCGACGCCGGACCGGCACCGCCGGTCTTTTCTTTTCTTTCAAAAAAAAAAAAAAATTTATACTTTTCCTCACTTGGTGTATTTTTCTTCTTAGGCCTACAGGCCCACAAGAAAATTTTCCCTCATGGAAAAACCAGCCTCCGGGTTCAAAAAATGCACTAAGTGTAGCGGTACAATTTCTGTTACAGATACCCATGAATGGTGTCTTAAATGTTTGGGTCCTGAACACTCCATTCCGGATTGCCAGTCCTGCTCCATAATGTCTAAAAGAGGGTTACAGAACCGAGCAGCCAAGCTCCATGTGCTGTTTCCCACGGATGCACCGGCGGTGGCATCGACATCTTCCAGGTTTTCCTCTCCTGATGGGTCTCAGGTAACCAAACATAAACCTAGCAGGTCCTTGAAGGGCAAATCTCCCTCTCAGCATCGAGATGCCTCCGGGCTTGCCCTCGAGGATCCTGCCCCAGCCAAACAACCCCGGCGGGAAGCTCCGGCTTCCAAAGCTGCTTCTATGGGGTTACAGGTTGACATCGATGGCACGGCCTCGACCGATCACCTGTTAGACTGCTCTGGGGTACCGGCACAATCTCCCGGTACCAACATCCAGGCAGTCGTGGCGTCCATGGATCACACTGTGCAATCCATGCAGCAGGCTATAATGGCTTTTATTCAAGCTGCGACGCCGTCGGTACCGCAACGAGTCCCGTTGTCGGTACCGGCACCGGTACCAACACCGATACCGGTACCGACTGCATCGACATCGGTCAGGATACCGACTCAGGTTCCTTGTCCAGGGCTATCTCTTGGTACCGATCCGGTACCGGGGACGCCCGATGTCGGTACCGATCGATACGCGTATCGATCATTGGAAGGGGACAGACGATACTTCGATTCCTCTGATGATTCTGATTCCTCAGATGAGTCTCCTGAAGTATCCATTACCCTTCCTGAGGAGCCTGCTTCTCCAAAGAGGAGGATGTCTCCTCCAGAGGATTTGTCCTTTCAAGACTTCATAATAGAAGTGGCTAAAGGACTCTCTATTTCAGTAACCTCTGAAGCAGAGCCTAGAGCAAAAAAATTAGATATTTTAGGATACTCTAAGGCTCCTAGAGAGGCAGTCACCTTGCCAATTCATGAAATTCTTCATGAACATATGATTGATTTATGGGAGACTCCTCTCACCCTTTCTCCTCATTCTCGCAGATTGGACACTATGTACCGTGTCCCTCCTTGTCCTGGATTTCAGAAAACTCAGCTTCCTCACCACTCCATTGTGGTGCAGTCAGCTATGAAAAGGATAAAGAGTACCAAAAGACACTCTTCTGCTCCTCCAGGAAGAGAATGCAGGACCTTGGATGCTTTTGGTAGAAAAATCTTCCAAGCCAGTATGCTTATTGCCAGAATCAACTCATATAGCCTTTACATGGGTATGTTTCTAAAGGACGTTGCACTAAAGCTGCACAACTTTCTCCCTTTTATTCCAGAGGATAGAAGGGATGAGTTCCTCCTTTGGCTTAAGCATACTCAAGACATTTCAAAGTTTTCCAATAGGGCAGCCTTTGACTCCTTTGAAGGTGCCAGCAGAGCCTCAGGCATTGCCATAGCTGCTCGCAGAATTACTTGGCTCCAGGCTTCTGATCTAGAACCCTGGGTTCAGGATGGCTTGGGAAATCTGCCCTGTACTGGTGAAAATCTCTTTGGCAAAGAGTGGCAAATAAAAGCCACTCAAATGGATGCAGAGAATTCTGCTCTGGATAGACTTTCTAAGTCAACCTCCATTCCAGCCAAGAAAAAACCTTTCAAAAAGCCTTTTTACAAAAGGAGCAGATTTCCTTCCACTTCTGGCCAATAATCTTCTACGGGTCGCTTTGCTGCTAAGCGTCAGCAACCTAAACAGGCCAGGCCTAAACCTGCAGGGGCTGATACAACTCAGCAGTCCCAACCCCCTCAGGGTTTTTGACTTGCTACTAGAGAACTTAACCTTTCTGGCTCTACAACAGCCAGAACCTCTCACCATTCCAGGAAGGTTAGCTCATTTTGCTCCCAGATGGGAGCAAATCAAATCAGAGCAGTGGACCCTCTCCATCATAAGAGAGGGCTACAAACTTCATTTCTCAGACCTTCCTCCCTACACCATGGTGAGACATTTCAATTCTCCCACACCTCTCCTCGACCTTCTGGATCAGGAGGTGACTACCTTTCTGGCCCAGAGGGCCATAGAAGAAGTTCCTCTTCTAACAACAGGGGTCAGGGTTTTACTCCCCTTATTTTCTCATTCCAAAGAAAACAGGGGGATACAGACCCATTCTAGATCTCAGAGAATTGAACAAACTTCTATGCAAGGAGAAGTTCAAGATGCTTTCTCTAGGCACTCTCCTTCCATACCTACAGTCAGGATTGGCTTTGTTCTCTAGATCTCAAGGATGCATACACTCATGTCCTCATCCATCCATCTCACAGAAAATTCCTACGTTTTCTGTTCCAGGGAAAACATTACCAATACAGAGTCCTTCCTTTCGGTCTGGCCTCTGCTCCAAGAGTGTTCACCAAATGCATGGCAATAGTTGCTGCATTTCTACGCACTCTGGGAATCTTTGGCTTCCCATATCTGGACGACTGGCTCATCCGAGCTCCAACCCAGTCGGAGGCTCAGATCTCCCTGAACGGCACCAGGCGCATTCTGCAATACCTGGAACTTGTGGTAAACCTCCCAAAGTCCCAGCTCACCCCTACTCAGTCCCTGGAATTCATAGGGGCCTGGTTGGACACCACTTCTGCAAGGGCCTACCTTCCCCAGGCCCGTGTTGTCAACATCTAGTGCAGTTAGCCTCCCAGATTCAGTCAAAGAGCCACTTAACTGCCAGGGAGATGCTACAGCTGCTAGGCCATATGGCTTCCACAGTACATGTGGTGCCCTATGCTCGCCTACACATGAGAGCAGCTCAATGGACTTTGTCCACCCAGTGGACTCAAGCTTCAGGAGCTCTCTCAGACCAAATAGCAAACTCCAAACGTCTCTTTTGGTCTCTCCAATGGTGGATGTCCACTCAAAATCTGTTGCTGGGGTCCCCCTTCCAACCTTTGTTGCCCCAAGCAATCCTCACAACAGATGCCTCCCAAACAGGTTGGGAGCTCATCTACAAGACCTCTCCACCCAAGGTACTTGGTCCCCACAGGAGACCTCTCTTCATATCAACCACTTGGAACTTCGAGCAGTGTTCCTAGCTCTCAAGGTCTTTCATACCCTCCTCAGCTACCAGACAGTCCTCATTCAGACGGACAATCAGGTAGCCATGTTTTACATAAACAAGCAAGGAGGAACTGGCTCTCTGTTGCTTTGCAACGAAGCTCTAAGATTATGGGCCTTCGCCAGAGAGCATCAAATCCATCTCCTGGCAGTATACCTCCCAGGAATTCAAAACTCTTGGGCAGACAGACTCAGTCGAGTTCTGCTTCCACACGAATGGTCCCTGCACATGGATCAGGTACTCAGAATCTTCCAGGAATGTGGAACCCCGGATATAGACCTCTTTGCAAGTCCGTGGAATGCCAAACTTCCCCGGTTCTGTTCCAGAATTCCGTGTCAGGGAGTTCAGGCCAAGGATGCCTTCCTCCTTCATTGGGGTCAGGACTTCCTGTATGCCTTTCCACCCATTCCTTTGATTCCCAAGACTCTGTTCAAACTCCAGAGGGATCAAGGATCTATGATCCTCATAGCTCCACGCTGGCCACGCCAAGTGTGGTACCTTCTACTTCTGCATCTCTCCCAAGCCCCCTCCCTGGACTTGGGAGCTGCGCCAGACCTTCTGTCCCAGGAGGAGGGGACTTTGTGGCATCCAAACCCCAAGTCCCTTCACCTCAGAGCTTGGTTACTGAAGGCCTAGACCTTCAAGACTTCAATCTTTCTCAGCAAGTGAAGGATATCCTCCATGCTTCCAGGAAACCTTCCACTAGGCGTTCCTATGCTTTTAAATGGAAAAGATTTTCCATTTGGTGTGCTCAAAAGGGTCTTGACCCTCTGGCACTTCCTGTGAATTCTCTATTAGAATATCTCCTGCATCTTTCCAATGCAGGCCTTAAGATGAATTCAGTAAGGGTCCATTTAAGTGCTATTGCAGCATCCCTTAATCCTATCAATGGACAACCTGTTTCCTCTCATCCTCTTATTGCAAGATTCATGAGAGGCCTAACTTTAACTAAACCTCCCATTCGACCTCCTCCGGTGGCATGGGACTTAAATTTGGTTCTTGGTCAGCTTATGAAGCCACCTTTTGAACCCTTAGCCACTACCTCCTTGAAATTTCTTTCCTGGAAGGTTATTTTCCTTATTGCAATCACTTCTGCTTGCCGCATCAGTGAACTGCAGGCCTTAGTGGCTAATCCACCTTATACAAGGTTCCATCATGATAAGGTAGTCCTTAGGACAAATCCTCACTTTATGCCTAAAGTGGTCTCACCTTTTCATCTTAATCAAGAGGTATATTTACCTGTCTTTTTTCCAGCTCCTCATGCATCCAGTGCAGAGAGGAACCTTCATACTCTAGATTGTAAAAGAGCTCTGGCTTTTTACTTACACAGGACACAGCAACATAGAAAATCTTCCCAGCTTTTTGTTGCTTTTGATCCTTCTCATTTAGGACTTCCAGTCTCTAAGAGAACACTGTCCAATTGGATTGCTCAGTGTATTTTTTGTTTACCAGAGTAAGAACCTTTCTCTGGAGGGCCATGTCACAGCTCACAATGTGAGGGCCATGGCCACCTCTATGACTCATCTTCATTCTGTGTCCATCGACCAGATCTGTCGAGCAGCCACCTGGGCCTCGGTTCATACCTTCACAGCCCATTACTGTTTGGACAAGGACTCCCTGGGATGCCTTGTTTGGTCAGGCTGTCCTCAGACACCTGTTCCATTCTTGAACAACTCCTGCCCTCCTTCCCTGAATGGATGCCTGAGATCCATAGGAAGACGAGGAACCCTTCAGGGTCTCATACCCTTGAGGATCTCCCAGGCATCTTAGCTAGGGAGTCCCCATATGTGAGGACTTATTCCTGCTTGTTCCTGGAGATAGCACAGTTACTTACCTGTAACAGGTGATCTCTGGGAACAGCAGGAATTAGTCCTCACAACCCTCCCACCTCCCTTAGGAGTTGTATCTCTCTTTCTCTTTCCTTTCCTCTCTCTCTCTATTGTCTCAGCTTTAAACTTGAACTGAGGAGAGTTGGTAGGAAAGGCGGGAAGGCGGCGCGCAGGCGCTGTGGGATGCCCCAAAAGCTTTCTTTCTGGGAAGCTGGGGAGCATTCCCACGCAGGCTCCGTCGGTACCGACGTACCCCATGTGTGAGGACTAATTCCTGCTGTTCCCAGAGATCACCTGTTACAGGTAAGTAACTGTGCTTTACTTACCTCGGTACCGCTTGAGCTGTCTCCGATGTCTGCTTCAGCGCCTTCGCTACCGGTATCTGTATCGATGCCGGTTCCTACAGCATCATCGGAACCAGCTCCTTCCATGCTTTTGTCACCTGGATCGCTCCTCTCTATGCCTAGTTTAGAGTCGATTCCTGGCATGGATGATGCACTACTGACTGTCTCAACTCATAATTGCCAGTTCCAGTATCCATCCATTGCAAATCCTGTTCTGCACCGGACAGGTATATCCTCCGGTGCCCAGGCTTCCTTTTCAGGTTTAACCCGTCCTCGGATGGTTCCCATCGGAGATCCTTCTTTTCAGAAGTTTCTCCTTGACATGGCAACCTTCCTTAATATTCCTATCCCTGGCTATGAGTCTTCTCAGGGTGTTTCTGCAGGAAAGGAAAATGTAATGCTTCCTTTACATCACTCTTTGCAGAATCTTCTTCTGAAGGTATGGGAAAAACCTTTAAGGGTTTCTTCACCTCCTGCAGCAACTGATCTTCTGTATCAGGTGCCCCCCTCTCCAGGATTTCAAAACTTCCCCATCATTCCATTGTAGTGCAATCAGCAATGAGGAAGGTAAAAAGCAAGAAAAAACATTCTTCTTTCCCGCCAGGGCGTGCATATAGATTACTGGATGCCTTTGGACGTCAAACCTTCCAAACATCTATGCTGGCAAAAAGGATTCTCTCATATATTTTCTATATGAGTCTATCCCTTCAGGAGGTCACAAATAAATTATCTCTTTTGACTCCTTTTCTATCAGAGCCCAAGGCTGCAGACTATTCCTTACTTCTTAGTCATAGCCAACATATCTCTTGGTTTCTTTCTCGTGCTTCCCTAGACTCTTTTGAGTCTGTTAGAAGAACTTCTGCTATAGCCATAGGAGCAAGTCGTAAAGCCTGGCTCCAAGCATCAGACTTGAATAGATGGGCACAACAAAGACTGGGTAATACTCCTTGTACTGGAGAAAATCTCTTCAATAAGGAGTCCTTACGTCAGGTTGCTCATTGCTCCACTGACTTTCCTGTTTCTGAGGGCCATCCTAAGCCCTCTCCCTCCTCAGCAGGTAGAAAATGCCCTTCCAGACCTTCTTTCCCTAAAAGAAAGAGGTTTTCCTCTTCACCTGCCCATCATTCGGATGTTCCCAAGCAGGGAAATTCTCGCCCTGGTCTGAAGAATCCAAACTCTAGCCAGGCTGAATAAACACAGTAACCATAGGTTTCTGATTAATCTTTTTATAACTACAGTTAACTTCTTTTCAGCAGAGGTTTTTCACTGTTTTTCCATTCAAAACTCTGCTCAGGGATTCCTATTCTCAGGAAATCCATTTACTCTTCAGCTGAACTGTCAGGTTATTCATGTCTATAAGTTAGAGTTTTCCACCTCTTCCTGACTAGAAGAGAGGTTTCGCAACTATCATATGATAGTTTCTCTGTACCAGCATGAATGTTTTCCTTCCATGGACTTACCATGTGGTAAGTCCTTCTTCAGCTTCTATCTCTACCCTCTTCGCCAGGGTTTCCCCTGTACGAGTGGTACCTCACCATTGAAAGACTTTTCTTGTCTTTCTTTTCACTGTAGAGTTTCTTCTCCTGAATAAACTCCTTTCTTTATCTGGGCAGCTCTGCAGACAGAGACAGCTTGCTCTCTTTGTTCAGTCTGTTCTCTCTGTTTGACACAGACCGACTCTCTCTGTTGTCCTTTTCAGTAGCTGCCCATGCAGGAGTTCCAGTGCTTGCCTACTGGTACTTTTCCACAAGTCCCAGTCTTGTCTTCCACCACTCCTGTCTGGCTTTAGTAGTGATTCCAAGACAGTTTTCTACATCTTTCTTGGATATTCTCTTTCACTACAGGCTTCTTACACTATGCCATCTCCAATCCCTGGGTTTGGCACATAATGGACGTGGCTGTCAGTTTTCTCCTTCAGCCAGTTCTACATCCCAGTTCTCCTGCATAATGCTCTCTGCAATCCTGCTGAGAAGCTTTCCACTATGGGCCCTTGCTAGAGAGCATAGAGTTTTCTCGAATGACTATCTATCACTATGACTGTGAGGGTTCTTCATGCCCTGCTATCTTCTTTAAAAAAAAAAAAAAAAAAGAGGGAGAAGGACATAAGCCTTCTCCACATGAAAGTCTGAGAGTTATCCCATTCCTTAGGGAATATACTCTTTTTTTTTTTTTTTCTTTTTTTTTTTTTCTTGCAGCTTGTCCTCATGGTATCCTAATACTTCAAGGACAGCACATATTACTCTGAAAAACGCCTGATACCTCCTTTGTCCCTCATGTGGGTCAACCTGGTATCTCATTCTATGCGTTTCTGTCCTTTTACCATGCTGGAGTTCCACAGGACTCCGGACTTGCTGTTTACAGACTAATATTATCCTCTGTTTTTTCTCATAACCATCCTGATCATTCACTGGATAGCATTCCTTTATCATTCCTGGGGGAATAGATTCTCTATTTATTTTCTCAAGTAGGTTTCGCCTCCTTGTTCTTGGATGAATCTTTTCCCTTCACATCTCCATGTTTGTCCTGATATGCATAACTCTGTCTGCTTATTGCAGGCATCTATCTTTAGACCTATATATTCAGATGTATCTGTCTGTCAACTAAGTGTGCATATGCTATGCCCTTTAGATCTTTTTGTAAATCTATATATCTATATCTATATCTCTACATATATGTGTGTTATCTGTCCAGATACTTAATATAGGTAGATATGTATTTCCATACTTATCTCCTGACTGTCTATGCTCATAAAGGTTTTTACCTTCTTGCATGTTTCTGACAGTGGGCTTGCACAGCTTCATACTGTTCCACAGTATGTTTCAGATATTTTGCACACAACCACTGCTGTGGAACTGACAGCCCTACCGTATCCTAGGTTTACGTATCCCTGAAGCTCCATGCCCCAATGTCTTCCTACCTCTCACCAGTTAGGAAAGACATGGTGGATCTTCAGTGGATTTCAGATTCAATTCCTCAAACATCTGTCCTTTCTTGGGAGTATGGGGTTCTTCTCATACCCTTTCCTCCCTCAAGGACTAGGTCTGTTTGTCAAGATCGGTCAGTCTTCCTCTTTTGCTCCTACCTCTGAATACTTCTGTAGCCAAAAGAGTTTTCAGCTTTCCATGAAGCTTCCCACTGAAGACCTGCCGTGTTTGTGTTACCCCAATTAAATCCTGGGGTCACCTCTCACTTCCAGATGTGGACCTCCACCTTCACTCCAGTGAGGTCACCTTGAACATTATTCTACTGGATCCCCAGTAGACTCCATCAGCCTCTCTACTTCCTGCAATCCAGTAGGTGAGCATCATATGGTGTTTGTTCATTCCAATATTATGGTGATTGTTCATTTCAATATATCTTTTGATAATGATCATACATACAAGGACTCCTTCCGAGTAGTCCTTTCTTAGCTTAGCTGTTTTTTCAGCAGCTCCTCTCTTTTCAACTCCTGCCCTCCATCCTCAAGATGCCTGGCCATATGAGGTGTAGCATGTTTTCAATCTTCAACATGTTAGGGCTCCAGGCATCTTAGCTTGGGAGTCCCCATATGTGAAGACTCATTCCTGCTTGTTCCTGGAGATAGCACAGTTACTTACCTGTAACAGGTGATATCTGGGAACAGCAGGAATAAGTCTTCACAACCCACCCACCTCCCCTAGGAGTTGTATTTATCTTTCTATCTTCCTTTCCTCTTTCTCTCCTTTTGTCTCAGCTATGAAACTCAACTGAGGAGAGGCAGTGGAAAAGGCGGGAAGGCAGTGCGCAGGCACGAGGGATGCTCCCAAAAGCTTTCTGATTGGATGCTGGGGAGCATTCCCGTGCAGGCTTCGTCGGTACCGACATACCCATATGTGAAGACTTATTCCTGCTGTTCCCAGAGATCACTTGTTACAGGTAAGTAACTGTGCTTTCTCTCCTAGAGATTGGAAGTCCTTTTGGACTGTAGAGGCACTGTTTCTAGCCAGGTCATTTGTGCCCAAGTAGATAACAACATCAAGTTTGGAGTGTTCACTTTTTTCGCTAAGTACTTTAACAACTTGGTTTGTATTCTTGCTGGCTGAAGAGCCTGGTAGGCACATGACTATCTTCTCTCCTTTGAACTGTGTTCCCAAGTTGGTGCCTCTAATGATGGAATCTCCAAGTAGTAGTAGTTTTCTGTTTGGTGAGGTTTTCTTCATATTTGGTGCTTTAGCAGAAGATTGGGCATTGTCTGACTCATTTAAGGGCCCTTCACTTTCTTTGGATTGGGCATCCTCATTAGCCAAAGCAGAGAAGGCATTGTGCAGGGATGTCTCTGTGTTACAGGTCGCAATCTTCCAGAACCCACTGTGATCCATTTGTTCCTGGGGTGTTTGATTCTTTGTAGGAGCGGTGGTGGACTTTGTTCAGTTTGTATCCTAGAAGAGGTGTTCTTCATTGCAGCCAGTTCCTCCCTCAGTAGAGCCACTTCTTTATGCATGGCAACTAGGTCTTTCCTTAGTAGAGTCAGTTCTTCATGCATGGCAGCTGACTTTAGGCACATAAGACAAGCTCTTAGGCTCCTAATGATTTGTCTTGGAATGAAACTACTGCAGTTATTGCACTGAATACGCGACATGTTGATTAAGCAGTCCCAGAAGAGGAAGAAGAAGAAGAAAAGATAAAGAAGATGTGGGCTTTACCCAAGTTAGGAAGGATAGATGACACGTATGTGACCTCTATATAGGCAATGCAGCCCCTGGGGTGGGTGGGGTGACTGGTAGGGTAGGGTGGGCGGGAACCTAAGTGTCTCTGGCAAGTAGGCTGTTCCTGAACTGTAGGCACACGCAGATATCTGATTTAAGTCTATACAAGGAAAGCAGTCTAAATGTCCCCAAGCTTAATCTAAAACCACAGTTAAAAGATATAGTAGTAATCTCCCCAAAAATCATCAGTTAGAATTTATAGTTTTAAACCAGCAGAGAAGATAGAAAGGTTTGTTCTTAGCTTAATGGATGCTTCTCAGCTACTGCAAACTGGCTCAGACCGGTGTCAGGCCAGGTGTAAGATGGACTAAATCAGCCCCGCCCTGGGACAAGTTTTCACCAACCAGTTCAGCAGAAGTAAAAAAAACTTAGTTTGTTATATCTCTCTATCTGTCACACACACAGATATATTATTTAAGTCTATACAAGGAAAGCAGTCTAAATGTCCCCAAGCTTAATCTAAAACCACAGCTAATGATGTCACATACTGCACGTAGTAAACAAATAAGTAACTTCAAATTAATTCACATCTGCATTTCATGCTCAACGCAGTCGTCGTGATAATGCGTCAATTGATGCACTTTTGGATTTCTAGGTAAAATGCCTTTTTGGGGCTTCTAGTGTTAAAGCTGTGGACTGCAAAGTCCAGAGGAGGCATCTGTGCCAGGAGCCCTTTATTTCTGAGGAAAGATAAAGAGGAGGACAGCGCGAGTATATATTCTCTTAGAAACTTGTCCTTTGTTTCAAACTGAGGAGTTTCTTTTAATTGCCCCAGGTAGGCTAACCCAAATAGCATTTCATAGGGAGACAGCCCCAGATCTTTCCGAGGGGCTGTTCGGATTCTTAACAATGCTAAGGGTAAACATTTGGTCCAGGGCGTTTTGTTTCTAAAATCAGTTTAGCTGTTTCTTTATAGTTTGATTCATGCGCGCCACTCTCCCTGAGGAGGGTGGATGCCAGGGAGTGTGAAAATCCCAAGCTATTCCAAGAGCTTCTATTATTTTCTGCAATACCTTGACTGTGAAATGACTTCCCTGGTCAGAGTCAATGTGCCCTATCCTTCCATATCTTGGAATGATTTGCTCCAAAACTATCTTTGCTACCTCTGTTGCCGTGGCAGTGGGATATGCTTCTACCCATCCCGTCAGATGATCCACTATTGCTAAGAGGTATTTCAGCCGCCCAACCAGGGGAAATTCAGTGAAATCAGTCTGTATGTTTTGAAATGGGCGGAGACCAGGATCTCTCCCTCCCTGTGGTTGTTTCCTAAGGACCTTTTTATTTATTCTTACACACACCTGCTTGGCTACTGTGTATATCCCCATACATGCATAGTACCTTATAATCAAATCACACATTGCTTGTACACTCCAATGGCTCCCTTGATGTAAAATGGCCATAATTTCTCTCTAGATTTGTTTGTTCACTATCTGCCTTCCATCAGGTAAAACCCATTTACCCCCTTCTGTTTCTGGAGTTAAGTAAAATATAGGGGATATGTTTCCCCTAAGGCAGCTTCCTTAGCAGCATCATCGGCTATTCTATTCCCTCTCACCTCAAATGAATTCCCAGCTTGATGTCCCTTTACATGCACTACTGCTATCTCTTGTGGTAGCAGCAGATTTTTCAACACTTGTTTAATTAATTCCTCATGCACTAACTCCTTTCCCTTACTGTTTATCAAACCTCGTTCCTCCCAAATTTTTCCAAAGGTGTGTACCACCCCAAAGGCATATTTTGAGTCTGTGAAGATGGTCCCATCTCCATTCCCTAATAGCTTCAAAGCCTGATTCAGGGCATATAATTCACATGTTTGTGCTGACCAATTATTAGGTAGCCTGCCTGCTTCAAGGGGGCAGTGACTTTCTCCTTCTACTACTGCATACCCAATTTGTCTTTTCCCTTCTATTACCCTGGAAGATCCATCTACAAACAAATACTTCCCTGCATGCAAGGGGGTGTCCCCTAAGTCTGGTCTTACCCTGGTCTGGTATTCTATAATATCCAAGCAATCATGTTCTGGTTCCTCACTTCCCCCCTCACCTTTCCATAAGAAGGTGGCTGGGTATAAACACTGCTCTGTGGTTAACACTAGATCATCTTTTTCCATTAGTATTGCCTCATATTTAAGGATTCGTGAATCAGTGAGCCACCTCCCAGCCCTCTGGGTTAGGATGGTTCTCACCTGATATGGGGTACATACTACTAGGGCCCCTCCAAACGTCAATTTCCTGCTCTCGTCCACCAGTAGGGCTGTTGCCGCTACTGCTTGGACACACTCCGGCCATCCTCTAGACACTGAATCTAGAATTTTAGATAAACATGCTACTAGCTGTTTCTTCCCTGCCCATTTTTGAGTAAGGACTCCCAACGCAGTCCCTTTGTCAACAGTGCCAAAAAGGTGGAAGGGTTTGTGCAGTGAGGGTAAAGCCAGTACTGGGGCTTCTACCAGGCTTTGTTTTAGTTCTCTTACTAACTCCTGCTCCTCTTCTTTCCAAATTAAGTTGTTAGGTTCTTTCTCTAACAGCTTCAAGTATAATCCTTTAGTTTTTTGGGGATATGAGTCTATCCATAACCTACAGTAGCCAGCTAATCCCAGGAACTTCCTTAGTTCCTATTGTGTCTTTGGATGTGGTAAATCTGCAATTCCTTTTATTCGCTCTGGAATGATTCTCCTTTTTCCTTCACTAATCAGATGTCCAAGGTATTTTACTTTTTTCTCTACAAATTGTAATTTGGTTTTGGAAACTCGGAACACCTGACTTCCCAGAAACTCCAATAGGGCTCTGGTAGCTTCACTTACTTGAGTTTTCTTTTCTCCTGATATTAAAATATCATTTACATATTGCAAAAGAGTCACACCGGATGGTGTAGAAAACTTTTCGAACACCTGTTCCAGTAGTTGCCCAAACAAGTTGGGTGATTCTGTAAACCCTTGGGGTAACACTGTTCGCCGGAATTGTTGTTTCCGGCCAGTATCAGGGTCTTACCACTCAAAAGCAAACATGTCCCTACTAGTTGGATCTAAGGGACAGGTCCAAAATGCATCCTTCAAATCTATAACACTAAACCACTTATGCTTTTGGGGTATTTTACTCAGTATCATGTAGGGGTTCGGCACCACTGGGTGCCTTACCCGTACTATTTGGTTCAGTTTCCTCAAGTCCTGTACTAACCTATATGATCCATCTGGTTTTCTTACTGGCAAGATGGGAGTGTTAAATGGGGACATACATTGTTCTAGTAGTGCATCATGGAGTAAGCTTTTTATAACAGGTTGGAGGCCCTTGCGGCCTTCCAAGGAAATGGGATATTGTTTTTGGCACACTATCTCACCTTTCTTCCTTAATTCTATTTTTAGGGGTGGAATATCCAGTCCTCCCCTGTTTCCTTCCCTTGCCCATACTACAGGGTCTATCTGGCTTTCTTCCTCCTCAGTGAGGAGAGCCATTCCTACAACAATTTGGTCGTCTTTTACCTTCATTTCTAAGTTTAACTGTGTAATCATATCCCTTCCTAAGAGATTACTCCCTGCCTCTGGAATGTACAGCAAATGTCCCTCTCTCTCTTCTTTGTCTAATTTTAGCAGTGTCGGTTCAAATATTGAAACTGGAAACCCCTCTCCCTTCACTCCCAAAACTGTAAGTTTTTTTGATTTGATAACTTCATTTCTTTTGGTACATAATTTAAAGAACTTCGGGCAGCCCCCTTATCTACAAAAAATACTACTTCTTCTTCCTTTGGCCCCACCTTCACATTTATCAAGGGTTCTTGGTGGGATCTTAGATTAAGAAACCCCTGACACCCCTAATCTTCATCAAAATTCATCTGTGGTAATATTTCCTCTTCTCGCTTTAATTCAGGCCACTCTCTCTTGAAGTGACCTATTTTCCCACAGTGATAACATCCTGCCTGCACTTGGGGCTTGGATCGAGAATTACCAGTCCGGTATTCCGGCCACCCTTGCCCTATACTCCTGTTAACCCATCCTCTCTCACATCCTCTCCCCCTTTGCCCTATACCTCCCCTAATTTTACTCATCACCTGTTCCACAGTATTTACCATCATCTTTGTCTTTTGTTTTTGTTTCTCATCCTCTCTTTTCACATACACTTTCTGTGCTTCTCTCAGCAAATCCTCTAGTGGTTTATCATTCCAACCCTCTATCTTTTCAAGATTTTTTTTCTTATGTCTGGCCAGGACTTGATCACAAAATGCACCTTTAATAGTCCTTTGGCTACCTCATTGTCTGCACTTATTCCTGAAAACATTTTCATCTGATCTTTTAGTCTCTGCAGGAAAGTGGAAGGTGTTTCTTCCTTTTCCTGATGTACTTCAACATCCTCCCTAATAGAATGCCTGGAGGGATGTTCCTGGGGCCTGTACTACCAGCCCCATCCTTACTCGAGTTTCTCTTAGAGCCTTTATTTCCCATAGAGACTTTCTGTCACCAGTGTGTCTTCCACTTTGTCTGTCTCCGGCCGCACTCCTCGTGGAGGTGTTGGAACCATGGATTAAGACTCCACACTCACTTCTTGTCCAGGACACGTCTCACACACACAACACTCTGTCTCGATACCCAACCACCAAGGTAATACTTTTACAGTCTTATTTCTTACCTTGGTCTGTGCACGGAATTGCTTGGTTGGCGTGCATGTGCTCACTATACCTGGTCTGGTTCACTGAGTCTGAATTGCTTTCACCAGTCTCTGGATTCTGTTGTCAGTACAGTGACGGAGTCCGCTGTCGCCAATACACGAGGCCATTGAACTCAACGGGCCCGTTTCCCCGTCCTTAGCGGTGGCGGCCTCCTCCAGTGATGACACGATCCCGGACGAGCCCCCAATCTGTAATAAACAATAATTTTATCACAATAATAGACACTTCAGTGAAACCAAAGTTTCTTCTATTTATTTATTTATTATTCAATCTTGCAAGATGGGTGCCCACAATTTGTTATCCATGAGCACAATTTGTCATATAAACAGTTCCATATTTATTACATTCATTTCTCCTACAAATTCCTTCCCTATTACTCTATTGGTACAGGTACTTCTAATCTCCTACTTATTAGTGATCTTTATTCAGGTCATGTGAATCTCTGACTCCTTTTACTTCTCCTAACTCCTGCCCCTTTTACCCCTCTTCCTTTTTTTACCTTATTCCTTTTATGGTTATATTACCGGTTCCATGAGTTCTCAGAAATCCCCCCTCCCTTAGTGCCCATGTTCTTAATTTTCATGTTTTTAAGTTTCTTTTTTCCCTTTCTCTGCACCTAGCAAATTTTATATCAGCATGTTTCACTCAGTGTTCCTTTTGTCCTTGAGCTTCTAATTCTTTTATTTGTTATGTGCAGTAGCCTAGAAACTAAGGGAGAAACCTAAGTTTTGCAAGGCCAAGAAAAATATCTTTATTTTGTACAGAATAAGAAAATGGAATATGTGAGCCAATGTTTTAGAGCTAGCCGATAACATCCTATAAATTTCTACTTCTATTCTGTGTTCTGCATATATTTTGTAAAAACAACAAATTAATACTTTAAAACATTTCTAACACATTATGAGCTGCCATACTGAGTCAGACCAAAGGTCCATCAACAGTGGCTGACTCAGGTAGCAAGTACCTGTCAGGTTCCCAGAAGGTGCCTTGATTCCATGCTGCTTACCCCAGGGGAAATAATGGATTTTCTCCAGAAGCACCACTATCTGGATAAGTGCGGCAGTTATCTTCACAGTGGCCACACAATCTGAATATTAGGCGACCACTATCTGGATAGATCACTGAATATCTGGAGAATATTTCCATCCTGTTGCTGAATACTGTGACATTTGCATATTGGGAACTTTGAATATTGGTTCCTTTTATTAACAAAAAAGTGTGAGATGAACAGGGAAAAAAGTGCCCAAAAATTGGGAAAAAGGCCAAACTGGAAATTGAAAATTTCTTCCTTATGCTCATCCTTACATAACGGATATCAGTTGCATACTCTGACTGCTCTCATTGTCCAATAGTCCATACAGGGATTTCATGGACCATCCTTGATGGATACAAGCGATCTGGTGCTCTTACATGAGAAATGATCGAATTAGGCCCTTTTTTCCAGGTTTTCTTTGAAATTGTCTTGAAATACTTGCAAACACGGTTCTGGCAAAGAGCAAATCTAGACAAACGGTATCTGCCCACCAGGCTGGGGGATGAACTAGGCAATCATGGCTGTGAAAGTATGAAAATTATCTGCAGTGATGTTAAAAATAAAATATCACGAAAGCCTTTGCTGCTTCACAGAATTCTAGTGCTTAGCTGCGGTCTATAGGGGAAGATTTCTTATGACAGGTCTGATAAGCAGGTCTGGCAACAGAAGCCAGACTGAAAGGTTACCAGTCACTATTATCACAATTGATGGATCATCCCAGGATAACCATGTAGTGTCACATATGCATTCAAAGTACCAGGATGGGAGCCCCTGCCAGGTATAAGCCATACTTGGGGGCTTAACAGATACACATATAGGTTCTGGCTTATACTTTCTAGGATTTACATAGGAGAGACAGGAACAACACAGGGGTTTTAGGTTCAGACATCTTAAAAGGGTTACAATACACTTATTTCTAAGGTTCAAGACTTAAAGGTTTATGATCCAATCCAGTTACACAGTAATCCTGGGACAAGGCGAACAAAGATTTCTGGTTCAGAGCTTCATGGACACAAGGCAAGCAAGAGTTTCTAGATTTGAGCTGTCACAGGTCTCTTCTGGGTTCTTGCAGCTTGACCTTTTAACCTTTTAATTGCTGTGAACACCGTATTGGGATTAGAGCCCTTTCTAGACCTGAGGCCAGCCTGATTCTTCAGGGCAACATTTACAGGCTTGAGACCACATCCAAGCTTTTCTTGCTTGTTAAACTTCCCCTTTGTAGAACCATCCAGTGGTTGAAAAGCAGAGCTGCTGCCTTCTTGCCAGAAAGTGATCAGTTCAAAGCCAGCCAGAACTTCTTTGTCCTGACACAAAAAGAATCGGTACCAGGGCTGTACCAAGCCTTAAATGTGCCCTGTGCAACTTGCACATCTGGCACGCCCCCTCCCCCTCACAAGTTTGCCATTTGCCCCATGCCCAGAATCTTGCCCTACCCCACACCTCCATGTCCAGCCAGTTCCCTGCGCTGCATGCCCTTGTCCTGCCACCGCTTTTCATGGTTCCTTGGTGGCAGTGGTGGTGATGGCAGCAGCAGTGGAGCGGACATCCAATTAAAAAAAAAAACACGCAGGTCTTTCCAACTCCATGTTTGCATGCAGGTCTGATCCCTCCCTCCTCTGACCTATGCTCACCTCAGAAGAGGGTGGGACCAGCCCAGCCATTCAAACGCGGGTCTTTGCAACTCTATGCTTGAATGGCTGGTCTGGTCCCTCCCTCCTCTGATGCGGGGCTTACGTCAGACTTGCATGCAAGCACGGAGTTGGAAAGACCCGCGTGTTTCTTTTAAGAACTGGATGTCTGCTCCACCTCTGTCAGCGCCAAGGAAACACGAAAAATGGCAGCAGGGCAAGGGCAGGCAGCATGGGGGGAGAGCCGAGGTCAGAAGCCCCAAATTTGCCACTGTTTCTTTGCGCCCTGTGCGGCTGCACCGCTTGCGCAGGGCTAGGTTCGGCGCTGCCTGGTACCCCTTAAAGAGGCTCATAATAAGTGCAATAATTTCCAAAACTATTGGTCCAGAAAACAGGTCAAAACAATTACTTTTTTAAAAAAAAACTCCAGAAACAGATTCTGGGTGACTGGGTGGCATCAGCCCTCAGGAAAATTGACTTTCGTTAAATTTACCTGAATCAATCATTGCATTCTGCTGAACTTCCTTCTTACCTCAAGAGAAGCATACCAGAATGGAAAACTGTGAATATTGTGTACAAAGCAGGAACTGAAACCTTGGGTTTGTTCGATATTTTGCCCCTACCTCTTTGACTGTAATTGGAACTGGCAGTTTTCAACTTTTTTGTTCTTGTTTCTGGGATTAACAGGCAAGGGATCAGCCAGCAATCAGCTTTGCACAATACAGAGATCTGTCCAAAGACAATGGTCATTCTCTGCTCTGTATAGTTCTAGACACCGGTTCCAACACTAACAAAACAGGCTGGCAATAGACCAAGGTATATCCCTCTTGTTCATTAAGACAAAGGCACATTGTTCACTAAGACATTGTTCACTAAGACACCGCCTGGACACGCGATCAACATCGCAGGGGAGGCTTGCTCTTTTTGCCCCTACCACTGCTCGCCCGAGGCCCAATCGGGGATCGGAGACACTGAATAAAGCTACCTTAACTCTGTAGGTGTGCCCGCGCTGTGCGTGCCTGCGCCCGAGGGCCTCGCCAGAGAGCCCTTTGGTGTGGCCCTTAGGCAGGAGCCTGTGGTGGGAAATCTCCAATAGTACCTCCACGAATGCCTCAACCTACACATTGCTCACCATAGCAGTTAAAAAACGCCAGAAGACGACGACCTCATCTTTCACCAGAACGCTAACAAAATTCTATGACTGAATGCAACTGCAAAGAGCTGTTATCCTACAGTTCAACTATACTCATTTCCTCACATACAGGTACCCGTTTGTTTTAAATTGAACCATTAGATCTGTTATTTAATAATTATAGGCAAAAAACCCTATATGTTATGAGATTTCCCAATATGTTATGAGCCTTGGCATATATATAATATCTGTGATAGCAACCACAACTATACTGTACAATAACTGAACTCTCGTCTCTCTACTCTGGAAACATTGCGGACTCCTAATAAGTAGATACATAAATTGATACACAGTTACTTTCATAAATACAAATGATCAAATACCTCTAAAGCTACAGTTCCATAACAAAGTATCGTTCAAATGTCATTTTTATTGTACACAAAGCAGCACAACTCACTTAAAATTTAATGATGGAATTCCTGAATATGCTACTAACCATCCTACTATGTGTTATCTTATATGCAAAAACAAATCTATCATATCCTTATACGTATTCGTTATACTCACTCCCAAGTCTCACTCATATGCATTACTCAGAGCAACACACACAATGGGCACCAGACAAAATCAAATTTCCCAACATATACCAACCTAACCCAAAAACAAAGAACCCTACTCACGATTAATTAAAATTAAAACTACCCCAACCACACCACCTCATAACACCGGCATGCTAATCCCCCAAAACAGTTTGCTAATAAATGCCAGGTCTATTAGGAATAAAACACATATTATACAGGACCTTATTATTGACGAAAAAACAGATTTACTCTGTATCACAGAAACTTGGCTGACAGATACAGACACAGTCCTCCTTGACATACTAAGTACCCCAGGTTACACTCTGTTTAACTGTCCTCGTACCAATAGAAGAGGAGGGGGAGTGCTAATAATTGCAAGAGAAAACTTAAAATTATCTAACAGCTCACAGAAGTCGCTTGAAGGCATAGATATCCTCAGGGTGGAGAACAAAACATTTGCTATTTCCCTCATATACAGACCATCCTCTGCTAAACATGAAACCCTAGCAACAGCTCTTGAAGCAGTCTGAAACCTCAATAATAAATATCAGATATTAGGGGACATAAACCTTGCATCACTTCATATCTCACACACAAATGCATTCATAGAAGCCATGGACTAAATGGGATATCAGCAAATAATTCAAACATCCACCCACAATAAGGGAAATGTTCTCAACATGGTATTCTTACCTAAAAAGCACTCAAACACAGTAACGAGCTCAATACCAAAAATAATACAGGTTCCATGGTCTGATCACCACCTTATCCAATTCACATTTGGCATGCCAATACAACCTCCCAATCTAGAAGTTAAAACACATGTACATAAAAGCATGTTTACAAATTTAGATAAAGACACATTAATAAAATCAATTTTATTCCACATAAGCACAGAAAATACAGATCTGGATGACCTAATAAAACAATGGAATAATGGAATAGAAGCAGTTTCAAAACAACCATCAAAAGTTTCTCCTAATGTAAACACCAAATTAAAAAAATAAAACTGAAGCATGGTACACTTCGGACTTGGTCAAAGCAAAGAAAGACCTTAGAAGAATGGAAAAAAAATGGAGAATTAAAAAGTCATTAGAAATCGAAGCACAATATTTGTTATTACTCACAATCTACAAAGAAACCATAAATTCTGCAAAAATGAATTACCATACCAAAAAACTAAATAATGCTTTAAATAGACCTAGAGAATTGTTCGACCTTGTAAAGTCCTTTACCAAACCCACAAAGGACACCAATACGAAATATCCAATAAATGCCCAAACACTTGCTGATCATTATTCTAGCAAATTAAATCCTACAGAAGAAAAAAAACCCTCATAAAATAATAGTAAACAATGTATTTCAAAAGACACCACAGACTACCAATGCCACAGAAGTGTGGGAAAACTTCCATAAAATAGATCTTAGACAAATGCTAAACATAATTACAAACATAAACACCACTACATCTCCTCTAGATCCCTGCCCGGTAGGCTGGATCAAGACTACAAAAACAGAAACTGCACCCATAATACTAAACATAGTAAACCAATCCCTCCTCCAAGGAATCATTCCAGCAGAGCTAAAAAGATCGCTCATACGACCAATATTAAAAAAACAAAACGCTCAACAAAGAAGATCCATCTACATATAGACCCATATCAAGTATCCCATTTATAGCCAAAACCATTGAAAAAACAGTCCCATATCAATTACAGGATCATATAGATGCCACAAATGCACTTCATGACCATCAATATGTTTTTTGACAATCCCATGGAGTAGAAACACTTCTACTTGTGTTATTTGATAAGCTATATAAAGGCATAGAAAATTGCAAGAAAATGTTCATCTTAATATTCATAGACATAACCAGCGGCCTTTGACTCTGTGAATCATAAGACGCTCATATCAAGACTGGAATCAATAGGAATAAAGGGATCTCCTTTAAAATGGTTCACGTCTTATATATCCAATAGAGTACAACAAGTATACTTTGACCAAAACTTATCCAATGCCTTCCCACAAACACAAGGTATTCCACAGAGTTCTGCAATATCTGCCATACTATTCAACTTATACCTAAGGCCCATTTGCAAAATATTTCAAAAGCACAAAATTAATTATCATCTATACGTTTCTATATTGTTATATGTAACTGCTGTCATTGCAGAATTAAATGTTAAAATGTAAACTGCTGCTGATCACTGGAAGGAGCGGTATAAAAATGAATTCAAATAAATAAATAAATAAAATAACTAAATTGTGATCGAAGAATGCAGCACCTCCAGTGGAAGAGGTTTGGTTGCCAGGCCCCTCCTGAAAGAGAATGGAGAGTTCATTTATTACAACTGAAGTGCAAATAGATCTGTGCCCCTCAGAAGGATCCTCTGTAAAAATTATGACAACTTTATATCAGGTTAATTCTCCAGGACCAAGCAGGAAGTCAGTCCTCACATATGGGTGACGTCGGCGCCGACGGAGCCCTCGCGGAGCAATTTTCCCCAGCTTTCAAAGAAAGCCTTTGGGAATTGCAGCGCGCATGCGCGGTCCCCTTCCCGCCCAAAGGTGCCATCTTGGCCAGTCTTCTTTTTTCCGCGGAGCCCTACAGACGTTGTCTAATAGTCACCGCCGAAAAGTTGATTTTTTTTTTCCTTATTATTTTCAGTATTTCTTCGGTTCGACGCCGGTCCTTTTTCCGCCCGGCCTCACGACGCCGGTTGCGAGGCCTCCCCTTCTTTTTCGTTTTTTTCTGTCCTTTGCGACAACTTCGCGCCTTTTTTCATTTTTCCCTGGCGGCCCGTTCGTTCGACCTCGCAGGGGCCCTTTTTCCCCCGATGGCCGCCAGTGGCTTTAAAAAGTGTGTTAAGTGTAAGAAACTTATGTCTCTTACCGACACACATGATTGCTGCCTCCGTTGCCTGGGCCCCGATCATGAAGAAATGATCTGTGGGCCCTGTAGCAAGATGTCCGCGAAGTCTTTGCGGAGTCGGCAGCATCAGCGGGAGAGAATCTTCTCTGACCCCAGCCGTACCCGGACCTCGTCAGAAGCTTCGGTGTCCAGAGAATCTGGCTCTGAACACCGCCGGAGCTCTTCTGAGAGGGGGTCCCCTAACCGGGAACATCAGCGGAAGAAGAAACCCGCGAGGGCGGCGTCGGTGGACGCTCCTGGCTCCTCGAGGGCCAGGTCGCATAGCCCCGACAGCCGTCCCGGGTCTTTGGAGCTGGAGCGGCTGTCCAAACAGCCTCGTCTGGAGATGGACTCCTCTGCTCACGTAAGTGCTGTTGTCTTCGTAGACTCGCCTCCGAGTGGTCCGACGTCGGGCCCGACGCCGCCGGGGCCCGAGTTGGGGGCTGCTGGGTCTCCTGAGTTCGGACTCAGGTTGACGGCCTTGGAGCGCAGCTTGGCTGCCTTCATGGACCAGCAGCGGGCATTGATCGCTGGCCTCGCTGGCGCGTCTGCCCTGACCGCCGGGACGTCGACGTCTAAGTCGACCCCGGAGACCGAGCTGATCCTCGAGTCCATGCGGGCTCGAGTCGATCCTCGATCGAGGTCACCTTCGGCCTCGCGTTCGGGGCCGAGGTCGTCGCCGCCGACTCCCTCGGCGTCGGGGCGGACGGCGTCTGTGCCCGCCCGACCGGAGCCGCTCGACTCCTCCTCCGAGGAGTCGGCCTGGGAATCCGAGGTGGATGAGTCACCTGGTTCTTTCCGGACTCGGTGTGTCCCTTCTGACTCCCCCGAGTCCGAGCCTCGGAGACAGTCCCCCCCGGAGGATGCCCGGTTCTCGGACTTCGTAAGGGATATGGCCAAGGCCTTGGCCTTCCCTGCGGATCCCGAGGAGGAGCCTCGAGCCGAGGAGCTCGATGCCCTCCAGTATGACTCTCCTGCGAAGGAGCACTTTACTGTACCGGTTCCTCCGATGCTGGAACGACTTCTCTTCCGCATGTGGGAGAGTCCGGCGTCGTCGCCAGTCTTAAGCAAGCGGGTCGATGCCATATATCGAGTCCGCAAGAGCCCTGGCTTCCAGAAAGCACAGCTGCCGCACCATTCCATGGTGGTGGAATCGGCCATGCATCGGCTCAAGAGCCAGAAGATGCACTCCTCGGTGCCTCCCGGCAGGGAAGCCTGCAGCCTGGATGGCATCGGTAAGAAGTGTTTTCAGGGCTCTATGCTTGCTTGTCGGGTCCAGACTTACCAGCTCTACATGGGCATGTATCTCCGGGACCTGGCTAAAGAACTAGCCGGATTCTCTGCTGGTCTCTCCGAGGAACCTTTGCGGAGGTTCCTGGCCTTGTCCCACTGGTATTCGTGAGTGCTCCAAGTTCATTTCTCGAGCAGCCTATGATGGCTTCGAGGCATCGGCTCGAGTGGCCGCAGCCGGCATCGGAGCCCGCCGCCAGGCTTGGCTCCAGTCATCCGACCTCGAGCCCTGGGTGCAGGACAAGTTGGTCGATGTCCCCTGCAGAGGTGAAAACCTCTTTGGTAAACCTATGGACGAGAAGGCTGCTCAGCTCGAGACAGAGACTCTCACCAGGACTCGGCTCTCCAGGAAAACCTCTGCCCCTTCCCAAAAGAAGAAGGGCTCGGGGAAAAAGCCCTTTTACCCGAGGAAGGCGACTGCCTATAAACACTACCCCCATTATCAGGCCTCCGCAGCTCCCCATCAGGGTCAGCATGCCAAGGGAGGGTGTAACGGATCCCTTAGGCAGCAAGCCCCCAAGCCTGCGCCACCGGCCCCTGCTCCGCAGGGTGGGGGTTTTGTCTCGTTCAGCATAGCCTCTCCCCCTCCGCTGGTTTCTCTCAGCACGGGAGGCCGGCTGGTCCACTTTGCCCACAGGTGGTCCAACATCACGTCAGACGCCTGGGTGCTCCACATAGTCCGAGAGGGCTATCTTCTGCACTTCCACCAGGTGCCTCCCCCCTACTTTCCAGGGGAGCCTCTGCGACCCCCTCTTCACCGGGACTTACTCCTTCAGGAGTTGGCAAGTCTTATTCGGGAACAGGCAGTGGAGCCGGTGCCCCACCACCTGCGGGGTCACGGTTTTTATTCCCGGTACTTCCTGGTACCAAAGCGGACTGGAGGCCTCAGACCCATCCTAGACTTGCGGAACCTCAACAAGTTCCTGGAGAGGGAAAAGTTCAAGATGCTTACCCTTGGAATCCTGCTGCCCTACCTCCGGCAGGGAGATTGGCTATGCTCCTTGGATCTAAAGGATGCCTACACTCACATCCTCATCCACCCAAGCCACCGACAATACCTAAGGTTTGTGGTGGCGGGCAATCATTACCAATACAGAGTACTGCCCTTTGGCCTATCCTCCGCACCACGAGTCTTCACAAATGTCTCGCAGTGGTTGCGGCTTATCTCCGGCTTCAAGGCCTCTTCGTCTTTCCTTACCTGGACGACTGGCTTATCAGGGCCCCGTCCGCCACGGAGGCCACTCAGCCACAAAACGTACTGTAACTCTGCTCCAGTACTTGGGCTTTGTCATAAACTTCGAAAAGTCCACTTTGCTCCCCTCTCAGGACCTCGAGTTCATCGGCGCCAGACTGGACACGCTTCAGGCGCGGGCGTTTCTGCCGCTCGACAGGGCTCACCGGCTCATGGCTCTCGCCTGCCGTTTTCGCAGCCATCCCCGGGTCTCGGCCCGGCTCTTCCTGAAACTGCTCGGCCATATGGCGTCCACGGTCCATGTGACCCCCAATGCCCGCCTGAACATGCGGCCAGCTCAGTGGTGCCTTCGCTCTCAATGGCGTCAGGCCTCGGGGAGACTGGCGGACTCGGTACGCATCTCCGGCCCGCTAGTCTCTTCCCTACGATGGTGGCTTCACCTACCCAACCTAGTGCTCGGAATGCTTTTCCAGTCTCCTCCGCCGGTCCAGGTTCTGACGACCGACGCTTCTCTCCTGGGTTGGGGAGCACATTGCCAGGGGTCATGTACTCAGGGTCTCTGGACCCCGTGGGAATCTGCCCAGCAGATCAACTTCCTGGAGCTCAGGGCCATTCGCCTGGCTCTGAAGGCCTTCTCCCACCTCATGTCTCACCAGTCTGTGCTGGTCCAGACGGACAATCAAGTTGCTATGTTCTATGTGAACAAGCAGCGGGGCACGGGCTCCTTCCTTCTCTGCCGGGAAGCACAACAGCTCTGCGCTTGGGCCGTCAGCCGGGGAATCCTCCTCAAAGCTGTCTATCTCCCAGGTCAAGAAAATCACCTGGCAGACAAATTGAGCAGAATCCTCCAACCGCACGAGTGGAGATTGGACCCGTTGGTGGTCCAACGGATCTTCCTGCGGTGGGGCCTCCCCACGCTGGATCTCTTCGCCAGTCCTCTGAACAGGCAACTTCCTCGATTCTGCTCTCGGGAACCGCACCCCCTCCGAGTAGCGGCGGATGCTTTTCTGCTCTCATGGTCCACGGGCCTTCTGTATGCCTTTCCTCCCATGCCGCTGGTGTATCGAACTCTTTTCAAGGTTCTCCAGGACAAGGCCTCCGTGATCCTGATCGCTCCCCGGTGGCCCCGGCAACCGTGGTTCCCACTTCTGATGCAGCTGGCGGTGGATACCCCGTTGCCTCTGGGGTTTCAACCCGATCTCCTGACTCAGGATCAGGGGTCTCTCCTACACCCCAACCTCAGAGCTCTTCATCTGATGGCCTGGCTGCTGAAAGGGTAGTCCTTGCTCCCCTCCTGTTACCTCCGGAGGTGGAGGAAGTCGTACTGGCTTCCAGGCGACCCTCTACCTGGAAATCCTACGCCCTTAAATGGTGTCGCTTTTCCAACTGGTGTACTCAACAGTCTCAAGATCCCTTCTCCTGCTCGGTGTCGGTGGTCTTGCAGTACTTGCTTTCCCTCTCCAATCTTGGGCTCAAGTCCAACTCGGTCAAGGTTCACCTCAGTGCTATTTCGGCACATCATGTGCCAGTGGAAGGCAGGCCTCTTTCCGGCTACCCCCTCGTGGCTCGGTTCTCCCGGGGCCGCCTTCTCCTCAAACCACCGTTGCGCCCCCCAGCCCCTGACTGGGACCTGAACGTGGTTTTACAGCGGATCACCTGCCCGCCTTTTGAACCCATGGCTACCTGTCCTCTTCATTTTCTCTCTTGGAAAACCTTATTCCTGGTGGCCCTCACTTCCGCTAGACGCGTTAGTGAACTGCAGGCCCTGGTGTCTGATCCTCCCTACACTCGGTTCTACAAGAACAGGGTAGTCCTGCGGACTCACCCTAAGTTTCTGCCAAAGGTGGTCTCCCCTTTTCACATCAATCAGGAGGTGGTGCTTCCGACCTTCTTTCCCAGGCCACACTCCAGCCGAGCTGAGATGGTCTTGCATACCCTGGACTGTAGAAGGGCGCTGAACTTCTACCTTGATCGTACGCGGGAGCACCGTAAGACTGTCCAGCTCTTCCTGTCTTACGACCCTAATAAATTAGGGCTCCCTGTCTCTAAGCGTACTCTGTCCATCTGGGTAGCTGACTGTATCGCTTGGACTATGCGGCGGCAGGCCTCTCGCTGGAGAGTCGAGTCACCGCTCATCGGGTTTGGGCGAAGGCTGCGTCAGTGGCTTACCTCCGCTCTGTTCCGTTGGCAGACATCTGCCGGGCCGCTACTTGGTCTTCGGCCAGACTTTTGCGGCCCATTACTGCCTCGAGAGGGAGTCCCGCAGGGACAGTGCTTTCGGACAGGCAGTCCTCCGTAATCTCTTCGAGGTTTAGGCAACTCCTACCCTCCATCCCGGATGTTGGGCTACCAGTTGGAGATTAATCAGAGAAGATTCCTTCCTTCTGTGCTGCTGAGCTAGAGGGAGCTCATTTTTGTGCTTAGGGTCTCCGGTAGCCTTAAGCTGGGGAGTCCCATATGTGAGGACTGACTTCCTGCTTGGTCCTGGAGAACGCGTAGTTACTCACCTGTAACAGGGGTTCTCCAGGAGCAGCAGTAATCAGTCCACACAACCCTCCCTCCTCCCCTTGGAGTTGCAATCCTATGATTTAGTTTTTTGCAATTTTTTTGCTGTCTTTTTGCTATGTCATCAGACTGGCCAACATGGCACCTTTGGGCGGGAAGGGGACCGCGCATGCGCGCTGCAATTCCCAAAGGCTTTCTTTGAAAGCTGGGGAAAATTGCTCCACGAGGGCTCCGTCGGCGCCGACGTCACCCATATGTGAGGACTGATTCCTGCTGCTCCTGGAGAACACCTGTTACAGGTGAGTAACTACGCTTTAGATTGATTTCAGTCACTTGTATGATGACCAATTCTGTAAACACTTGGTTCTTCAGGAACAAGCAGGAAGTAAGTCCTCGCATATGGGTGATGTCAACATGACGAATCCCACGTGGAACATTTCCCCAGCTTTCTAAGAAAGCCTTTGGGACATGCCACCGCGCATGCATGGTCCCCTTCCTGCCTAAGGATGCCATCTGCAACCTATCGTCACAATGTACAGAATTGTAAATGTTGTAAATAGTTACCCTAGTTGAAATCCAAGTTGTACCCCCTGTTCAATGTAAAAGCATATCAGTTTTTATTGAGATGCTCAAATGTTACCTGTGAACCGCACTGATTTTAAAGAGCGCGGTATATAAAAAACAATAAATAAATAAAAAAATCGTGCTCATTCTCCTTTTTTTCCATGGAGCCCAACAGACGTCTGTCCTGTTCCCCTGGAAAAATCATTGCTAAAAATCCTTAAAGGTTTTTCTCCTGGTTGCATACCGGTTCCTCTTCCTGCTTCAAGCCAGCGCCGGCCTTGGCTCCTTTCCTTATTGTTTGATCGAGGCTTGCCTAGACCGGCATTCGCACCCTATTTCACCCGGTGGGTTCAAAAAATGTGACCACTGCAGTCAAACGATGTCAGTTACCGACACCCATGACTGCTGCCTACGCTGCCTGGGACCAGACCATGATAGCTCCTCCTGTGGCCTGTGCCAGGCCGTGACTTCAAAAAGTAACAAAAAAGAGATCGGAGTTGCTGGAGAAACCTTTCCCAAGGTTCGACTCTGCACCGGCCTCCCTGACCCTAAGCTCCAAGCCCAGCACTTCCCATGAGGTCTGGGCATCCTCAGAGTCCTGTGGCGGTGGCTCCTCCGAGAAGACCCCAGACCCCAAGAAAAAGAAGAAAAACTCCTCTAAGTCCATTGAGACTCTACGGTAAAACCCGGTAAAGTCCCATGGAAAGACTCGCCGACTCTGAGTAGTGCCCTACTAAGGTCCTCAAGAAAGATTCCTCGGCCGGTGGAGACCATGCTAGGTTCCTCGAGACCATAGTCCTCATCGAGGATGCACTTGCGAGAATGCCGGCATCGGGCCTGAGAACCTCTGTGCCCACGCCAAAAGCTGCGGAGCCTTCTGGCCTTGAAACCAGAATGGCGGCCCTGGAGCAGACTGTCTCTGTTATCCTGGCTCTGCAGCCAGGCAATGATGGTTAGTTCATCCGCATCATCTGCCCTGACAACTGGGTACCTAACTGCAGGGGACTCCCCAGACGTCAAGCCGAGCTCTGAATGCCATCGGCCTCGGTTAAGCCCTCGGCACCGGTCGAGGTCTCTGTCCCATTCCTCAGGCATCTGATCCTCACCGGCCAGTTTCCGTGACTTGGACCCATGTCCTCTTGAGGCCCTCAACCCCTCGGAGTGGGTCTCAAGGCAAGAGACTGCAGAGCCTCAGAATTGTCGTCACACCTTGACTCTGAGTGGGAGACCAATGACAAGGACTCTCTGGAAATCAGTCGGCACCAAGACATCACATTGGAACCATCTGCCCCAGCGCCATTCTCCAGAGGATGTAGCCTTCCACAACTTTGTCCGGGATATAGCCCAAGCCCTGTTGATGCAAACTGAGGAAGACCCACACACCAAAGAACTGGAGATCCTCCAGTATGAATCTCCACCCAAGGAGACTCTTACGGTGCCAGTGCAGCCGATCCTCAAGCAGCTGCTGCTTCGAATGTGGGAGATCCCGGCATTGGTGCCAGTGATCAGTCAAAGCAATTTACCATGTCAAGAAGGGAGCGGGGTTCCAGAAACCCTAACTTCCACATCATTCCATGGTTATTGAGTCAGACGAACTATTCTTCTGTTCCTCCTGGCAGGGAGGCTAGAGCCCTTGATGCTCTCAGGCGTGAGTGCTACCAGGGGCTCCATGCTCGGGTGCCGGATACAGGCCTATGAATTGTACATAGGCATGTACCCTCAAGGCCCTAACCCAGGAGCTGTCCGGGTTTTCAGCAGGGCTCACCGGGGAACCCTTCCAGTGTTTCCAGTCAAAATCCCTACAGTCGCCAAAGTGAAGTGTTGTTTTCCTTCATTTCGGCAGCTGTATTGTAATGTAGATCGCTGGCGTGCTGGAGGTCAAAGGACATTTCCTGTGTCCGAGCACCCAGTGTTCCAGCGATCTACATTACAACACAGCTGCCAAAGTAAAAGAAAACAACGCTCTTCACTTCAGCGGCTGTAGGGAGCTGCTGCTGAGCCTGCCGCGAGCTGCTGTAGGGAGGTGAGCTGGGGCCTCTAAAGACTGCCGCGGGGTTCTTCAGGGAGGGGCTAGGGGGGCCTAAGATTAATAATGGGTTGAGTGGGGGGGGGGCTAGGACTGGAAATGGGCTGATGGGGGAGGGGGCTGGCTAGGACTGCAAATGAACTGATAGGGAAGGCTAGGACTGGAAAAGGGCTTTTGGGGGTAGGATTGGAAATGGACTGAGTGTGGGGGAGTTTGGACTGGAAATGGGCTGATGTGGGGCTGGAATAGGATTGTAAATGGCTGATGGGGGAGCTTGGACTGGAAATGGGCTGATGGGGGCTGGAATAGGATTGGAAATGAGCTGATTGGGAGGGGACTGGAATAGGACTGGACATGAGCTGATGGGGCTAGGACTGGAAATCGGCTGAGTGGGGGGTGGAGCTTGGAATGGAAATGGGCTGATGTGGGGCTGGACTAGGACTGGAAATGAGCTGATTGGGGGCACTGGAATAGGACTCAAAATGAGCTGATTGGGGGGGGCTAGGACTAGAAATGAGCTGATGAGGGGGGCTAGGACTAGAAATAGGCTGATGAGGGGGGCTAGGACTAGAAATAGGCTGAGGGGGGGGGGAGGGTGGACTGGAAATGGGCTGATGGGGGCTGGAATAGGACTGGAAATGTGCTGATTGGGGGGGACTGGAATAGGACTGGAAATGAGCTGATGGGGGGGGCTAGGATTGGAAATAGGCTGAGTGGGGGGTGGAGCTTGGAATGGAATAGGGCTGATGGGGGCTGGAGCTTGTAATGGAATAGGGCTGATGGGGGCTGGAATAGGACTGGAAATGAGCTGATTGGGGGGTACTGGAATAGGACTCAAAATGAGCTGATGAGGGGGGCTAGGACTAGAAATAGGCTGAGGGGGGGGGGAGGTTGGACTGGAACTAGGCTGATGGGGCTGGAATAGGACGGGAAATGAGCTTATGGGGGGCTAGGAATGGAAATAGGCTGAGTGGGGGGGGCCCTTGAATGGAAATGGGCTGATGGGGACTGGAACAGGACTGGAAATGAGCTGATTAGGGGGGGCTAGGACTAGAAATGAGCTGATGAGGGAGGCTAGGACTGGAAATAGGCTGAGTGGGGGGGGAGGTTGGACTGGAAATGGTCTGATGGGGGCTGGAATAGGACTGGAAATGAGCTGATGGGGGGCTAGGACTGGAATTAGGCAGAGTGGGGGGGAGGTTGGACTGGAAATGGGATGACGGGTGCTGGAATAGGACTGGAATTGAGCTGATTGGGGGGATGGGAATAGGACTGGAAATGAGCTGATGGGGGGGGCTAGGACTGGAAATAGGCTGAGTGGGGGGTGGAGCTTAGAATGGAATTGAGCTGATGGGGGCTGGAATAGGACTGGAAATGAGCTGATGGGGGGGGCTGGGAATGGAAATGGGCTGAGTGGGGGGTTGGACTGGAAATGGTCTGATGGGGGCTGGAATAGGACTAGAAATGAGCTGAGGGGGGCTAGGACTAGAAATAGACTGAGTGGGGGTGGAGGTTGGACTGGAACTGGGCTGATGGGGGCTGGAATAGGACTGAAAATGAGCTGATGGGGGGGCTAGTACTGGAAATAGGCTGAGTGGGGAGGTTGGACTGGAACTGGGCTGATGGGGGCTGGAATAGGACTGAAAATGAGCTGATGGGGGGGGGGCTAGGACTAGAAGTAGGCTGAGTGTGGGGGGGAGGTTGGACTGGAACTGTGTTGATGGGGGTTGGAATAGGACTGGAAATGAGCTGATTGGGGGGGGCTAGGACTGGAAATGGGATGATGCGAGGGGGTGGGAGAATGGAACTAGAAGGAAGCAGATGCTGGGTGGAGCTGGAACTAGAAAGGAGCTGATGTTGGGGGAGGACTAGAAAGGGATGGGGCTGGGGGAATGAGGATGAAGGGGGAAAAGATATTTTGTGTGGGAGGGAAAAAAAGTCTACGATTGGCCGGGTATTGGCAAAGTAAGTGGGGATTGATGATGGAAGGCTGAAATTTGAGTGGATATTAAAGGAATAAAGAATGAAATGGGGGAAAGAGCAAAAGGGGAAAGATTAGTATGTTAAAGCAGATGTAGAAGAGAAAATAGAAAAAATCTAGAGAGAAGAAAGGACAAATGGACAGCTAATAGAAGACACAAAGAAACCAAAAGAAAGTGACTGGAGCAATTGCAATTGAAAAATAAAATGCCCAAACAGCAAAAGGTAGAAAAATACTTTTTTATTTTGAATTTATTAACTGGAATATGTCCGCTGTGGGAAATGTGCATTGCTAATGTCTCTGCGTTTTTGTTCAGTACAAGAGGAAATTAATTTATAGTTTTATTTCTCCAGTGTTGTTATTTGTTCCATCTTTGGCCTTTGCGGTTCCCAATTTAAATTATTGTCTTTCTATTTGTAAATTGTGATCCCTTGTTCTTTGTTTGCCGACAGTATGACTTTGATTTAGTGGCAGTTACAGAGACATAGTTCACGGAGAACCATGACTGGGATGTAATTATACCAGGCTATAATTTATTCAGGAAGGACAGGCTTGGAAGAAAGGGTGAAGGAGTGGTACTACATGTAAAATATAATATTAAAGCTACAGAATTGCAGGGCTTAAGAGTACTGGTGAGCATTGTGGGTTAAACTGGAAAGAGGGAATGGAACATCCATTTGCATTGTTATGTGGAGGAGTGGCCTAGTGGTTGGGGCAAGGTACTTCAGGCCGGAAGGTTGGGGGTTCAAATCCCTCTAGAGGACAGCAACCTTGGGATGGAAGGACTGGGATTTCTAGTCCCATAGGTGCTCCTTGTGGTCTTGGGCAAGCCACTTAACCCTCCATTGCCCATGTTCCCTGTAAGTATTAGTGTACGTGTCTCATATCCCCTTGTGTTAAATGTATCCCCGATTTGTGTTGTGACCACTTTGATTGAAGGATAAGGTGGTATACAAAACTGTCTAAATAAAATAAATTATATACAGAGCTCTTTTACAGGCAGAAGAAATGGACAGAGATTTAACCAAAGACATTTGTGGTATTGCTATGAAAGGAGAGGTATTGCTGTTAGGTGATTTCAATATGCCAGGTATTGATTGGTACATCCCTGTTGTGGTGTCATCTATAAGTAGGAGGAGATCCTGAATTCTTTACTGGGAAAACTATTCCAGCAACTGGTAACAGAACTAGGTCTGGTGCTAACGAATGGGGAGAATGTTTCTGATGTTATAGTGAGTAATCATCTCACATTAAATGATCATTGGATGGCATGATTCAATATTAACATAAAGGCTGATAAAGTTTAGTCAAGAAGTGAGGATGCTAGATTTTAGGAAAACTAACTTTGCCAAGATGGGACAATGCCTCAAGCAATCGTTGGTGGATGAGAACAGTTGGAAAATGTAGAAAAGCACTCAGCAAAACTGAAAGGAGATATTTTAAGGGCAACAAACCTTTTTATTAGGAAAGTAAGTAAATGTAAAAAGGAAAGGAGGTCACTGTGGTTGTCAAAAGAAGTAGCTGAAAAGGTGAAGAAAAAGAGGGTGGCCTTCATAAAATACAAGAGATCACAGAAAGAGAAAACATCAATATTCAGAAAGAGAAACTAGGAAAGTAGTCAGGAGAGCAAAGATACAAATAGAAGAAAAAATAGCCAATGCAGTAAAATGGAGGGATAAAATATATCTCCAGGAACAAGCAGGAATGTAGTCTTCACATATGGGTATCATCAGTACCGACGGAGCCTGCGCGGGAACGCTCCCCAGCGTCCAATTAGAAAGCTTTTGGGGAGCATCCCACAGAGCCTGTGAGCTGCCTTCCCGTCTTTCCCAACTGCCTCTCTCCAGTTCTTCTTTTTCCGCGGAACCAGCAGGTCGTTTTTCCTGTCACTGCAGAAATTATCCCATCTTTTTTTCATTCTTTTTTGTGGTAGCGTCTGCCTTCCTCTAAGTTATACCAGTACAGCTGGTTTGTTCTTTCTTTCTTCAAAAAAAAAAAAATGTGTAATCCTTTTTCTGCACTTTCCAGTCTTTTTTTCTGTCAGGTGCCACACGCGATTTTGGGCACTAGACCCAACTTTTTCTTCAGAATGGAAAAACCCGCCTCGGGTTTTAAAAAGTGTTCCAAGTGTGGCGGTACCATCTCCGTCACCGACACTCACGAGTGGTGCCTTAAATGTTTAGGTCCTGACAACTCCATCTCGGAGTGTGTTGCCTGTGGGATGATGTCGAAGAGGGGTCAGCAAAACCGAGCTGCTAAGCTTAGCGCCCTTTTTCCCTCCGATGCAGCATCCATGGCATCGACATCTTCCAGGGCTTCATCTTCCTCCCATGGATCTCAGGTAACTAAACATAAATCTGGCTGGTCCTCAAAGGGTAGATCTCCTTCCAAGCATCGAGATGCCTCTGGCGTTGCCCTTGAGGGACTTGTACCGCAAAATTGCCCCAGCGGGAGGCTTCGGCTTCCAAAGCACTATCGGGGCTCCAGGTTGTTCTCGAGGCCTCAACCTCGGCAGAACTACTGGTGCCATGCTCTGGGGTACCGGACGCTTCGTCCAGTACCGATACCCAGGTATCGGCAGCGTCAATAGACCAGAGGTTCTTGGCTATTGAACGTAGTCTGGCGGCTCTCCTTGCAGCTTTGGTGCCTTCGGGACCGCTTCAGATGGTTCAACCGGTATCGACACCGGTTCTGGCACCGATATCGGTACCAGTACCGACAGGATTGACATCGGTGACTGTGTGGCCGACACCGAGTCATGCTGTTTCCTCCAGTATCGACAGACCGGTACTGGACCCCTCCGGTACCGACTTCGATCGGTACCGGTATTGTGCTTTGCAAGAGCACCCGGACAGGAGATATTTTGAATCCTCTGATGAGTCTGAGGATTCTGACAGCTCTGTCGGTACCGGAGTACTTCTCTCTGAGGAGCCTTCCTCTCCTAAACATAGGATGTCTCCTCCAGAGGATATATCCTTTCAGGATTTCATTCGGGAGGTGGCTATAGGTCTTTCCATCACAGTGGCTCCTCAAACAGAGCCCAGAGCAAAGGAATTGGAGATTTTACAATATCCTAAAGCTGCCAAGGAGGCAGCTACTTTGCCTATTCATGAGATCTTGCATGATCACATGCTAAGAATGTGGGAAACACCTCTTACCACCTCTCCTCATTCTCGTAGGCTTGATACCATGTATCGAGTACCTCCTTGTCCTGGATTTCAAAAAACCCAGTTACCACACCACTCCATGGTAGTGGAATCGGCTATGAGAAGGATCAAGAGTGCAAAAAGACATGCATCTAATCCGCCAGGACGTGAATGTAGGACTCTTGATGCCTTTGGGCATCAAACCTTCCAGGCCTCAGTGCTTTCTGCCAGGATTAGTTCCTACATTTTATATATGGGAATGTTCCTTAAGGAGGTTACAGGAGATCTAGAGCTTATGAGCATGATAAGAGGCAAGACTATCTTACACTTGTCAAACATGCCCAAGATGTTTCCAAGTTTGTTAATCGTGCAGCTTTTGACTGCTTTGAGTGTAGAAGCAGAACCTCTGCCATTGCCATAAGTCAGTGATGGCTAACCTTTTTGAGCCCGAGTGCCCAAACTGCCGCACAAAACCAAAGAATTTCCTCAAAGTGCCAGCACGTCATTTGCATAAGTGGTCTTATTTGCATAAATATTTGCATAATGTTACCATACACTAACTTTTAGTAAACATGTCTCTTAATGAGTGTATGGATAAAGAAAGACTAAAAGATTTCTACATTACTATAATCCAGTGCCAACTGCCAGGCACATTAGGAACTACTACAAAAGCTGCCCATTTAGAACCCATAGCAAACCCGCCGTATCCTGACAGCATTACCAGGACTCACAAAGCACCATACCCTACCTATCAAAAGGCAACACTGCAAATATTAAACCAATACATTTCAGAGAATACTGGGGAAAGAGAACAAGTGGCAACGTCAAATAGGAATTTCCTCTTGTACCAAACAAAGCGCAGATGTTAATGATGCACATTTCCCAGAGCTGACATATTCCAGTTAATAAATTCAAAATAAAGAAACATCTTTCTACCTTTTGTGCATTTGTTTTTCAGTTGCAATTGGTCCAGCCACTTTCTTCTGGTTTCTTCATGTTTTCTGCTAACTCTCCATCGTCTGCTGTCCATTTGTCCTTTCTTCTCTCTTCTAGTTTTTTTTTCCATTCTCTCTCTCTCTACATCTGCTTTAACATACTAATCTTTCTCCTTTTGCTCTTTCCTCATTCCTATTTCATCCACACAAATTTTACCCCTCCATCCTCAATCCCCAATTACTCTCCCAATACCTGGCCAATTGTAGATTTTTCATCCCTCCTACACAAAATATTTTTCCACTCTCCATTTTACTCTCCCAGCCCCATCCCATTCTAATCCTCCCCCAACATCAGCTCCCTTCTAGTTCCAGTCTCACCCAGCATCCATCCCCTTCTAGTCCCTGCATCAGCCCATTTCCAGTCCTAGCCCCCCATCAGCCCATTTCCAGTCCTAGCTCCCCCATCCATTTCCAGTCCAAGTCCCTTCATCAGCTCATTTTCAATCCTAGCCCCCCCATCAGCCCATTTCTAGTCATTTCCTAGCCCCACCATCAGCCCATGTCAAATCATAGCTCCCCTGCACTCAGCCCAATTCCAGTCCAAGCCCCCCCATGAGCCTACTTCCAGTTCTAGCCCCTCCATGAGTCCATTTCAATTCAAGCCCACACCAAATCACCTTTCCAATCTTAGCTCCCCCCCAACATCCCATTTCCAGTCCGATCCTTGCTGGTACATCAGCCCATTTTCAGTAATAGCTCACTTCCCTCCCAGCCCAGTTCCATTCCAAAACCCTCCCCATCAGCTATTTGTAGTTCAAGCCTCCCCTTCAACTCATCCCATTTCCAGTCCTAGCAACACCCCAACCCATTACCAGTCCTAGCCCCCCGTCAATCAACTTCCAGTCCTAACCCCCATCACCCCATTTTCAGTTTAAGCCCCCCTATAACCCATTACCAGTCCTAACCCCCCATCAGCCCATTTCCAGTCAGCCCCCCATAGCCCATTGCCAGTCCTAAACCCCCCCCCATCAGCCCACAGCCCATTACCAGTCCTAACCACATCAGCCCACCTCAAGTCCTAACCCCTCCCCATCAGCCCATTTCCTGTCCTAGCCCCCCCATAACCCATTATCAGTCCTACCCCCCCATCAGCCCACTACCAGTCTTAACCCCCCCATAGCCCATTGCCAGCCCTCATCAGCCCACAGCCCATTGCTAGTCTTAACCCCCCCATAGCCCACTGCGTCTTAACCCCCCTCCCCAGCCCACTGCCAGTCTTAACCCCTCTCCCTCCCTCCCTAGCCCATTGCCAGTCTTAACCTCCCTCCCTCCCTCCCTAGCCCATTGCCAGTCTCAACCCCTCTCCCTCCCTCCCTAGCCCATTGCCAGTCTCAACCTCCCTCCCTAGCCCATTGCCAGTCTTAACCTCCCTCCCTCCCTCCCTAGCCCATTGCCAGTCTTAACCCCCCTCCCTCCCTAGCCCATTGCCAGTCTTAACCCCCTCCCTCCCTCCCTAGCCCATTGCCAGTCTTAACCCCCCCTCCCTCCCTCCCTCCCTAGCCCATTGCCAGTCTTAACCCCCCTCCCTCCCTCCCTCCCTAGCCCATTGCCAGTCTTAACCCCCCTCCCTCCCTCCCTAGCCCATTGCCAGTCTTAACCCCCCTCCCTCTTCCCTCCCTAGCCCATTGCCAGTCTTAACCCCCCTCCCTCCCTCCCTAGCCCATTGCCAGTCTTAACCCCCTCCCTCCCTCCCTAGCCCATTGCCAGTCTTAACCCCCTCCCTCCCTCCCTAGCCCATTGCCAGTCTTAACCCCCCTCCCTCCCTCCCTAGCCCATTAACAGTCTTAACCCCCTCCCTCCCTCCCTAGCCCATTGCCAGTCTTAACCCCCTCCCTCCCTCCCTAGCCCATTGCCAGTCTTAACCCCCTCCCTCCCTCCCTAGCCCATTGCCAGTCTTAACCCCTCCCTCCCTCCCTAGCCCATTGCCAGTCTTAACCCCCCTCCCTCCCTCCCTAGCCCATTGCCAGTCTTAACCCCCTCCCTCCCTCCCTAGCCCATTGCCAGTCTTAACCCCCTCCCTCCCTCCCTAGCCCATTGCCAGTCTTAACCCCCCTCCCTCACTCCCTAGCCCATTGCCAGTCTTAACCTCCCTCCCTCCCTAGCCCTTTGCCAGTCTTAACCCCCCTCCCTCCCTTTACCAGTCCTACCCGCCCCCCCTCGGCTCATGGCAATTAAAAAAAAAAAAAAACTGGCCGCTGCCGCGGTGGCGGCATGGAGTGTCCCGCGGGGCTCCCTCTGCCCGGCGGGACTCTCCCGGCGCGGCTCAGCCCCTCTCTGCCGGCTTGCAGATACGCGAGGGAGGGATACGCGAAGGGAGAGAGTCTCCCTCGCGTCTCTGTTAAGCCCGCAGGGGCAGATGGGAAATTTCCCATCAGCCCCTGCGGGCTTAACAGAGACGCGAGGGAGACTCTCTCTCCCTTCGCGTATCTGCAAGCCTGCAGAGAGGGGCTGAGCCGTGCCGGGAGAGTCCCGCCGGGCAGAGGGAGCCCCGCGGGACACTCCATGCCGCCGCGGCCAGCTTTTTTTTTTTTTTTTTTAAATTGCCATGAGCCGGCATATCTCAATTTGCGACCTTCCCGCGTGCCAGCTGCAAGGCCTTCGTGTGCCACAGCTGGCACGCGTGCCATAGGTTCGCCATCGCTGCCATAAGTGCTCGTAGGATTGCCTGGCTCCAGGCATCTGACTTAGAACTCTGGGTACAGGACAAACTGGAGAATATCCCTTGCACAGGCAAAAATCTCTTTGGCAAAAATTGGCAAGAGAAAGTTAATGAGCTGGATGCTGATAACACCACTTTGGATAGACTATCCAAGGCTACAGCTGATCCTGCAAGGAGAAAATCCTACAAGAAACCATTCTTCCCTAAAAAGAAGAGGTTTTACCCCTCCTATACCCAGCAGGGGCATTCTACAGGTCAGTCTGCCCGAAAGGGACAGCAGCCTCCAAAGCAAAAGAAAACAAAGACTGCTAAGCCTCAACCGGCCCAGCAGACTCAGCCTCCACAGGGGCTTTCACTCCCATCTAGAGAACTTGGTCTTCCTGGCCCTCAATGGGCCAGAGCCCTCCACCATTCCGGGAAGGTTGTGTCATTTTGCCCCCAGATGGTAGCAGATAAGAGCAGAAGAATGGACTGTCTCCATTGTAAAGGAGGGGTACAAGCTTCATTTCCTCAACATGCCCCCTCCTACAGTTATAAGACAGTTCAATTCTCAGACTTCACTCGAGAATCAGTTGGGTCAAGAGGTCAATTTACTTCTTGCCCACGGGGCAATAGAAGACGTACCCATTTCCCAACAGGGTACAGGGTTTTACTCCCTCTATTTCCTTATTCCAAAGAAAACAGGGGGACACAGACCCATTTTAGACCTCAGAGAATTGAACAAATTCCTGTTCAAGGAGAAGTTCAAGATTTCTCTAGGAACTCTTCTGCCATACCTTCAGAGTCAGGATTGGCTTTGTTCTCTAGATCTCAAGGATGCATACACCCATGTTCTCATCCATCCAACTCACCGAAGATTCCTTCAGTTTCTATTTCAAGGGAAGCACTACCAGTACAGGGTTCTTCCTTTTGGCCTGGCCTCCGCACCAAGGGTGGTCACGAAATGCATGGCTGTAGTGGCAGCATTTCTTCGCACTCTAGGAATATTCATCTTCCCCTACTTAGACGACTGGCTCATTCGAGCCCCATCAGAGTCAGAGGCCAGAATTTCCCTATCTTGCACAATGCGTATACTTCAGTATTTGGGCCTGGTCATAAACATCCCAAAATCCAACCTAACTCCCTCTCAATCTCTAGAGTTTATAGGAGCTAAGCTGGATACCAGGAAAGCAAGGGCCTATCTTCCACAGCTCCGCTGCCTTCGTATTGTGCAGTTAGCTTCCCAAGCAGTGTTAAAGACTCATCTCACTGCTCGGAAAATGTTACAATTGCTAGGCCACATGGCATCTACCGTGCATGTGGTTCCCTATGATCGCCTCCATATGAGAGCAGCCCAATGGACTCCATCCACTCAGTGGACCTAAGCTTCAGGCTGCCTATCAGACAAAATAGCAAACTCAAGTCTCCTTATTTTGTCTTTACAATGGTGGCAGTCAACCCAAAACCTGTTGGTGCAGTCCCCTTTTCAACAGTCCCCACCCCAGGTCACTCTAACAATAGACACCTCACAGGTGGGTTGGGGAGCTAACCTGCAAGATCTCTCTACCCAAGGCACCTGGACTCCACAGTAGACCCATCTACACATCAATCTCTTGGAGCTCAGAGCAATCTTCCTTGCTCTTTGAGTGTTCCACACCCAACTGAGCTACAAGACAGTCCTAATTCAGACGGACAATCAAGTAGCTATGTTCTATCTGAACAAGCAAGGAGGAACAGGCTCTCTGTCGCTTTGCATTGAAGCTTTGCGACTATGGGCCCTCGCCAAAGAGCATCAGATTCATCTCCTTGCGGTGTATCTGCCAGGCATTCAAAACTCCTGGGCAGACAGACTCAGTCGAATTCTGCTTCCGCACAAGTGGTCTCTTCGTGCAGACCAGGTAGCAAAAATATTTCAAATTTGGAGAACTCCGGACATAGATCTCTTTGCAAGTCCGTTGAATGCCAAACTTCCCCGATTCTGTTCCAGAATTCCGGCTCAGGGTTCTCAGGCCAGGGATGCTTTCCTCCTCCATTGGGGTCAGGACTTCCTTTATGCCTTTCCCACCCATTCCCCTAATTCCCAAAACCCTGTTCAAGCTTCAGAGAGACAGAGGCCGTATGATTCTCATAGCTCCACATTGGTCACAGCAGGTGTGGTACCCTCTGCTACATCTCTCTCAAGCTCCATCTCTGGAGTTAGGATCTGCTCCAGATCTCCTGTCTCAGGAGGACGGGATGTTGTGGCATCCCGATCCCCACTCTCTGCATCTCAGGGCCTGGTTGCTGAGGGCCTAGACCTTCATAGTCTTAACCTGTCTCAACAAGTGAAGGATATCCTTTATCCTTCTAGAAAGCCTTCCACAAGACGCTCTTATGCTTTCAAGTGGAAAAGGTTTTCCATATGGAGTTCGCAGAAGGGTCTTGACCCCCTGGCGATACCTCTGGAATCATTATTGGAGTATCTCCTTCATTTATCTAATGCAGGGCTTAAGACTAACTCAGTACGAGTCCATTTATGTGCTATTTCAGCTTCTTTCAAGCCTTTAAATGGACAACCTATTTCCTCTCATCCTCTCATAGCGAGATTTATGAGGGGCCTCCTTCTAACTAAGCCTCCCATTAGGCCATCACCGGTAGCATGGGACCTAAATCTGGTTCTTGGACAGCTCATGAAGCCGCCTTTTGAACTTTTAGCTACCACCTCCTTGAAGTTCCTTTCCTGGAAAGTTGTCTTTCTCATTGCAATCACATCAGCACGTTGCTTCAGTGAATTGCAAGCATTAGTGGCTGATCCTCCTTATAATACGAGGTTCCATCATGATAAGGTAGTCCTTAGGACTCATCCACACTTTATGCCAAAGGTGGTCTCACCTTTTCATTTAAACCAAGCAGTTTACCTACCTGTATTTTTTCCAAGGCCTCATGCTTCAAATGCAGAAAGGAATCTTCATACTTTGGACTGTAAAAGACCACTTGCTTTTTACTTACAAAGGACACAGCAGCATAGAAAGTCCTCTCAACTCTTTGTTGCTTTTGATCCTTCTCATTTGGGACGTCCAGTCTCCAAGAGAACATTGTCCAATTGGATTGCACAGTGCATTTCTTTTACCTATCAGAGTAAAAACATTTTTCTGGAAGGCCATGTCACAGCTCACAATGTGAGAGCCTTGGCAGCCTCAATGGCTCATCTACACTCTGTGTCTATTGACGACATCTGTCGAGCAGCTACTTGGGCCTCGGTTCATACCTTCACAGCCCATTACTGCTTAGACAAGGACTCCCGCCGGGATGCCTTGTTTGGTCAGGCTGTTCTACGACACCAGTTCCATACTTACTCAACTCCTACCCATCATTCCCGGTAGGATGTCAGAGATCCATGGGGGGGAAGTGGAGCCCTTTCACAAGGGCTCACAACTTCTGGGGTCTCTCCCTGGCATCTGTAGCTAGGGAGTCCCCATATGTGAAGACTACATTCCTGCTTGTTCCTGGAGATAGCATAGTTACTCACCTGTAACAGGTGATCTCCGGGAACAGCAGGAATTTAGTCTTCACAACCCACCCACCTCCCCTAGGAGTTGTATCTCTCTCTTTTCTTTTCTTTTCTTTTCTTTTCTTTCCCTCTCTCTCTCTTTGTCTCAGCTTTAAAACTCAACTGGAGAGAGGCAGTTGGGAAAGGCGGGAAGGCAGCATGCAGACACTGTGGGATGCTCCCAAAAGCTTTCTAATTGGACACTGGGGAGCGTTCCCGCGCAGGCTTCATCAGTACCGACGATACCTGTATGTGAAGACTAAATTCCTGCTGTTCCCAAAGATCACCTGTTACAGGTGAGTAACTATGCTTTTTCAGATATGCTAGTGAGAGGAGGAAGTGCAAAAGTGGCATTGTCATAATGAAGGGAAAGATATATGTAGTAACTGATGAGGATAAAGCAGAATTGCTTAAGAAATATTTTTGTTCTGTGTTCACAGATGAAGGGCCAGGAGAAGGACCTCAGAAAACACCAACAAATAGGAACAGAAGTGAATTGGATCTTTTTTCGCAAAGAGCAAGCTAAGCTAAAAGTAGACAAAACAATGGGGCCAGATGAGATACATCCAAGAGTGCTGAAGGAACTTAGGGAAGTTCTAATGGCTCCACTGTCTGACCTTTTCATTGCTGCTTTAAAGTCTGGTGTGGTCCCAGATGACTGGAGAAAGGCACGTGTGATCCCTTTATAGAAAAGCAGAACTAAAGAAGAGGTTAGGAACTACAGGTTGATTTGTCTGACCTCCGTGATGAGTAAACTAATGAAAAGACTACTAAAACATAGAATTGCAGCATTCAAGGTAGCATGGTTTTATGAGAGGCAGGTCTTGTCAGACAAATCTCATTAATTTCTTTGACTGGGTGACCAGAGAGTTGGACTGATGGAGAGCTCTAGATGTGATGTACTTAGATGTCAGTAAAGTCTTTGACACTGTTCCACACAGGCAACTTATAAATAAATTGAATGCCCTAGGAATGGACCCTAAAGTGCCTGACTGGGTTAGAAATTGGTTGAGTGGAAGGTGACAGAGTACAGATAAATGGCCCTTACTCTGAGGAGAAGGATGTTACCGGTGGTGTGCCGCAGGGATCTGTCCTTGATATGATTCTTTTAACATTTTTGTAAGTGATATTGTGGAAGGGCTATTGGGTAAAGTTTGCCTCTTTGCAGATGATACCAAAATCTGCAATAGAGTAGACACCCAGGAAAGTGCAGATAATGAGAAGGAATTTAGTGAAGCTTGAATTCTCTGTGGATAAGCAGGAATGAATTCCTCACGTATGGCGTGATGTTCCCGAAGGAGCCCCACATGGGAACGTCCCCCAGCTTCCATTGGAAGCTTTTTGGGAGGCTCCATCATACATGAACATCTGCCTTCCCATCTGCTGCAGCGCCATCTTCTCTCCAGTTGTCTTTTTCTGCGAGCCCCCTAAGACATGTGAATTCAGTTCCTCATAGGTGGTTTGATTTTTGACCCCCTTGTGGGTTGTTTTCTTCACTTGTACCTACTTACGTGTTGTCAGTTGTGTCTGCTTCTGGGCTTTTTTCCATTTTTTTTTCTCTTTTTTTCCCATTTTTCTCTCTTTGCCTTTTCTTCTGGCTGGCGACATTTAGCCATTTGATCTTGCTACGGCTGTATTCCCAGACATATCCAAGCCAGTCAGTGGCTTTAAAAGTGTGCATGCACTATTTTGGTCACTGACAGGCATAATTAGTGCCTGCAGTTGCTTCGGCCCAACCACCAGCCCATCTCAGGCTGCAGAGGGAGAGGAATGGCCAATTTGGGTGCATAGGGAGAGGAATGACCACTGGAAAAAAGGAAGTGATAGTCCCTCTGTGGAGGAGTGGAGTAGTAGTCTAGTGGTTAGAGCAACTGCCTAGTACCCAGAACATCAGGGTTTCGATTCCCACTGGCATTCCTTGTGACCTTGGGAAAATCACTTTGCCTTGGAAGAAAAAGCCTGGCAATCTACTTCCCAAGAAAACCCAGAGGCAGTTGGGTTTCCAGGAGTCAGCACTGACATGACTGCACTAAAAAAAAAAAAAAGGTCTCCATTGCAACCTCATTTGGAGTCTTGTGTGCAGTTCTGGAGACAACACCTTGAAAAGAATATAAACAGGATAGAGTTGGTGCAGAGGGTGGCTACAAAAATGGTTAGTGGTCTTCATTATAAAGCATATAAGGAAAACTTAAAGATCTTAATATGTATATGTTAGAGGAATTGTGGGAGGGAGGAGATGACGGAGACATTTAAATACCTCGGTGGCATAAATGCACAAGAAGAGAGCCTCTTTCGATTGAAAGCAAACTCTGCTATGAGGGGACATAAGATGAGGGTGAAAGGGGATACACTCAGGAGTAATATGCAGAAATATTGCTTTATGGAAAGAGTGGTAGACGTGTGGAATAGCCTCCCAGTAGAGGTAGTAGAGACTAGGATAATATCTGAATTCAAAAAGGCATGGGTAAACAAAAAAGGCATGGGTAAACACAAAGGATCTGTTAAGGAAAAAAGGGGACTATTGTAGTTGATATGAAAGGGCAGACTAGATAGGCCATGTGGTCTTTTTCTGCCATCCTGTTTCTATGCGTCTTGTGCAGTCTGTGCCTGCAGATGACGAGGAAGGCCCGAAGGGTCGGGAGGAACAGGGGTAATCCCTCTTTGGGCCATCTGATTCAGTATCCTCAGCCCTGGCATCAGCATCGACAGTTATGCGAGGCTCCTCTGAGGCATCGTTATGGAAAGGGGCCTGAACGCACTCGGAGCTGAGGGCCTTTGGTGCCATGGAGTAAAGTCTCTCCATGGGTTTCCAGTGGGAACCGAGGAAGGGCCCATCATTGACTCTGTCGACATCGAAGGGGGTGTCTTACCACTGGGCGGCCATATGCATAGGCATTGGAGCCCTTCCTGACGCGACACTGAGAGCAATGGCCAGGAGTGGCCCACTAAGCTGCCAGGAGGAATCGACTCTCAGGACCCTGAAGGGCCACTGGCTGAACCTACCGTCGTGGAGTCCCCATCACGGGTGCTGGAATCAGTGGCTGAAGTTGCCATCCTAGGTCCAATGCCTTCAGAGGTGGTGGCACTGGAGGAACCCCTTCAGGCTCTCTAGGCCCACACAGCAGTAGTGTTGGACATGCGACAAGCTGGCCTTTGATGCCATCGGCATTTTCACTGCACTCCATCCAGCCCATCTTTGAGACCCATGTATTGCCTGCTGAAGCGGGAGAATCGGGTGGATGGTCGAAATTGACACCGATTCCTATGTCCATCTCTCTCTCTAGTGTCTCGGATTCTGCTGCCCTGTTGCACCAGTGCCCATACTCTGTGCACCATCGATCCTGCCCAACGCGCGTCCTTTATGCCCGACTGGAGACTGCATCGAGAGGAGGCCCGCTGCTACTTTGTTTTCCTCTCAGAGTCGGACTCCGATGGATGGGAGACAGAGAGAGAAGTCAGTGGTGTCCGACTGGGGGTCTCTGGACCTGCCCTTATTTTATTTTATTTTTTATTTATTTAACAGTGTTTATTAACCGCCTTTCCACAAGGCAAAATAATTTACATTTAACAAAGTGAGTCAACAAGAACATTGTAAAAAAAGATGTGTTCTTTACATTGAACAGTTTAAGGGGGAAAGGGGAGTTGCAGGTTAACTATGTACAGCATGCATGTTGGTGTGGGAATAGTCTGTGTGTTGACAGGGGGGAATGAACCAGTGAGGATCTGCTCCATAGTATTCCGTGAATAGGTGAGTCTTTAGTTTTTTACAAAACTCTTCCGTGAATTTAGTTCCTTGTAGGTGGGGTGGTATAGCCTTCCAGATGGCCGGGGCATATAGGGAGAAGGCTCTGTTGCATGTCATTTTGGCTTATTGTGACTTTTGTGGCTGATACTTCTAGTAAGTTGGTTGTATGGCATCTCCTGGGTCTATTAGAGTTGGGCTTATATATAAGAGTTTGGAGGCAGTTTGCAGATTGCATATTTAAAACCTTGTAGGTGTTGATGATGACTTTGTATTTGATCCTTGATTTGAATGGGAACCAGTGTAACTGTTTGAGAATCAGAGTGATATGGGTATAATGGGAGGTGCCATTTATGAGTCTTGCAGCTGTGTTTTGTGCTAGTTGTAGTGTATATCAGGGTGCTTGGGTAATCCCTGCTAGATTGAGTTACAGTAGTCTAATATGGGTGTAATAATTACTTGGCACACTGTTCTGAAGTCCGGTGGGTTTAGTAGAGGGCGCAGGGTTTTTAGGATGCTGAGCTTGTGGTACACTTGTTTTTGTTGCATGTTTTACTTGAGATTGCGGATTCGGCTCTTGATCTAGGTATTTAACCTAGGTATTTAACTTCGGTTTTGATTGTCATATCTATATTCAGTTTTATCATTGCTGGTGGTTTGAAAGTGGAATCTCTTACAACATGCAGGTTTTCAGTCTTGTTGCAGTTGACCTTGAGGTTGTGGTCCTGTAGCCATCTGATAATTTCTATGAAGCATGAGTCTATGGAAGAGTAGGTTGCTGTAGTTGTACAGAAGGGGTTGTAAATCATGATATCGTCTGCACAAATTTGATATTGGACATTGTGACTTTGAATGATGTTGCGTAGGGGTTGTATATCTAAGTTGAATAGTATTTAATGAGCTTGCTGAGTCTTGTGGTACTTCTTGGTGTAGGAAGTTCAGAAGGGATTTCTGAGGACCAATTTTTACTTGTTGCATTTGTTCTTATAGGTAAGAATGGAAACATGTTATGATGTTGCCTTGTATTCCAATGTTGTGTAGTTTGTTGAGGAGGAGTTGGTGAGAGATGGTGTGAAATGCTACTGATATATCAAGGAAAAGAAGTACATATCCTTGTGACGTCTGTTCTGTGCCAGTGATTATGTGTTGAGAAGAGACGTGATTAAGGTTTCTGTGCCATATTTTGGTCGGAACCTGTGCTGGTGTAAGTCAAGTGATGCATGATTGTCAAAATGATCCTGCAGTTGTGTCTGTACTGTCTTTTCTATAATCTTTGCTGGATATTGATCTGTATGAGTCCAGGGTGCATGGATCAAGGTTCTGTTTCCTTTGTTATGGGGCAGATTGAAGATTGCTTGAGTGGGGCTGGGAGAAGACCTTGTGTGAGAGATTTATTGACTGTTTTTGCGATTATTGGGATAAAGTGTGGCCTTATCTTTATCCATGAAACTGGACAGGTGTGTAGGGGAAATGTGGTGGTGGTTGTGGAGTTGATGATTTTATGCTCTTGGAATCCTCCCCTCTGAATAAGCAGCGGAAGTCTCCCCTGGAGGATATGTCCTTCCAGGACTTCATCTGCACCTTTCTCCTTCGAGTCTGGGGATGAGCTGAGGGTGAAGGAGTTGGAGATCCTCCAATACCCTTCGGCTCCCAAGGAGAAAGTTATGGTGCCTGTGCACTGAATCCTGCAGAGGCTGCTGTTGAGGATGAGAGAGAACCTCCTTGTGGTACCAGCCATCAGCTGGCAGTTGGACTCCATGTACCGGATCCAGAAGGTCCCAGGCTTCAAGAAGCCCCAGCTCTCCCACAACTCCTTAGTGGTGGAATTGGCCATGAAGTGGATTATGAGTACGAAGACCCATTCTACAGTGACCCCGGGCAGGGATGCCAGGACTCTTGCCTCCTTTGGTAGGCAATGCTTTTAAAGCTCCATGCTGGTAGCCAGGATCCTCTCATACCACCTATACATGAGTATGTTCCTCAAGGATATCATAATGGACCTAGCCAAGTTCTGCTCCCTCATTCACTTGGAGCGCCTTGATTCCTTTCATTCTCTGGTGGGCTACAGCAAGGACTGCTCGAAATACATGGTCCGAGCAACCTACGATACCTTTGAATCAGCTGGCAGGGATTGTGGCTGTGGGCACCGGCACATGTCATCTTGCTTGGCCCCAGTCCTCTGATCTGCAACAGTGAGTCCAGGACAAGCTGGCAGACGTGCTTTGTCTGGGAGAGAACCTCTTCCGGAAACTGGTAAAGGAAAGAGTGGGTGAGATTGAAAAAAGAACATGTGACCCTCTCCAGGGTCTTGAGAAAGACCGCTGACCCCTCATGCAAGAGGTACCAGGGCAAGAAGGTGTTCTACCAATGCAAGCACCACAGACTGCTCAGCCAAAGGTGCAGGCTTCTTGCCAGCAGCAATGGGAGTAGCATCAGAAAGCACAACCTTCCCCTTAGCCAAAGCTGGGGAGAGGCTTTTGACTGCTTCCTTAGGAGCATAGCCAATCTGCCGGTGTCCAAAGGGGACTCCCTCAGGTGGGGGGCCGGCTTGTCCACTTCACCCACAGATAGCCTCTCATCACCTCAGATGTTGTGTCCTGCGGCTACATGCTGCTCTTCACCCAGAAGCCTCCCTTCTCTCCCAGGGAATACCCCCTGGACCCACTGCATTGCAGCTTGGTATAGGAGGAGGTCTCTGCCCTTCTGATGAAGCTTGTCTTTGTGCCAGGACTCTGGCTCAGGTCAGGGGGGGGGTTCTACTTAATATACTTCCTGGTCCCCAAAAAGACCAGGGGTACGGGCCTATCCTGGACCTTTGGAACCTTAACCATTTCTTAGTGTGGAAAAAGTTCAAGATGGTCTCGCTGGGGACACTGCTCCCTTATCTTTTCAAGGATGATTGGCTATGCTTCTTGGATTTGAAGGATGCTATACACACATTCTGATCCACTCTGTTCACAGGAAATACTTCTGTTTTGTTCTAGAGGGTCAGCATTACCAGTACCGAGTACTTCCATTTGGACAAAATGCCTCGCAGTGGTGACCACTTATCTCTGAAACCTGGGGATCTTAGTCTTCCCCTATTCAGACGACTAGCTCATCAAGAGTTCCACCCCGGACGGTGTCCAGCAGTCAACTTATCTCACCATTCAGGTACTCAAGCAGCTAGGGTTCATAGTCAACTACCTCAAATCTCACTTCCAGCCCTTTCAGCAGCTGGAGTTCATTGATATCACTTGGGCTCTGGTGTGGTAGGCGACATCCAGAAGAAGCGCCACATGATGGCACAAAAGATGCTAAAGATGCATGGCCACATAGCCTCAATGGTACAAGTCACTCTGCTAACTCATCTCTGTATGAGGCAGACTCAGTGGAATCTGATCATATGGTGGAATCGGTCCACTGGCCATCTCAGGGACTGGGTAGCAGTCACCACACCCCTAGTATGATCCCTACACTGGCAGCTGGAGCTGCAGAACCTGTTCCAGGGTCTCCCCAGAGGATGCTAACCACTGGTGTGTCCAAACTTGGCTGGGGGCTTATCTGTGCAGCCTGTGTACTCAGGGCCTGTAGTCAGAGCAGGAGAGCCTGCACCAGATAAACTTCCTCGAGCTCTGAGCCATAGCGAATGCCCTCTGTACCTTCCAGATGCATCTAGCTCACCAGGTTGTCCTGATCCAAATGGACAATCAAGTGGCGATGTTCTTTGTAAGCAAGCAGGAAGGTATGAGATCGTACCTCCTGTACTGGGAAGCAGTTCATTTGTGGAAGCTCACTGCTGCCCATGGAATGGAGCTATGGGTGACCTATCTGCCTGGGGAGCTCAATGCCCTAGCGGATTACCTGAGCTGAGGCCTCCAGCCACATGACCCTCAACCAAAAGGTGGTGGACCAGTTCTTTTGGGAATGGGGTACTCTCATGATCTCCTTGCCACGCCATGCAATGTCCAGGTGGATCAATTCTGCTCCAGGATAGCATCCAGCTTCTGGCAGACTCTGGATGCCTTCTTTCTGCACTGGGGGGTAGGTCTGCTTTACGCATACTCTCCGATCTTGCTCGTAGTGAAAACTTTGCTGAAGCTTCAGGCTGACAGGGATACAATGATCCTCATTGCCCCGTATTGGCCTAGGCAGCCATGGTTTCCCCTGCTGCTTCAACTCTCGTGGCAGCAGCCTCTCTGTCTGAGCTCTGCCCCAGACCTCATCTTTCAGGAGGACAGGACCTTTCTGCACCCCAACATCTGGTCCTTGGCCCTCACAGCTTGGATGCCAAGCAGGTAGTTCTCTCAGAACTTAATCTACCTGAGGATGTAACGGAAATCCTCCCGGCCTTGCACAGATCCTAAGCGTTCATGTGGTGGAGGTTCTCTACCTTGTGCACTGACAGGGATCTGGATCCCTTCTCCTGCACCATGGACAAGCTGCTGGAGTACCTCCTGCACCTCTTGGACTTTGGTCTCAAACCCAATTCAGTCAGAGTCTACCTGAGCATGATTGGGGCCTACCATCGCAGCTCAGAAGGAAAGCCCATCTCAGCTCAGCCCCTGGTGGCTCGCTTTATGTGGCGTTTACTCCTCTTTAAGCCTCCAGTCAAGCGCCTGCTGGTGGCATGGGACCTTAATGTGGTTCTGGGGCAGCTCTTGTCAGTTCCCTTTGAGTTGTTCACTTCTGCCCTCTCAAGTTCTTGACCTGGAAGGTCTTGTTCCTGGTGACGGTGACTTTGACACGCTATGTCAGTGAGCACCAAGCCCTGGTGGCTCACCCGCCATACATCAGATTCCATCATAATAGGATGGCTTTGAGAAAGCATCCACTTTTCTTGCTAAAGGGGTCTCCGCTTTCCACCTTAATCAATTGGTCGTTCTGCCCATTTTCTTTCCCAGGCCTCAAGCCAACTGTGGAAAGGCTAGCCTGCAAGCGCACCCCCCTAGCTTTCTACCTCAAGCGGATGAAGGTGCATCAGTGTTCCACTTAGTTGTTCATCTCTTTTGACCCCAGCAAACTGGGTGCTATTATTTGTAAGTGCACACTATCCATTTAGCTGGCAGACAGCATCTCTTTTGCTTATGCCTAGGCAGACCTGAGCCTCAATGGTCATGTCACAGCTCACAGTGTCCGAGCCATGGCTGCGTCAGTGGCCAACTTGTGCTCGGCCTCCATGGAGATTTGCAGAGCTACAACTTAGTCTTCTGTCCACACATTCGTAGCTCATTACTGTCTGGATGAGGATTCCTGACACAACAGCAGCTTTTGCCAAGCCGTCCTCCGGCTTCTCTTTGAGACTTGCATTCAGTTCCTTCCTGCCAGCCCTCCTGTCCATCCAGGCTACTAAAACGGGACCTCCTAATGTTGATGTGTGCTAAGGATGCTGAATCAGTCGAGTCCCCTGAGGGGACTATTCACACTGTTTGTTCTGGTTCTCCAGTTTTTTGTTGCCCCCCCCCCCTTAGGTTTCGGTAGCCTGTCCCTTGGGAGCTCCATACATGAGGACTTCATTCCTGCTTGTCCATGGAGAAGGTATAGTTACTCACCTGTAGGGACAGCAGGAATAAGTCCTCACAACCCTCCCATCTCCCTGAGGAGTTGTCTTTTATCTATTGCTATTTTATTGTACTGGAGAGAAGATGGCAATGTGACAGGTGGAAAGCCACCCAAAAGCTTCCAACGGAAGCTGGGGAGTATTCCCATGTTGGGCTCCATTGGTGACCTCAGGACTTATTCCTGCTGTCCACGAAGAACACCTGCTACAGAGGAGTAAGTACGCTGAATGGTTGAGAACCTGGCAGCTGAGATTTAATGCTAAAAATTTCAGAGTCATGCATTTGGACTGCAAAAATCCGAGGATGTGGTATAGTATAAGGGGTGAAGTGCTTCTATCCATTAAAGAAGAGCAGGACTTGGGCATGATTGTTTCTAAAGATTTAAAAGTGGCTAAACAGGTAGAAAAGGCGACGGGAACAGTACACTTACCCATAAGATCATTCTCAGTTCTAGGGGTGTGCAGCCCAAAAATGTTCTTTTTGTTTGATGTTTTTAGTTTGTTTTTTTTGTCTCATCTTGTCTCATTATTGCTCAATAGTGCACACACCTTTGCAAGAGTGCACACTATTAAATAATAGTGTATTTTGAGAGAGTGTGCATTATTACACATTAGCATGTACTATTCAGACATGCAGAAATAGGACACACTGTTCGTGCATGTTCTTATTATTTACGGGAACCGGGAAATGATGACAATATTGTTTTTTCCTGTTTCGCCAAGATCCTGGCTGTCGTTTGAAATGAAAGCACGTCCCTATTCGGTTCATTCTGAAAAGACATTAGCTGAATGTAATAAGTAAATATGAAAGATCTGACTCAGTTATTTTTGCAGTGTCTGTCGCATGTTCATCTCTTGTTGTAAGCTGGTGAGTTGTGTTTGCATGTTATATATCACTACTAATGGCGCCTGCATCATGTCTCCAGCAGTTTCCATTCTGGCACAGATTTTGTTTAACTGGTGCAAACAGATGTAGCAACCTAGAGAAGATGTTGTGTAATCCTGCGTCAAAATCTAGACAGAGATAAAGTCAGAGGAGCCAATTAATGCAGAAAACTTTAAAGTACATAGATGAACAGAATCAGAGTAAACAAGGATAAAAACTGGAAGGAACAAAGGCAGGCTTGCAACCAAAATCTTTCAGCAATTGAAGCAGTGGCATAAGTTCAAATGAGGGACCCCCAAGCAAAATTTCCTTAGAGCCCCACATAAGGGCGGTGGTAACAAAAAAGGGGGGTGGGGTGGGGAGAACACATTTCCCTTCATATTCCCTTAGTCCCCTCCCCCCCCCCCGAAAACCTAGGGAAAAAACGAGCAGTAGCCAGAAAACATCATATTTTTAAAGAGGTTTACCACGCTGCTTTGGGCCAACTCTTTCTGTAGAGTACTGCCCTGCAGCAGCTAGCAGCCCAGGAAAGCATTTCCCATAGAGAGGCCAAAATCTCTGATATCGCAAGACTCATATTGTCAATGGGAAATGCTTATCTCCAGGAACAAGCAGGAATAAGTCCTCACTTATGGGTACGTCGGAACCGACGGAGCCTGGGCGGGAAAGCTCCCCAGCTTCCCAGAAAGGAAGCTTTTGGGGCCTCCCACTGCACATGCACGCTGCCTTCCCGCCTTCCTGACCAGCTCTCCTCAGTTTCTCTTTTTCCGCGGAGCCAGCAGGTCGTGTTCCTGTCACCGCTGAAGAAATTATTGTTTTAGTTTGTTTCTTTAGACCGCGTACCTGCCTTCCCCATACCGAAACCGGTACCGCCGGTCTCTCTTTTCTTTTCTTTCAAAAAAAAAAAAAAATCTTTATCTTTGCACAACTTGGTGACTTCGGTTAGGCCTCAGGCCTACACAAATTCTCCTCATGGAGAAACCAGCCCCTGGTTTTAAGAAGTGTACCAAGTGTAGTGCTGTTATTTCTGTCACAGACACCCATGAATGGTGTCTTAAATGTTTGGGACCTGACCACTCCATTCCGGACTGCCCATCCTGCTCCCAGATGTCTAAACGTGGTTTGTAGAACCGGGCCAACAAATTCCATGTGCTGTTTGCTTCAGATAATCCAGCATCACAGTCATCCAGGTCTTCCTCTCCGGATGGATCTCAGGTAACCAAACCTTCTTCGGGCAGGTCCTCAAAGAGCAAATCTCCTTCAAAGCATCGAGAGGCTCTCACTTTTGAATCTGAGGATCCTGCCCCAGCCAAACAACCCCGGCGGGAAGCTCTGGCTTCCAAAGCACCATCTATGGGGTTACAGGTTGACATCGATTGCACGGCCTCGATCGATCACCTGTTAGACTGCTTTGGGGTACCGGCCCATACCGGTACCGACATCCAGGCAGCAGTGGCGTCTATGAGCAATACTGTTCAAACCATGCAGCAGGCCATGCTGGCTTTCATTAAAGCTGCGACGCCCTCGGTACCGCATCCAGCGGTTCCGGTATCGTTTCCCACTCAATCCCTCTCCACTCAGGGTACTTGGTCTCCACAGGAGACCACCCTTCACATCAGCCTCCTGGAACTGCGAGCAATCTTCTTTGCCCTCAAAGTCTTCCATACCCTCCTTGTCAACCTGACCATCCTAGTTCAGACAGACAATCAGGTGGCCATGTTCTACGTAAACAAACAAGGAGGGACAGGCTCTCTGTCGCTTTGCAACGAAGCTCTCAGATTATGGGCCTTCGCCAGAGAGCATCAAATTCATCTTCTGGCAGTATATCTTCCAGGGGTTCAAAACTCTCGGGCAGACAGACTCAGTCGAGTTCTGCTTCCACACAAATGGTCCCTACATATGGACCAGATAGGCAGAATCTTTCAGGAATGGGGAACCCCGGACTTAGACTTCTTTGCAAGTCCGTGGAATGCCAAACTTCCCCGGTTCTGTTCCAGGACTCCGTGTCAGGGAGCTCAGGCCAACGACGCCTTTCTCCTGCATTGGGGTCAGGAATTCCTATATGCCTTTCCACCCATTCCTTTGATTCCCAAGACTCTGTTCAAACTCCAGAGGGATCACGGATCGATGATCCTCATAGCTCCACGCTGGCCACGCCAAGTGTGGTTCCCTCTACTTCTGCATCTCTCCCAGGGACCCTCCCTGGACCTGGGAGCTGCGCCAGACCTTCTCTCTCAGGAGGAGGGGACTTTGTGGCACCCAAACCCCAAGTCCCTACACCTCAGAGCTTGGTTACTGAAGGCCTAAGCCTTCATGACTTCAATCTTTCTCAACCAGTGAAAGATATCCTTCATGCCTCTAGGAAACCCTCCACGAGGCATTCCTATGCTTTCAAATGGAAACGCTTTTCCATTTGGTGTGCTCAACAGGGTCTTGACCCTCTAGCACTTCCTTTGAATTCTCTATTAGACTATCTCCTGCATCTTTCCAATGCAGGCCTTAAGACGAATTCAGTAAGAGTCCATTTGAGTGCTATTGCAGCATCTTTACAACCTATAAATGGACAACCTGTCTCCTCTCATCCTCTTATTTCAAGGTTCATGAGAGGCCTGACTCTAACTAAACCTCCCATCCGGCCTCCTCCGGTAGCATGGGATTTGAACCTAGTTCTAGGTCAGCTTATGAAGCCACCTTTTGAACCGTTGGTTTCTACCTCCTTGAAATTTCTTTCCTGGAAGGTCATTTTCCTTATTGCAGTCACTTCGGCTCGCCGCATCAGTGAACTACAAGCCTTAGTGGCTCATCCCCCGTATCCCAGGTTTCATCATGCTCAGGTGGTCCTTAGGACGAATCCCCACTTTATGCCCAAAGTGGTCTCGCCTTTTCATCTTAATCAAGAGGTATATCTACCTGTCTTTTTTCCAGCTCCTCATGCATCCAGTGCAGAGAGGAACCTTCATACTCTAGATTGTAAAAGAGCTCTTGCCTTTTACCTCAACAGGACTCAGCCACATCGAAAGTCTTCCCAACTTTTTGTGGCTTTTGATCCTTCTCATTTGGGACTTCCAGTCTCCAAACGTACACTTTCCAATTGGATTGCTCAGTGTATTTCCTTTGCTTACCAGAGTAAAAACATTTCTCTGGAAGGCCATGTCACAGCTCACAATGTGAGAGCCATGGCCACTTCTATGGCTCATCTTCACTCTGTATCCATAGATCAGATCTGTCGAGCCGCCACATGGGCCTCGGTTCATACCTTCACAGCCCATTACTGCTTGGACAAGGACTCCCGCCGGGATGCCTTGTTTGGTCAGGCTGTCCTCAAACACCTGTTCCATACTTGAACAACTCCTGCCCACCTTCCCAGGATGGATGCCTGAGATCCATACGAAGATGGCAAACCCTTGGAAGGGGATCTCCCAGGCATCTTAGCTAGGGAGTCCCCATAAGTGAGGACTTATTCCTGCTTGTTCCTGGAGATAGCACAGTTACTTACCTGTAACAGGTGATCTCTGGGAACAGCAGGAATTAGTCCTCACAACCCACCCACTTCCCCTAGGAGTTGTATCTTCTATCTATCTTCCTTTCCTCTCTCTATTGTCTCAGCTATAAACTCGAACTGAGGAGAGCTGGTCAGGAAGGCGGAAAGGCAGCGCGCATGTGCAGTGGGAGGCCCCAAAAGCTTCCTTTCCCGCGCAGGCTCCGTCGGTTCCGACGTACCCATAAGTGAGGACTAATTCCTGCTGTTCCCAGAGATCACCTGTTACAAATAAGTAACTGTGTTTTCCAGGCCTACAGTTGCTGAGGGACAACACTTTAAGGAAAGAGAGGTGGCATGCAGTATCGTGGCTCTTTTAAAGTAAGTGTGAGGGAGATGCTAGCCTAGGACTGCCAGCTAACGTCGGGAGATGTTGAGTGGGAATTGTTTTCAGTTGCATAGCTGGCCGGAACAGAGCTCCTCCATCATGCTGCGATCGAGGATAAGAGCCAGTGTGTACCGGGGGTTGGTGGAGACGCTAGCCCAGGACTGCCTGCTAACGTTGGGAGACGTTGAGTGGGAATTGTTGTCAGCTGCATACCTTGCCGGAACAGAGCTCCTCCCTCCTGCTGAGATCGAGGATAAGAGCCAACCAGTACCGCGGGACGTGTCTGAAGGGGCGTATTTCAAGGGGCAGGTTAGGCCCCTTGTGAGCTCTTAGGAGCACCTGGGAGCTTTTGGTAATTTGTTTGTGTTCCTGTGTCTTTGAATGGGCAAGCAGAAAGCCAAGAACAACATAGTAACATAGTAAATGACGGCAGATAAAGACCCACAAATTCTGGTCTTCTCTCGAGCGACTATAATCAAATTATTGTCAAGAACCGCTCAATATAATCTACGTAGAGCACAATCTTCCACAATTCATTTACTGATTATTCAAGAACACTTATTAACACCAGAGGTCTCAGACCAATTCGGCACTTTGTTAAAGACTTTTAATACGTCTAACTGATGTGCCTAATAGCATCAATGACCTTCGGTGTATTGTATCCAGTGATAATGAAGTAAACAAGAAGTAAACAAGAAGAACCAGCCCTTAAAGTCACTGCAGAAACTCCAAAAGCCTCTACTGGAAATTTTATCTGTTTATCAGAGCTATTTCTCCAAAAGAGGTTCACCACTCAAACAGCCCACTTAACTTCAGCAATGAAAAGAAGATAGAGAGCTGGCTGTGACATGCTTCACTGAGAATCAATGTGCCTAAAAGTCTACTGAAGTTAAGTCTTTAACGAAGTGCCGAATTGGTCTGAGACCTCTGATGTTAATAAGTGTTCTTGAATGATCAGTAAATGAATTGTGGAAGATGGTGCTCTACGTAGATTATATTGAGCGGTTCTTGACAATAGTTTGTCAGATAAAGACCAGCATGGTCCATCCAGTCTGCCCAGCAATACGGCAGGGCTCAGTTGGGGGTCAGGTGATGAAGGGCCCTATGGATACCCACCTGATTAGTGCTGCTGCTTCACGAATACCAGCTCCTCAGGACCCAGGAGCAAGGTCAGTCCTAGAAGCTTCGTTAAGTTCGGGGGATCATACCCCTCCCTCCCAATCTAACTTTGGTGAAAAACTGCACTCTCCAAATGCCTCCTTCGCTGGAGGTGGTAGTTTGTTTTCCATCTCCACCCCTCTCTCCAATGGAGCTTCTTTTATGCGGACTGGTTTGACTGGAGCTGAGCATGTATACCCTTCGTGTGTTTCTTTACGATCTTCTGACTCGCTGCCAGTTCTATCTAGTTCTGCTATGTCTAATATTTCCTTGAAAGATGTTTTTGATGCTATACATCGGGTGGAATGTGTTCTTTCAGGTACTCTCACTCAGCTGTGTAGTTTTTCCCATGACACTGCGAGTGTTCTGCGTGGTCATAGTCAATCTCTATCAGCTGTAAGTGAGAGGGTTCGGAAGTTGGAAGGGTCTGCGGAGAGTGTAGAGGCTGTGAGTTCTTCTTATTTAAAGGAGACTACTGCGCTTCAAAATAGATTGGAAAAATTAGAAAACCTGTCTAGAGCAAATAATCTTAGAGTTTTAAATTTTCTGATGGTACGCCTTCTCTCTCCATTAGAGTTATTTAAAAAATATGTCCATGATACGTTACTATGTTTAACATTTGATGTGGCTAATATTACTTCTATTTACTATCTATCCCAGGGGGTAGTGAGATAGTTAAGGAGGGAGAGGCTGATGAGCAGGTGAGCTTGGATCAATTAGATTTAACTCAGTTTTTAGAAACCTCTCTAGATAAGGTGACTAAGAGGGCCACCTTATTGGTTACCTTCTATTCTGAGAGTGAAAAGGTTGCTATTATGAAATTACATTTTACTAAGAAGGATGCTACCTTTTGTGGGAGTCCTTTAATGATGTTTCCTGATGTTGCCAAAGTTGCCCAGCTCAGACAGAAAGCTTTTTTGCAGCTCAAATCTAGGGTCCTTGCTTTGGGAGGTCAGTTCTATTTAAAATTTCCTTGCAAATGTTTTGTTACTTATTCTGGGCATAGATATGTATTTACTGAAGTATCACAGTTAGAACAATTTTTGGTAGGTAAGAACTCGCAATAAGATTATTATATTGTTCTTTGAGTGGTTTAGTTGGGAAGTAAATTGGGATCTTGATATTTGGTATGCTTAGCTAGCTGTGTCTCATTTAATGTGTTTTTTTTAGATTGCTCCCTCTGAAAAATATTTGAATTTGTAATTTTCTTTTGTGTTTTATGCAAAGGGAATGTTCTTTTCTAAATGTTTACTTTGTATTCATGACAAATTCAATAAAAATAAAAATATAAAGTAAGTGTGAAGAGGTTTACCGTTGATGTTGCTGTGTTGGGATCATTGATCTCTCTTCTGACATAGGCCCTCCCCACATTGCGGGGGTTGCTTGGGGTAGTATTTACGTCACTGGATTGAAAGGGTATGGGAAGAGTGTGGTGGGGGAAGGAGAAGAGGGCAAGTGAGTAAAGAGAACATGCATTGCTGTGCCTTCCCCAACCTTGAGAAGGTAAAAAATAGCATATGTGTTTTAAATTCCAGGCCCCCCCCCCCTACCCATTCGAGGAGGGTGAGGAGAGTAGGCAGTTCAGTCAATCTTTCCTTACTGTCATAGTCTGGGGAGAGGTAGCTGATTCCATCTCAAGGATGAGGTCTTTTGCCTTGCTGGTTAAGAAGGGAGAGTGGATGAGTTGCTGGAGAGTACATTTTTTAGATAAGAGGCATTGCTGAGCGTAATGGGTGGGTGGGGTGCTCAAGGACCACCACGGATTGGCGTTTGAGACTTGAGGACTCTAGAAGCAATGGGGAGATCATTGAATGGATTGTCTTGGGATGGAGGATGGGGTTCACAAAGGCAGAAAAGAGGAGGATAGAGGGAAAGCACCTCATTTTCTCTATTACCCTTCTACCCCAGTGATCCTGCATTTTCATCTCTCACTCTTGCTCAATAGGGATATGCAGGAAAAAAACATTTTTGCTTATTTTCAAATTTTTTTCAGACTTTTTTTTTCAGTTTGCTCCACAATTTGTTTTGCTAAAAAAAAACATTAACAGGTGTTACAACTTGCTAAACATGCATTAATCAGCTTAGGAGCATGTTTACTAAACTTTGTTCCCAAGGTTGTGTGGGCTTAGTGTGTGCGGTTTCAGTGTTACGCTAAAAGGTAACATGGGTCTCTGCTAAAATTCCCATGCTACCCTGGTAGTGCGGGGACTGGAAAAGACAGGGATGTTTTTGTTGTGGTGCAGCTAGAGCAGACGTTAGCTGCCCTCTCTAACTGTGCTTCATGCAGGTAGTGTGCATCCACCTAAAGCCACCCCAGTAGGTGGTGCTAGTTGCACCTTTGCCCCCTTTGTCATGTTAAAGGGGGGGCTTGTCTATGCTAGCTGCAGGGGGATGGATGCCCCTTAATGTATGCTAACTCTTATGCTAATATGTATTAAACCAGTTTGGCAGGTATTACGTGTCTTTTTTTTATACTTTATTTTTATTATTCATTAAAACATTGAGTTTATGCACAACAACAACAACATCCTTGTTCCCACCCCCATCTAGCAAACAGTAAAGCCAAACACTTCCCTCCAACCACCTCCTTCCCCCACCCCCATGCATTAACTTCACATATTTCTTAAAAAATAGAGCCAAGGGGAGTGGCTTAATTCTAAGATGGCGGTGTGAGCGTCTGGGCTGAATATGCCTAAACGTAAAGGCAAACACACAAACACATACAATTTTTGTAGGAACACACACCTTGAAGGAATATCCTTCTCGTAGTGTATCGTTCCAATTTTATCTTAAATAGGGACGCAACCCTAACAAGGATTGAGGGAACTTCAACCCCCAATACCAGCTGGTAAAGTACAATTCACACAAGGCATAAGCCAACCTCCAATTGATATCAAGCTCAAGCCAAATGAAAGTCACTTAACTTGAATGAATTCTTCCTCCAATGGCATTGCAGGCTGTAGATTTGTCAGCAGATAACGGTCCTGACCACCATATGCCACCCAAGGGCCTTACTGCCCCATCCGTCACTTCTTTCCTCCACAGCGTCACAATGCCCCAAGGAGGGGTTCTTCACAAAACTTTAACAGCGACTTCACTCATTCTCCTTCCCAGCAACAATACATAGAGCATCCTCTGCCTCTATGCACCCGTAACCCAACGTTGTACTTGTTTCGAGCCTCCGATCATCCCGGCCCTTCTTCAAACACTGTTGCTCATTCTTACACCTCAAACGTGTGTGATTTAAATGCGTCAATGCAAACATGTGACCAGCTGTAAACCAATAGGTCCCCAGCCTTCTCAGAACCTGTCTCTCTTACGCCAGAGTCCACCATTCAACAGCTGAATTTAATCCATGGGGGTCGAGAGAATTCAAGGTAAAAATCCAAAACTGTTCTCTGTAACTCAAACAAGAATGTCTATCACCCCCTCTGTTGTTGAACGGAATATGGTCAATCACCCTCCATCGTAAATCAGTTAACGTGTGTTGATGTTCCTTGCAATGTAATGCTAGTGGAGCTGCACTGCACCATTAATCCGGGATCGATGTTCCTGAAGTCTTTTCTTTTTTTTTTTTTTAAATTCTTTATTTTCGTTTTATAACAAAGGAAAAGGAAGACATACAACTAAAAGACAGATACACAAAGTACAATACATACACCAAAGTAAACCCCTGCCACCCCCCTCCCCCCTGCTTCTTCTCTAGAAAACTAATCATTCCCGAAGCGGGCGTATACTTACATTATTGTGTTACAAAACCGAGCGGTGATCTAAAACATGATGAGTGCACACTATACAGGCATGTTGGAACAATGAGCAGATTGTACATAATCATTAAGCAGCTGCGATTTAGACAAGCGAGAGTGAGTTTGGGCATGGGGAATAGCTCTCTGAGGTATCTGCTCATATTTACTATATAAGCAGACGAGGTTCCTCCATTCATTGACGGTAAGTCGAGAGCTATCCTTCCAATGCCTCGTGATGGAGCATATGGCTATACCCAGCATGAAATCAAGGAGAAAGCGACCCTTCTTAGGAAGAGAGGGGACCTCCGCCACAGAGCGGAGTCCCACAATCTTCCAAGAGAGAGTTCGTGAAGGTATAAGATAAATTGAATACAACCCCAAACCCGCCCCAATAAACCTGTAGTTGAGGACATTCATAAATAACATGAGCGAAGGTTCCCACAGCAGTATGGTAAGACCAACACTGGTCCCCAGCAGTTGTGTTCCATTTGGCTATTTTTCTGGGGTATAAAAGCATCTGTGTGTAAAAAGAAGAGTTTGGGTAACAGAGGCAGACCGGGAAACCCGCACTACTTTGCTCCAGAAAACGCTCCATTGCACAGGGGTTAAAGTGGTTTGCAGTTCGCGCTCCCAGGCCTGTTGGACTCTGAAAGTGGCCGTGCTATGCGAGACTGGGATTTGCGAGGGGAAGAGAAGAAGGTAAAGTCAAGCTCATTGGGGTGTAGTAACCTCCATAGATCAACTAAGGCAAGATCTTTGATCAGGGAGGTAAGCGTGGTGCGACTCTTGGGGGGACCACTTGTCCTAGGCGGCTGTTTGTCAATCAGGGATCAAGGACTAGATTGAAATCCCCCCCAATTATCAATAAAGTATTAGCAGAGGCCTGCGCAACCTGAGCAATGGTAGCAAAAAAGGCAGGGTCATCCCCATTAGGAGCGTAAAGGCATATACATGTAACTTCAAGGCTACCTATCTTGAGGTGAACTCTGGACCATCTACCTTCTGTATCTGAGCTAGTCGCAATAATAGTAGCATGCAAAGATTTACTAACCAGTATGGCAGCCCACATTTCTTGGAAACGGCTGGGGAATAGGCGGTCACCATGTAAAGTTTAATATTGAGTTTGAGTTTCCTTCGAATTTAAGTGCGTTTCTTGGAGAAAATCAGATCCGCAGCTTCTTGACTTAGATAGCTTAGGATTTTCTTCCGTTTTATCGGATTATTGATTCCTTTTACGTTCAATGAGAAAATCTTACATGGTGCCATCAATCAGTAATGGACATTTTAGGTAGGGCGCTTGAAAACATACAACACAATCAGAATCTGTGCAACAATGACATAATCACCGAAGATGCTGGTTAATACACCCCATATTGAAAAGTATGTACATTGTATCTTAGAGAAGAAGCAAAACCCCCAAAGAATATGGCGACCAGATGTCTGCGGGAGGAGGCCCTAGAGAGGAAATAGAAAGACGTGAAGAAGAGAGAAGAAACACCAGAGTCCATAATTAACACTGTCTCTGATATTCATCGAGGCTACTGTGGGTAGATGGAGTCGGGTCACAGATATCATCAAGAGTAAGGCAAACAAACTGCCCTCGACAGACTCTTTGCTGGGCTGCGGCAGATCAATATGGCAGATACAGCGGATATAAGAATGCTTGCAGGAATATTCTGGAAGTCAGCGCATCAAGTCGGCTTCTTTGGAATCCAAAAACTCCGCTAGTAGATCAGGGTCCTCAAATGTTCTTGTCTGATTGTGAAGCGTGACTCGGAGCTTGGCCGGGTACATCAGACCATAGCGTGCTTGTAGTTGTTGAAGCCTCGGCCGAAATTCCAGAAAGCGCTTTCGGCGGTCGACCGTGGGTTTAGCCAAGTCAGGATAGAAGGAGATCTTGTGGCTCTCAAACTCCATATGGCCCTTTGCCCGAGAGGCACTTAGAATTTGCTCCACGTGTTGATATCTCAAAAGTCGAAAGATGATAGGCCGCGGGGTCTTCCTATTGAGCGTTATGCTTGTGGGTACACGGTGAGCGCGATCGATCTCCAAATCTTTGGTAAAGGTGATTCGGAGCAGGGAAGGGAGGGTTTTGCGTAAAAACTCTTTCATGTCTCCCGATTCCGCTCCCTCCGGTATGCCCACGAGTCGTATGTTGTTGCGACGCGCTCTATTATTGCCATCTTCCACTTCTTTCTGTAGAGCCCGCACCTGATGTTCAACTTTGTCGAGTTTGGACAACCGGGCCGCATGGGAGTCCAAGATGCTCTCCATTTTGTCCTGACGCGAAGAAAGCCCTTCTAGCTTGCTTTGCAGCACCCCAAGATCTTCCCGCAGCGCTCGAAGTGCTTCACCGTTTGACTGCACGAGGTTTTTGACCCCTTTAATCTCTGCGAGGATTTCCTGCTGCATTTCGGGGCCCTCGCGCAAGGCCAGCCCCTTCTGCGGGGACGGGGGTTCAGTTTTGGAACGTTTGCCGTGAGAAGCCGCTGGAGATCCAAATTCCAGGCGCGTGGGTTTGGTCCCCGCCATCTCATCAATGTGCCCCAGCAAGATCAGAGTAGAAGTTCCAAGTATATACGGTGTTAATTCAGGATTCTGAGTAGGCCTCTCGGGAGCCTCAGCGTTATGCGACCATCCCGCTGGACATCAGGCTCCGCCCCCGAAGTCTCTTCTTTATAATTCGTGACGTCTTGCCCACATAAATTAAATTACACAAGCAGATCAAAATGTATACCACGAAAGATGTCAGACATGTAGTCGCAAACTTACTATAAACCCTTGAAGAAGGGCCGGGATGATCGGAGGCTCGAAACAAGTACAACATTGGGTTACAGGTGCATAGAGGCAGAGGACGCTCTATGTATTGTTGCTGGGAATGAGAATGAGTGAAGTCGCTTTTAAAGTTTCGTGAAGAACCCCTCCTTGGGGCATTGTGACGCTGTGGAGGAAAGAAGTGACGGATGGGGCAGCAAGGCCCTTGGGTAGCATATGGTGGTCAGGACCGTTATCTGCTGACAAATCTACAGCCTGCAATGCCATTGGAGGAAGAATTCACTCAAGTTAAGTGACTTTCATTTGGCTTGAGCTTGATATCAATTGGAGCTTGGCTTATGCCTTGTGTGAATTGAACTTTACCAGCTGGTATTGGGGGTTGAAGTTCCCTCAATCCTTGTTAGGGTTGCGTCCCTATTTAAATTTAAGATAAAATTGGAACGATACACTACGAGAAGGATATTCCTTCAAGGTTTGTGTTTGTGTGTTTCCCTTGTTTGGATATTGATGTGGGAGATTTTAAGGGGTTTTGTTTGGTTTAAACGTAAAGGCAAGCAAAAGGTTCCTCCCGCAGAGCCTGTACCTGCCGTTTCCGCTGGTCCTATGGATTGATTTGTCCAGCTGACAGAGCAGCAAAAAGGGGAGATTCGAGCGGGCACTGTTTCGCCGATTGTGGTGGCTCCGGCGTTATCTGCCCTAGAGGTGTCTCTCTCCCCTGATGAGCATTTGCCGCCTCCACGTGTGACCTGCCCAGCGACTCCTCTCGCGAGAGGAGATGCAGCTCTGCCCGAAGTTGGTGGTGCGGCGTCTCGTGAGCGGGCCTTGCCTGAGGAGAAGTCCGGAGACCAGCCCTCGGTAGTGGGGGCTGTGGATATGGCCCCTTCTCAATCTTTGGAGACGGATACACTTCCTTACTGAGTGAATGGAGTTGACACAAAGTTACTCTCTTCGTTTGTTGAATTACCAAAAGGTACTTTTCTGAAACGCCTGAAAGCAGGTAGAGCCCGAGGATAGGGAACGCAAAGGACAGGAAATCCAGGAGGAGGAAGTAAGGAGAGCTATGAAAACTCTAAAAATAGGGAAGGCACCAGGATTGGACAGGTATACGGCAAAATTCTACAAGGTACTGGCAGATCAAATCGGCACCGGTTCTTACTCAGGTGTTCAATAAGGTACTACAAGGTGAGAGCATCCTGAAGTCCATGGAAGAGGCAGGGATTACTATACTGCCAAAACCAAACAAAGATAAAGCATAGTTACTCATCTGTTACAGGTGATCTCCAGGAACAGCAGGAATTTAGTCTTCACATATGAGTATCATCGGTACCGACGGAGCCTGTGCAGGAACGCTCCCCAGCGTCCAATTAGAAAGCTTTTGGGAGCATCCCACAGTGCCTGCATGCTGCCTTCCCGCCTTTCCCAACGCCCTCTCTCCAGTTGAGTTTAAAGCAGAGACAAAGAGGGAGAAAGGGAAAGAGAAAGAGATAGATAGAGAGATACAACTCCTAGGGGAGGTGGGTGGGTTGTGAAGACTAAATTCCTGCTGTTCCCGGAGATCACCTGTTACAGGTGAGTAACTATGCTATCTCCAGGAACAAGCAGGAATGTAGTCTTCACATATGGGGACTCCCTAGCTTTAGATGCCAGGGAGAGACCCCAGAAGTTGTGTGTCCCTGTGAAAGGGCTCCACTTCCCCCCATGGATCTCTGGCATCTGACCAGGGATGGTGGGTAGGAGTTGATTAGGTATGGAACAGGTGTTGAAGAACAACCTGACCAAACAAGGTGTCCCGGCGGGAGTCCTTGTCCAAACAGTAATGGGCTGTGAAGGTATGAACCGAGGCCCAAGTGACTGCTCGACAGATGTCGTCGATAAGAACATAAGAACATAAGATATGCCATACTGGGTCAGACCAAGGTCCATCAAGCCCAGTATCCTGTTTCCAACAGTGGCCAATCTAGGTCATACGTACCTAGCTGTTTCCCAAAAAGACACAGGTTCCGCAATGCTTGTACTGGGTCAAGCAGTGATATTCTGGGTCCCTTCTTAATAATGGTTTATGGACCTTTCCTCCAGGAACTTGTCCAAACCTCTTTTAAACCCAGCTACACTAACAGCCTTTACTACATCCTCCGATAACAAATTCCAGAGTTTGATTACACGTTAAGTGAAAAAATATTTTCTTTTATAAGTCTTAAATACTTTACCCTGTAGCTTCATTGCATGTCCCCTAGTCTTTCTATATTCTGATAACGTAAACAATCGATCTACGTTTACCCGTTCCACTCCATTCATTAATTTATAGACTTCTATCATATCTCCCCTCAGCCGTCTCTTTTCCAGGTTAAAGAGCCCTAACCTTTTTAGCCTTTCTTCATAGGAGTATCCTTCCATCCCCTTAACCATTTTGGTGGCTCTTCTCTGAACCTTTTCTAATAATGCTATATCCTTTTTAAGATACAGCGACCAGAATTGCACACAATATTCAAGGTGCGGTCTCACCATGGAATGATATAGAGGCATTATAAAGCACAGTTACTTACCTGTAACAGGTGATCTCTGGGAACAGCAGGAATAAGTCTTCACATATGGGTATCGTCGGTACCGACTGAGCCTGCGTGGAAATGCTCCCCAGCATCCAGTAAGAAAGCTTTTGGGAGCATCCCACAGCGCCTGCGCGCTGCCTTCCCGCCTTTCCCAACCGCCTCTCTCCAGTTCGAGTTTTAAAGCTGAGACAAAGAGAGAGAGAGGAAAGGAAAGATAGATAGAGAGATACAACTCCTAAGGGAGGTGGGTGGGTTGTGAAGACTTATTCCTGCTGTTCCCAGAGATCACCTGTTACAGGTAAGTAACTGTGCTATCTCCAGGAAAAAGCAGGAATGAGTCTTCCCATATGGGGACTCCCTAGTTGTAGATGCCAGGGAGAAACCCCAGGTTGTGTGTCCATGAAAAGGACTCTACCTCCTCCCATGGATCTCTGGCATCCGACCAGGGTAGGTGGGTAGGAGTTGATTAGGAATGGAACAGGTGTTTGAGAACAGCCTGACCAAACGAGGCATCCCGGCGGGAGTCCTTGTCCAAACAGTAATGGACTGTGAAGGTATGAACCGAGGCCCAGGTGGCCGCTTGACAGATTTGGTCGATGGACACAGAGTTTAGATGAGCCATTGAGGCTGCCATGGTTCTCACATTGTGAGCTGTGACATGGCCCTCCAGAGAAATGTTCCTACTCTGGTAGGCGAAAGAAATACATTGAGCAATCCAGTTGGACAGTGTTCTCTTAGAGACTGGAAGTCATAAATGAGAAGGATCAAAAGCAACAAAGAGTTGAGAAGACTTCCTATGTTGCTGTGTTCTTTGTAAGTAAAAAGCGAGAGCTCTCTTACAATCCAAGGTATGAAGATTCCTCTCTGCACTTGATGCATGAGGTCCTGGAAAAAGACAGGTAAATATACCTCTTGGTTCAGATGAAAAGGCGAGACCACTTTAGGCATAAAGTGTGGATTCGTCCTGAGGACTACCGTATCATGATGGAACCTTGTATAAGGTGGATTAGCCACCAAGGCTCGCAACTCACTGATGCGGCGTGCTGAGGTGACTGCAATGAGAAAAACAACTTCACAAGAAAGAAATTTCAAGGAGGTGGTGGCTAAAGGTTCAAAGGGTGGCTTCATAAGCTGGCCAAGAACCAGGTTTAAGTCCCATTCCACTGAAGGTGGTCTAATGGGAGGTTTAGTTAAAAGAAGGCCTCTCATGAATCTTGCTATAAGAGGATGAGAGGAAATAGGTTGTCCATTGAGAGGCTTGAGGGACGCTGCAATAGCACTCAAATGGACTCTTACTGAATTCGTTTTCAGACCTGCATGGGATAGATGCAGGATATACTCTAGTAGAGAATTCAGAGGTATTGCAAGAGGGTTTAGACCCTTCTCTGAACACCAAATGGTAAATCTTTTCCATTTGAAAGCATAGGAACGTCTAGTAGAAGGCCTTCTAGAGGCATGAATAACATCTCTGACTTGCTGAGAGAGATGAAAATCTTGAAGGTCTAGGCCCTCAGCAACCAAGTCCCGAGATGGAGCGACTGGGGGTTTGGGTGCCACAACATTCCCTCTTCCTGGGACAGAAGGTCTGGTGCAGAGTCCAAGTCCAGGGAAGGAGCTTGAGAGAGATGCAGAAGTAGAGGGTACCACACTTGGCGTGGCCAATGTGGTGCTATGAGGATCATGGTCCCTCGATCTCTCTGAAGCTTGAATAGTGTTTTGGGAATTAGGGGAATTGGTGGAAAGGCATAAAGGAAGTCTTGACCCCAGTGAAGGAGGAAGGCATCCTTGGCCTAAACTCCCTGACACGGAATTCTGGAACAGAACCGGGGAAGTTTGGCATTCCACGGACTTGCAAAGAGGTCTATGTCCGGGGTTCCCCAAATTCGAAAAATCCTGGCTACCTGGTCCATGTGGAGGGACCACTCGTGTGGAAGCAGAACTCGACCGAGTCTGTCCGCCCAAGAGTTTTGAACACCTGGAAGATATACTGCCAGAAGATGGATGTGATGCTCTCTGGCGAAGGCCCACAGTCGCAAAGCTTCGTTGCAAAGCGACAGAGAGCCAGTCCCACCCTGCTTGTTTACATATAACATGGCTACTTGGTTGTCCGTATGGATGAGGACTGTCCTGTAGCGGAGCAGGGAATGGAACACTCTGAGAGCTAAGAATATTGCTCTGAGTTCCAAGAGATTGATATGCAGAGAAGTCTCCTGTGGAGACCAGATGCCCTGGGTGGAGAGATCCTGCAGATGAGCTCCCCAACCCATTGGAGAAGCATCTGTTGTTAGAGTTGCTTGGGGGAGCGACTGCTGAAAAGGGGACCCCAGCAACAGATTTGGAGGGGACTTCCACCACTGGAGAGACCAAAATAGGTGACTGGAGTTTGCTATTTTGTCTGACAGGCAACCAGATGCCTGAGTCCATTGGGTGGACAAAGTCCATTGAGCTGCCCTCATGTGAAGGCGAGCATATGGAACCACATGCACGGTGGATGCCAAGTGGCCTAATAGTTGTAACATTTCTAGAGCAGTTAAATTGGACTTTAACTGTATCTGGGAGGCTAACTGCACCAAGCGTAGGCAACGGGCCTGAGGAAGATAGGCCCTTGCAGTTGTGGTATCCAGCAAGGCCCCTATAAACTCCAGTGACTGAGTAAGGGTGAGATGGGATTTTGGGATATTTATTACCAGTCCCAAATACTGAAGGACACGCATTGTGCAGGTTAGACAAATCTGGGCCTCTGACTGGGAAGGAGCTCGAATGAGCCAGTCGTCCAGATATGAGAAAACAAATATTCCTAGAGTGCGTGGAAATGCAGCTACTACTGCCATGCATTTCGTGAATACCCTTGGTGCAGAGGCCAGACCGAAAGGAAGCACCCTGTATTGGCAGTGCTTTCCTTGAAAAAGGAACCGAAGGAACCTTCTGTGTGTTGTATGGATGAGGACATGGGTGTATGCATCCTTGAAATCTAGAGAACAAAGCCAATCCTGACTCTGAAGGTATGGCAGCAGAGTACCGAGAGAAATCATCTTGAATTTCTCTTTGAATAGAAACTTGTTCAATTCTCTGAGATCTAATATGGGTCTGTAGCCCCCTGTTTTCTTTGGAATAAGAAAATAAGGGGAGTAGAACCCTGAGCCCTGTTGAAGAAGAGGTACTTCTTCTATTGCCCCTTGGGCAAGAAGGGTAGCAATCTCCTGACCCAGAAGGTTGAGGAGAGATGTTGGAGAATTGAACTGTTTCACCATGGTGTGGGGAGGAAGGTTTAAGAAATGAAGCTTGTACCCTTCCCTTATAATGGAGAGGGTCCATTGCTCTGCTGTGATTTGCTCCCATCTGGGAGCAAAGTAAGCCAACCTTCCTGGAATGGTGAGGGGCTCTGGTTCTTCCAGAGCTAGAAAGGCTAAGTTCTCTAGTTGCAAGTCAAAGGCCCTGAGGAGGCTGAGGCTGCTGGGCCGTGGGAGGCCTGGCAGCCTTTGACTTGGCCTGTTTAGGTGGTTGCTGACGCTTTGCAGCAAAACGACCTGCAGAAGATGCCTGCTGACCATAAGCAGGATAATATCTTCCCTTTTTAGAAAAAGGTGTCTTTTTGAACAATCTTTTCTTAACAGGAGCAGAGGTAGACTTGGAAAGTCGATCCAAAGCAGAGTTCTCAGCATCCATCTGAGTGGCCTTTGCTTGCCAATCCCTGCCAAAAAGGTTTTCACCTGTACAAGGAAGATTTCCTAGTTCATCTTGGACCCAGAGTTCCAAATCAGAGGCTTGTAACCAAGCAATTCTGTGTGCACCTATGGCAATAGCCGAGGCTCTGCTTACACACTCTAAAGAGTCAAAGGCTGCACGGTTGGAAAATTTGGAAACATCTTGGGCATGTTTAAGCCAAGTGAGAAATTCCTGCCTTTTATCTTCTGAAATAAAAGAGGCTAAAGTCTGCAGATGATCTGTGACTTCTTTTAGAAACATCCCCATATAGAGACTATAGGAGTTGATTCTGGCAGCAAGCATATCAGCTTGGAAAACCCTTCGGCCAAAAGCATCAAGGGTCCTGCATTCACGTCCTGGAGGATTAGATGAGTGTCTCTTTCCACTCTTCATTTTCCTCATGGTAGACTCTACCACAATAGAGTGGTGAGGAAGCTGAGACTTATGAAAGCCAGGACAAGGAGGGACACGGTACATGGTTTCTAACCTATGAGAATGAGGAGAGGTGGTAAGAGGAGTCTCCCACATGCTCAACATGAGATCATAGAGAATCTCATGAATAGGTAAGGTAGCTGCTTCTTTAGGAGCCTTAGGATATTGCAAAATATCTAATTGCTTGGCTCTAGGCTCTGACTCAGGGGCCACTGTAATGGAGAGGCCCCTAGCCACTTCCCTAATGAAGTCTTGAAAAGACACGTCTTCTGGAGGAGACATTCTTCGTTTTGGAGAAGCAGACTCCTGAGGAAGAAGTACCTGTGCCTCAACAGAAGCCTCCGACTCATCAGAGTCTTCAGAGGAATCGAAGTATCGCCTATCTGGATGCTCCTGTAAAGCCCGATACACGTACCGAGTGGGATCGACATCGGGAGTAAGCGGTACCGGTTCGGTACCGATGGGCATCATAGGACAGGGTACCGTTGCAGTCGACACCGAAGCAGATGTCAATGCAATCGGTACCGGCAACGGAAACGATGCCGGTGCCGGAGTCGGTACCGGCAACGGAGATTGTTGCGGTACCGGAGGCGTCGAAGCCTGCATAAACGCCGTTAGGGTGCGCTGTATGGACAGAATCTTCTGATCCATCAACGCCACCAGATTCTGGATGTCGGTACCAGTGGAGGCCACAGGTACCCCAGAACACGGCAACAGGTGATCAGTCGAGGCCAAGCCATCAATGTCAACCTGTGACCCCATAGACAATGCTTTGGAAGCCGGAACTTCCCGCCGGGGTAATTTTGCTGGTGCGGATTCCTCGAGGACAAGCACGGAGGCATCTCGATGCTTAGAGGGAGATTTGCCCTTCGAGGACCGGCTGGATTTATGTTTGGTTACCTGAGATCCATGGGAGGAAGAAGCAGCCCTGGAAGACGTCGATGCCACCGAGGCTACATCAGAGGGAAACAGGGTACTGAGCTTGGCTGCTCGGTTCTGCCGACCTCTTTTAGACATCATGGTACAGGACACACAATCCGTGATGGAATGGTCAGGACCCAAACATTTTAGACACCAATCATGGGTGTCGGTGACAGAAATAGTACCGCCACATTTCGTGCACTTTTTGAACCCGGAAGCGGGCTTCTCCATGAGGAGAAAATGTTCAGGCCTAAGGCCCAAACTGAAAATGCACAGTTGAAGAAAGAAAAGGTTTTTTTGGGTTTTTTTTTTAAGAAAGAAAAGAAAAGACCGGCGGTACCGGTCTGACGTCGAAGAAGGGAGACGCGACACAGAAAAATAAAGAAAAAAATAAAGAACTTCTTCTGCGGTGACAGGAACACGACCTGCTGGCTCCGCGGAAAAGAAGAACTGGAGAGAGGCGGTTGGGAAAGGCAGGAAGGCAGCGCGCAGGCGCTGTGGGATGCTCCCAAAAGCTTTCTTACTGGACGCTGGGGAGCATTCCCGCGCAGGATCCGTCGGTACCGACGATACCCATATGCGAAGACTCATTCCTGCTTGTTCCTGGAGATTATCTTTTTATTTTATTTTCCATTCCTTTCCTTATGATACCTAGCATTCTATTTGCTCTCTTGGCTGCCGCTGCACACTGGGCCGAGGGTTTTAACATGTTATCCACAATGACGCCTAAATCTTTTTCCTGGGTGGTGGTTCCTAATGTGGAACCTTGCATTGTGTAACCATAGTTTGGGTTGTTCTTCCCTAGGTGCATAACTTTGCACTTGTCCATATTAAATTTCATCTGCCATTTTGATGCCCAGTCTTCCAATTTATCAAGATCCTCTTGCAATTTTCCACAATCCTCTTGGGTTTTAACAACTTTAAATAGTTTTGTGTCATCTGCAAATTTGATAACCTCACTCGTTATTCCACTTTCCAGGTCATTTATGAATATGTCAAAAAGCAGCAGACCCAGCACAGATCCCTGGGGTACACCACTATTCACCTTTCTCCATTGGGAAAATTGGCCATTTAGCCCAACCCTCTGCTTTCTATCTTTTAACCAGTTCTTGACCACAGTAGTACACTGCCTCCTATCCCATGACTCTTTAGTTTTGCCAAAAGTCTCTGATGAGGGACATTGTCAAAGGCTTTCTGAAAGTCCAGATACACTATATCAACCGACTCACCTTTGTCCACCTGTTTATTCACACTTTCAAAAAACATAACAGATTAGTAAGACAAGATCTTCCTTGTCTAAAGCCATGATGGCTGTCTCCCATTAGGCCATGACTATCTACATGCTGAGTAATTTTATTCTTTATGATGGTTTCTACCATTTTTCCCGGTACTGACGTGAGGCTCACCGGTCTAATTTCCTGCATCACCCCTGGAACCCTTTTTAAAAATTGGTGTTACATTGGCGATCCTCCAATCTTCAGGTATTAGAGATGATTTTAATGATAGTTCACAGATTACTAATAGCAGGTCTGCAATCTCATATTTCAGTTCTTTCAATACCCTTGGATGTATACCATCCGGCCCAGGTGATTTGCTACTCTTCAGTTTATCTAATAGTTGTAATACATCTTCCCGATGTATCGATATTTCCTTCAGTTCTTCCGCACCTTTAAATACCACTTCAGTCATGGGTAACCATCCCTACATCTTCCTTAGTAAAGACCGAAGCAAAGAATTCATTCAGTCTCTCCGCTATCTCCTTGTCGCCTCTTAGTGCCCTTTAACTCCTCTATCATCTAATGGTGCAACCGACTCTCTCACAGGTTTTTTGCTACAAATGTACTTGAAAAAAATCTTTATTCCGCATTTTTGCTTCCGCAGCAAGCTTCTTCTCAAATTCTCCCTTTGTCTTCTTTATCAATCCCTTGCATTTGACCTGCCAGTACTTGTGCTTTTTTCCAGGTTTCGTCGTTTGGCTCTTTTTTCCATTTCCTGAAAGATGCTTTTTTGGCAACAACAGCCTCTCTGACCTCACCTTCATACCATGCTGGCAGTTTTTTGGACTTCCTTCCACTTTTCTTAAAGCGTGGAATACAGCTGGTCTGGGCTTCCAAGATAGTATTTTTCAACAACACCCAAGCTTGATGTAAGTCTTTAACCTTTGCAACTGCTCCTTTTAGTTTTTTCTTAACTATTTTCCTCATTTTATTATAGTCTCCCTTTTGAAAGTTAAAAGGTAGTACTGTGGATTTCCTTACTGTCCCTCCTCCACTAATTAAATCAAAGGCATCATGCTATGATCACTATTGCCAAGTGGCCCCGATACCCTTATCTCTTGCACTAGATCTGGTGTTCCACTAAGGACTAGGTCTAATATGGCTTCCCCTCTGGTCAGTTCATGATCCAGCTGCTTCAAGAAGCAGTCATTTATGTCATCTAGGAACTTTATCTCCCTAGCATGTCCTGCCGTGACACTGACCCAGTCGATACCGGGGTAATTGAAATCACCCATTATTATTACCGAGCTGTAACTTTTGTTAGCTTCCTTGATTTCTTTGAGCATTTCATCATCCATTTGTTCATTCTGGCCAGGCAGTCAATAGTACAACCCCACTGCCATTGCCTTCCCCTTTTTACATGGAATTTCAATCCATAGAGTTCTACATCAAATTTTGTTTCCTGCAAAACTTTAATCCTTTCTGACTCAATGCCCTCTCTAACATAGAGTGCAACCTCTCCACCAATTTGATCAGCTCTATCATTACGATATAGTTTGTACCCAGGTATCACAGTGTCCCACAGGTTATCCTCCTTCCACCATGTCTCTGATATTCCAATCATATCTAACCTCTCATTTAGTGCTATATATTCTAACTCTCCCATCTTATTTTTTAGACTTCTAGCATTTGCATACAAGCATTTTAGAGACTGTTTTTTTTTTTCAATACTTTATTTTGAACCATCAAACAAAACAGCAAATACAGAACATAATACAATCGCTCCCTGGGGTGGACTCTTATCCCCAAGGTGCGCGATACATAGATGGTTACATAGTGTTTGAGAAGCATACCCCTACGTCCCCCCCCCCTCCCTCCCCCCAAGAAGAAACCTTCCCCCCCCCCCCCCCACCAAAGGCAGTACCCACCCGGGCCAGGATATATATAACCTTACCGAGCCTCAGTTGGTAGACACATACAAACAGGGCGATCAACAGCCGCATTGCAAGGTTACATTACGTGCCCGAGGGGTCAACTGTTGGATGTAGGGCTCCACAGTAAACCAGGAAAACAGACCATCGCTTCACATGACCTCGCGCAGCCCGACATTCCAGGAGCATAAGTTGGTGGAAGGAGTGTCCGCCACTCCCAAAAAGAGGGAGGGTGGCTGTCCCATCCACCCCCGGAGGGATCGGGGCCTTACCCACCAGACATGCCCTCCGCACCAAGCCAACGACTCCATTTCCCCTTTGGAGAGGTGAGACACCAGGAGATCCAAGACGATCAAGGCCGCATCCCAGTGAATAGGTTGTCCAAGGAGGTCGGCATAAATAGGGCAATTCTGTGCCAGTAGGGGCGCGTATGCGTCGGCAGCCCCACCACATATGATACAAGGTCGCCAGGGGCTCCGCACAGCGTGGACAGCTGCCATCAGCTGTCAAATGGCAGCGAAGGTCTCGACGCGCAGAGAAGACAACCCTATTTAAACAATTAAATTGAAATTCTCGCCAGCGACCACCATCTGCCAAGCTTGCTACTCTCCGGAGGGCACCCAAGACAGTGCCCCGGGGAATCTCCCGACCCAGTTTCCGCCCCCAGGCTCTTTCCACACCGTCATAGTCTGGTTGTGGTCGAAACTGTTTCCAACCCGAAGATGAAAGGTCCGAATAGACGGCCGTTCAACTTCGTCAAACCCAAAAAACGCTATAATCTGGACCGAGCGGTCGCCACAGAGTTCCGACCTGGGAAGGGAAGCCCGAACGTAATGGGCCAACTTGCATATATGCAAAGAAATGTAGGGGCCCCAATTCATATTCGCGGGATAGCACGCGAAAAGGCTTAGGTTTGCCCGCCAGATCCACCACAGGCCCAGAGTTAACACTCCTCTCTCCCCACAGGACGAAACGCTGCGGTTTCAGTGCCTGGGGTTAAAATTGGCATTGCCCCGAATAGGCAACCAGCTCGACACCTGCCACCGGCGGCCCCCCAATAGGCATTTCAGTTTCCGCCATGTTTTATAAACTGGGACCAGTAACACGCTGTCCGCCAGGTGCGTAGGCCACTTGCTTGCCTCCAGGTGCAGAAGGGCCCGTAAAGAGTGGGGTGCCACGTAGGCCTCCTCAAATGCCCGGGGGGTATAATGATCGGTTATATCCGAGCCAGTCCCCCAGATGGCGGGCTTGACAGGCCAAAGCATAAGCACCAAGATTGGGAGCCCCCATCCCCCCCCACAGATCCTCCCCATTAGTCTACGATAAGAGGACCGTGCTCTCGACCCTTTCCAATAGAAAGCCCCGAAATTCCGCCTCAAAGCGCCCGACATCACGAAGAAGGATCCAAACAGGGAGGGTCTGTAGCCAATATAAGATCCGCGGCAGGAGGACCAATTTGATCGCCGCAATTTCCCCATAAGAGACAGAGGGAGGGGTAGCCACGCTGCAGTTGGGTCCTCACCTTGGTCAAACATCCGTTGCAGATTAGCCCTATAGAGATGACCGGAGTGACAGGCCAGTACAATCCCCAGATAGAGGAACTGGTGCTCCGCCCAGCGAAGGGGAAAGTCGCCACCCACCGGCCCCGAAGTCGTCCAGAGACGTCGAGGGCTTCAGACTTATCCCTATTGATACTAAACCCCGCAAACTGCCCGAAGGCGTGGAACTCCCTCAAAAGAAGGGGTAGGGAGTCCTCGGGGGAAAGCAAGTGCACCAACAAGTCATCGGCAAAGGCGAGATCTTAAATACCGGAGCCCCAATACACTCCCCGGATTGCCCGCAGATCCGCCACACGGCGCAGAAGAGGGTCCAAGAAAGAAACACAAAGAGGAGAGGAGAGAGGGGGCAACCCTGGCGGGTCCCCCTCTGCAGCGAGGAAGGCTCTGACAGGACCCCGTTTACAGAGTATCGCAGCGGTGGGATTGGCATACAAGCTTTCGACCATGTTTACAGACGACGTCCCCAATCCATACTGAGGGGAGAATAAAATCTCAGGTATTGCCAATCCACCCTGTCAAGGCTTTTTCTGAGTCGAAACTAATCAAAGAGAGAGGCAGGTGTCTATGCTGTACCCATTCTAAAGACGCGATAATCTTGCGTAAGTTACGGACCGCGTATTGCCCCTTAACAAACCGACCTGGGACTCATGGACACAGCTGCCCCAGAAACTCCGCCAAACGGTCCGCCAAGATCTTAGCCATTAATTTAAGGTCAAAATTAAGCAAGGAAATCGGACGATATGACGGCCGCAGAAAGAGGGTCCTTTGCCGGTTTGGGGATAAGAACAATGTGAGCATGGTTAGCCCCCACCGAATGAGCATGCTGTGCTATCCGATTATGTACGGCAGCCAGCGTTGGGGAAATCTGTGCATTGAGTATCTTATAGAATTCGGCACCTAGACCATCGGATCCTGGGGATTTGTAGCAAACTGGCCTTGGAACTAGCCCCTTGTAAACTCAGCCACCGTTTAATTGGCTGATCTAAACTGAGCTCTTTTGCTCTATGGAGAGACGAGGGGCAAGTCCAGTCCCCTCACATAATCCGCCATCCGCGTGGGAGAAGTTGCCGCCGCAGCGTAGAGAGTCTGAAAGAAGGTGCGGAAAACCCGTGCTATCGCCGGGCTTTCCCTTTGTAGGATCCCAAGATCATCTCGCAAGGCGGGCACCAATTTTGAGCCCCGGGGTCCGCGAAGGCACCGAGCCAATAGCTTTCCCCGGCTTGTCCCCATAGCGGTATAATTGGTAGCGATAATACAATACGGACTTCGTTGCGCTGGTGCAACAGTTCGTTTTAATTCCATTTTGAGAATCCCATAGCTGCTTTTTCAAGCCCGCAGTGGGATTGTGAGCCCAGCGGCGTCGCATTTTCGTCACCAATTCTACTCCAAAGCCATAATACGTTCGGCCCGTATTCGTCATTTCTGGGCAAGGAACCCAATTATATCCCCCCCTCAGTACGACCTTCGCTGTTTCCCAAAGCAATTCTGGGTCATCCTGATGACCCCCTATGATCAGCTTCAAATTCCTGCCAACCGAGCTGAATGAACGAGCGAAATTGGGCGTCCTCTATGTAATTCCAATGGAAAACGCCATTGAAAGGTCCGTGAAGTACTCCCAGACCAGAAGACTTCCATCCACACAAATGCATGGTCAGTATATCTCCAGAGGCCCTATCCGGGCGTTTCCCCACCTTGGCAAACAGCCCTGCGGATAACAACAAGTATCTCTATACGTGCAACTTGTGCCATGGGCCCGGGATTGGTGTGTGTGTAGTCCCGCTCGACGGATGTAATAATCGCCAGGGATCCACTAGCCCCAGCCTAGAACAAAAACGAGCATTGCCCGAACCGTCGCCGTTCTTTCTCTGTGCTCCCCCGCGTTAGAGGTATCAAGGTCAACGTCCATGACCCGTTAAAGTCCCCCCCCAAATAAAACGGGTAGTTCCGGCCAACGTCTCAAGTGTGGAGGCAATGCGCGCATACAGGGACAAATCCAGTACCATTGGGACCAGTACACGTACCAAGAACTACCTGCCTCCCCTCCAGGACTCCCCGCACCAGTACAAATCTGCCCTTCGGATCTACGAGGTCTTTCACCACCTCCATCCTTACACGTTTATGTATCAACAGCACTACCCCGCCCTTCTTACCAAGGGCTGGGGCCCCCAGACCTGTCCCACCCACTCCGGCAGAGAGTTTACGGTGTTCGTCAGCAGTCTGGTGGGTTTCCTGAAGCATAGCGATGTCCTGCTCCCTGTCTAGCCAGGGCCTGCAAAATTTTTGCCCGCTTGATCGGACTACCCAGGCCACAAACATTCCAGGAAATTATCTTAAGTGGCATGCATTATGAAATTAGGCACAAAAATATCTGTATGTACCATACAGAATATAGGGAAGGGACACCCCCCCCCAGCCGGGGTCCCCCCCCACCGCCCCTCAAAGACAGTCCTTGGCCGTCCCTACCTCAACTGGTCCCCAGGAATACAGCATTTTATCTCACCCCCCAACCCATATCCCCCTTCTTCCCCTCTCCCCCCCCCTGAGCTACTCCCTCTCCCTCCCTTTCCTCCCCCTCCATCCCCCCCACCCCCTTCGATTCCTTAATTCTACAACATCCTCTTCTCCTCTTCCATGAATTCCTAGATGAGTGTGGTACCCCCCCCACTCTCCAGCGCCCCAAGTCGCTACAGGCCGCCCCCCGGCCCCCCCCCCCCCCGCCCCGCCCACGACACAGTCACCGCCAGGGCCTCTCCCCGCCCATCCCCACACCCCGAGGAAGCCATCAACATCCCTACGCAAAGACAGTCAAAACAACCCCAGCAACCCTCCACCCCCACCCCCAATACCAACACCCACACTTTACAGTCCAAGGCAAAATGCTCTGAACATGTGCACCAGGGCCAAAGTCTTCACCCCCGATCCTCAGGACACGGCGGCCACCCCAGCCCTCGGCGTATCTCTCCACGTAGGGCGTTGCTGCTGCCGCGGAGTCAAAAGTCCGACGGAATCCCATCATGGATGAGACCAATCGGGCGGGGTAGGTGCACCATGAATTTAATATGATTATCTATCAGGGTCTGGCACAATGGTCCATAATCTCTCCGCCGCTGCCCCAGTGCCTGAGTAATCCTGAACAATACGTATCCGGGCATTGTCCTTCTGATGGTCCCTTGCCTTCGCGCTGCTCGCAAAAAACCGCTTCTTTCTGTGGGAATCTCAGGAAACCGTGCTATTGTCACCCTGGGTCGGGGGTCATTATTCCTCCTAGGTCCAACCCGGTGCGCCCTCTCTATCTGCACCGAGGCACCTTCTGGATCTGTCGCCAGGAGTTGTTTTCACCAGATCTGCTAAGTAGGATTGCAAGTCCCGATCCTCGACGGTGTCTCTGGGATCCCAAGAAACCTCAAGGTTATTGCGGCGGGATCTGTTTTCTAGGTCATCTAGTTTGGCGTCCTGCTCCTGGAGTAGTTTTTTCACCCGAGCCATCTCCCGCTGTAGCTCCAGCACGTGCTCCTCTGATTTCTCTATCCGGTGTTGTTCCGCCTCCTGTAGTCGGCCGCCCAAGGCCTCCACTGAGGTCTGGACAAGGTCCATACGTCCCCGACAAGTCCTCGAACTGACTGAGCCGACAGCGCCCCCGCTACGGCTAGGGAGATTTCATCCACCATCCCTGCTGTGGTCTTAGCCTCCCCCTTCAGCGGGCGAGGATTTGCTCTCCCCCCCTTAGGCGGCACGGGGGTCTTCTCCTTCTCCAACCCGGCGGCCTCCTTTTGCCGCCATCGCCAGGGCCACTTCTATAGTCCACTCAGGGGGAGGGGAGGTCACTCACCCGTCCCCGCTCCACACGCCGGGCGACGAGGGCCTGAGTCGTCGGCCACCTGTGTTCACAGCACAGTCCCCAGATCCGAGCCTCAGGAGTCCCCTGGGCTGCGCTCAGGCCTTTGTACACAGGAGAAAATGTAGATTCAGGCTTCTGAGGCGCTAGATGTCGAGAGGCAAGGATCCCGGTCAGCCGACGAGCGCTGAAGAGAAGGCCTGGGCACGGGCTCGCTGCACCTGGATCAAGTACGGATCTAGGGGCCCCAAGGTGCCAAAAGTGGGGCGGTTATGTTGGCGAAGAAAGAACACCAGTCCCAGGCCCCTGCACGCAGGGGGGGGGGAGTACATCTTCAGTCCCGGGCTCACATGTATCTGAGTCCGGGTGCAGTGCACAGGTCATAGGCTCGTCTTTAGTGAAAGCAGGGCAACAGTCAGAGGTTCCAGGATTCGGGAGGCATGGTGGCCAGGGTCAGTCCTGCATGCCTCGACGCAAGAAGGCTCCCATCGAGCAGAGAAAGGCACCAGGTCTCTGTCTCCTACGGAGGTAGGAGGGGGCTGGAGTCAGATACCATCAGGCCTGTACGGGTCCCCTGGGGTGGGGGTGGAAGCAGGCAGAAAAAGAGGCAGCCACAGCAGGGGCCTAGTATGGGATCACAGCCTCCCCTGGTCCCTCTCGCGTCAGGCAGCCACTCCGGGCACAAGCTGGAGGCAGAAAGAATGAGGGGGGATGAGCATCATCCGTGGAGCAGCAGCCGTATCCCCGGGCAGGACGTCCAGACTCGCCGGCTGGCCAGTTACCCCGCCAAGTGGCACTCACCCCAGCGCGGCGCCTGCAGCGCAAAGCCGCGTGGTTCCAGGCCGCCTCACAACGATCCTCAGATGGAGATGAGAGGGGAGCGCCGAATCATCCCTCCAGGCTGCGATTCTGGGGTAAGGGCTGCTCGGGGGGTGCGTGGGAGCCCCGAATCTAGCCCCGAATTGGCATTGCACGGCTCCGGGGGAGCAAGGGGGCCCAGAGCTCGAGCGGCGTGCGACCGCTCGGGCTCACCGCATCACCGGAAGTCCTAGAGACTGTTTTTTATTCATATTAATTTGGCTATTGGTAGACATGGGTAATTTGGGATCTTTAAGCTCTGTCTGCTCCATACTCGAGGGCATTTGGGCTACTTTACTCTTTTATAGAACCTCTCTGCTTTTGGTAGTATCCTTCAAGGATACATTCTTCCGAACCATCCGCTCTTAGACACAGAGTGCAGGTGAGCCATTGAAGCTGCCTGGCTCTCACATTGTGAGCTGTGACATGACCTTCCAGAGGAAGGTTCTTACTTTGATAGGCAAAGGCAATGCACTGAGCAATCCAGCTGGATAGTGTTCTCTTGGAGACTGGAAGTCCCAAATCAGAAGGATCAAAAGCAACAAAGAGTCGAGAGGATTTTCTATGTTGCTGTGTTCTTTGCAAGTAAAAGGCTAAAGCTCTTTTACAGTCCAAAGTATGAAGATTCCTTTCTGCATTTGTTGCATGAGGCCTTGGAAAAAACACAGGCAGGTAGACCGCTTAGTTTAGGTGAAAAGGCGAGACCACCTTTGGCATGAAGTGTGGATGAGTCCTAAGGACTACCTTGTCATGATGGAACCTTGTATAAGGTGGATCAGTCACTAGTGTCTGCAACTCACTGATGCGGCATGCTGATGTGATTGCAATGACAAAGATAACCTTCCAAGAAAGGAATTTCAATGAGGTAGTAGCTAAGGGTTTGAAAGGTGGCTTCATGACCTGACCAAGAACTAGGTTTAAGTCCCATGCCACCGGTGGTGGCCTAATGGGAGGCTTAGTTAGAAGAAGGCCTCTCATTAATCTTGCTATAAGAGGATGGGAGGAAATGGGTTGTCCATTTAGAGGCTTGAAAGAAGCTGCAATAGCACTCAAATGGACTCTTACTGAGTTAGTTTTAAATCCTGCATTGGATAAATGAAGGAGATACTCCAGTAATGATTCCAGAGGTATCGCAAGGGGGTTAAGATCCTTCTGCAAACACCATATGGTAAATCTTTTCCACTTGAAAGCATAAGAGCGTCTTGTGGAAGGCTTCCTGGAAGCATAAAGGATATCCTTCACTTGCTGAGGGAGGTTAAGATCATGGAGATCTAGGCCTTCAGCAACTAAGCCTTGAGATGCAGAGACTGGGGATTGGGATGCCATAAACATTCTGTCCTCCTGAGACAGGAGATCTGGAGCAGAACCTAACTCCAGAGAGGGAGCTTGAGAGAGATGTAGAAGCAGAGGGTACCACACTTGCCGTGGTCAATGTGGAGCTATGAGAATCATACGGCCTCTGTCTCTCTGAAGCTTGAACAGGGTTTTGGGAATTAGGGGAATGGGTGGGAAAGGCATAAAGGAAGTCTTGACCCCAGTGAAGGAGGAAAGCATCCCTGTCTTGAGAGCCCTGAGCTGGAATTCTGGGACAGAACCGGGGAAGTTTGGCATTTAATGGACTTGCAAAGAGGTCTATGTCCGGGGTTCCCCAAATTTGAAAAATCTTGGCCACCTGGTCTGCATGTAGAGACCATTCGTGTGGAAGCAGAACTCAACTGAGTCTGTCTACCCAAGAGTTTTGTATGTCTGGAAGATATACTGCCAGGAGATGAATCTGATGCTCTCTGGCGAGGGCCCATAGTCACAAAGCTTCATTGCAAAGCGACAGAGAGCCTGTTCCCCCCTGCTTGTTCACGTAGAACATGGCTACTTGATTGTCCGTATGAATGAGGACTGTCTTGTAGCTGAGCTGGGTGTGGAACACTCGAAGAGCAAGGAAGATTGCTCTGAGCTCTAAGAGACTGATAGGTAGATGAGTCTCCTGTGTATTCCATGTGTCTTGGGTGGAGAGGTCTTGTAGATGAGCTCCCCAACCCATTGGTGAAGCATCTGTTGTGAGAGTTGCTTGGGGTAAAGGCTGTTGAAATGGGGACCCCACCAATAGGTTTTGAGTGGACTGTCACCATTGATGGGACAAAATAAGGCGATTTGTGTTTGCTATTTTGTCTGACAGGCACCCTGATGCCTGGGTCCATTGAGTGGATAAAGTCCACTGGGCTGCTCTCATATGGAGGCGAGCATAAGGAACCACAGGCACAGTAGATGCCATGTGGCCTATCAGTTGTAACATATCTTGAGCAGTGAGATGATGCTTTGACACTGCCTGAGAAGCTAACTGCACCATGCAAAGGCAATGGGTCTAGGGAAGATAAGCCCTTGCTTTTATGGTATCCAGCAAAGCTCCTATGAACTCTAGAGACTAAGTGGGAGTTAGACTGGATTTTGGGATGTTTATGACCAGACCCAAATACTGAAGGATACGCATTGTGCAAGCTAGAGAAATCCTGGTCTCTGACTCTGATGGGGCTCGAATGAGCCAGTTGTCTAAGTAGGGGAAGACGAATATTCCTAGAGTGCGGAGAAATGCTGCTACCACAGCCATGCATTTCGTAAACACCCTCGGTGCTGAAGCCAGACCAAAAGGAAGCACCCTGTATTGGTAGTGCTTTCCTTGAAAAAGGAACCGAAGGAACTTTGTGAGTTGGATGGATGAGAACATGAGTGTACGCATCCTTGAGATCTAGAGAACAAAGCCAATCCTGACTTCTGAAGGTATGGCAGCAGAGTTCCCAGAGAAATCATCTTGAATTTCTCTTTGAAGAGGAATTTGTTCAATTTTCTGAGGTCTAAAATAGGTCTGTGTCCCCCTGTTTTCTTTGGGATAAGGAAATAGGGGGAGTAAAACCCTGTATCCTGTTGAGGAATGGGCACCTCTTCTATTGCCCCTTGGGCAAGAAGCATAGTGACCTCTTGATCTAACAGGTTGATGAGAGAGGTCTGAGAACTGAACTGTTTTATCATTGTGGGAGGGAGCATGCAAAGAAAGTGAAGCTTGTACCCCTCTTTTATAATGGATAGAGTCCAATGTTCTGCTGTTATCTGCCCCAATCTGAGGGCAAAGTGACACAACCTTCCTGGAATGGTGGAAGGCTCTGGACCATTGAGAGCCAGGAAGGCTAAGTTCTTTAGATGGAAGTCAAAGGCCTTGTGGATGCTGAGACTGCTGCGACGGTTGAGGCTTAGCAGTCTTTGCTTTCCTTTGCTTAGGTGGTTGGTGACTCTTTCAGGCAGGCTGACCTGCAGAACATCCCTGCTGGGAATAAGAGGGATAAAACATCTTCTTTTTTGACAAGAATGGTTTCTTGAAAGATTTCTTCCTTGCAGGATCAGCTGTGGCTTTGGATAGCCTATCCAAAGTGGAGTTGTCAGCATCCAACTCGTTGGCTTTTTCTTGCCAATCTTTGCCGAATAGATTCACACCTGTACAAGGGATATTGCCCAGTTTGTCCTGCACCCAGAGCTCCAAATCAGATGCCTGGAGCCAGGCACTTCTACGTGCACCTATGGCCATGGCAGAGGTTCTGCTTATGCACTCATAACAGTCAAAAACTGCATGGTTGACAAACTTAGAAACATCTTGGGCATGTTTAACCAGTGTGAGAAAATCCTGCCTTTTACCCTCAGGAAGAAGAGGGCTCAAAACCTCTAAATCTCCTGTGACTTCCTTAAGGAACATTCCCATATATAAGATATAGGAACTGATCCTGGCAGAAAGCATGGAAGCCTGGAAAGTACGACGTCCAAAGGCATCCAAAGTTCTACACTCACGTCCTGGAGTATTAGAGCCATGCCTCTTTGCACTCCTGATCCTTCTCATAGCTGATTCCACTACAACAGAGTGGTGAGGAAGCTGAGTCTTCTGGAAACCAGGACAAGGATGGACTCGATACATGGTATCCAGTCTACAAGAGTGAGGAGAGATGGTAAGAGGTGTTTCCCACATTCTTAACATGAGATCATGTAAGATCTCATGGATAGGCAAGTTAGCTGCCTCTTTAGGAGCCTTGGGATACTGTAGAATCTCCAACTCCTTTGCCCTGGGCTCTGTTTCGGGAGCCACAGTAATGGAAAGTCCTCGAGCCTCCTCCCTGATAAAATCCTGAAAGGAGATATCTTCTGGAGGAGACATCCTACGTTTAGGAGAGGAAGGCTCCTCCTGGAGAAGTATTCCGGTACCGACAGAATTATCAGAATCCTCAGACTCCGACGAGGATTCGAAGTACCTTCTGTCCGGATGCTCTTGAAGAGCCCGATACCCGTATCGACCGAAGTCGGTACCGGGGGGGGGGGGGAAACGGTACCGGTGTATTGGTACCGGAAGGCATCGCATGACTGGGTGCCAGCAAAGCAGACACCGATGTCGATGCTGTCGGTACTGGTACCGATACCGGTGCTGGAGTCGGTGCCGGTACCGGTTGAACTGTCTGACGCGGTTCTGAGGGCATCGATACCGAAAGGAGAGCCGCCAGACTGCGTTCAATAGCCAGGAACCTCTGGTCTATTGACGCTGCCGATGCCTGGGTGTCGGTACCGGAGAAAACAGCCAGTACCCCAGAGCATGGCACCAGTAGTTCTGCCGAGGTCGAGGCCTCGAGAACATCCTGGAGCCCTGTTAGTGCTTTGGAAGCCGAAGCCTCCCGCTGGGTCAATTTTGCCGGTACAGAACCCTCGAGGGCAATGCCAGAGGCATCTTGATGCTTAGAAGGAGATCTACCCTTTGAGGACCGGCTAGATTTATGTTGAGTTACCTGAGATCCATGGGAGGAAGACGTAGATGCCACAAAAGCTGCATCGGAGGGAAAAAGGGTGCTGAGCTTAGCAGCTCGGTTTTGTCGACCCCTCTTGGACATCATGGCACAAACCATACAGTCAGAGATGGAGTGGTCAGGACCTAAACATTTGAGACACCACTCATGGGTGTCAGTGATGGAGATGGTACCGCCACACTTGGTGCACTTTTTGAAACCCGAAGCGGGTTTTTCCATAGTGGAGGAAATTTTGGCCCTAAGGCCCAAAATGGCGCGTGCACCTGGAAAAGAAAAGTTTGGAAAAAAATACTTTTCTTTTTTTTTTAAGGAAAGAAAGAAGAACCGGCAGTACCGGTATAGCATCGAGGAAGGCAGACGCAACTACAAAAAAGAAGGGAATAAGGAAAAACCTTTCTGCGGCGACAGGAACAACGACCTGCTGGCTCCGCGGAAAACGAAGAACTGGAGAGAGGCAGTTGGGAAGGCGGGAAGGCAGCACGCAGGCGCTGTGGGATGCTCCCAAATGCTTTCTAATTGGACACTGGGTAGCGTTCCCGCGCAGGTTCCGTCGGTACCGACGATACACATATGTGAAGATTACATTCCTGCTTGTTCCTGGAGATACGGATGTATGGTTCATATAGACCCTTATCATTAATAAATCTGGACGCTAAGATTTTGGCAAAGGTCTTAGCAAATCAAATTCAGGAAGTTGTACCTAAATTGATACACAGAGACCAGACAGGGTTTGTAAAGGGGAGACAAGGGAGTGACAATATTAGACAGATATTGAATATAGCATGGTACCTACAAGAGTCTATGGAAGAAGCGCTATTGGTTATGGTGGACGCAGAAAAAGCATTTGACCAGGTGGAATGGCCATATATGTTTCAGGTACTGGAGTGAATGGGATTTGGAGACAACTATATAAGTTGGATAAGGGCACTGGACAAAAGCCCACGGGCTAGGGTTGAGCTAGCAAGAGGAACCAGAAAGAGATGTCCCCTATCACTATTACTTTTTGCACTAACAATAGAGTCCCTGGCAGAATACATTAGACAAGAGGCAGATATAAAGGGAGTTAAAATTAGGGGACAGGAGGAAAAAATTGCACTTTTTGCTGACTACATTATTTTCACCTTGAGACAGCCTATAACCACGCTGCCGATTCTGCTAGGAGCAATACAGAGGTTTAGTAGGATAGCAGGCTATAAAATAAACCAAAGTAAGAATGAGGTGCTGGGGTTCAATCTAGCGCCAAATTTAGAGGAGAGATTGAAACAAAATTTCAAGTTTAAATGGGTGGATCACCAATTCTGTGATTTGGGGATCCTATTAGGAAAACCAATAAAGAACATTAAACAATGGAACTATCGGGCAATGATAGAAACTATTGGACGGGACTACTACTACTACCACCGAGCATTTGTATAGCGCTACAAGTCATAGGCAGTGCTGCACAGACATGTAAGAGACAGTCCCTGCTCATCAGCGCTTACAATCTAGTCAAGATAGACAACACAGAAGCTGTAGATAGGGATAAAGGTAAAGAAACAAGGAGATCAGGCGAGTCAAGATCCAAAAGCAGCAGCGAAGAGGTGTTTTCAGCCTGGATTTGAAGAGGGTCAGAGAAGGTGTCTGGCGTACAGACACAGGTAGTTTGTTCCAGGCATAAGGTGCAGCAAGTTGAAAGGAGCAAAGTCTGGAGTTAGCAATAGAAGAGAAGGGCACAGATAGAAGCAGTTTGCCAGACGAGCACCTTACGCCTGGAACAAACTACCTGTGTCTGTACGCCAGACTGCTCAGTAAGCCCCGAGAGGTTAAGGTTTGCTTCCAAGAGCAGTGGGAAGAAGAAATGGAGCAAAGCTGGGATGAGAGCCAATGGGCAACAGTGTTTAAGTGAGAGAGCAAAGGCCTGATGTCAGTTAATCATATTGAGAATGGATATAAAGTCCTATAATCGGTGGTATTTGACACCAGTGTGGTTTCATGTTATGATCCAGGGATACCCTGTAATATGTTGACAGGACTGTGAGCAACAGGGCATGTATCGCCACATGTGGTGGGATTGCTCTAAATTGCAAGCTTATTGGAGAACGGTATGAGAAGAAGTACAAATGCTGGCGGGAGGGGAGATCTCTTGTATGTTAGAGAATGTTCTATTGAGGGTGGCTGGGGAGGGATGGTGGGGGACAGGGGGAAATTCATGCAGATATGTATTGTGGCTGCCCTTAGTGCTGTCTCTTGGAAAGCCCGGATGCCAAAGTTGTATATTATGGAAAGATTAACGGCCTTTAGATTGGTAAGATTGGTAAATTTGAGAGAATTTTGGCTCTATTTTTTTAAAATTTATGCAATTTTACTACAAATAATCAAGCAACGCCTGTACAGAAAACTACTTATGCAGCAATAATAAACAAAGAGAAAAAAAATTCATTGAAACTCAACACACAAGTATATAGTTAGCCCACAATTATGGGAAAGTAGCATTAAAAAGAACAAACAAGGATAGGTGGATCCTCGATATTGATCTATACATGAACCAAAATTACCAAAACATCTAAGGCAGAGGCAGAGGACAGAGCAATATTAACTATTAAGATGAGTCCTTACTCACTGAGGAGAAGATGTCAATAAATGAGAGCTGATAAACGAAGATAACTCCTCCGGCTGAAAAAAGACATACTTATTTGCCCTAAAGAAAATTATACATTTCCAGGGAAATAGCAATAGGAATGTAGCACCAATCTGAATAACACCAGGTCTTAATAACAAAAAAGCTATACGCCTTCTCTGAGTCTCTCTAGAGACATCAGGGAACATCACAACTTTTTCCCCCATAAATAGTACAGAAAGCTTCTTAAAATAAAGCTTTAATATCCAGTCCCTATCAGAGGGAATAGCAAAGGTCACTAACATAGTGGAAGCTAATAAATTTGCTTCATTAGGTGACTGTAAAAGAGCTGATACATCTAAAACATCCATGTCTAACGGACCCACAGTCACTTTCCCTTCCTCCTTAGCATTAGGCAGAAAATAGGCTTTTACTACGGGAGGAGTTAAATCAACCGGTACCATTAAAGCTTCATGTATATATTTTTTAAAACAATTCAAAAGGGGAAATCTCTGAAACCACTGGAAAATTTAACAAACTAATATTAGAAGCTCTCACAATATTTTCCAAATTTTCCAATTTCATTCTAATTGCAACATTATCCTTCATAACAGAGTCAGTTAATGTTGAAACCTGAGTCACTTTCTGTTCCCCGGCATCAATCTTCGAATGAATATCAGCCAATTCTCCCTGAACTCCAGAAGAGATACTTACCAATTTTTCCAAATGCATAGTTTTTAGATCCACTTGCTGGCTAATGACGGAAAAAAGCTGTAATATCGGGGGAAATCCAAGATGGCGTTTTGAAGGAGTGTGCTAGTGGCACGGCGATTCGTATGGGGAAGAAGCGTAAGCCTAGGGATGCCAAACAGCCATCAACGGCATCCCAGGCTTCTACACCATTACCTTCGACAGTTACGGGACCGATGGATGCTTTTGTTTCGCCTGTGCCACGGCAGTCAGCGGTAGATGGGGAGAGTGGCTCGGCTGAGCGGCGGTTGGAGGTGGAGTCCTCGCTGTCCGCCTCGGGTGGTGATTCTTCCTCCTTGGCTTAATCCGAGTCTCCAAGGTTCCTCGGTCAAATACTGGTGCTGCGAGTAACCCGGAAGAGGCAGCTGATCTGCTGGGTGACATCATGGAGCGGAGCGTGGTCAGCGTCTTTGACCAGGACCGTCTGGCTCCCCCGGATTTGTGTTTGAGTGGGGAGTCAGGGGAGAGATGTGCAGAGGGAGGTGTGGGTGTGGGCCTTGTGCCTACCCAGTCGGTTCCTGCCTCAGCAGCGGGTGGATTGCAGGACTTGGTAGTTGAAGAGCATGTCTCTGTTCCTGTTTCTGTTTCGGCACAGGGAGTCTCAGAAGTGGTGACCCTGAAGAATATCTGGGCTGCAATTATGCAACTTCGAGAAGAACTGGTTCCGAAGATTAATAGCTTGGTGACTCAGGTTTCTAGTAATACTGATAGTATTCGGGAGAATGTTGAAAATATTTCTTTGCTTCGGACTGAAATTTCAGATGTTTGTGCAAACAATGTGACTTTGGAAAGGGACATGGAGTGCCTTAGGAAGAATGTTGCCCCAATGCGGTTTAAGTTGGAGATTTTGGAGAATGCGATTCGAGCTATGAATATTCGAGAGAGACTCAGAAGAGGCGGCGGGATTTCCTTTTATTAAGACCTGGGGTTCAGCAGTTGGGTGGGCTCTTTTTTTAAAAAAATTTCCCTGTAAGTGTCTGATTAAATATCAGTCACATTCCTATATTTTTTATGAGCCCACCCAATTGGTGGACTTCATTAATGCCTGACATTCTGAGGCGGGAACGGATCCTCCTTCTGTTTAGGACAAGCATGATTAGGATTTGACTGTATAGGTTCACTCTTTTTTCCTTCATATTTTGATGGATGTTTATTTCTTTCTAGGTATCCCCCCATATGGTGGGCTAGGATGAGTGGGGAATGTTTATATTATGTTACCTGTATTAATTTGAGGGACTTAATTGACTCTTGATGTATTTTCTTTTTCCTGCTCTACTTTCTTTTTCAAGATGTATTTCTTGATAAATTTTGTATAATGTTATAAATATAAAATTTTAAAAAAAAGCTGTAATATTGCCTCCCAAATTGTCTCCAAAGAAATCTCTTTCGGGCGTTGAGCATTTATATAGCGCTACCAGTCATACGCAGCACTGTACAGACATGTAAGAGACAGTCCTTGTTCGTCAGAGCTTACAATCTAGTTAAGACAAACACAGAGCTGACAATCTAGACAAGACAAAAACACGACACTTACAATCTAGTCATGACAAACACAGAGGTCAAGATCTGAAAGCAACAGTGAAGAGGTGAGATTTGAACCTGGATTTAAAGAGGGCTAGAGAGGGTGCCTGGCGTGCAGATACCGGTAGCTTGTTCCAGGCATAAGGTGCAGCAAGGTGAAAGGAGCGAAGTCTGGAATTAGTAGCAGGAGTGGGGGGCATAGACAGAAGTAGTTTGTTAGAAGAGTGGAGTTCCCAAGAGGAGAGATAAGAGATGAAAGGTACTGAGGAGCCGCAGAGTGAATGCACTTAAAGGTCAGGAGGAGAAGCTTGAACTGGATGCGGAAACGGACAGGGAGCCTGTGAAGTGACTTGAGAAGAGGAGTAATGTGTGTATAGCGAGGCTGGCGGAAGATTAGTCGCGTAGCAGAATGTTGAATGGATTGAAGGGGAAAGAGATGATTTTCCCCCTTACCCCTCTACACTATCCTCTTACAAGATGTCGATATGCTTTGCCTGTCAGAATCCCTTCCTCTCCTTTACGAGGATTATCTCTCCGCCCTGCAAGAACCACCACTGAATACTCTTTGGATGTTAACATATATTCCTGTCCGACTCAAAGATGTGTCTCTTATACACACAAAATCTCTGCCTTTAACCTTCTACCCTCCTTTTCTAACAGTTTTTCTCCAAGTGTGCAGGCCTTTAACGTTTATTGTAGCTATCGCTAGTGTTTTCTTATTCCTATAGGTGTTCAAGAAAGGGTTCCCTCCCTTCCTTTTAGCCTTCTTATTTATTTATTTTACATTTCTTATATACCGCACTATTCGTCATCAGCGCGGTTTACATTGAACACAAAACTTCAACACAAAAACAGTGTCTGAGTTACATTAAACAGGGTTAGTAACTTGGATAACAAGGTAATTATGAATCACAGGAAAGTAAACTTTGATTGCAATGTAAACTATTTACATCTTTAAATTAGGGCACAGCTGAGACGTAATGGTCAGCGAACCTTAAACTTACTATGTGGGGAATTCAGGGTCACTAGGTGATTCGGAGTTTCTATAACTAACAGAGATGGGACGTGATTCTGCACTCACCGGGAAGTATATAAGGAATAAGTAATGTTTGAGGGCCTTTCTGAATTGAAGTAGGTTGGTGATTGCTCTAATATCTGGTGGCAGCATATTCCAAAGCTTTGGGGCACGGAGACTGAAAGCCCTGTTTGCTGTTGATGAGGTGCTTTTTGTAAGTTCACGGGGAACCAATAGCATATTTAATGCAATTGATCTTCTTGATCTATTAGGGGATATGGGTTTGATGAGCTCAGTTAAAGAGGTGGAGGAGAGACTGTTTACCGCTTTGAAGGTAAGTAGTAATGTCTTGAAAATGATCCTGGCCTGTATAGGAAGCCAGTGTAACTGCTTCAGAAGGGGCGATACATGCTCACTCCTCGATGCCCCATAGAGAACCCTCGCAGCGCTATTCATTGCAAGCTGTAAGGGATTCAAGGTGGATTGAGGGAGGCCTAGCAAAATGACATTAGCATAGTCAAAGTGAGGCATGATCAGAGCCTGGTAGATGGTACGGAAATCCTCAGGTTCAAGCAGTGGACGAAGATGTCTTAGTGACCGGATTTTGTAGTATATGGATCTTACAGTGTTAGCTATATGCGCCTTCATGTCCAGGTTCTGATCGAGTGTCACACCCAGATAACGTATTTTCTGTTTTGATTGTAGCTCAGCATCTTTCACCTTCAGGAATTGTGGAGGGCTAAAGTTCGGGTTCTTTGACATGAAGAGCACCTCTGTCTTCTTATGTTGAATCCTGAGGTTTTGTGATAAGAGCCATTCTGATATGGCATCAAAACAGTTGCTCAGAGGGGACAGGTCCAAGTTGTCTATGTTGAAAGGCATATAAAACAGGACATCATTCGCATATACCATGCAACTTACATTGAAAGACCGGATGTTCTTGCAAATAGGTTGCATATAAATATTGAACAACAAAGCAGAGAGGGAGGAACCTTGTGGGACCCCTTGCCATTGGTGAAATGGATCAGACATCGCTCCCCCAGCATGAACATGTTGCCATCTTTCGGATAAATACGATCTTCACCACTCAAGGGCAGTTCCGCCAACTCCTTTCTCCTTTAGCCGTAATAGGAGGAGGTCATGGCTCACAGAGTCAAAAGCAGCGGCTATGTCCAGGAACACAAGTGCAAAACCCTGCCGGATGTTGTTGATACCAGAAATTATGGTATTGAGGAGAGATGTAAGGAGTGTTTCTACACCATGTGACTCTCTGAAGCCATGTTGGCAAGGATCCAGGGGAGCAGCGGCATCGATGTGGTCCTGCAATTGACATTGCACCTCCTTTTCTATTAACTTCGCGAGAAAAGGAATACTTGAGATGGGTCTGTAGGAGTCTACCTTTTGAGGATCTAACTTAGTTTTTTAGGAGTGGTCTGATGGAAGTATGCTTGAGGGCAGAGGGGAATGTACCGGATTTGAAAGACAGGTTTATTATTTTAGTTATTATTGGGCTGAATTCACAACGTAGTTCCTTTATCCAGAAGGCTGGGCAAGGGTCCATCTGAGCAGTTGTGGAATTGAGAGACATGATCAGATCTTCAATTTGCTTCTTGGTAGGGGTAGAAAAAAAGGTTAGAGCTGTTTGGCAATCTTGAACTGTGGGGGCAAATTCTAATGGAGGTTTGTTTGTGTAAGCTTGGATTGTAGGTAGACTGCGAAGTCTTGAGGATGGATCTCGCATTGCTTTTCAGGGCCTGGCTCTTTAGATAAGGTCTTGACTAGGTTAAACAAATCATGAGGTTTGTTTAATGCATGCCTCAAGGTGTCCGTGTGGTACCGCTTCATTTTCTCTGAGATGGCCTTGCGGTGGATGGATAGCTGATTGAGGTAGGCTGCCTGGTCTACCGTGGAGCGAGACCGACGCCAGCGCTTCTCGAGGTTCCGTAGTTGGGATAGTGATATTCTCAGATCATCTGTGTACCATGGTGCAGAAGCTCTTTTTCTAGGCGGCCTGTTGAGTGATGGTCGTAGTGCAATCGCATTAAGACTGCTGTTCCAGCAGGTGATTAGATCTTCTATTTTTAGGGAGGTCTTGTTACGAAGTGAGCATGTTCCAGCAAGGATGCGATCTCTGTTGAAAGGAAAAAAGCTCCTAGCCAGAGATTTGGGGCTGTTATTTGAAGCATTGTTGGTCATTGAATGTTTGTTGTGAGTAGGAATTTGGAAAAAGATGAGTTTATGATCTGACCACGGTACATCAGTTATATATATCGCAGCATTGTAAGATTGGATGTTTAAGGACTGAGGGGCAAAGATAAGGTCAAGGGTGTTTCCCTTCACATGGGTAGGTTCATGGATTAATTGTTGGTATCCCAGGGATTCAAGCGCTTCGAGGAAGGCGGAAGAGTGACTATCTTGGAGAGCTGGCAGGTTAAAATCACCCACAATCCAAGTTGGGATATTAGGATTCTGAATGTTGGATGCCAGATCTATAATGGATGGAAGGACGTCTGGGGAGGCTGAAGGTGCTCTGTATAGAAGGTTTATCGTGCATAACTTGTTGGAGATAGAGACTAACTCGAGGTGGGTGGAGCTAGGAGCATCTATCAGCTGGAACTGAAGGTCTGATCTGGAGAGAATGAGCACGCCCCCTCCTCGCTTGTTTTGTCTGTGACTGGTAAACACTGAGAAATTTGGTGGAAGGAGTTGGTTAAGTAGGACATTGTCTTCTGCGGAAAGCCACGTTTCAGTAACCATGAGAATATCAAGGTTATGGAGGGAAATAGTGTCTGCAATCACCGGCCATTTCGTACGAATTGAGCGGGCGTTGATGAGGGCACATTTCAAGCTTTGTGAGTAGAGGCTTTCGTCCTGTTTGGCTCTCGTCGAATGTTGGAGCGGAATGTATATTAGATGCTGGTGATGTGCATGAGAGTTCCAATTATAACTGAACTTGGGTATACCTGTCCCTCTTTTTCCTTGGCTGTATAAAATAGGTATCCGGTTGCCCTCAAGGGATAGAGCTCGGGAGAATGTGAGGCAGAAGGAGAAGAGTAGAGTAGGTAACAGCCCGTTAAGGTGATAGGGGAACCCATCTTACTCACTCTGAATGTAGTCACAGAGACAGTGAGATATTATTAGTGAGTGGGGGAGATTTGTGAGAATTCTGTAGGGCTGTTTCTCATTGGCATCGAAAACAGGCTAATTCTCTTATTCTGGGTATAGATTGGTTATGGAATGCAGATCAATTATTCCAAGTAACACAGTTTAGAAAGGCAAGTTTTAACATTAGCAGACTAGACTGACCCAGATAGTTTACAGGCTGCCTGCAGGAAAGCAGATGAAGTATCTATTCAGAGTGGGAAAAGGCACAACCTATTGATCTAGGTATAGATTAGTTGTTATATGCATATAGCACAAGTAAAACAATTTAGACAGGCAGGTTGTTAAATAGCAGACTAGATTGCTCGAGATGGTTTACATGATTGTCTGCAGGAATGCAAAGAGAAGTATCTGTTCAGAGTGGATACAATGTTAGCAGATCACTAAGTATAGTAATACAGAGTTACCAGATACCAGCTTGTTGTCTAGACATAGCATTCATTGATGTTTCTGGTCGATTAGGGTTGTCGCGGGCCAGGAAGGATTCACACAAGTTGGCGGCTGCTCTTCGCTATTTAGTCGGCTCTTCCGGAGGACCTGAGAAGCTCTTCAGTGTTCATTTAAGGGATTCTGAGCGACGATGTAGTCAGCCAAATGTGGCGATTGTAGATGGTGGTGACAGTGCTTAGAGAGCTTCTTAAAAGAACTCGGCCGCAGCTGAGGAAACGGTGCCACGGACCTCGCCTAAGGGCCGCGGGCCCGCAAGGCGCGGGCACGCCCACTCAGCGCTCTTTTAAATGGGCCGCCGCCTGCCCCGATTGGGCAGTGTTCCCTGGTGGGGGTGGTTGTTGCTCCGGCCGGCTCGATCCCCGCCGGGAGAGCTGTTGAAGAGGCCGGGAAGTTTTATGAGAAGGGGAGGTCTGGGTTCCGGGTAGGGGGGAGATATTTAGGTGACAAAGTGGGGGGGGGGGGGGGGTAAAGAAGAGGAGAGAGAGGGAGAGGGGCTAGTAGGAAGAAGCTGGGGAAGGTAGGGAAGCATTACTCCTAATAACTCCTCTGGAAAAGGAGGAAGAAGTGGGACAGGGAGGGGAGGGAGGTGGGAGGGAGCAAGGGGCAGAGGGAGGAGGGGGGGAGGTACTGGGAGGGGAGAGGAAGAGAGAGGATGGGGACTGGAAGATAAGAGGGTCTGCGAGAGGGGAGGAGGGGGAGATAAGAGGGCCTATCTAGTCTGCCCTGCCGTCAACTACAATAGTGCCCTTTTTTACCTTTAAAGATTCTCTGTGTTTGTCCCATGCTTTTTTAAATTCAGATACTGTCCTCATCTCTACCACCTCCACTGGGAGACTACGCCACTCATCTATCACTCTTTCCGTAAAGAAATATTTCCGCATATTACTCCTGAGCCTATCTCCTTTCACCCTCATCTATCTCCCCTTGTAGCAGGGCTTGCTTTCAATTGGAAGAGAATCTCCTCCTGTGTATTTATTTTCCCCTATCACGCCTTTCCTCTAAAGTATCATATTAATTAAGTCTGTCCTCATATCCTCTATGATATTCTTCATTTAATTCTCTATTTCTTTCCTAGCATTCCTTTTGCTGTTTTGGACACTGCTGCACCCTGAGCAAAAGATTTCAACAAATTGTCCATGATTGCATTTAGATTTTTTTTTTTTTGGTTGGTGACTCCTAATGTGAAACCTAGTATCATGTGGCTATAGTTTGGATTATTCTTCCGTATGCGCATTACTTGCACTTATTCACATTGCAATTTATCTGCCACTTGCTTGTCCAGTCTTCATGTCATTTATTAAAATTTATATCCTGACAATTTAGCTCAGTCAGTCGTAGCAATTTACAAAGAATATATAAAAATAAAATGACTCATACTAACATGAAATTCTTAATCCATAATATTATCCCAATCACTCAGCCATACTGTTAAAAGTTTCTCAATCAAGATATAAAAATGATCCCAAGATATAGTAACTAACTTATAGCAGAAAGTATTAATCTACTTTCTAAGTGCCATCAAATTTGTCTGCATGCAAAGCTCATCTAGGAGCCTATTTCAAGCCTTTGGTAATGCTACGGAAAAAAGCCTTATCTCTGCATTTCACCAAGCACATATAACTAAGAGAAGGAACCAATAGCAGGCCACCTTGAAATTAATGCAAAGGCCTGTTAGGGATATAATACTGTAAACAGTCAGTGATTTAGGTCACTGCAGATTCAAAGCATTAAAATTCAAAATCAACCTCTTGAATCTTATTTTGAACTGAATAGGGAGCCAGTGCAATTTTACTAAGAATGGGCATGTACTTTCTCTCCTCCTTATATCCACATCATACCACATCAAATAGAGCATTTTCTTTAACAGCTCCTGCACTTTGGAACACATTGCCGGAAGATGTAAGAGCTACAAAGGACATCAAGGATTTCAGAAAAAAAGTTAAAAACACATTTCTACAAAGAATACTTCGGAAATATCACGTAGAGCCACAATACCAGGACACACAATGTCACTGAATACAGACACCAATATATGAGCACTCCAAATTGTACATGTAAACTGTATATAGGTTATGGTACAGCTTTAGAGTACCCACATGTAATGTAATCTTCTTGAATTAATGATAGTTTGTTTTGCTAGATTTTTAGAACCCCGAAGAGTTATAATGTTCTCTGTATAAACAGAGTTGTAATGTCATACCATTCTCTGTAAAAACTGAGCTGTAATGTAAATCGCCTTGAATCAAGGATGAAGCGGTCTATAAATTCTGTTAAATAAATAAATAACCGTAACAATGCAGGCTGCTGCATTTGGGACTTCTTGTAAGCAAAATAGCCATTTGGCTGGCAAACCCATATATAATACATTACAGTAATCCAGAATGCTCAGTAGCATAGCCTGCATAATTATGGCAAATGCTTGTTCATGTAGTTAAGGCTTAAGTTGTTTTACCATAATCTACTGAAGGCTGATTTAGTTGTACATGATACATGATTTTACCCAATCTCCTCCTGTTCCAAGCAGAATAACCCAGTTTCCAGTTGTAGGTTGTTAATTAGTCTCAGTTGACTGAGAAAATATCTCTCATTCAACTTTCTGCACTTCCCACAAATACCAATTTGATTCTTTTTGCCATGCTTTTTATCTAATTCCCTGTAATGTTGCTGTAGGCAACTAACATTCTTCTTCCTTTCTTTGAAGGCACAAGTATACCATTCTTTTATATAATGTGTTCTAGCCACTATCAGTTTTTCTGGAGCAACAAAATCCAATGCAGTACTCACTGCCCGTTGCCAACTTCTAACTTAATCGCAATATCCTCATCTCCATTTCTTTTCCTAGCATAGCAACGTTTTCCCAGTGTTCGGCATCATTCCTCCCTCTCTGTTTCATTATTTTTATCTCAGGCTTTTGCTGCCAGTCTTGATCACCCTCCCAAATAAAACTAATAAATTGCTGGTTAGTCCAGGGCACTGCATTAACTATGACCACCTAAATGAGTAAGGGTATGGATCTGTTTTCACAGCTCTTCTACTAATGAACTCATTAATGTTTGAGCTTCAAATCATAATCTATCAGCTTAAAATACATTCAATCACCTTGTCCTAAGCCAATTTATCTAATCTAGTGGACAATAAAATAATAAAATCTCCAATTTATTACTAGCCACTAATCATTCTCCCAGATATTCACACTCTGTTAACTCACCCACCCCAAATTCCACAAATGATACATGATTTTGAAAAATAAAATCAACCCTTCCACCTCTTTTTGCCTACCTGGAGAGTGTGTAAATACTGAAAATCCAGGGGATAGCATTCATTAGACAACCAGATTTCTTGTAAAAAGGTCCATTCAGGGGGCATTAGTGAGCAGTATCTAAGATGGCTGTGTAGTGCTGAAGCTCCCACAGACCCTCAAAGTAAATAAAGAAATGATGGAGTAAAAAGAGGAGCTGGCTGGAATGAGGTCTCGGTTGAATGCTGTGATCTTGAGAACTAAGGTGTTAGAACAGAAAGTGGAAGCACAGGGTGAGCAGATAATGACTGAACAACACCATATCAAACTAATATAGGCCTTGGAGAGGACTAATGAGGGCCAAAGCAATCGCATCAGGAGGATTGCCAGAAGGGCTTGAAATCAAAGGTAGAAATTTTAGCCTAACACAACATGTAGACTTGAAACTGGAGCATGCTCTAGAAATTGAGCGCACTCATAGAATACCGTCTCAGTGCATGGCAGCCATGTGTTATCCTCGACAAATAGTTCCTGAGATATTTTGTTACACTCATGCTGTAGAGATTTTATAAGCTGCGAAACCCAAGGCAGCCGTAAAACATAAGGGGGTCTTTTACTAGCTGGCAGTGCGTGTTCTGGTGTGTGCTGAAGGTGCACTGGGACGCACATTGTCAGCTAGCACAACAGGGCCAGGACAGATAGTGCAGGATGATTCCTGCACTAACTGTGCAACCCATGCTAAGGTCATGATGGGTTAGGGACGGAGAGTAGGCATGGTGAGCTCAGCGCAGTTAGCGCTAGGTACATATGCTAGGTACATATGACCTAGATTGGCCACTGTTGGAAACAGAATACTGGGCTTGATGGACCTTGGTCTGACCCAGTATGACATATCTTATGTTCTCATGTTCACACCGTGCACTAACTGCATTAGCATGGGTTCATCTATTGCCATCTCAATAGGTGGCATTGGGTGCACCCGCGCTAATGCAGCACACACTAGGGGACTGGGCTCCCCAATAACTGCCGGGGAAATGCTTTCAAGACCCTGACAGGTTACACGGGGATGTTGCACATAACACACCCTGGTTTCGGTGCTATTGGCACATTACATGCAACAAGTTAGTGCCGATTAGCAAACAACCCCCTAAGCGTCAACCAATTATTCTTCCTGCAATCAGCAGTATTATCAGGGCCGGCCCGTCCATTGAGCGAGAATGTTTTTTGCACAGGGCCCCGCGTTTCAGGGGGCCCCGCGCAAAAAACATTCTTTTTGAAAAGTAAAATTGAAAAAAAAAAAAACCTGTCTGCTGCCGCGGTCGGGGCCGCCGCGGCAGAATCGAGCGTGCCGCGGGGCCCCCCTGTGCACGGCAGAGCCTGCCCTCCTTGTAGCAGCTCTCTCTTTGGAGCTGAAAAGTCAGACGCGCCGGCTTGCAGAGCGCGAGGGAAGAGTTTCTCCCTCGCTGCTCTGTTAAGCCCGCGGGGGCTGATGGGAAGTTCCCATCAGCCCCCGCGGGCTTAACAGAGCAGCGAGGGAGAAACTCTTCCCTCGCGCTCTGCACGCCGGCGCGTCTGACTTCCGCACCAAAGAGAGAGCTGCTACACGGTGGGCCGGCTCTGCCGTGCACCGGGGGGCCCCGCGGCACGCTCGATTCTGCCGCGGCGGCCCCGACCGCGGCAGCAGACAGGTTTTCTTTTCTTTTAATTTTCGCTGGGCTGGGCTGGGCTGGGCTGGGGGGGGGGTTTAGGAGTGTTGATGGGCTGGGCTGGGCTGGGCTGGGGGGGTTAGGAGTGTTGATGGGCTGGGGGGGGTTTAGGAGTGTTTATGGGCGGGGGGGGTTTAGGAGTGTTGATGGGCTGGGGGGTTTAGAAGTGGTGAAGGGCTGGGGGGGGTTAGGAGTGGTGATGGGCTGGGGGGGGTAGGAGTGGTGATGGGCTGGGGGGGGTTATGAGTGGTGATGGGCTGGGGGGGGGGTAGTAATGGTGATGGGCTTGTGGGGGGTTAGGATATGTGATGGGCTATGGGGGAGCTAAATCTGTATATGGGCTGATGGGATTAGGACTGAAAGTGGGTTGATGGGGGGTTAGGACTGGTAATGAGCTATGGGGGGGCTTAAACTAAAAATTGGGTGATGGGGGATTAGGACTGGAAATGGGCTGGTGGGATTAGGACTGGGAGTGGGCTGATGGGGAGGTTAGGACTGGTAATGGGTTGGGGGGGTTGCTAGGACTGGAAATGGGCTGAGTGGAAGGGGCTTGAACTGCAAATAGCTGATGGGGAGGGGGGCTTGGAATGGGCTCTTAGGGGAAGGAGCTAGGACAGGAAATGGGCTGATGGAGGGGCTAGGATAGGACTGGGAATTGGGTGTTGGGGGAGCTAAGATTGGAAATGGGCTGTGGTGGGGGCTTGGATTGAAATGGACTCATGGAGGGGCTAGAACTGGAAGTAGGTTCATGGGGGGCTTGGATTAGAAATGGGCTGAGTGGAGGGGAGCTAGGATTTAACATGGGCTGATGGTGGGGCTAGGAAAGGACTAGAAATGGGCTGATGGGAGGCTGGTATTGGAAATGAGCTGATGAAGGGACTCGGATAGGACTGGAAATGGATGGGGGAGCTAGGACTGGAAATGGGCTGATGTGGGGACTAGAAGGGAGCGGATACTGGGTGGGGCTGCAACTAAAAGGGAGCTGATGTTGGGGGAGATTAGAAGGGGATGGGGCTGGGAGAGTGAAATGGAGAGGGGAAGAATATTTTGTGTGGGAGGGAAGAAAAATCTACAATTGGCCGGGTATTGGGAGACTAAGGGGCTTGTTTACAAAGCCGCGGTAGTGGTTCGCGATCGCAGCTGCGGCCCCATTGAATCAATGGGGCCGCGGCTCCGATTACGATCGCAAACCGCTACCGCGGCTTTGTAAACAAGCCCCTAAGTGGGGATTGAGGATGGAGGGGTAAAATTTGAGTGGATGAAATAGGAATGAGGAAAGAGCAAAAGGAGAAAGATTATTATGTTAAAGCAGATGTAGAGAGAGAATGGAAAAAAACTAGAGGAGAGAAGAAAGGACAAATGGACAGCAGACGATGGAGAGTTAGCAGAAGACACAAATAAACCAGAAGAAAGTGACTGGAACAATTGCAACTGAAAAAAAAATGCACAAAAGGTACAAAGATATCTCTTTATTTTGAATTTATTAACTGGAATATGTCAGCTCTGGGAAATGTGCATCATTAATGTCGGTGCTTTGTTTAGTACAAGAGGAAATTAATTTATAGTTTTATTTCAACATTGTTGTACATTCCAAGTTTGGCTTTTAGGGTTCCCAGTTTAATTATTGTCTTCCTGTTTTTAAATTGTGATTCCTTGTTTGGTGATGGTCTATGTTCTGCATGTGTAACTGAGCTGAGGTATTCTGTTTATGTAATTCCTATTTGACATTGCCACTTGTTCTCTTTCCCCAGTAGGTCATGTATTGTTATTCTCTGAAATGTATTGGTTTAATATTTGCAGTGTTGCCTTTTGATAGGTAGGGTATGGTGCTTTATGAGTCTTGGTAGTGCTGTTAGGATACGGTGGGTTTGCTATGGGTTCTAAATGGGCAGTGTTTGTAGTAGTTCCTAATGTGCCTGGCGGTTGGCACTGGATTATAGTAATGTAGAAATCTTTGTCTTTCTTTATCCATACACTCATGAAGAGGCATGTTTACTAAAAGTTAGTGTATGGTAACATTATGCAAATATTTATGCAAATGAGGCCCCTTATGCAAATGAGGCCCTGCTCCAAGTCTCCGCACATGGCCCCGCACCCCCCTTGGGCCGCCCCTGAGTATTATGCATAAGAAGCAAACAGCGATTCTCGCTTAGGGATCAGTTGAAAGACTAGAGCATGCTACGGGAACTTTTACCGAGCCTACCTACGAGTGACGTTGAATAATGTTACAAAAACTGTGAAGATCTGGAGGCACTGCAGACATTCTTGAAAGAGGCTTAGAAATGGAAGTCAAGTGACATTTTGTGTTTATATAGTGCTTGGATTTGAGCGAGCATCTTTTCCCACCTACGATTGAAATAGTGAGCTTGGTGGAGATGTGATTTGCCAGTGTGGAAGAGACAGCTATGCTATTGTTTTGAGTCATGGTTTTATTTACCCGTCCTGGGATGCTCTGGAGCAATGATCCTTTTTATTGGACTGTTCACTTAATGCAGCCTGATCTTTTTGATGGCACTGAGGCAAAGTCTAACAACGTGGACAAATCTAAGAAGATGCCTCGAAGAAGTAGTCGTAGCATCTGTTGGACTCCAGAAACTGCTTGTGGCCCAAAGGCCTCGGGGCTTTTGCTTGAAGTATTTTAGAAGGGACGTCTAAGGAAAAATCTGGGACTCCAGAGCAGAACGTCCAAAAACCAGGGGGAGTGGCAACCAAACTTTTGAAATCTCTCCTTTTCCACCATGAAAAATAATCATCCCAGTATCCGGGTCTGCAGATGGGCCCCATACAAATAACAAGACCGGGTATGTGCACTAATTACCTTCACCTTCGGCGCTGTGGTGCTATTTGCGCTTCCGCTTCTCTTCTCTTTGCATGGGGGTGGAAGCGGAGGCAGCTGCTTCTATCCCCATGCAAAAGAAAGTGGAATCAGAGTGGGGGAGGAGTTGAAGCACAAAGAGCACTGCAGCACCGGAGGTGACGATAAACACTGCGTTACTGGTTTAAAAGTATTGCCGCTGATGCGCATCCCAAAGAGGAGCGGAAGTGGCAGGGATAGGGGAAGCAATAGGGTGGGGACCAGAGCAGGGCGGTACCTCATGTCCTTGCACCGACCCTGATCTTGCATACCAAATCCTGCATTTCACTAAGGGTAAGGTACAAAATAACTCCCCATCTTGTTGAAGCAATCATTTATTTCATCTGAAACTTTACCTCCCTAGATTATCTGGATGTGACATTTATCCAGTCAATACTGGAAAAATTAAAATCATCTATTTTTATTGTGCTGCAGCATTTCCTAGTTTCCCAAGTTTCTGTTAATATTTCATCAACTATTCATTCTGATCTGGTGAATGTTTTTTTAGCCTCACCACTATTCTCTCAACCTCCACAAATGGAAATTCTCTCTATATAGATTCCATGGTGCATTTTGTTGCCTGCAAAATGTTCATCTTTTTTGACTCAAAACCCTCCACCAATTTGATCGACCCTGTCATTACAGTGTCCCATCATTTATTCTCCTTCCACCAGGTCACTAAGGTGTCAGTCCCATCGGCATCATCATTCAGTGCTATACAGTCTAACGCTCTCATCTTGTTTTTCAGATTTCTAGCAGTTGAATACAGACATTTCAAAGTATGCTTTTTTTATTTATATGTACAACCTACCTAGAATCCTTCAATTCTGCTTTCCCTTTATTTAGTTATCTGAGCTACTTTTGCCTTTTGTAACCTCTCTATATAGATTCTCTCTCTGTGTTGTTAATATCTTTCAAAGATAACCTCACTTTGAACAGTGCACTGCTTAGCAGCTGTCAGCTTTCCCCTGTAGTTTCCCCTAGGCTCCCCTTTCCCCAAAATGTTGCCTCATTCCTAACAAATCTAAATCCCTGCACCATCCAACACGGAGACTCCAGACCTCTGCCTGTCTCCATGGCCCTGTATGTGGGATAGGGAGCATTTCTCAAAATGGAGGTTCTAGATTTCAACTTTCTACCTATAAGCCTAAACTTGGCTTCCAGAACCTCCCTTCCACACCTTCCCCAGCATTGCCTAAAATCCTATCTACGTGAGGCATGAGATCTGTCACCTTCTCATCAGGCAGACTAGTAATCAAGTGATGATCATGTACACAAGCCACCTTACTATCTACATGCCTAATTATCAAATCACTAACTACAGTGGCTATCTTATTGCTTCCCTCATGGGCACAAGCCCCTAAGAAGTCCCATCCATGGTATGAGAAGATGTTGCATCATCTGGAGGGCAAGTCTTAGTTACAAGATCACTTCACACCAAAATAATACTCTCCTTTTAGGTGACCTTGGTCCTCCAAGACAGCCCATGGGTGGCCAGATTAGAGTTGGGACCTTACTTCTACGACTCTGTAGGTCCCCTCTATAAATCTCTCTGTTTACTTCAATTCCTCCAGGTCTGCCACTCTAGCCTCCAGAGATCAGGATCATTCTCTGAAAGCCAGGAGCTCCTTGCACCAAATGAACACACATGGCTTCTCACTAACTGGTAGGTAATCATTTATCTATTTTATTTATTTAAAATGATTTATGGCCTGCTAATCCAAAGTTTTCTGTGGGTGAAAATAAAACACACATAATCATTTTGTATACATTACAAGCAACAAATAGAAATCATAAAATAACAGCAATCCAAAGTTCTCAGGTAATAATAAAGCATAGATAACCCTATGCAAAACAATAGTCAAATAACTTTAAATTTACTCAGTCTATTTCTGGTTCCAAGGGCAAGCAGCAACATTTTGGTTGAGTTGTAAAGCCTTCCATGAAGAACCTCGTAGGCCCACATATATGATGTTACAATAATCTGAAGGAGTGAAAACTAGCTGTTGCAATGTGAAAATCACTGATTTCCCAAAATGGCTTTATTATCATCCTCAAGTTATAGGATGTATATTTGATAACTGACTATCTCCAGGAACAGGCAGGAATGTAGTCTTCACATACGGGTATCATTGGCACCAACGGAGCCCTGCGGAAATAGGAAAGCTTTTGGGAACATCCTACTTTGCTTGCGCCACTGCCTTCCCACCTTTCCAACTGTCCCTCTTCAGTTTTTCATTTTCTGTAGAGCCGACAGGCAGCCAACCCTGTCACTGCAGAAAATCTTCTTTTTCCTTATCGTCTCTCCAGTCCAGTCCCTTGTCTTCTGGGTTGTGCAACCCTTCCAGCAGCTTGGAGGCTGAGCCCACATCGCTTTGATGATGCTGGGGTATAAATACCACTGGCACCACCCACAGGCACCAGTAATCTCAGCCTCCAAGCAGCTGGAGGGTCCCAGTAAGCCAAGGGCTTACTGGAGATTCTACCTTTCCCTAATTTATTTTACTATTTATTTTACTATTTACTTTATTTCCCTCGGGATTTATTTTCTTTCCTTATCGTTCCTCCAGTTCAGTCCTCTACCTCTGGGTTGTCAATCTCCTCCTGCAGCTAGGAGACTGGTATGTCAGAATGATGACATCACTGGATATAGCCTGCTGCACTCCCACTTGCATCCCAGTGTAACCAGTCTCCTTGCAGCAAGAGGTCTTGACGAGCCTTAAGGAGAGGCTCTCTGGAGGAATGGATAAGGAGCCAGGAGGTTTTTAGGATAGATAAGTGGGTTGGAATTAGTTCCAGGCAGTGCCTCTTTAAAAAACAAAAAAAAAACAAAAAACAAAAAAAAAACCAGGAAGAAAGGCTTTCTTGATCCCTGCCTGTGCCAGTGCTGGGGTTTTCTTCCTGGGGGGGTTTCTGACTCAGGCCTTCGCGTTCCCCCCCCCCTCCCCCCGCTTGGCCCAGAAGTCTCACCTCCCTGAATTTACGGGGGTGAGCCCTTCTTTGACGGTGTGCATCGCGGAGCTAAAGTTCCTGTGCTCCGCGGGTAATCTGGTGGCTGTACATCACACAAGGTGCTTTAAGGGCCCGGGGTTCCAGGCGCTGACGGCGACGCTTTTGGGGAGCGTGGCAGACCGGACCGGTAAGTGCTTCACCAGCGTCCGGCTGCTCTTTTTGTCCAGGCTGCGCTGATACGGGTGAGCAGGGACGCCGCGGTGTTTTTGGCGCCCTTTTTCCTTCGTGGTTTGCACTCGCGGCGGCCATTTTCTGAGCCGTGATACAGCCACGTGGCAGCTAATCATCTCCCGTTTTCGGATCTGAGCACTGCTGCGTGTCCTTTTCTTTTGTTTTCTTTGATTTCTTTAGTTTTCTTTTGGTTTCTTTGGTTTGATTTCTTTCTGGTGGGCCTTATTTCTTTCCTGTGTGGCTTCAGCCTTTTAGTCAGCCCTTCGTGTTCAGGGGGTGGGGGCTGCAGGGGTTCATTTTTTTTTTTTGGGTGCTAGTTCATTGACAAAAACAAAACAAAACATAAAACAGGTAGCATACGTCCCAGCCAGAGCCTGCCCAGTCACAGGGTCAGACGTTTGCATTAGCCCCGGGGGACGTGTTGGTTCTCTCCTTATGGCTGCCCGGCCTCAGTGCCTCGTGTGTGGCACTAGGAGGGGCACGGTCACTGACACCGGAGTGTGCAGGGGCTGTGCTGCCCTATCTTCAGTGGTGGAACTTCAAATGGAGGCCCACGAGTCCCTGGAGGCGCAGGGTGCACCAGCGGGGGTGAGAGCTGCTTCCCCGCAGATCTCGGCACAAGAGCCAGATTCGGAGGTGCTGGTGGGGCCCTCTGGTGAACCCTTGCCAACTCAGGCGTCCGGTCTCAGCGGCTTCAGTCCTGAGTTCTACTCATGCATCAGGCTTTTTGCCTGAGGCAGCAGGGCAAAGGGTCGTGCTCGGCATCTCCGGCGTCCCAGCCTCCGCAGTTAGTGGCGGAAGGAGTGGCGGGCGCGGATTTGCCGGCACCGAAGCGAGCGAAACTTGCAGACCAGGTGGAGGGCACCTGGCTGGAAGCCCCAGATCCGGAGTGGGATCCTGAGGAGGGCTCGCAGGACCCTGGAGGAAGGTGAGATCCCGGAGCCCGAGGATCAAGCGAAGATCATTCGGGTGTTCCGCAGAGAGGAGTTGGCTGCTTTGATTTCAGAGACATTGCAGATGCTGAACCTTGCTCCGCCAGCGGCGGTGGAAGACGACGTGGAGGATCCTGTCATCCAAGCGGTTCGGCAGACACAGGTGGTGTTTCTGGTGCACCGGGTGGTCGAGAAGATGATTCAAGACGAATGGGATAAGCCGGAAGCAGGGCTTCGGGGCATTCGAACTCTGAATAGGTTATATCTTTTGGCGGATTCAGCTAAAGACAGATTCCGGGCTCCGCGCATAGACGCGGTGGTGTCCACTGTTACAAAAAAGACAACCATTCCCGTTGAAGGGAGTGCGGCTTTGAAGGATGCCCAGGACCGTAAAGTTGATGGTCTACTTAAGCAGGCTTTTGAAGCGGATTCTCTTTTGCTGCAGGCCTCCATCTGCGGAGCCTGGGTAGCCAGAGCGTGTTTGCGCTGGGCCCAGCGGCTGCGCCAATCCTTAATTAGGGCGCTGGCCAACAGCACGGGGTTGGTGGTGGTTGCCCGTCACTCCTTGTGGCTGAGCAATTGGGCCGCGGACGGCCCTTCTAAATCCCGTCTCAGCAAGCTTCCTTTTAAGGGAGGTTTGCTATTTGGGGAAGATTTGGATAAGTTGGTGAAGGACCTGGGTGAGTCTAAGGCGGATCGGCTGCCCGAGGACAAACCGAAACAGGTCAAGTCTGGCCAGGGCGTTTGGGGTCAGTTTCGGGATTTCAGAAGATTCCGTTCAACGCGACCCGGTGCCTTCCAGAGAGGGCGGTTTTTCTCTAGAGGCCAGGGCTTTCGGGGGTTTTGGGGAGCGAGTAGAGGCTTTTCTTCCAACCCGGCGTCCACTTCCCGTAAGATCCAATGAGGCGAGGCGGGTCCCGGCAGAGGAGCCTCCCATAGGCGGTCGGCTTCGGGGGTTTCTTTCCGCCTGGACCCACATCACCTCAGACCAATGGGTGTTGGAAATCATTCAACACGGATACGCGCTGGAGCTGGCCCGGCCCATGCGGGACTCCTTTGTCATGTCTCCTTGCCAGGGTCCCGCGAAGACGGCGGCGGTTCGCGAAACCTTGGAAAGGCTCATTTGCTTGGGAGCCGTGGTGGAAGTTCCAAAAGCCGATTACGGCATGGGTCGCTACTCCATTTATTTCGTGGTGCCCAAAAAGGGCGGACAATTGCGACCCATCCTCGACCTGAAAGCGGTGAACCGGTGCTTGCGGGTGCTGCACTTTCGGATGGAAACGTTGAGGTCAGTCATTGTAGTGGTGCGGCGCGGAGAATTTTTGACGTCTCTAGACCTGTTGGAGGCGTATTTGCACATTCCCATTCGAGAAGCTTACCAGCGCTTCCTGCGGTTCGCCCTCCCCTGGGGCCACTACCAGTTTCAGGCATTGCTGTTCGGCCTGGCGACGGCACCGCGGACCTTCACCAAAATTATGGTGGTGGTTGCGGCGGCGTTGCGCAAAGAAGGTATTCTGGTCCACCCTTACCTAGACGATTGGTTGATTCTAGCCAAGTCCGCGGAGGAAAGTCTCCAGGTGACGGGCAGGGTGGTGCAGTTTTTGCAAGACCTGGGTTGGGTGGTCAACCCGGCCAAGAGCCGTTTACAGCCCACTCAGGACCTCGAATACTTGGGAGTCTGGTTCGATACCTACAAGGGGCAAGTGTTCCTGCCGCGCAAACGGGCCGAAGGTTTGTGGACTCTGGTGCGGCAGTTCCTATCGGTGTCGGCGCCATCGGCGTGGGATTATCTCCGGGTGCTGGGCACCATGGCGGCAACGTTGGAGGTGGTGCCTTGGGCCAGGTTTCATATGCGGCCTTTCCAGAGAGCGCTGCTCCGCCGTTGGTCGCATCAGAGCGATTCGTTGAGCACGCGTCTCCCTTGCCCGTGCAAAGTTCGGCAGTCCCTTCGTTGGTGGCTTCGCCCCTCGTTGCTGGCGGGCGGTTTGCCACTGGAGCAGCCGGAATGGCTGCCGTTGCTGACGGATGCCAGTCTGGTGGGCTGGGGAGCCCACTGCGGGAGTCAGTTTGCGCAGGGGCTTTGGACTCCCCTGGAGGCCTCGTGGGCAATCAATCGCTTCAAGCAGTGTTCCGGGCCCTTCAGGCGTTCGAGGGCTTGGTGCGCGGTCAGCCCGTGCGGGTTCTCTCCGACAACTCGGCGACGGTGGCGTACATCAACCACCAGGGCGGCACCGGGAGTGCCGTGATGGAGGCAGAGGCCGACGCGTTGTTTGCGTGGGTAGAGCTTCGCTTGTCCGCGATCTCGGCAGCGCACATTGCCGGCAAAGACAATGTCACCACGGACTTCCTCAGCAGAGTGCATGTGGATGCAGGGGAGTGAGAGCTGCATCCCGCGGTTTTCCGCCAGATAGTCTGGCGCTGGGGGACTCCGGTCATGGATCTCATGGCGACCTTTCAGTCGGCCAAAGTCGGCCGTTTCTTCAGCAGACGGCGGGAAAGGATGCGGAGGGCATCGACGCCTTGCTTCATCGGTGGCCATCGGACGGCCTCCTCTATGTCTTTCCACCCTGGGCGCTGATAGGCCGGGTGGTTCAGAAGATCGGGGCGCATGCAGGGAAAGTGCTGTTGGTGGCACCCGATTGGCCGAGGCGTCCCTGGTACGCGGATCTGATACGTCTCTTGGACGGAGAGCCTTGGTGGCTGCCGGCGAGGTCGGATCTGTTGCTCCAAAGGCCCCTGCTCATGCCTCAAGTGGATCGGTTCTCGCTTACGGTATGGCCCTTGAGAGGGCTAAACTCATGAAGAAAGGCTACTTGTCGGCGGTTGTGGCAACTTTACTTCGGGCGCGTAAGCATTCGACCTCTTTGGCGTATGTGCGGGTCTGGCATGTCTTTGAGGATTGGTGTTCACGGCGTCAGGTTAGGGCAGGCTCGGCTTCGATCCCGTTGGTCTTGGAATTTCTGCAGAACAGCTTTGACAAAGGTCTTGCTGCCAGTTCCTTGCGCGTCCAATTGGCAGTCCTTTCCTGTTATCGGGGCAAGATCAATGGCGTGCCTTTGGGGGCTCATCCTGACATCGGTCGTTTTCTGAAGGCGGTCGCTCGGGTATGCCCGGCGCGCAGGATGTGCGTTCCCCCGTGGGACCTGAATCTCGTTCTCACAGCCTTAGCCGAGCCCCCCTTTGAGCCCTTGCGTCGTGCGTCCGTGAAAGATTTGATGCTCAAGACGGTGTTCCTTGTGGCGATTTGTTCCGCGTGAAGAGTTTCGGAACTGCAGGCATTGTCTTGCCGGGAACCCTTCCTGTCTTTTTCTAGAGAAAAGGTGGTCTTGCGTTCGGTCCCGTCCTTTCTGCCTAAGGTGGTATCTCCCTTTCATGTGAACCAGGCAGTGTGTTTGCCCGTTCTGGGGTCTTTGGGGGGCGGCGACTCGGATAGCGGTCTTCGGCGTCTCGACGTGAAGAGAACCTTGCGTCAGTATTTGAGAGTCACGGAGGCCTGCCGCAGGTCAGAGCAGTTGTTTGTTCTGTACGGCGTTGTTCGCAAGGGTGAGGCAGCGGCTAAGGCGTCCATCGCCCGCTGGCTTAAAGAAGCGATTGCGTCCGCTTATTTACTTCAGAGTCGTGTTGTGCCTATGGGGCTGAGAGCGCATTCCATCAGGATGCAGGCGTCGTCTTGGGCAGAGCATAGCTTGGTCCCCCCGGGGGACATTTGTAGGGCGGCGACTTGGTCGTCTCTGCATACGTTCAGCAAACATTACCGACTGGATGTTGCTGCGGCTTCGGATGCTTGTTTCGGCTCGGCTGTCTTATCTGCCGGCTGGAAGGGTCCCTCCCATTGATTACTGCTCTGGTACATCCCAGAGGTAGAGGACTGAACTGGAGGAACGATAAGGAAATGATAATTACACTTACCTGGTAATTGTAGTTCCTTGAGTGATGACAGTTCAGTCCTCCTTCCCGCCCGGAGGTGTCGAGGGGATTCCCGATGGGTGGCAGGCGGCAGATGGTTACAGGTGAGTCTGCATTTCTTCAATTCCTTTGTTTGTTCCCTTCTCGATGGCAAGGCAGGCGGTAAGAAAGCCTTGTCGGAAGGGGTGCATTACTTATAGTGAAGATGTTATGTTTAGCTACTTATTTGTTGCTCCTTTGAGTCTGCTTTGTTATAGTTCACACTGAGATGCAAGTGGGAGTGCAGCAGGCTATATCCAGTGATGTTATCATTCTGACATACCAGTCTCCTAGTTGCAGGAGGAGATTGACAACCCAGAGGTAGAGGACTGAACTGTCGTCACTCAAGGAATTACAATTACCAGGTAAGTGTAATTATCATTTATTTCTTTATTTTTAGGGCTCTGTGCCTTTAAGAAGTCCTGAATCCTTCCCCCTTCCTCCCCCCCCCTCCCTCTTCTGGCCTTGCTCCTCACTCTCTCTATTCTCGCTAGCAGAACGGAGGAAGCTTTAAAAAGACCGCGGGGGAAAAAGAAAAAAGGAAAGTTTCTTCCCTCGCGTGGGATCTCTGCCGCCTCGCGCCGAAGCCCGCAGAAAGGCTGAGCGCTTGAGGCGGCGCCGCGGCCTCCCAGACTGTCTTCTGTCTCGCGCCGAAGCCCGCGGAGGGGCTGAGCGTTGGAGGCAGTCCCAGGCCCGAAAACACGTTTAAACCCTCGCGCCGAGGTCCGCGGAGTGCTTGAGGCAGTCCCGGAGCCGAAAACGGGTGTAAAGACACTGTTTTTCAGCACAGAGGGGTCTGAGTGCAGGCCGAGGGCTCCGGTAAGGTTTCTTTGCTTCCAGGCAGTTTCCACGTGGCCGAGGCCTACACACACGTGGAAAACCAGCTGGTTCTCTTACAACGGTGTTCAGAGGGGGAGAGGAGCAGACAAACAGCAAGTATTTGTCTGTACTTATTGTCCCAACGATCTTTTAATTTAATTTAGCTTAATTTTATTTTATTTTAGTTTAAGTTAAATTTTCTCTTCCAAGTTATAGTTTGCCTTAAATTTGCACCAATTGTATGGGATTGTGAATTTTATTGCTTTATTTTCTTTATTTCTTCATTCCAAGTGTTTCTCCTGCTTAAACTAAGTTGGCCCAAACATGCCCAGCAAGGCACGGTGCCCAGCCTGTGGTACTAGGAGGGGCACAGCATCGGATCCAGGGTTCTGCAGGGGTTGCACTGCAGAGGCTGTATCCATGGAGCAAGAGATCCAGTTGGCTATGTCCCAGGAATCCCAGGGGGCAGCGGACCCTGGGGAGGTTGGGGGGTAATACCCCTCCTCGCCGCTTCCTCCTGGGGATGTACCCGGAACCTCTCTGCCCCCTCCTCCCCCCACTGTCTCTGGGGAGGGAAGGGCAGGGGAACTCTTCTCGCCGGAATTCGTCCTCCTGCTTCACAAAGCATATTGCATGCGCCAGCAGGGGGTGGTAGGATCCGGGGTGGCTCAGGCAAATTTACCCCCCAAAAGAGCGAGGGTTGAGATGCAAGATTCGGACCTCTCTTCTAAGCGCACCAGACTGGGAGAGGAATGTTCTGGACCTCTGGGGAGAGGAGGCCTCGGACAAGGAGGTAGGAGAAGATGAAGACAAGCTCGAAGAGGGAGAGATCCCGGAAGAGGATCATGCCCGAATAGTGCGGGTATTTCGTCGGGAGGAACTCGCTGCATTGATCTCTGAGTCGCTGAAGGTTCTCAATATAGCGGCGGAGAAGACGGCAGAGGAGGACCCCTTGGAGGATCCCCTGATCCAAGCCGTCAGGAACTCGCAAAGGGTCTTCCCAGTGCACAGGGTGGTGCGACAGATGATTCAAGAGGAATGGGATCAACCAGAATCCAGTCTGAGAGGGGTGCGGTCTATGTCTCGTCTATACCCATTATCGGACTCAGACAAGGAACTGCTGAAGTCTTCTAAAGTAGATGCCACAGTCTCAGCATTCACAAAAAAGACTACTATTCCAGTTGAGGGCAGTGCGGCCTTGAAGGATGCCCAAGACAGGAAGTTAGACACGTTGCTGAAGCAAGCCTTTGATGTTAGTGCCCTCGCCTTGCAGGCTTCGGTGTCAGGAGCCTGGGTATCGAGGGCCTGTCTGAGATGGGCCCAACAACTGCAGCTAGCGGATAGCCTGGCAGGCAGCGCGCAGGAGGATGCAGCCTGAATGGAATCCGGAGCAGCCTTCTTGGCGGATAGTCAGTACGACCTTATCAGGAGCTTAGCGAAGAATATGGCCTCGGTGGTGGCAGCTCGACGATATTTGTGGTTGTGCAATTGGGCGGAGGGCGCCTCCTCTAAAGCGCGCCTGAGCCGACTCCCCTTCAAGGGGAAGCTACTTTTTGGTGAAGATTTGGAAAAGCTAGTGAAGGATCTAGGCGAGTCTAAGGGAGGTAGGCTTCCGGAGGACAGACCTAAGCAAAGCTGTCCGCCAGCTCCCCCCAGGAGTCAGACAAGGGACTTCCGCAGATTTTGACAGTCCAGGTCTAACCTCTTCTCTCGGGGCCGTTATTCCTCTAGAGGACAAGGTTTCAGGGGGTTTCGCGGAGCGGGTAGAGATTTGGGGCCTCTTCCTCCTCTACGGGTGCCAGAAAACCGCAATGAAGCAACAGGGGTCCGGGAGGAATTCTGTCCGGTGGGGGGTCGGTTAAGGTTTTTTCTTTCCGCCTGGACCCGAGTCACATCCGATCAATGGGTTCTGGAAGTGATCCGAGAGGGCTATGCTCTCGAATTCGCGGAACAAGTGAAACCATCCTTTGTGCAGTCCCCTTGCGGATCACCAGCGAAGAAAGCAGCGATAGAAGACACTCTTACAAGACTTATAGCGCTCGGGGCAGTGGTTCCCGTTCCCGAAGACCAACGCGGCTCGGGTCGATACTCCATTTATTTCGTGGTACCGAAGAAAGAAGGAACCTTTCGGCCGATCCTGGACCTGAAACACATCAATTGCTGTCTCAGGGTACCCCACTTCCAAATGGAAACCCTGAAATCGGTGATTGTGGCCGTTCGGCGGGGGGAGTTCCTTACTTCCTTAGATCTGACAGAAGCTTATTTGCATATCCCTGTCCGGAAGGCTCATCAGCGATTTCTGAGATTCGCAGTCCCAAGAGGGCACTTTCAGTTCCAGGCTCTACCCTTCGGGTTAGGAACAGCTCCTCATACGTTCACCAAGGTTATGGTGGTGGTGGCGGCAGCGCTGCGAAAAGAAGGAATTCTAGTGCATCCCTACCTGGATGACTGGCTGATTCGGGCAAAGACAGAAGCAGAAAGTTGCAAGTCAACGGCCAGAGTAATAGCAGTCCTCGAGGATCTGGGGTGGGTCATCAATCTAGCAAAAAGCAGATTGATACCCACGCAGGAGATCGAGTACCTAGGGGCAAGGCTCGACACAAGCAGGGGCAAGGTGTTTCTCCCAAAACAGAGGTCGGTCGCCCTAAGAGTCCTCTTGGCGCAATTCCTCGCCAGGCGGAACCCTTCGGCCTGGCATTACCTCCAGGTGCTGGGAACCATGGCGGCATCGTTAGAGGTGGTACCGTGGGCCAGAGCACATATGCGGCCGCTCCAACGGGCATTGTTACGGCACTGGTCCCATCAACATCATTCTTTGTCCAAGCGGCTCCCCTGTCCCCTCCAGACCAGGAAGGCTCTTCAGTGGTGGCTCTGCCCAGGGAACCTAGATCGCGGAATGCCTCTCGAGACTCCTCTGTGGGTACAGCTGACCACGGACGCAAGTCTAACCGGCTGGAGGGTGCATTGCGAGGGACAGTTCGCTCAGGGCAGTTTGTCTCCGAGGGAGTCCCAGTGGTCCATCAACAGACTAGAATTGCGGGCAGTGAGCTTGGCTCTCAGAGCACTCAAGCCTTTTGTTCATCAAAGAGCTGTTCGGGTTCTCTCCGATAACGTTACGACAGTGGCCTACATAAACCGCCAAGGGGGAACAAGCAGCCCGGCCTTAGAGGAAGAGGCCGACAGCCTGTTACAGTGGGCAGAACACCATTTGTCAGCGCTATCGCCACAGCACGTGGCCGGGATAGACAATATCACGGCCAATTACCTGAGCAGATACACGATAGACCACGGAGAGTGGGAACTGGCTCAGGAGGTCTTCGAGCAAGTGGTAGCCCGCTGGGGGCCTCCAGTCATGGATCTCATGGCTCGTTGGCAATCAGCCAAGGCAAGTCGATTTTTCAGTCGCAGGAAAGAAAGGATGTCGGAAGGCCTGGACGCTCTGGTTCAGGAGTGGCCTTCGGAGGGCCTTCTATATGTTTTTTCCGCCCTGGGCTCTCATAGGGAGAGTCATCCAGAGGGTGGAAGCCCACCAAGGGCTGGTAGTCCTCATAGCCCCGGACTGGCCACGGCGCCCATGGTACATGGATTTGGTGAGACTAACGGTCGACCGACCGTGGCGGTTACCCTGCAGGAACGACCTGTTGCGGCAGGGGCCAGTGCGGATGCCTCACGTGGATCGATTCTTGCTTACGGCTTGGCTATTGAAAGGGCTCGGCTCAGGAAGCGAGGTTATTCAGGATCGGTGATTTCGACTTTGTTGAGCGTGCGGAAGCGTTCAACCTGCCTCTCCTACGTGAGGGTTTGGTGGATATTTGAAGCATGGTGCGAGGAACAACGTAGGAGACCCTTCTCAACTTCCGTTCCGGAAATCCTGGAGTTTTTACAAGCTGGATTCGAGAAGAGCTTAGCGGCGAGTTCTCTTCGGGTACAGCTAGCAGCCATCTCGTGTTACCAGGGTAAGGTCAAGGGGAAAGCCTTAGGAGAACACGCAGACATTAGCAGGTTCCTGTGAGCGGTTAGGCGGCTACGGCCTCAACAGAGGTCAGTAATTCCTCCATGGGATCTTAACCTCGTGTTGAAGGCGTTAACCGGGGAGCCCTTTGAACCAGGGGGAAAGGCTTCCCTGAAGGATTTAACCCTGAAAACAGTATTTCTAGTGGCTATCTGTTCGGCCAGGCGTGTCTCCGAACTACAAGCTCTTTCGGCTCGCCCGCCCTTTCTTTCCTTCTTTAAGGACAGGGTAGTCTTGCGGACAGTCCCTTCCTTTTTGCCTAAGGTTATTTTGCCCTTTCACGTGAACCAGGTTGTATCTCTTCCATCTTTGTCCGGGAAAGGAAAGACTGGGGGAGAAGAGGGTCTTCGGAGCCTGGACGTGCGTAGAGCACGGAAACGTTATCTGGCTCGTACGGCCTCCTTTCGGAAGTCCGAACGCGTATTCATCCAGTTCGGGGGCCCGCACAAAGGGGAAGCTGCAGCCAAGTCTTCCATCTCTAGGTGGGTCAGGGAGACTATTGTTTCTGCCTATATTCTCAAGGGGAAACAGGTCCCGGCGGGCCTTAGAGCGCATTCAACTAGGGCCCAGGCAACGTCTTGGGCAGAACATAGCTTGGTTCCTCCACAGGACATTTGCAGAGCGGCGACTTGGTCGTCACTGCATACCTTTGTCAAGCACTACAGGCTAGATGTTCAGGCAGCGGCGGATGCTAATTTCGGAGAGGCTGTACTTCGGTCCGGGATGGCGGACCCCTCCCAGATTTGAACTGCTCTGTTACATCCCAGAAGACAAGGGACTGGACTGGAGAGACGATAAGGAAGAAGTAATTAGTCCTTACCTGCTAATTAGTGTTCCTGAAGGAACTCCAGTCCAGTCCCTGATCCCTCCCAGTTTTTTCTTCAGTGGTAGAATTACTTCATGAAGGGAGAAATCCGGACTGAAGACAGGAAGCAAAGAGGAGTTCAAGGCGTCTCTGCGAGGTCTCTTGAACACCGCGTCCGATTAAGCCGGAAGCCGGTGGAGTTGCTAGGGGTGGGGGGGGGGGGGGGCGAGCGTGGGGTTAGGTAAGCCTCCTCCTTTCTGCCTCCTCCTTCTCCTTCCTCCTCCTCCCTCTCCTCGCTCCCATCTTCCCTGCGATAGATTTTAAAAGAAAAAAAAAAAGGGAACTTTGGTTTGATTGGTTATATGTTTATGAAGTTATGGTTACGTTACTTTCATCCGATCAGTCTGCTTTTTCAATAGATTACTGGTGCCTGTGGGTGGTGCCAGTGGTATTTATACCCCAGCATCATCAAAGCAATGTGGGCTCAGCCTCCAAGCTGCTGGAAGGGTTGCACAACCCAGAAGACAAGGGACTGGACTGGAGTTCCTTCAGGAACACTAATTAGCAGGTAAGGACTAATTACTTCTTTGTGGTCGTGTCTGCCTTCCCATCGACACCTATACCGGTACCATTGGTGCCTTCTTTCTTTTCTTTAAAAAAAAAACAAAAAAACAAAACTTCTTTTTTGAGGGTCTGTCCCCTCTTGGTGCTAAGTGCCATTTTGGGCACTAGGCCCTCTTTTCTTCCAAAATGGAGACACTATCTAGTGATTTCAAAAAATGTTCAAAATGTAGCAGTACCATTTCTGCTACAGACACCCATGATTAGTGTCTTAAATATTTAGGTCCTGACCATTTACCATCTGAGTGTCTCCTTTGTAGAAAGATGACCAAGAGAGGCCTGCAGAACAGAGCTGTAAAACTCAGCACCCTCTTTGCCTCAGATGCAATGTCCATTGCATTGACATCATCCAGGGCTTCATCTTCCTCTCATGCATCTCAGGTCCTCAAAGGGTAGATCTCCTTCTAAGCATCGAGATGCTACTAGCGTTGCCCTCGAGGAAAATACACCGGCCAAACAGCCCCGGCGGGAGGCCCTTGCCTCCAAAGCATTAACGGGGCTCCAGGATGTTCCCGAATCTTCCACCTCTGGAGAACTCTTGGTGCCATGTTCTGGTGTTGTGGCCTGCTCCTCTGGTACCAACACCCAGACATCAGCAGGCTCTATGGATCAATGTATTCTGGCCATCGAGTACAGTCTTGCGGCATTCTTAGCAGCTTCGGTACTGCTAAGGCTGCTACACTCTGTTTTGCAGTCATTGACTGATGCGCCTCTGTCCATGCTTCCTCCCATGCTGGCTCTTGAATTGACTTCCGGTATCGAGGGTCCGGTATCAAGGCAGTCTGATGCCGACTTCGATCGGTACCGGTGTCAAGCAATATGAGAACATCCGGCATGTAGATACTTTGAGTCCTCCAATTCAGATGATTCCGAGGACTCTGTCAGTATTGGAGTGGTTCTCCCGGAGGATCCCTCTCCTTCACCACAATGTTGGATGTCTCCTTTGGAGGACATGTCCTTTCAGGACTTCATACGTGATGTGGCCTGGGGACTCTCGATTACCGTGACCCCGGAGAAGGAACCGAGAGCTGAAGAATTAGAAATTCTTCAGTATCCAGCAGCACCTAAGGAGGCTGCTACCCTTCCCATTTGCCGAATCTTGCATGACCTCATGCTAAGGATATGGGAAACGCCTTTAACGGTGTCTCCACACTCTTGGAGACTCTATACAATGTACCAAGTTCCATAATGTCCTGGTTTTCAGAAAACTCAATTACCACGCCATTCTATGGTAGTGGAATACGCAATGCATAGAATCAAGAGTGCTAAGATGCATTTTTCCAACCCTCCAGGTCATGAAGTGAGGACACTCAATGCCTTCGAGCGTTGATGCTTTCAGTCCTCGATGCTATCGGCCAAAATAAGTTCTTAAATACTTTATATGGGTATGTTTCTTTGGGAAGTTACAAGAGTTTTGGAACTCGTGGCTCCACTTCTCCCCGATGACAAGAAGGCCAATTTCCTCACTCTAGTCAAACATGCCCAGAATGTGTCTAAGTTCATGAACCGTGCAATCTTTGATTGCTTTGAGTGCATTAGCAGAACTTCTGCTATCTCCATCAGTGAACGTCGCATTGCCTGGTTACAAGCATCTGACAAGCTGGGAAATATTCCTTGCACAGGAGAAAACCTCTTTGGCAAGGATTGGCCGGACAAAGCTGCTCAGCTTGAGTCCGAAAACACCACCTTGAACAGACTATCAAGGACCACTGCCAACCCAGCTAAGAAAAAGACAGTTATGAAACCCTTTTTCAACAGGAAAAAGAAATTCTATCCATCTTACACCCAAGCTGTCCACTGCCCAGTTCATGCTCCTCAAAAGGGGCAGCAGCAACCCAAAGAACAGAGGAAGGCACAAGTCCCCAGAGCTCAACCAGCTCAGCAGACACAGCCTCCTCAGGGGCTTTGACTCCTTCCTAGAGAACCTAGTTATCCTACCTCTAAAGGGTCCAGAGCCTCTCACCATTCCTGGGAGACTCTGTCATTTTGCCGAAAGGTGGCAACAGATAACATCAGAGCAGTGGACTCTCTCCATTGTAACAGAGGGGTACAAACTCCATTTCCACAGTATGCCCCCTCCCACCATCACAAGACAGTTCAATTCTCGGGGTCCCTTCACCACCTCTTGAGTCAAGAGGTCACCTCACTACTTGCTCAAGGAGCAATAGAAGAGGTACCTATGTCCCAACAAGGCATGGGATTCTACTCCCCCTACTTTCTCATTCCAAAGAAGACAAGGGGATACAGGCCCATATTGGACCTCAGAGAATTGAACAAGTATCTTTTCTGAGAAAAATTCAAGATGATCTCTCTCGGAACACTTCTTCCTTACATTCAGAGTCAGGATTGGCTATGTTCTCTAGATCTAAAGGATGCATATACACATATCCTCATTCATACAGATCACAGGAGGTTTCTTCAATTCCTCTTTCAGGGAAGACATTATCAGAACAGGGTTCTACCCTTTGGACTGGCTTCTGCCCCAAGAGTCTTCACAAAATGCTTGGCAGTAGTAGCAGCATTCTTGAGAACTATGGGGATAATCGTCTTCCCCTACTTAGATGACTGGCTCATCCGAGCATCAACAGCTCCAGAAGCCAATTCCGCTCTCTCCTGTACAATGCAAATCCTGCAGTACCTGGGACTGGTCATAAACCTCCCACAATCTCATCTCGCCCCTTCTCAGTCCCTAGAATTCATAGGGGCTCTTCTCGACACAAGCAGTCAAAGGCTTTCCTGCCACAGCCACCTTGTGCTCGAATACTCCAGCTGGCCTCTCAAGCAGCTATGAAAACTTTTCTAACTGCTCGAGAAATGCTTCAGCTGCTGGGGCATATGGCATCCACTGTTCATGTGGTTCCCTATGCTTGCCTACACATGCAGGCAGCTCAGTGGACCCTAATCTCTCAGTGGACACAGGCGTCGGGCTGCCTGGGGAACAAAATTAGAAACTCAACACACCTCATTTCGTCCCTACAGTGGTGGCAATCACTGAAAAACCTTCTCGTAGGGTCTCCTTTTCAGCAGCCACTACACCAAGCCACTTTGACGACAGATGCGTCCAAGTTAGGTTGGGGGCTCACTTGGACAGTGTCTCCACTCATAGTCTCTGGACCGAGTAAGAGGCTTGTCTTCACATAAACCTCCTGGAACTCAGAGCCATCTTCTAAGCTCTTCAAGTATTTCAGGACTGCCTAAGTTACAAGGCGGTTCTTATCCAGACCGTCAATCAAGTAGCCATGTTCTGTGTGAACAAGCAGGGTGGGACGGGTTCAGCTGATGTTTAATTGTCAGCGTTTTGTGGCAGTTGATGAAAATTCGTGATGACAGCACTTGAAACAGGGAGCCAGTCCCGAAACGTGCACGTTGTGCGAGGCATTTTGAAACCCGCATTCAAGCGACAGAGCCCAGTTGCTGAATAATCCTGCCTGCGACAGAATCGAGTTTAAGAAACCGTACTTCTGATAAAGTTAAGTAGTTGTTTAATCCTACTTTTAAGTTTTTGATTAAAAGGGATGTGACTGAGTGGAGAGCACAGGTTAAAGTGTGTGCCCTCTTCAGGGACATCCGACAAAAATATATACAAAAAAAAAATGTTTAGGGGGTAATTCTGGTGAATTTTTGGATAGTATATTTATTTATCACTAATTTGGGGCTTTTTTGGTAGAGATTTACTTTTTGTCCCTAAGTTGTAATGGCTACAGACATATTCGCCTTTACAGAGGAACATTTGGACACTTTACGTAAAAGACCCACTTTGTTTGATGTCACAGATGAAGGAACATCCATTGGAGAGGGTTCATCAGTCTCTGACTTAAAAGCGCTTCGTAAGCGATTGATCAGGTTACAGCTTCATGGGGCATCGATGACCCGGTATTTAAAGACTCGAATAATTCCACGGGGTTTGAGGATGACTCGGGCCCCAAAGATGTTTGTTTCTGACAATGATTTTGTATTAAAATGGAATCAAATTTCTAACAAATGCAGTTTTGATCTAATAGCATTGATTTTGGAGTGTACACTTCAGGAGGAGGAGGTGGTTAGCAAACAAATTGAGGAAACAAAAACAAGCCTTAAGACAGCTCTAGAAGAGGATGTTTATCAAGTTAAGATTGATGATGTGGACTGTCAGATAAAAGGTTTCTTTGAATACTTAAAATCTTTGAAACAAAGGAAAGTTTCACGAGATAAAACGGATTATGACAATGAACAAGTATATTATTGGATGTATGCCCAACCTGAGGCCTGGCAATCTACTTCCGGTGACACTGCAATGACTTAAAGGCACACATTGCATTTTTTGCCCAACCTGAAGATAATGGTCAAAAACGCGTAACTTTTGATTTTTCTTCGGAAGATACCGAGGACAGTGGTGGGGCGTTGGATACGTCCAAATCTTCCAAAACGTCTCAGGTTTTTCGGCGGGGCTACGGGAGAGGTGGTCGAACACGGAGAAATTATCAAGTCAAGGGGTGGGAACCCCCAGTGACACGACAGCGTGCTCGCCGTCAACTGAACATAAGAACATAAGATATGCCATACTGGGTCAGACCAAGGTCCATCAAGCCCAGTATTCTGTTTCCAACAGTGGCCAATCTAGGTCATATGTACCTAGCAGTTTCCCCAAGAGACACAAGTCAAGCATTGATATCTTCGGTCACTTCTTAATAATGGTTTATGGACCTTTCCTCCAGGAACTTGTCCAAACCTTTTTTAAACCCAGCTACACTAACAGCCTTTACTACATCCTCCGGTAACAAATTCCAGAGTTTGATTACACGTAGAGTGAAAAAATATTTTATTTTATTAGTATTAAATAGTTTACCCTGTAGCTTCATTGCATGTCCCCTAGTCTTTCTATATTCTGATAACGTAAACAATCGATCTACGTTTACCCGTTCCACTCCGTTCATTAATTTATAGACTTCTATCATATCTCCCCTCAGCTGTCTCTTTTCCAGGTTAAAGAGCCCTAACCTTTTTAGCCTTTCCTCATAGGAGTATCCTTCCATCCCCTTTACCATTTTGGTGGCTCTTCTCTGAACCTTTTCTAAAATCGCTATATCCTTTTTAAGATACGGTGACCAGAATTGCACACAATATTCAAGGTGCGGTCTCACCATGGAACGATATAGAGGCATTATAATATCTTTTGTTTTATTTTCCATTCCTTTCCTTATCATACCTAGCATTCTATTTGCTCTCTTGGCTGCCGCTGCACACTGGGCCGAGGGTTTTAACATGGTATCCACAATGACGCCTAAATCTTTTTCCTGGGTGGTGGTTCCTAATGTGGAACCTTGCATCGTGTAACCATAGTTTCGGTTGTTCTTCCCTAGGTGCATAACCTTGCACTTGTCCACATTAAATTTCATCTGCCATTTTGATGCCCAGTCTTCCAATTTATCAAGATCCTCTTGCAATTTTTCACAATCCTCTTGGGTTTTAACAACTTTAAATAGTTTTGTGTCATCTGCAAATTTGATAACCTCACTCGTTATTCCACTTTCCAGGTCATTTATGAATATGTCAAAAAGCAGCAGACCCAGCACAGATCCCTGGGGTACACCACTATTCACCTTTCTCCATTGGGAAAATTGGCCATTTAGCCCTACCCTCTGCTTTCTATCTTTTAACCAGTTCCTGATCCACAATAGTACATTGCCTCCTATCCCATGACTCTTTAGTTTTGCCAAAAGTCTCTGATGAGGGACCTTGTCAAAGGCTTTCTGAAAGTCCAGATACACAATATCAACCGACTCACCTTTGTCCACCTGTTTATTCACTCCTTCAAAAAAACAAAACAGATTAGTAAGACAAGATCTTCCTTGTCTAAAGCCATGTTGGCTGTCTCCCATTAGGTCGTGACTATCTGCATGCTGAGTAATTTTATTCTTTATGATGGTTTCTACCATTTTTCCCGGTACTGACATCAGGCTCACCGGTCTGTAGTTTCCCGGATCACCCCTGGAACCCTTTTTAAAAATTGGTGTTACATTGGCGATCCTCCAATCTTCAGGTATTAGAGATGATTTTAATGATAGTTCACAGATTACTAATAGCAGGTCTGCAATCTCATATTTCAGTTCTTTCAACACCCTTGGATGTATACCATCTGGCCCAGGTGATTTGCTACTCTTCAGTTTATCTAATAGTTGTAAGACATCTTCCCGATGTATCGATATTTCCTTCAATTCTTCCACACCTTTAAATACCACTTCAGTCATGGGTAACATCCCTACATCTTCCTCAGTAAAGACTGAAGCAAAGAATTCATTCAGTCTCTCCGCTATCGCCTTGTCGCCTCTTAGTGCTCCTTTAACCCCTTTATCATCTAATGGACCAACTGACTCTCACAGGTTTTTTGCTACAAATGTACTTGAAAAAGTCTTTATTTCGTGTTTTTGCTTCCGCAGCAAGCTTCTTCTCAAATTCTCTTTGCCTGCCTTATCAATGCCTTGCATTTGACTTGCCAGTGCTTGTGCTGTTTCCAGGTTTCGTCATTTGGCTCTTTTTTCCATTTCCTGAAAGATGCTTTTTTTGGCAACAACAGCCTCTCTGACCTCACCTTTAAACCATGCTGGCAGTTTTTTGGACTTCCTTCCACTTTTCTTAAAGCGTGGAATACAGCTGGTCTGGGCTTCCAAGATAGTATTTTTCAACAACATCCAAGCTTGATGTACGTCTTTAACCTTTGCAACTGCTCCTTTTAGTTTTTTCTTAACTGTTTTCCTCATTTTATCATAGTCTCCCTTTCGAAAGTTAAAAGGTAGTACTGTGGATTTCCTTACTATCCCTCCTCCACTAATTAAATCAAAGGCGATCATGCTATGATCACTATTGCCAAGTGGCCCCAACACCCTTATCTCTTGCACTAGATCTGGTGTTCCACTAAGGACTAGGTCTAATATGGCTTCCCCTCTGGTCAGTTCATGAACCAGCTGCTCCAAGAAGCAGTCATTTATTTCATCTAGGAACTTTATCTCCCTAGCATGTCCTGCTGTGACACTGACCCAGTCGATGCCGGGGTAATTGAAATCACCCATTATTATTACTGCACTGTAACCTTTGCTAGCTTCCTTAATTTCTTTGAGCATTTCATCATCCATTTGTTCATTCTGGCCAGGCGGACGATAGTACACCCCCACTGCCATCGCCTTCCCCTTTTTACATGGAATTTCAATCCATAGAGATTCTACAGCAAATTTTGTTTCTTGCAAAACTTTAATCCTTTCTGACTCAATGCCCTCTCTAACGTAGAGCGCAACCCCTCCACCAATTTGATCAGCTCTATCATTACGATATAGTTTGTACCCAGGTATCACAGTGTCCCACTGGTTGTCCTCCTTCCACCATGTCTCTGATATTCCAATCATATCTAACCTCTCGTTTAGTGCTATATATTCTAACTCTCCCATCTTGTTTTTTAGACTTCTAGCATTTGCATACAAGCATTTTTGAGACTATTTTATTCATATTAATTTGGCTATTGGTAGACATGGGTAATTTGGGATCTTTAAGCTCTGTCTGCTCCATACTCGAGGGCATTTGGGGTACTTTACTCTTTTTTGGAACCTCTCTGCTTTTTGTAGTATCCTTCAAGGATACATTCTTCCGAACCATGCGCTCTTGGGCGACTGTCGGCTTTCCCCTATTATCTAGTTTAAAAGCTGCTCTATCTCCTTTTTAAAGGTTAATGCCAGCAGCCTGGTTCCATCCCGGTTAAGGTGAAGCCCTTCCCTTCGGAAGAGCCCCTCCTTTCCCCAGAATGTTCCCCAGTTCCTAACAAATCCAAACCCCTCATCTCTGCACCATTGTCTCATCCACGCATTGAGACTCCGGAGCTCTGCCTGCCTTTTGGGTCCTGCGCGTGGAACGGGAAGCATTTCGGAGAATGCTACCCTGGAAGTTCTGGATTTCAACTTCCTACCTAAAAGCCTAAATTTAGCTTCCAGAACCTCCCTACCACATTTTCCTATGTCACTGGTACTGACATGTACCAAGACAGCAGACTCCTCCCCAGCACTATCTAAGACCTTATCTAGGTGGCTGACTCAATAGTGGTCAATCTTACGACTACCCCCTTACCCCAGATCAAGAGCGTTTGCTGAACCTTGGGCTTTCTTTTGTACCAACTGTTTGTCATGATCCTTTCAAAACACGTGTCTATTTATACAAATTATTTAGGAAGTTACGTGTGGTACACTACTTTTCGGACAAACCTGAGAATCCGGATGCTTCTGTGGTTTATCCTATTTCCACCTGGATACCACCAGATATACCGGATCCTTCTATCATAACATTTCAGAATTTGGTTCTTCGAGATCTAGACCATCTAGAGAGGAACATGCAACGCGACTGGTTGAACCTCAATTGAAAAGGTTGGGAAACTTTACGGCAGATCAGACAGGACACTACGTTAACAATACGTAGGGCAGATAAGGGAGGAACTATAGTGGTGCAGTCTACATTTGATTATCTGAATCTTCTGAAAGAGCATCTTTCTGACAACTTTATATATCGACATCTTCCATGTGATCCCACGGCTGAGTTACAACTTGAGATAAAATCTTTGCTAGGCACAGGACTGAAAAATGGATGGATTACTAAGAAAGAATAGAGGTTTTTGACACCTGCTTTCCCCAAAGTTCTGATTCTTTACTTGGTTCCAAAAATTCACAAGTCCTTAACCTCTCCTCCAGGAAGACCGATAGTTTCCTGTAGAGGATCTGTTCTTGAGCCACTGTCACAATTTTGTGATATTTTTCTACAAAAGGAAGCTGCACTAGTGAAATCATATGTACGGGATTCGACCCACTTTCTTCAACAACTGCTGGCATTGAACATCTCCACATGGGATTTCCAAATGGTCACACTTGATGTAACTGCCTTATATAGAAATATTAATCAAGTAGAAGCGCTGGAATTATTGTCGACATTATTCACTTTTGCACCTCCACGACTTCCCCGCAAATGTTTGTGTGATTTGATTACGTTAATTATTACGCGGAATTACTTTTTGTCTCAAGGGTCTTTCTATCAACAAATTTTTGGAACTGCGATGAGGGCATCAGTGGCACCATCTATTGCAACTCTATATATGGCAGATTTTGAGGAAAAGTATCTATATGGCTCTGGTCATTTCCAATATATTCCATTTTGGAAATGTTTTTACATGATATTTTTTTCCTTTGGACTGGCACACTTTCAGATTTACAAGAATTTCTGTGGTGGCTAAATAATATCAAGCCTAATTTGACCTTTACGGCACATATAGCGGAAAAAAGTATCGATTTTTTGGATATTACGGTATTTAAGGAGGAGGACTCTTTTCGGACCTCTTTGTATCGTAAACAAGTCCAACGTAACAGCTTTCTCAAATTTCAGAGTTTCCATCCGAGCCCATTAAGGAGGGGTCTCCCTTTTGGACAATTTCTGTGATTATGTCGCATTTGTTCATCTTTAGTGGATTTCAAAATCCAAGCAGCTGATTTGAGCAAGAGACACCTAGATGGGGGTTATCCGCTGAAAGTTATAAAGTTGGCATATTGCCGTGCCTTACATGTGCAAAGAGAATGGATATTAGGAGATCAAAGGACGGATAGCTCTGACAAAACATCTTCACAACCTTTTGTTGGTGTTTTAGCATATATGACATCAAGCACTGCTGTAGTGGACATTCTTAAAAACATTGGTCTGTTTTGGCGTTGCACCCATGTTTTCAAAAACCTTTCATGGTAGCTTTTACTCGTGGTGCTAATTTGGGAGATATAGTGGCCCGATCAACAGTGGTAGCAGGCAGATCCCCATTTCCACCTTTGCAGCATAATGGTCATACTATTTGTGGTTGTTGTACATATTGTGCTTCTTCATTAACGGGTTGCACATGGATACACCCTCTGACTGGTCAATCGATCAAACAACGATGGGAAACAGATTGTACTACATCATATGTGGTGTATGTTATACATTGTCCGTGCCCTCTTGTGTATGTGGGCAGGACAACATGTATGATTAAGATTCGTCTGGGGGAACATGCATCGCGTCTTCGGCAGAAAGATGAATCTGCCCCGATAGTAGAGCACTGTTTGTTATATAACCATGGTTTTCAAGATCTTCATTGGTCAATTCTTGACCATATTCCCTCTGATCCCAGAGGTGGTAATCGGACTGGTATGCTCCAGAAATGTGAACAAAGTTGGATATACCGGTTAAAGACAGTGTCCCCTATGGGTCTCAACAAAGAAGTTGATTGGTCCAGCCTCCTGTGATGTCATCCATGAGACTGAGAGGTTCCCTTGAATTAGTGGGATACCTCTATTGTTCTTATTGGTTGACGTTTTGATAGAAGGCAGAGAGTAGCCAATGAGAAGAATGTTGCCCTTTAAAGAATCAGCTGATGTTTGATTCTCAGCGTTTTGTGGCAGTTGATGAAAATTCGTGATGACAGCACTTGAAACAGGGAGCCAGTCCCGAAATGGGCACGTCGTGCGAGGCATTTTGAAACCCGCATTCAAGCGACAGAGCCCAGTTGCTGAATAATCCTGCCTGCGAAAAAATTGAGTTTAAGAAACGATACTTCTGATAAAGTTAAGTAGTTGTATAATCCTACTTTTGAGTTTTTGATTAAAAGGGATGTGACTGAGTGGAGAGCACAGGTTAAAGTGTGTGCCCTCTTCAGGGACATCCGACAAAAAGATATACAAAAAAAAAAATTTTTTAGGGGGTAATTTTGGTGATTTTTTGGATAGAATAAAACCTTACATCTCAAGTCGATGTACAAAAAAAGAAAATGTTAGCTAGCTATAGAAATAAATCAATACAAACAGAGTAAGATACACAATTATGCAAATACTATACAATAGTTTCTAACAAAAGTGAGGCTAAATCAAACCTGCATTTTTAAAGCCCCCAAAGCTGTAACAAAATCTATCGTAAAATTTCCAAACAGCTCAGTAAAATATAAGATTCTCCAGAGTGCCCTTCCCCCCAATGCCAAATGAATTCAAAATGTATACAAAGGTAAAACTAAACAGATGAATTTTCAAAGGCTTTCAGAATCAAAAACAATCCTTTACCAAGAAAAGTGAATTACAAAGAATCTGAGAAATACAGAAGACATCATATAATCAAAAAGCGTTAGCCTGGCACATAATTCTTGAGCTTCTCGTGTAAGTATTTTGGGCCCAACTCACACAAGGCTTTAAAAAAGAGTTAGAGGAGCTTAAATCTGAATCAAAACACCACAGGTAACCAATGGAAACTGTATAATATGGGGGGTGATCTGCATTCTAGTCTAGTAGGATTTCAGCTAAAAAATTAATCAGGCCGCAGTGTTCTGAATGATCTGTAAACTGTCAGTTCTTCAAAGACAGGTCGACAGAGTAAGCTGCAATAGTTGACCTATGATAAAAATAATAAACGTCACACTCTAATTGAGGGATATATAGGTAAGGTTTGAGTGTAATTGATACCAGGCCTTTTTAACCACAGAAGCAATATGAAGACTAAGATTCAGCAAAGCATTCAGAACTACACCTAAGTGCTTAACTCAAATCATAGAGTGCTCTCGAAAAGCGTGATCTATAGGTTTTAAGTACCAAAATACAGAGGATTCCTGACATTGAAGAAATGAGAGTTAAACTGTTGGCCTCTTTTTAGTTCATTATAGCTCTAGACAATTACTGACAGTCCTAACCTCAGCATTCCACTCCATCTGTCAGGTCATCCACGTGGCACCGCGGGTTAAATCCAAAAAATCAAGCGAGCAGTAGAGTTTGGGAGAGGAAGTAATTCTTTGCACAAAAGAAGAGTAGGGTCTGGAGATGATCATATCTGATTATCTCAGTAGCCAAACAGGTAAAAAAGGTGATAGCTCCCTCTGCACTTAGAAGAAGGCTTGGGTACATAGTGAGAGGAATAGCCAGCAAGAAAGAGGAGGTGAAAGTGCTTCTGTATAAGTGTCTCATGAGACCTTAATTGAAGTACTGTGGTCAATTCTGGAGACCTCACCTTCAAAAAGAATAAATAGGTAGATAAAGATGAGCCAGTTGATATATAGTGTATCTGGATTTTCAGAAAACCGTTGACAAGGTCCCTCATGAAAGACTCTTGGCAAAATTAAAAAGTCATAGGATAGGAGGCAGTGCACTTTTATGAATCGGGAACTGGTTAAACGATAGAAAGCAGAGACTAGGGCTAAATGGCCAATTTTCTCAATGGAGAAAAGTGAATAGTGGAGTACTCCAGGGATCTGTGCTGGGTCCACTGCTTTTTAACATATAAATGACCTGGAAATGGGAATAATGAGTGAGGTGATCAGATTTGTAGATGACACAAAATTATTCCAAGTTGTTAAAATACAAGAGGATTGTGAAAAATTGCAGGGGGACCTTGATAAATTGGAAGACTGGATGTCCAAATGGCAGATGAAATTTAATGTGGACAAGTGCAAAGTTATGCACTTAGGGAAGAAGAACCTAAATTACAGTTACACAATGAAAGGTTCCACATTAAGAACCACCAACCAGAAAAAGGATCTAGGTGTCATCGTGGATAATTATACCAAAATACTTTTAATGAACACACCGTCTCACACGACTTCTGTGTATAATTTTGGTTCATTGAAGCAAGGTTCCTTTCCTTTTTACCTTCCTCCCTTCCTCCCCCTTCCCTTTCCTGCCTCTCTCCCCTCCCCCTTCCACTTTAGGTTTTGTCTTGAGTATAGCATCTTTTAGTATGAATGGCTGTCACTAGTTTCTGCTAATTGCACAACTATTTCCATCACATTGTGCACTTTTGTTTATAATGCACATTCTATACTCACTGTATAGTTTGTTATTTATGTCTTTGCATGTTTTTTTTTCATTCATTAGGCACATCATAGTTTTCTTTACAGATTGATTCATGTTGCATTATTGACTTACATGCCTTTTAGGATTTTATATTTAATTAACCCTTCCCCTCCTTCCTCCTCCCCTTCCCCCATCCTTCTTCCCTCTCTCCTCACCCATCCTTTCATCCTTCCCCCCCCTTTACTCCCCTCTCCCCTCCTTAAATAAATTTGCTTTTACTCATGATCTCTTTATCATTTTCTTGCTCTAACTGAGACCTTGCTCTTCCCAGAAGACATGCCGTCAGTTGCTGCTCTCTCTCATGGCATTTATCAGTTATTCCACACACCTCATCCCACTGGCCATGCTGGTGGTGTTGGGCTTCTACTTTCTCCTTCCTGCCAATTGCAATCCCTCCTGCTGCCTCAGTCTCACTCCTCCTTCTCCTCCTCTGAAGTCCACTCTATCCGCCTTTTCACTCCACTACCCCTCTGGGTAGCTGTTATTTATTGACCTCCTGACAAGTCCACCTCTACCTTTCTTAATGACTTTGACTCATGGCTTTCCTTCTTTCTTGATTCCTCTTCCCCCACTCTTATTCTTGGGGATTTTAACATTCATGTTGATAACTCTTCTGATCCTTATGCTTTAAAGCTCCTTTCCCTTACCTCCTCATTCGATCTCCAGCTTTGCTCTACTGCTCCCACTCACCAGCATGGCCACTGCCTTGACCTTGTATATTTCTCTGATTGCTTACCTTCAAACGTCTGTAACTCATTTCTTCCCTTATCTGACCATCACCTGTTAAGCTTCACACTTCATCACCCATCGCCTCAACCTCATCCTGTCTCCTCCAACCTATTTAGAAATCTTCATGCTATTGACCCTTTGGTTCTCTTGTCCACTGTTTCATCACCTCTTTCCTCTACTATGTCATCTGAGTCTGTTGATGAGGCAGTAGCTTCTTATAATGCTGCATTATCCTCTGCTCTAGATGCCCTCTCTCCGCCCCTGCCACGTCCTGTGAGGCGCACTATACCCCAGCCCTGGCTTTCATCCACTACCCACTATCTACATTCCTGTGCCAGTTCTGCTGAGCGTGCTTCGCTCAAATCCCACTCCCTTGCAGAATTTCTACACTTCAAATTTATGCTTGTCTCTTTCCATTCTGCCATAGCCCTTGCTAAACAACACTATTATATCCGTCTGATTAACTCTCTTGCCTCTGACCCTCACCGTCTTTTTGCTACTCTCAACTCTCTTCTCAAGGTGCCTCCTCCTCCAACCCCTCCCTCCCTTTCTGCCCAAACTCTGGCTGACTATTTCCATGATAAAGTCCACAAGATCACCCTCCAATTCCCCACAAAGTCAGCTACTTCCACTCAGGGGCGGCCCAAGGGGGGTGCGGGGCCATGTGCGGAGACTTGGTGCGGGGCCTCATTTGCATAAGTGGCCTTATTTGCATAATTATTTGCATAATGCTAACATACACTAACTTTTAGTAAACATGTCTCTTAATGAGTGTATGGATAAAGACTTACTAAAAGATTTATACATTACTATAATCCAGTGCCAACCGCCAGGCACATTAGGAACTACTACAAACACTGCCCATTTAGAACCCATAGCAAACCCACCGTATCCCGACAGCACTACCAGGACTCACAAAGCACCATACCCTACCTATCAAAAGGCAACACTGCAAATATTAAATCAATACATTTCAGAGAATAACAATACATGAAAACAACCAACATCTACATCACAGAACCAACAAATATAGACAAGCTATCACAGTCAAACACACTAACCAAGTTTAACGCATTATCAACCAAAGAAATTGAAAACACCATCGCATCAATAAATGCTACCACTGCAGCAAAAGATCCAGGTCCAGCGGCCTGGATAAAAAACATTAGATATGAAGTAAGCTTCTTCATACACAATATCCTTGAACAATCTTTCTTTCTAACCGGAACCTTTCCTCAGTGCCTTAAACAAACCTCAATTAGACCATTACTGAAAAATAACAAATTAGACCCCCTAAAAGTAGAATCCTATAGGCCAATATCCAGCATCCCGCTGCTAGCGAAAATAATTGAGAAAATGGTACAACGTCAAATACAACAACACATAGACACTGAAGCTCCACTGGACATTGCACAACACGGTTTTAGAGAAGCCCACGGAGTTGAGACCCTCCTCATCACTCTATTCAATACATTAATCACAGGAATAGATAATATCCACCAGATTTATCCTTATATTCATGGACATCTCAGCTGCGTTTGATTCAGTAAGCCATCAAATACTTAATCCATCGCCTTAAGGAAAAAGGAATACTTGGAACCGCACTTGACTGGTGTATATATCCTACCTAAATAACCGTTGGCACAAGTAAAAATTGAGGAAAAAACATCTGAACCATTTCCTGCAAGATCAAGGGGTACCACAAGGATCCTCTCTTTCAGCACTAATGTTAACATATACATGCAAACCAATCTGTGACCTCATCCGCTCTTTTAATGTTACCTGCCTAGCATATGCAGATGACATTCCATACATGCCATTCTCCATCAACCACCCTGATTTTACACCTTGATAAAATGCTTTGAATCAGTAGAAGACTGGCTCCTCTCACAGAACCTAATCAACCCATAGCAAGACCGATGTTATGTTTATCACAAGGGATCAAAACTTCACACCTCCCACTACCTTAAAGATAAAGGACAAGGAATTGACAGTAAAACCTACGATACGATACCTAGGTATTACCCTTGACCAGCGCCTTAATATGAAGACCCACATAAAAAACATAACAAAACTAATATATCACAAGATACGCACACTACCCACTTAAGACCTTTACTTGAACCCACAGACTTCAGAACTGTATACCAAGCCTTGGTAATGCCTCATCTTGACTTCGCAAATGCAATTCTACATGGTCTCTCCCGCAATCAACTTTAAATCCCCTACAATTGGCGATGAACACCGCTGCTAGAGTTCTCGAAGGAATATCAAGACAGACCACATAACCCCAATTCTAAAAAGACTCCACTGGTTACCAACCAACGCAAGAATCCACTACAAGATACTAATCATTACTTTCAAAGCCCTAAACAATCAAGCACCATCAACGATCACCAAACCTTTTACACACACAGACTCCCAATAGATCCAGAAGATCAACTGCTATAAACTCAGTAAACAATCCCAAGACAAACAGTCCGTACACTTAGGAAAAATCTAAAATAGCCTTCAGCATTCATGACCCAATATCTTGGAATGCACTCCCAACAGTACTGCGATCCATAACCAGCATAACAAAATTCAGAATAAGTCTCATACATCACCTCTTATTAAGCTATTTCCCAATTAGTTTTGCACAAGAGAAATACTACAATCCATACTCAGGTCAAGATAACTTCAACTGTGACTAATGTGTATAGACTACTGTATATAGTTACATAATGTACATAGTTTCCCTTTATTACCAAGTTCAAATTCCTGTTACTTGTAAAATGCACTACAGTTTTTCTGTATGTATATGTTTGGTTCCATGTAAACCGCGCTGATGATAATAGTGCGGTATATAAGAGATGTTAAATAAATAAATAAATAAATAAATACTGGGGAAAGAGAACAAGTGGCAATGTCAAATAGGAATTACATAAACAGAATACCTCAGCTCAGTTACACATGCAGAACATAGACCATCACCAAACAAGGAATCACAATTTAGAAACAGGAAGGCAATAAATTAAACTGGGAACCCCAAAAGCCAAACTTGGAATGTACAACAACACTGCAGAAATAAAACTATAAATTAATTTCCTCTTGTACCAAAGTGTAGACGTTAATGATGCACATTTCCTAGAGCTTTCATATTCCAGTTAATAAATTCAAAATAAAGAGAGATCTTTCTACCTTTTGTGCATTTTTTTTCAGTTGCAATTGCTCCAGCCACTTTCTTCTGGTTTCTTGCTGTTTTCTGCTAACTCTCCATCATCTGCTGTCCAATTTGTCCTTTCTTCTCTCTTCTAGTTTTTGTTTTTCATTCTCTCTCTCTACATCTGCTTTAACATACTAATCTTTCTCCTTTTGCTCTTCCTCATTCCGATTTTCATCCACTCAAATTTTACCCCTCCATCCTCAATCCCCACTTACTCTCCCAATACCCGGCAATTGTAGATTTTTTATTCCTCCCACACAAAATATTTTTCCCCTCTCCATTTTACTCTCCCAGCCCCATCCCATTCTAATCCTCCCCCAACATCACTCCCTTCTAGTTCCGCCTCACCCAGCATCCACCCTTCTAGTCCCTGCATCAGCCCATTTCCAGTCCTAGCCCCAATCAGCCTATTTCCAGTCCTAGCAACCCCCAACCCAATACCAGTCCTAGCCCCCCCCCCATCAACCCACTTCCAGTCCTAACCCCATCAACCCATTTCCAGTCAGCCCCCCATAGCCCATGGCCAGTCCTAACCCCCCCCATCAGCCCCAGCCCATTAACCGTCCTAACCCCATCAGCCCACCTCAAGTCCTAACCCCTCCCTATCAGCCCATTTCCTGTCCTAGCCCCCCCCCATAGCCCATTATCAGTCCTAACCCCCCATAGCCCATTACAACAGCCCCATCAGCCAACAGCCCATTACCAGTTAACCCCCCCCCATAGCCCATTACCAAGTTCTAACCCCCCCACAGCCCACAGCCCCATTACCAGTCCTAACCCCATCAACCCACCTCAAGTCCTAACCCTCCCCATCAACCATTCCTGTCCTAGCCCCCCCATAGCCCATTACAGTCCTACCCCCCCATAGCCCATTACCCTTCCTAACCCCCCATCAGCCCACAGCTAATTACCAGTCCTTCCACCATCAGCCCACCTCCAGTGTTAACCCCCCCATCAGCCTATTTCCTCCTAATCCACACCACCAATTTTCAGTTTAAGCCCCCCATACCCCATTACCAGTCCTAACCTCCCCTCAGCCCACTCCCAGTCCTAATCGCACAAGCCCATTTCCAGTCCTAATCCCCCATCGCCCAAATTTTTAGTTTAAGCCCCCTAGCCCATTTACGTCCTAACCCCCCATCAACACTTCCAGTCCTAATCCCATCAGCCCATATACTTAGCTCCCCCATAGCCCATCACCACTCCTAACCCCCCCTCAGCCCCCCATAGCCCATCAGTACTCCTAACCCCCCCCCAGCCCATCAGCACTCCTAATCCCCAGCCCATCAGCACTCCTAACCCCCCCAGCCCCCCCATAGCCCATCACCACTCCTAACCCCCCAGCCCATCAGCACTCCTAAACCACCAGCCCCCCCATAGCCCATCAGAACTCTAACCCCCCAGCCCATCAGCACTCATAACCCCCCCCAGCCCCCCCATAGCCCATCAGCACTCCTAAACCCAATCAGCCCCCCCATAGCCATCACCACTCCTAACCCCCCCAGCCCCCCATAGCCATCACCACTCCTAACCCCCACCCCAGCCCCCCATAGCCCATCAGCACTCCTAACCCCCCCAGCCCCCATAGCCCATCAGCACTCCCTAACCCCACCAGCCCCCCCATAAGCCCATCAGCACTCCTAACCCCCCCCCCAGCCCCCCCATAGCCCATCAGCACTCCTAACCCCCCCATAGCCCATCAGCACTCCTATACCCCCCCAGCCCCCCATAGCCCATCAGCACTCCTAACCCCCCAGCCCATCAGCACTTCCTAACCCCCCCCCAGCCCCCCCAATAGCCCATCAGCACTCCTAACCCCCCATACCCATCAGCACTCCTAACCCCCCCAGCCCATCAGCACTCCTAACCCCCCAGCCCCCCCCCATAGCCCATCAGCACTCCTAACCCCCCCAGGCCCCCATAACCCATCAGCACCTCCTAACCCCCCCAGCCCCCCATAACCCATCAGCACTCCTAACCCCCAGCCCATCCAGCACTCCTAACCCCCCCCCCCGCCCCCCCATAGCCCATCAGCACTCCTAACCCCCCCAGCCAATCAGCACTCCTAACCCCCCCAGCCCCCCATAGCCCATCAGCACTCCTACCCCCCAGCCCCCCCATAGCCCATCAGCACTCCTAACCCCCCAGCCCCCCATAGCCCTTCAGCACGCCTAACCCCCCCCCAGCCCCCCATAGCCCATCAGCACTCCTACCCCCCCAGCCCCCCATAGCCCTTCAGCACGCCTAACCCCCCCCAGCCCCCCATAGCCCATCACCACTCCTAACCCCCCGCTCAGCCCCCCCATAGCCCATCAGCAATCCTAACCCCCCCAGCCCATCAGCCATCCTAACCCCCCCCAGCCCCGCCATAGCCCATCAGCACTCCTAACCCCCCCAGCCAGCCCCATATCCCATCAGCACTCCTATCCCCAGCCCAGCCCTGCCGAGGGAATTTTTTTTTTTTTTAAAAGCTGTCTTCTCCCGCTGCCGGGGGCCACCGCCGGGCAGAATCGAGTGTGCCGCGGGGCCCCCCCCTGCCCAGCAACAGCCTGCCCGCACCCCCTCTATCTCGCTCTCTCGTCGCAGCTCACAGTCAGACGCGCCGGCTTTCAGAGCGCGAAGGGATTAGCCGCGGCGGCCCTGGCAGCGGGAGAAGACAGCTTTTTTTTATTTTTTATTTTACTTTAGTAGGATCAGAATGTTTTTTGCGCGGGGCCCCCTGAAACGCGGGGCCCTGTGCAAAAAACATTCTCGCTCAATGGAAGGGCCGGCCCTGCTTCCACTCCTCCCCCTCTTCACTTCCACCTTTCCCTCTACCTTTGCTACCCTTTCTTCCTTTTCTGTGATCTCTGAGGAGAAAACTGCATACCTTCTTTCATCCTCGAAACTCACTACCTGCCACTCTGATCCTATTCCCACCCGTCTCCTAAGCCCCATCTCCTCCACTGTTGTCCCTTCCATCTCTCATATTCTCAACCTATCACTCTCCACTGTAACTGTCCCTGCAGCCTTCAAAACATGTTGTAGATACACCGCTCCTCAAGAAACCCTCACTTGATACTATCTGTCCTTCTAACTATCAACCATCTCTCTCCTCCCCTTTGTTTCTAAACTACTTGAACATGTGGTTCACCACCATTGCCTTGACTTTCCTCTCAAGCCCTCCTGGATCCTTTACAAGCTGGCTTTCATTGTTTACATTCTACTGAAATGGCTCTTGCCAAACTCTCCAGTGACTTGTTCCTGGCAAAATCCAAGGGCCTTTACTCAGTCCTCATCCTTCTTGACCTCTCTGCTGCTTTTGATACTGTTGACCACAATCATCTCCTTGATACCCTGTCCCCCCTTGGTTTTAAGGGCTCTGTAGTATCCTGGTTCTCCTCTTATCTCTCCCATCGCTCTTTCAGTGTTTGTTCTGGTGGATCCTCCTCTGCTGCTATCCCACTTTTGGTTGGTTTGGACAAGTTCCTGGAGGAAAGGTCCATAAACCATTATTAAAAGGGACCCAGGATATCACTGCTTGAACCAATACAAGCATTGTGGAACCTGTGTCTTTTGGGGAAACTGCTAGGTACTTATGACCTGGATTGGCCACTGTTGGAAACAGGATACTGGGCTTGATGGACCTTGGTCTGACCCAGTATGGCATATCTTATGTTTTTATGTTATGTACCCCAAGGATCTGTCTTGAGTCCGCTCCTTTTCTCTCTCGGTACCCAGTCCCTTAGTGTGCTCATCTCTTCCCATGGCTTTCAGTACCATCTTTATGCTGATGACTCCCAGATCTACCTCTCTACACCTGAAATCTCTCCGGCAACCCAGGCCCGGATCTCTGCTTGCCTTTCTGACATTACTGCTTGGATATCTCACAGCTACTTGAAATTGAATATGGCCAAAACTGAGCTGCTTATTTTTCCCCCTTAAACCTCCTCTCCTCTTCCTCCTTTCTCAGTCTCTGTGAATAATTCTCTACTCCTCCCTGTTTCCTTGGCTCGCAACTTTGAGGTCATTTTTGACTCCTTTCTCTCCTTCTCCATACACATCCATCTGATAGCTAAGACCTGCTGTTTCTTTCTGTATAGCAGGCATGTCCAACTTCGAACAGGTCGTGATCTACTTTTTCCGGCCAAAAGTGCCGGTGATCTACCACCATGAAAATTAAGTTTCAAATTAGTTTCAAATTAAATTCTAACCGAGTAAAGTTGGAGGATTCCCCCCCCCCCCATTTTTAATGAACCTTCTGTCATTTACTTGGATGTGATCAGCTGTTAAGCAAATTAAGCAAAAACAAAACAGAGATGAAGATCCAGTAAGAACTGTGAGGGGAAATGGAAAGTACATTTTTTCTTAAAGTTTTATTGAGTAATAACTTTCTTTAACTTTTATTGAGTAATTTGTGTTACATTTAGGTCAAGTATTGATCCAGGCTGATCTTGCACAATCTTTAATATTTCGCTCTTGCTCATTAGTGAGACATCTGAGCCTGCATTTCATCCACCAGCTTTTTGAAGTTGGGTGAATATTGCGTGAGGGCCAGTTTCAAGGAATCCTGGAGATGTTCATTGGTCATGTTGGAACGTTGTGTACTCTTTTGTCATTTTCAGATGGGAAAATGCAGATTCACACAAATAAGTTGAACCGAAACAGGTGTGTACAGCTTCACTGCATCTTCTCAAGTTGGGAAATTTGACTCTAGGCACTAGCTTCCAAAATGATTCTTGCTCGGCAAGGATCTTGAGAAAAATGTCATTTTTAAGGGTTAATATTTTGTTTTCAAGAAATGGCTTGTTCAATGAGTAATTTTTACTGATAGCTGCAGTTTCTTTAATGTCCACATCTACTTTGAATGGGTATGACAAGTACTCCACAACTGTTCCAATTTTTTGGAAGTCACAGAATCTATTTTCAAATTCCTGGATAACAGAACAGATTTCTGTCAAATACTTCTCGTTCTGAAAAGCAAAATTTGGATATTGTCCCAGATGGTCCTGCATATTAGGAAAATGATCAAAAGTTTTGTTTGCAAGGTCAGTCAACATTAGCTCAAATTTGCTCTTGTAGGATGAAACTGTATTCATCATCTCGCCAATGCATTTGTTTTTGCCTTGTAGTTCAAGGTTCATATCACTTAGTTTGCCTGTAAAGTCAGCGAGAAATGCCAGATCACATAACCACTCCTCATCTTCCAACTCTGCTTGGTCATCTCCCCTCTCCTTCAAAAAACTTCTTATTTCATTCAGCAAATCACAAAATCTTTGCAGAAATTTGTGCGTACTTAGCCACCTTACATCTGTGTGCAAATGATTTCCACTGCCCCTTCATCAAGAGTAAGATTGAAAAGCCGTCTTTGAAGTGATCTTCCACGAACTGAATTTACAATTTTGAAAGTGATGTCCATGACAGTCTTTGTATTGAGTCTCTTGCTTGTCAAAACTTGCTAGTGAATGATGCAGTGGTAAGAAAGGAAATCTGCGAAGTGGTCACGCTGTCTACAGAGGGCTATGAAACCGTTAACCTCACCTGTCATTGCTCTTGCTCCATCAGTAGTGATGGAAACAAGTCTATGCAAACGAAGATTACACTTTGTCACAAAAGAATGGAAAGCACTGAATATTTCCTGACCGGTAGTTCTCCTTTTTAAAGAAATCATTCCAAGTAGTTCTTCTTTAACACTGAAGTCTTCAAAAACCATCTGGATAAAGACTAGTAACTGGGCTATGTCTCTTATGTGTCTGTAGATTCATCCAGTTGGAGTGAGAAAGCAACACAATTTGAAACATCCTCCAACAATTGTTCAGTTGTGTCTCCACATATCTTTTCTATTCACCGCACGACGGTGTTTCTTGACAATTGTACATCTTGAATAGCAGCTATGATCTCTTTTTCTTATTTTTAAATCATTCAAAAAGATTGTCAGCTGCTTCAAGAAAACAATCTTTTACAAATTCCCCTTCAGTGAAAAGTTTGCATTTCTTTGCGATCAGGTTGCTGACCTTGAAGGATGCTATGGTTGCATTGACCAAATGTGACCTTGGCTTTGCCATCAACTTGATGAGTAGCCAATTTCGATTTAAGTTCTTTGAGCTTCAGTTTACGAATTTCACTTTTGGGTGGAAAATCAGCATCAAACTTATTGCTATGCAGAGCCTTATAATGATGTTCCAGATTACTCTTTTTGGGCAAGGATACTGGGATGTTACAAATTAGAAAACACTTGTCTTTCATCATGATGAAGAAGTAGTCCATTTCCCATTCATCATGAAAGTGGTAGGTTTTGATCTTCTTTGGAACACTCATCTTCGTTATACTGCGGATGCTGGATGTAAGAAGGCCAAATCTGCTAAGTTAGTATAAACACTGGCTGAATCTGGTCCAAAACTGTCACTGTGCCAAAGTATTAAAGATCAACGGGAACTGAAGACCTCTGGATGATGTGCAGTACAAGGACTGGAGATGCCAAAACCACACATGCAGTTCTAAAAGTAAAAATAATAATTCATCATACTGGCACCAATAATCAAATACCACCAAAACACTCATCAAAAAAACTCAAACACCTGTCCAGCAAACCACATAAAATCAAATACCGCAAAACAAATTAAAATACCACCACATGCGATTTAATAAATTCTGCACACTGTGTAGAATCAACGGAAAGGCAAGGCGAAATAAAATTGCACTGTACAATCAATGCAAAGGCTAGGTAAAATAAAATTGCAGAGGCAAGCAAAAGTCACAGTGGTTTGAACCAATTCGAAGGCAAGGCATAGGCAAGTTAGAACAAAATTGGAAAAGCCCATCAAAATCACCAAATTCTTGACACTTTGTTGTGTCTGCCCGAAAACGTTTAATGAAAGCGAACTATAAAAAGACTAGCACACGACACAACTAATACGGTAAGTAAAGCCCGGGTGAATGGATATCGCCCGGTATATAACACACTTCTAAGGGGTGTTGGGGCGGGGGCAGGAATGGGTGATTCTGTGAGGCAGGAGACCAGGTATGATGCTGGGCCTGTGGCGTCTCGTCGCGGGGTGCGGGCGGCAGTCCCCTGGGGTACCCACAAACTATTGGCACGAAAACAACAAGCGCCCCCAATACACCCGCTGGCAAGATTCCCACAGTCAGGGAAAAAAGACAGGCAAATGATCAGCAGCTGCGGCAAGCCCTCGGCAGATGACCTGCCGGCACAAGCTCTCTCCTAGCGATGGGGTGAACTGCTGGAGAGATGGAGCCAAGTGGGGCTGGCGATCTACCTCTGACCCCTCTGCGATCTACAGATAGATCGTGATCTACCTGTTGGACATGCCTGCTCTATAACATCAACAAAATTCCTTTCTGAACACACTACCAAGACACTTTATCCACTCCTTAATCACCTCCCGTCTTGACCATTGTAACCTACTCCTTGCTGGTCTCCCGCTGAATCATCTCTCTCCCCTGTTCAACGTACTGCTACATGGCTAATCTTCCACTAGCCCAGGGGTGGGCAAGTCCGGTCCTGGAGGGCCTCAGACCAGTCAGGTTTTCATGATGTCCCTAATGAATATTCATGGACCTATTTCCATACAATGGAAGGCAGTGGATGCAAATAGATCTCATGAATATTCATTAACCTGACTGGTCTGCGGCCCTCCAGGACCGGAATTGCCCACCCCTGCACTAGCCTCATCATACTCATATTACCCCTCTTCTCAAGTCTTTTCATTGGCTTTCTATCCATTTCTGCATCCAGTTCAAACTTCTCCTGCTGACCTATAAGTGCATTCACTCTGCAGCTCTTCCCTCTCTTATCTCTCTTTACACCTTCCCTCAGAAACTCCACTGTTCTGGCAAATCACTTCTATCTGTGCCTTTCTCATCTACTCCTAACTCCAGACTTCGCTTTCACCTTGCTGCTCCTTATGCCTGGAACAAACTACATGAGTCTGTATGTCAGGTGCCTTCTCTGGCCCTTTTCAAATCTAGGCTAAAAACTCACCTCTTCGCTGCTGCTTTTGGATCTTGACTCACCTGATCTCCTTTGTGTTTCCTTACCATTCCCCCTAGATATATCCCATGTCTACAATTACTGTGTTGTCTGTCTCAACTAGATTGTACGTTCTGATTAGCAGGGACTGTCTCTTACATGTCTGTGCAGCGCTGCGTACGTCTTGTAGTGCTATACAAATGCTCAGTAGTAGTAGTAGTCCCCTCCCCCTCCCACTTTTTCCCTCTCCACTTTCCTTTTCTCTTTCTCTCCCCTTTCCCTTTTTGTCCTGTTACATGATTACACTGGAATACCACCTTCACTCATTTTGCAACAAAGCACAGTTTGATTGATTTGTTTATTTATTCATTTATCATTTTACTTATTAGCTTAATCGTGTATTTATTTATTTTTATTTTGTCTTTTACTTTTTTATCTTTTTTATTATCATTCATTTAAGATATAGGTGGTTCTGTTTTTAAGGGTCTCTTTTTACCTTTTGGGCCTAGAGTTTTTCTGCAATGATTTGTGGGATCAAGTGATTTTTTGGTCTACCTAGAGGTGTACAGTACAATGTTAGTTCTGACACATTAGAACAAGCAGTTCTTTATCTTTATCTTTATTAGTATCATTTGATATACCGCCCATTGCCGGAACGTCAAAGCGGTCTACAGTAATAACAAGGTGCAACTGGTGAAAGTAAAGGAGGAAAAAGGAACGCCATCGGTATGATAGGAGAGCAAATAGGAAAGAAGAAAGAAGGATAGTAAGGACAGTAATAGACCCAGGAGGAATGCTACAGATAAAGAGAAAGGGGATAGGTAGGACTTGTAGGGGGAATTGGAGGGGCTGTAAGCCTAAGTACCAATCATAAACAAATGGGATATTGGAAAGGAGAGTGGTTTAGCGGCATCTTGGTGGAAGGAAATCGGGAGGAATGGGAAGATCATAGGCCTGGCAGTAGAGGTGGGTCTTGAGAAGGGCCTTGAACCGGGTAAAAGACGATTCAGTACAGAGAAGATGGGAAAGATAGTTCCAGAGGGCAGGACTCAGAAAAAAAAAAGGCAGCATGACGGGTCGATTCGAGATGGGCCTGGGCAGGAGACGGTAGGAAAAGATGATTACCATGGGCAGAATGAAGTAGATGGGGAGTGGGCTGGAGGTAGACAATGTCGGCGAGGTACTGAGGGGTACTGGTATGAAGAACCTTATGGGTAATGGTGAGCAGCTTATATAAGAAACAGACTTTAATAGGGAGCCAGTGAAGAGAGAGAAGACAGGGAGTCACGTGATCCCGAGGGGAGGAGTGGGTGAGAAGACATGAAGCCGTGTTCTGAACTAGTTGGAGACAACAAAGCTGATATTGGGGGAGACCAGCAAAGAGTGAGTTGCAATAATCAAGTTGGGTGATCACCAGAGAAAGGACAAGAGTAGTAAGGGAAGAGAAGGAGAGAAAAGGACGAACAGCTCAGATTCTACAGAGGTGAAAGAACGAGCTACGTACAAGTGTGGAGATGTGCTGGTGAAAGGAAAGAGAGGGATCAAGAGTAACACCAAGGTAGCGAAGAACAGGGAGCAGAGGAATCAGAGAAGTGGACATAAGAGGTGCCAAGGTGGGGGAGGGGGCACCAAGAGTGAACTAAATAGCGGCCGACTTAGAGGGATTAACTAGCGAACCAGTCAGAGACAGAGGCAAGGCAGGTGTTGAGAGCAAGGAGATCCGGGGCTGAGGGACTAGTATGGTGAACCAGAAGGATATCATCGGCAAAAAAGTAGGCAGAAATGCCAGCCTGTTGTATGAGCAGGGCCAAGGGAGCAAGGAAGACATTAAAGAGAAGGGGAGCGAGGATGGAACCCTGGAGGGACCCCACAATGCAGAGGGAGGGAAGGAGAGGTGATGGATCCTGAACAGACAGCAAAATTGCGAGATGAAAGGAGAGACCGAAACCACTGAAGGACAGTGCCGTGAATACCAAGATCTGATAGACGAGTGAGGAGAGTGCGATGATTCACCACGTCGAACGCAGCAGAGAGATCCAGGGAAATAGCGATAGATATGTCACCACAGTCATGAGAGCAGTGTATCTCACTAAGAAGTGCCAAGAAAATAGTTTTGGTGCTGTAACCGGTCTTGAATCCGGATTGGCGGGGGTGAAGTGAGAGAGTGGAGTCGAGGTGAGAGGTAAGTTGGTGAAAAACAAGTCTGTCTTTCAAGGATCTTTGACAGAAAAGGAAAGTTGGAGACGGGACGCCAGTTGGCAGGAACAGAAGGGTCGAGATTGGCTTTTTTAAGAAGAGGTCGGACCAGAGTGTGTTTCCAGCGGAAAGGGAGGCAGCCGGAGCTCAGACTAGAATTTAGTACAGAGAGAATGTATGGAGCAAGAGTGAGTGATGGATCAAGCAACCAGGAGGAAGGAAGTGGATCAAGCGGGCAAGTAGATTTGTGGGAGGCTGAGAAGGTCTTGGCAAGGTCAGCAGAAGTGATGGGCTGAAACTTAGACCACGTGTGTGGATGGATGTGTGAGGATGGAGGAGAGCAAGTGGGGAAAGAGGCGAGGGGAACGGGGGAAGGGGAGAGGGGGGAGGGCAGAAGGTAAAAGTAGAGCGAAGTAACTGAATCTTGCCTGAGAAGAAAGTGGCAAGAGTGGATGGACTGGGAGCAGCTGAAGGAGGTACTAGGGGGGGAGGGAGAGGTAGTAGGTGAAGAGAGAATTAAGGACCTGATAGAGGCGTTGGGAAGAATTTCAGGATGCAGTAATGAGGATCGAGTAGTGAGTTTGTTTAGCGGTGGCTATCATAGAACGGTAGAGTTCTTCTACGTTTTTGACTGTTTTTTTTAGAGGTGGATCCATAGTGTTTAACTACTAAATGTATCAATTGCCTCCTTTGTCCTTCTGTTTAAATATATGCTTTTTTGTTCTGTTTTTATGGATGTTTATCATACTGTTTTTATTAACGACAGATACGTGTGGACTTACAAGTTTGATCCTATCAAGTGAGTACATTTGGTGCCTCTCCCACTTCACCAATTAAATATGTCCCTCCTCTCTTTAACATCAAAACTCCAATCATCATCTCTCTCCTTTAACATTTCATTTGCGTTATGTTTCGGTTTGTTTATATGCATAGAGTTAGCCTTCAATACGAGTATAATTTGGTGGTGATATGTATTTTTTAATTATCTTTTGTTTTTAATATATATGGTTTTATTTAATTGTTAATGCACAAATTAATGTTAATTGGTTCATTTTGATCTTATGTATAAGTATTTATTATTTATTCATTTATTTGTTTGATTTTATATTGCTATTCTCCATGCAGTACCCCCTGACAAAGGCACTGCTGAAACGCAGCCGTGTAGGGTTTTTTCCAGTGAAGGGCCATTAACCTATTCACCCTTGTGTGGTTCCTGGTTTCAGTGAGTGAGGTCATGTGTTTTCTGTGGATAAAGGCAAAGTTATGCACTTAGGGGCCGTTTCCGTACTGGCTGTCCAGCCCCTGTACGACCGATCAGAGGTAGACCTGATTCTGATACCGTGGGGGGCTAGACGTGTCTGCAGGATCAGAATCGGGTGTATGGCCCAGACGTGCAGCCGGGCCACGATTTATGACCGGCCACATGCCAAGCCACATATTCAGCTAATTCAGCCTAGCTCCGTAATGGAGCCGCAGTGCCATGGTGTCTTATTGCCATGGCACCATGGCTCCATTACTGAGCTGCATCAATGGCTGCTGACCCAAAATGCCATTCCTCCACAGCCCGACCCCTGATCCAGTCTCCCATGGCCAGGGTCAGGCTAGGGGGAACCCCCTTTGCCCCTCACAGGTATGTCCCCACCATCCCCTGACATCCAGGGGGACCGTTCCACCTCAGAGGTGAAATAAATCCCCTGTCTACTTGGCCGACCCTAGATGTACAGGACCGACCTCTGAATTGGCTCTGTACATTCAGGGTCTCACACTGCCCATGCTCCACCCTCACCCTGCCCCTTTCTGCCCCGCCTATGGCTCCCTATTCCACATAGCTGTACATACGGGGAGCCTATGAAAGTTACACATTAGGAACCCTACCAAAGAGCCAGCAGAAAGCAAATCCTGTCATCACAGAAAAGCTTTCTTTTTCTGGATAGTGCCTCTGCTTTCCCGTCGACACCAGCACTGTCGAAGACATCACTAGTTCCCTTATTCTTTTTTTTAAATGATCTTTCTTTCAAAATAAAAATGACTTGGGTATCGACACCCTTTTTAGGCCTTAATTATCCTTCACATCATCGAATGTTTCAAGAAATGTTCTTATTGTGCCAGTACCATCTCGGTGACCGACACACATGACTGGTGTTTAAAATGCCTTGGCCCAGACCACCAGCCAAAAGACTGTCCCGTCTGTCAGAAAATGACACTGAGAGGCCCACAAAACTGGGTTTCTAAATTTGGAGCACTCTTCACCTCGGACCCAGTATCTATGGTGTTTACTTCATTGAGGGCCTCATCATCCTCCCTTGGATCTCGGGTATCTTCGAAGTCCAAGTACAAGGCTGCATCAAAGTCTGACAATACCTCCAGGGGAAGATCTCACTGAAAGAATTGAGACATCTCTGATGTTCCCTTGGAGGTGAATCAGCCTGCTAAATAGCCCCAGCGGGAGGCCCTGCCCTCCAAAGCCATCGAGAGGCTCCAGGATGCTCCCGAGGTCTTGACCTCCAGAGAGCTACTGGTGCCATGTTCTGGAATGGTAGCACAAATACCCATCATCAACATCCAGGCATCGGCATGCTCTATAGACCCGTGCTTACTAGCCATCGAGAGGAGCTTGGGAGCCCTCCTTGCAGCCTCGGTACCTATAAAAACCTTGGTTACAGGCACCGCCACGTTGATTCCGGTTCCGAATGCGACATCAGGGCTGTTGCAGATGACATTGACATTGCTCTCACCCATGCCCTCCCTTGAAACTCTTACTGATACCTGTACCAAACCCAAGCGGCTTACCGAGGCCGATACCTCGGAGCATCAGTACTAGCATCTAGCTTCCAGCGAACACCTGCCCGTCGATACTTCAAGTCCTCCAATTTTCCCATTTTGGATGTGGAGTTATTTGATTCCCAGGGGCCCCGGAACCTTCCTTTGGACCCTTCCCCACCTCAACAGCAATGCATGTTGTCTCTGGAAGACATGTCCTTCCAGGAATTCATTTGCGATCTAGCCAATGGTCTCTCTATTTTAGTAACATTGAAGAAAGAGTCAAGGGCGGAGAAATTAGAGATCCGCCAATACCCAGTGGCACCCAAAGAGGCAGCCACTTTACCAGTGCCCTTCATCCTTTATGACCTTATGTTCCATATGTGGGAGATGCCTCTCATGGTCTCATCTCAAAGTCAACGTCTCTATTCTATGTATCGGGTACCGGAGTGTCCCATCTTCCAAAAGCCACAGCTTCCCCACCACTCTATGGTGGTTGAATCAGTGATGTGCCGAATCAAAAGCTTGAAGAATCACTCCTCCAATCATCTAGGTAGAGAATTGAGTACCCTCCATGCCCTTGGGCATCGATGCTTCCAGGCATCCCCATGCTCTTGGCTAGGATCAACTCCTATATCCTCTACATGGGAATGTTCCTCAAAGAGGTCTCCAGAGATCTCAAGGCTTTTGCCCCTCTCCTTCCAGATGACAAGAGGGCAGATTATCTTGCCAGGGGTGATACGAGAAACTACAGACCAGTGAGCCTGATGTCAATACCAGGAAAAATTGGTAGAAACCATTATAAAGAACAAAATTACTGAACATGTAGATAGTCATAGTTTAATAGGAGACAGCTAACATGGCTTTAGCCAAGGAAGGTCTTGTCTTACTAATCTGCTATGTTTTTTGAAGGTGTGAATAAACAGGTAGACAAAGGTGAGTCAGTCGATATAGTGTATCTGGATTTTTAGAAAGCCTACGACAAGGTCCCTCCTGAGAGACTTTTGACGAAATTAAAAAGTCATGGGATAGAGACAGTGTACTATTGTGGATCAGAAACTGGTTAAAAGATAGAAAGCAGAGGGTAGAGCTAAATGGCCAATTTTTCCAATGGAGAAAGGTGAATAGTGGAGTACCCCACGGATCTCTGCTGGGTCCGCAGCTTTTTAACATATTCGTAAATGACCTGGAAATGGGGATAACGAGTGAGGTAATCATATTCGCAGATGAGACAAAATTATTCAAAGTTGTTAAAACCTAAGAGGATTGCGAAAAATTGCAAGAGGACCTTGATAAATTGGAAGACTGGGCATCCATATGACAGATGAAATTTGATGTGGACAAGTGCAAAGTTATGCAGCTAGGAAAGAACAACCCAAACTATGATTACACGATGCAAGGTTCCACATTAGGAACCACCACCCAGGAAAAAGATTTAGGCGTCATCATGGATAGCATCGTGGATAGCATGAAACTCTCCACCCAGTGTGCAGCGGCGGCCAAGAGAGCAAATAGAATGCTATGTATCATAAGGAAAGGAATGGAGAATAAAACAAAGGATATTATAATGCCTCTGTATTTTTCCATGGTGCAACCGCACCTTGAATATTGTGTGCAATTCTGGTCGCCGTATCCTAAAAGGGATATAGCGTTATTAGAAAAGGTACAGAGAAGAGCCACCAAAATGGTAAAAGGGATGGAAGGATATCCCCTATGAAGAGAGGCTATAAAGGTTAGGGCTCTTCTTAGGGTTAGAGGGGAGATATCATAAAGGCCTATAAATTAATGAATGGAGTGGGACGGGTAAACATAGATCGATTGTTTATGCCATCAAAATATAGAAAGACTAGGGGACATGTAATGAAGCTACAGGGTAACCTATTTAAAAATAATCAGAGAAAATATTTGTACTCAACGCGTAATCAAACTCTGGAATTTGTTACTGAAGGATGTAGTAAAAATTGTTAGAGTAGCTGGGTTTAAAAAAGGTTTGGACAAGTTCTTGGCGGAAAGGTCCATAAACCATTATTAAAGGGGACCTGGGATATCCACTGCTTGCCCCAATACAAGCATTTTGGAACCTGTCTCTTTTGGGGAAACTGCTTGCTACTTGTGACCTAGATTGGCCACTGTTGGAAACAGGATACTGGGCTTGATGGACCTTGCTCTGACCCAGTATGGCATATCTTATGTTCTTAATTAGAGTCAGAAAATACTACTCTAGACTGTCCAGAATAACAGCTTACCCTGCTAGAAAAAAGAGACCTGCAAGAAGTCTTTCTACAATAAGAAGAAATTATTCTCTTCTTATCCTCCTCCTTCTCAGTACCAGGGTCAGGCCCCACAGAAGTGGTCACAGGTGGCTAAATCTCATCCAGCTCCGCAGCCACAGTCTGCGCATGGTTTTTGACTCTTTCCTAGAGAACATTGCCACCCTGCCTCTGCCCCACCCCCTCCACAGGTAGACTGTTTCACTATGCCTACAGATGGCACCTCATCCCTCAGAGCAGTGGACACTCACCATAGTCCAGGAAGGTTAAAGACTTCATCTGCAAACTCTTCCCCCTCCACTTTCACGGGGGAATATCAAATGCAACCCCCACTCGCTGCTCTCCTACAGGATGAGGTGTCCTCTCTTCTCTTTCAGGGTGCCATAGAAGATGTCTCAGCATCCCAACAGGGAATGGGCTTCTACTCTCTGTACTTTCTCATTCCAAAGAAAACTGGAGGATATAGGTTCATTCTGGACCTCAGAAACCTCAACAAGTTTCTAGTCCATGAAAAGTTCAAGATGATTTCTCTCAGGACTCTTCTTCCCTACCTCCGGAGTCAGGATTTGTTCTCTAGATCTAAAAGAAGCCATACACACATATCCTCATCCATCCAGGACACAGGAAATATCTACATGTCACCTTTCAAAGAAAGCATTATCAATACAGAGTCCTTCCCTTCGGACTTGCCTCTGCCCCAAGAGTCTTCACAAAGTGCATGGTGGTCGTAGCCGCATATCTAAGTTCTGTGGGGATATTCATCTTCCCTTACTTAGACGATTGGCTAATAAAAGCAGACACTTTCCAAGAGGTACTGCTTTCCTTGCATTGTACCATCACAGTACTACAAAATTTGGGATTTGTGATAAACTTCCCAAAATCCCAGCTCACTCCAACTCAAAAGCTAGAGTTCATCGGAGCCCTACTAGACACCAAACAGTCCAGGGCATTTCTGCCCCAGCTCCGTTGTGCCCGTCTAATTAAACTAGCATCTCAGAAACTCCTACTAGAACATCTGACTGCCCAGGAGATGCTGCAGCTCCTTGGGCACATGGCCTCTACAGTACGTCATTCCATATGCCCTACTACACATGTGGATAGCCCAGTGGACCTCTTGCCTCCCTGTGGAAGAAGGTCTCAGGCTGTCTCCGGGACAAGATCCAAGTCACTGCCCCTCTAGCCACATCCCTTCAGTGGCGATGTTCTTCAGAAAATCTCCTCGTAGGGTCACCCTTTCAGATGCCTCCACTTCAGTGCACATTGACCACGGATGCCTCCAAACTGGGTTGGGGAGCCCACCTTGGCAACCTGTTCACACAGGGTCTCTGGACAGTGCAAGAGTCACAACTTCAGATCAATCTCCTGGAACTTTGTGCTATCTCGAATGCCCTCCTGGTGTTTCAACACCATCTCAGAGCACAACAAGTCCTAGTCAGGATGAACAATCAGGTTGCCATGTTCTGTGTGAACAAGCAGTGAGGAACAGGCTCTTGGGCCCTCTGCGAGGAGGCGCTACACCTGTGGTCCTTTGCCATTGCTCATCAAATACACCTCCAAGCGGCATACCTCCCGGGGGAGCTCAATGTCTTAGCAGACAGACTGAGTCACATCCTTCTTCCCCATGAATGCTCTCTCCATCGGGACACAACATCCTACTTCTTCCAGACCAGGGGAACCCCAGACATAGATCTGTTTGCTACTCCACAGAATGCCAAGCTTTCTTGCTTCTGCACAAGGACACTGACATCCAACAAAAAACAAGTGGATGCCTTCCACCTACACTGAGATCAGGGTCTGCTTTATGCTTTCCCTCCCATACCCCTCATTCCCAAGATGCTTTTCAAACTTCTGTCCGACAAGGGTTCCTTGATTCTCATAGCTCTTCACTGGTCGCGGCAACTGTGGTTTCCACTGTTTCTACATCTGACTCAGATTCATCCTCTGTGATTGGAATATGTGCTGGATCTCCGATCCCAGGACGACGTCTCAATACTCCATCCCAATCCACAGTCTCTTCATATCACAACTTGGCTGTTGAGAGCATAACTTTACAAGACTTTGACCTTACTCAAGAAGTTAAGGAGATCCTTTTGGTTTCTAGAAAGCCTTCCACCAGATCTTCATATGCTTTTAAGTGGCATAGATTTTTTTTTCTGGTGTTCCCAGAAAGATCTCAATCCCTTTTCTCTTCCAGTGGAGTCACTCCTCTAGTTTCTTCTCCACCTGTCCTTGACTGGTCTAAAGACAAACTCGGTAAGAGTCCACCTCAGTACCATTGCAGCCTCTCACTACCTACTGGTTGAACAGCCCATCTCCAAGCAACCATTAGTAGTGCATTTCATGAGAGGTCTCCTTCTGTCCAAACTGCCCATTAAGTCACCTCCGATAGCTTGGGACCTCAATTTCATTCTAGCACAGTTTCTCAAGCCGCCCTTTGAATCATTAGCCATGACTTCACTTAAGTTTCTCTCTTGGAAGGTAATCGTCTTTATTGCCCTCACTTCAGCCAGATGCATTAGTGAGCTGCAGGCTTTGGTGGTGTATCACTCTATACCCGCTTCCACCATGACAGAGGAGTCCTTCGGACTCACCCACACTTTATACCAAAGGTTGTGTCTCTCATCCATTTAAACCAGTCAATTTACCTTTTCAGTTTCCTTTCCTTTATCACAAGCATCTCGAGCAGAAGCAACTCTGCACACTCTTCACTGCAAACATGCCTTGACTTTCTATCTTCAAAGGACTCAAAAGAATTATAAAGCCTCACAGTTGTTTATCTCATTTGACCCCAGTCACCTGAGATTATCTGTTTCTAAGCGTACGCTGTCCAGATGGATAGCAGACAGTATTTCATTTGGCTATGATAAAGCATGACTCTCCCTGGAAGGGCATATCGCTGCTCACAACATTCGTGCCATGGCCACCTCGATGGCAAACCTGCGCTCGATGGCTATTGATGAAATTTGTAACGCAGCAACTTGGTTTTCTGTCCATACCTTTGCTGCCCATTATTGTCTGGACAAGGATTCCCATCAGGATGCCATGTTTGGTCAGGCTGTTCTCCAGCACCTCTTTCAGACTTAGGTGCAGCTCCTACCCTCCGTCCCAGACTTTGAAGATACCAGAAATCCATGTGGGATCCATGACCTCATCATGCCTACTCCGAAGCGAACCTCTACCGCTTCTGAGATCACTTCATTTGGTACCTGGGAGCTAGGGAGTCCCATATGTGAAGACTACATTCCTGCTTGTCTTTGGAGACCGCATACTCACCTGTAACAAGTGATCTTCGGGAACAGCAGGAATTTAGTCTTCACAACCTGCCCTCCTCCCCTAGGAGTTATAGGGTTTCATTTACTCTCTCATCTCAACGACAAACTCACTGAAGAGAGGGAGTTGGGAAGGTGGGAAGGCAGTAGCACAGGTGCAGTGAAGTGCTCTTAAAAGCTTTCCAGTTGAACATTGGGGATCGTTCCCGTGTGGGCTCTGTCGATACCGACATCACCCATATGTGAAGACTAAATTCCTACAGTTCCTGGAGATCACCTGTTACAGGTGAGTAACTACGCTGTACAGACCAACATACACTCCGATGGGGCAAGTGTAGTTGTTGTGAGAAATGCCAGCACCCAGATATGTGGCAATCAGCTGCCATAACCAGAAGGCCATATTACTACCACTACTATTATGTGTGCCTTCGAGTCAGTCCTGACTCCTGGCGACCCAGAAGCTCCTGGGTTTTCTTGGCAGTGTGACCGGAAGTAGATTGCCAGGCCTTTCTTCCGAGGCAATGGAGGGTTAAGTGACCTGCCCAAGGCCACGAGGAGTGCTAGTGGGAATCGAACCCTGGTTGCTTGGTTACCAAGCCTGTGTTCTAACCACTAGGCTACTCCTCCACTCACTACTACTGCGACTGATAATTTGTATAGTGCTACAAGGCATATGCAGCACTGCACAGACACAAGTAAAAGATGGTCCCTGCTCAGCAGGAAATTTATCTAGCTATTCTGGGAGATAATATCCTGACACCTATTCCTAAAGACAAGAAACTGAGTTTAGCAGAAATGACTAAATTTCACCCTATAGCTAATATACCATGGTTACAGAATCAATTGTGGCGAATCAACTAATTTCATATTTGGACAAATTTGACGTTTTGAAGGAATATCAATTTGGGTTTAGGAAAGCTTATAGTACTGAATTGTTAGGCGTTTTAGTTTCTGATATAAATGCTGCATTGGCAAAGGGTCATATGGCCGTTCTTCTGCCTTTTGATTTGAGTTCTGCTTTTGATCTAGTAGATCATAATGTGTTAATGCACCTATTAGAGTATGTAGGAACAAATGGTGTAATGCGTAGTTGGTTTCATGGTTTTTGAAGTTCAGAAAATAGCAGGTGCAGTTAGGTTAAGATTGTTTTCTGAGTGGACTGATTGCTGAAGGGTCCCACAGGTCTCCCCATTGTCACCCATTCTTTTTAATTTGATTATGACTACCTTAGGGTCTGCTTTTGAGCAATTGAATTTAAAATGTTATACTTATGCAGATGATATCTCGCTGCTGTTGGCTTTTTCTCCTTCTGAAGATTTTTATACAACTACTAAGACTGCTGTTGTAAACTTGGAAATGTGGGCAAAATTGTTACATTTACAAGTCAATATTTCAAAAACAAAGGTTATGTGCTTTAATAATAATAAACCTGTACCAGATTACAATTAGAGCTGAAGTTAGATCTGGTCTTTAAAGTTCTTGGGGTTTTGATAGATTCAGACCTAACGTTTGAAACCTATGTAAGTTTGATTGTCTCTAAAACTCCAAGCCCGAGAGACCACATCCCTTAGAGACACTGCGGGCAGAACCGCGGCCACTCATCTGGGAAGACCGTGGTCCCATGGATCAGGGCTGGGATCAAGACAGATGTTGAGAATCGACTCAAGGCCGATGGCGCTCGAAGATTGGCTCCACAGTCTGCACCATCAGCATCTTACAATACCTGGGGTTTGTCATCAACCACCCCAAGTCTCGCGTCCTCCCAACGCAGTTCCCAGCTAGACACCCTCCAGGTCAGAGCATTCCTGTCCTGGCACAGAGCCGATCATCTCAGGACATTGGCCGTAGATGTGCAATGCCAAAAGCATGGTGTCTGCTTGCCTTCTGCTATGTCTGCACAACCACATGGCATCCTCAGTCCATGTCACCCTGTATGCCCGCCTCCACATGAGGGCAGCCCAATGGTGTCTCTGCTCCCAGTGGACCCAGGCCACCAACGGCTGTGGGATAAGGTGACAGTGACCCACCAGCTTACAGACTCCCTCGGCTGGCGGCAGGCTCCACAGCACCCCCAGGCGGGGATGCCCTTCCAGGCCCCCGACCCCTAAGTAGGTCCTCATCACAGATGCCTCCCTGCTGGGGTGGGGTGGACATTGCGAAGACCTCTGCATCCAGGGCAGCTGGTTGCAGGTAGAGTGCCTACTGCAAATCAACCTGCTGGAGCTTTGGGCCCATTCTCTTAGCCCTCCGAGCCTTTCGCCACCACCTTTATCTTTCTCTTTATTCATCGCTTGATATACCGCCCAAGCGTATGCATCAGGGCGGTGTACAATAAAATCAAATTAATTAGAAAGTAAAAAAAGAAACGAACGCCATTGCTTAAATAGAAAAGAGAGGGACAGGGAGAGACAGAAAAGGATAGCTAGACCTGGTGGGTGAGGGTGGGGAAAAGGCCTGATGAGGGAGCTGGTGGGGTAAGGTAACTTTAGGGATTGGGGAGGTCGAAAGCCTGCTGAAAAAGGTGAGTTTTGAGTGAGCTCTTGAAGCGTTGAAAAGACAATTCGGTATGATGGGCAAGGGGGAGGGAGTTCCAGAGTGCAGGGGCCAGGAAAAAGGCAGAATGATGTGTAGATTCTAGGTGGGCTGAGGAGGGGAAGAGAAGGATGGAAGAGGCGATTACCGTGTGCTGAACGGAGGAGACGGGGAGAATGCTGCAGGCGGATGGAATCAGCTAAATATTGGGGAGTGCTGGTATGTAGTGCTTTATGGGTGAGAATGAGAATTTTATAGAGGAAACGGAAGTTGAGTGGAAGCCAGTGCAAATGGAAGAGGAGAGGAGTGATGTGATCTCGGGTGGAGGAGTGGGTGAGCAGACGTGCAGCTGTGATTTGAACCAATTGGAGGCACCGGAGTTGATATTGTGGGAGATCTGCTAAGAAGGTGTTACAATAGTCCAGCCTTGAAAGAACAAGTGAAATGACTAGTGAAGTGAGAGAAGAGGAGGGGAGGAAGGGACGAACAGTGCGAATCTGGCATAGGAAGAAGGAACGACGGATAAGCAAAGAGATATGGTGGTGAAAGGGGAGGGAGGAATCAAGAGTAACCTCAAAGTAGCAGAGGGAGGAGACCAGAGGAATAGGGGTAGAAAGGAAGAGAGGGGAGCAAGTAGGAGGAGTTGTATTAAAGGAAAGCCAAAGTGCAGCTGATTTGGAAGGATTAATGTGAAGGAAATTACTGCTGATCCAGGAAGCAACACCTGCAGCACCAGGTGGTGCTGGTCCAAACAGACAATCAAGTGGTGGTGATCTACATGAACAAGCAGGGGGGACAAGGGTCCTATGCCCTCTGTTGGGAGGCGGTGGCTCTCTGCTCCTTTGCATACCACAATAGGATCCTCCTAAGGGCAGTATATCTGCCGGACCAGCTCAGCATCCTGGCGGACAAAATGAGCAGGGTCCTCCAACCGCACAAGTGTTGGCTGGAGTCGAGGATAGCCTCTTGGATCTTCCAGCTCTGGGGTGTTTCCCTCCTGCACCTCTTTGCGAGTCTAACCATTGCTCAGCTTTCCTTCATTTGCTCCCAGCAGTTGCACCTGGCCTGGGTGGCAGCAAGTGCGTTCCTTATCCTGTGTACAGAGGATCTTCTCTACACCTTCCCACCCACACCATTGATTGCCAAGATCCTCTTTAAGGCTCAGCACGACAGAGCGTCGTTGATACTGATCGCCCCCCCCCCCCCCCGGTGGCCCAGGCAACCATGGTTTCTGATGCTCCTCCACTTATCCTCTGTGACCACAGTTCCCCTGGGGAGCGCCTTGGGATTACTGTTGCAGGAGGAGGGCTCCCTTCTACACCCCAACCTGGGAACACTGTCGCTAACGGCTTGGCTGCTGAGAGGGTAGCCTTGACTCCTTTCAGCCTTTCAGTGGAGGTTGAGGAGGTCCTGCTGGCCTCAATGAGATGGGCTTACGCCTTTAAATGGCACAGATTCTCAGTGGAGTGTGCGGAGCAATGGGCTAACTCATTGTTGTGCTCAGTACGGCTCGTGCTGCAATATTTGCTCTACCTGTCAGTCTGGTCTGAAGTCCAACTCGGTCAGGGTGCACCTGAGTGCCCAGCGGTGCGTCACCACCTTATTGGGGGCAAACCCCTCTCTGCTCAGCCCCTCCTGACCTGCTTCCTACAGGGCCTCCTGCTATCCAAGTCGTCCCCCCCCCCCGTCTGCCATTTATCTTTATCTTTATTAATGATTTAATATACCGCTCATACCACAGGCAACAGAGCGGTTTATAAACAAAATATGAGACTGCTGAGAAAAAGAAAGGAACGCCAATTATAATAGACAACAAAGAAAGAGCAGAAGCAGAAAGGAGAAATGGGGATATGGGAGAAAGGGGCAGGAAGGCAGCGGAGTAAGACCTCAATGTGGTGCTCTCCAAGCTCACTTGGCTGCTGTTCGAGCCCCTGGCTACATGCCACTCACAGTACCTCTCGTGGAAGGCATCTTCCTAGTGGCACTTACATCCGCTCGCAGGCTGAGCGAGCTTCTAGCGCTAGTGGCGGATCCACCATACCCAAGGTTCTACAAGAATAAGGTAGTGCTCTGCACATACCCCAAGTTTTTTCCCAAGGTGGTGCACCTTTCCACCTTCTTTCCACGGCCTCACGCCAGCAGGGCAGAGACAGTCCTTCATATCCTGGATTGCAAGAAGGCCCTGTCCTACCGCCAATGTACCCAGTGCCACCTCAAAGCCTTTCAATTTTTCATCTCCTATAACCCCAATTAACTTGGGGAGGCAGTCACCAAGTGGACTCTGTCCACTTGGGTGGTGGACTGCATTGCCCTGGCCTATGAGCAGGCTGGGCTCTGGCTGGAGCGCCGGGTCATGGTGCACAGCATCAGGGCCATGGTGGTGTCTGTGGCAAATCTGCATTCTGTCCCTCTATCGGACATCTGCCGTGCCACTACCTGGTCTTCATTCCACACCTTTGCAGCTCACTACTGCCTGGAAAGGGAGTCCCGATGGGACAGCACCTTCGGCCAGGCTGTACTCCGTCATCTATTCGGGGTGTAGGCAACTCCTGCCCTCCAACCCTTCTATGTTCAGACTACCGGAGTGCTGGTTCTCACTGGACACTTGGGTCTCTAGGAGTCTTCCTGAAGACTAAAATGTTGCTGCTTATGGCTCACCTTTTCTGGTCACCCATGACATTTCTACATGTTCTCGGTAGCCTGTAGCTAGGGAGTCCCATATGTGAGAACGGACGTCCTGCTTGTTCCTGGAGAAAGCATAGTTACTCACCTGTAACAGGTGTTCTCCAGGGACAGCAAGAATCAGTCCTCACAACCCTCCCTCCTCCCCTTGGAGTTGCTTCTTATCATTTTTGCCGTCTTAGCTGTGTCATCTGACTGAGGCAAGATGGCAACCTTGGGCGGGAAGGGGACCACACATGCCTAGTGCATCTCCCAAAGGCTTTCTTTGAAAGGTGGTGAGAAGCTTCTGTGCAGGACTCCATCGGCGTCGATGTCACCCATATGTGAGGACCGATTTCTGCTATCCCCGGAGAATACCTGTTACAGGTGAGTAACTACACTTTTCTGAATTGTTCTCAACTTCAGATTAGACCATTACAGCTGTGTCAATCAACAGCTGCCCGTCTTATTTTTAGTGTTTACTAGTATACTAAAATAATCCTCTGCTACATAAATTACTTTGGTTAAAGGTCACTAACTGGATTCAATTTAAGTTTTTTACATTTTTATACAAATTCTTTAACGATTTTGTTCCAGAATATCTTTCGTCGTTATTACTTCCACTAATGTCTTGCAAATCTAAGCGCTTACAATCTACTAACACTTTACAATAACCATCTTGTAAGGTTTTTAATTTAAAATGATCTTTTAGGCACACCATTCCATATTTGGCAGTACAGTATTGGTCTGAATTGCCCAAATATTTGAAATGTATCCTTTCTTTTCCTCAATTTTGTAAATGGTTGAAAACATGGTGGTTCAATCAAAATTAATGGTTTTTCTTTTATATATATTTTTTCTTTGCTGTAAACCGCGCAGAACCACTATTTAGTATAGGATCATTGTGGTATATAAGGAGAGATGAGTGGCCTAGTGGTTGGGGCAAGTTTACTTCGGGCCAGGGATTTGAATCCTGCTAGAGGACAGCAACCTTGGGCTGGAAGGACTGAGGTTTCTAGTCCCACAGGTGCTCCTTGTGGCCTTGGGCAAGACACTTAACCCTCCGTTGCCTCAGGTACAAAAACATAGATCGTGAGCCCTTCGGGGACAAGGGAAAAAAATATATATATACAGTACCTGAATGTACACAGCTTTGACTGATAGAAAAGCGGTATATAAGCCTAAATAAATATAAAATTGTGTTTTATTAGAGTGTACAATCTAGTCAAGACAGACAACACAGCAGCTGTGGATAGGATACATTTAGGGGGAATGGTAAGGAAACAAGGGAGCTAAGGCGGATCAGCTCAAGACCAGCAACAAAGACGTGCGTATTCAACCTGGATTTGGGAAGGGCCACAAAAGAAGCCTGATGTACAGACATAGGTAGTTCTAGGCATAGGGAGCAGCAAGGTGAAAGGAGCAAAGTCTGGATTTGGCAGTAGAAGAGAAGGGCACAGATAGAAGCAATCTGACAGAAGAGCAGAGTTCCCGAGGAGGGGTGTAGGGAGAGATGATAAGGGAATTGTAGTGTGGAAAATGAGTGCAGTTATAGACCATAGGCACAAAAAGGGGCATACATTTGTTGCATCAGCACACTACTGTCTGTGTGAAAAGCAGCTCAGGAGATGCATGTTTTTCCCAAAGGTCATGGCATCCGCGGGTACATCACGGAGATGGGCAGGATCCGAAACAGGTAATTTTTCAGAATACAGCAGCTGCGGGGACGTCCAAAATGTTTACCCATGTCCGATAATATTGACAGGGGGCAGGCTTCTCCATTATACAGTATCTCATAGCTGATGCCTACACTCGCATGCAGGATGTGTGCATGAGCTGGTTGAATAGCGCTTTGCCCATGCTGCACAGAACACATCAACCTCCCCAATTCTGAACCCATGGGCACGTCTCGACCCACGGATTTGGAATTCTGTTCAAACGAGGCCCGCTTTTAGTTTAGATGTGTCCGTGGGCCGGACATGCATGTTATAGAATCAGCCTCTTAGGGGGGAGATATTCAAAGGCATTTAAATGGTTTGCAGATCTTGAATCCACCAGTACTACAACCTCCTTATTTCTAGTGCCTATGCTTTGGAACTCTATATCTTCCAGTCTTCGATTGGAACCGTCCTATAAGAAATTCAAGAAAGGTCTCAATACCTATTTTTTAAATTCTGCTTTTAGCTAACTATCAACATGGTGCCAGTCACCACACTGGAAGAGATGTCTGTATTCCTCCCCAAACTCTCCTATTCTATTTCCCTCCCCCCCATGATCTCAGCCTGCTCTAACTATATATTTTTTATTTTATTGTAGTTCTTTGCTAAGTCTGAATTATTTTATTGCAAAACTGCTTTGAAAAATCAAGAAAGGTGATATATCAAGACAAATAATAAACTCTAAAATGAAAAACTATCAAAATTATGGGCCCAATATTCGGATGTGTCTGATCTAGGCACAAGCACTTACACCAGCACCTAGATTTCTAAAGCATGCATGTAAGTTGTAGGATTTTATAATTTATATACATAGAATTGCACTCTGCCCATATTCTGTTGAAGCTCCACCTCTGGGCACACCCACATTGAAGGTATGCACCATCGGCCTGTAAAATAACAACTGGCTAAAGGACACCCAAAAAGGCCCATCTACACACACAAGTCATTGGAAATATGACTTACACACATTGTTCTGCAACACCAGCCCGGTTCAGTTAAATACCATCAAACCAGAAAACATTTTTTTGTCGGAACAGCCAGCCCAGTGCAGAGGAAGGTTCACTCGCACCGCTGTGGCCTTTCCCTTTTAATTAGTAAATTCAAACAAGACAGCGTTCACTTAGCTGGATCAGTAGAAGAACAAAGGCTGCATCCTTCCGGTCAGCAATAGAGCAAACGACGTGGCACGTTTCAGGGTGTTTACTGTACTACCCCTGCGCCAGGTCAAATCACTGCTCGGCAGCCAAATTAGTTTTAAAACAAGTCTCTGAAAAGAACGGTTTGTTATACTATGACATCAGCAACGTGAGCACAGCTGATCACAGCCGTGATTGATGGTCCAAAGAGCCAATCAGAGCCAAACGGGGGAAGAACCACCAAGCAGAAACCCCCCCAAAAAGGTCCAATGGCATTAAGAACATTAAATGATCGTATACAAGTCCACCTGTTGGTTGAGACCCCGTGGATGCACCGTATCCAGATGAAAAATCCACTTCTGTTCCAAATGTTGTAGAGCTTGAAGACGATCCCCTCCTCGGGGATCCTGCAGGACATGATCTAGAACCTGCCAATGAAGAACCTCAAATCCATGAGCTCTAGTTAAACAATGATCCACCATCGGGGCTGATGTCGTTCTTGTGCGCAGCCGAGAGGCATGCTCTCCCAGCCGGACCTTAAAAGGTCGAGATGTACGCCCCACATAGTACAGGTTGCATGGACAGAGGATCAGATATACCACATAGGTTGAAAGGCAATTAGTTCGCCAAGTTGTTTGAGTACGGCTGTCAAGCCAACTCGAACCCGAAAGGGTGTTCAAACAATAAGTACAATCCCCGCAGGGAAAGTGCCCCGCCGGATCATGAGAGGTTATAGGGCGATCGACAGCTGCTGCAGTACGGACCACCAGGTCCCTCAAGTTAGACTTCCGAGAGTAAGCAATCTGTAACTTTTTTCTAAAACAGGCATGTAAACCCAAAATGGGCCAATATTTGTGTAAAATACCCACCACTGTCGAAGAACCCTTCATGTAGGGGAAAACCTCTTAAAAAGCCACTCTCTATGTACATAGCTAGCCCTTTTATATGCCAGTCGAACCACTTGGTATGGGTATCCCCTCACCAGCAAACGAGCAGTTAGATCTCTCGCATGAATCTTGAAATCAGTAAAATGAGTACAGTTACGCCGGAGGCGCAGGAATTGGCTAAACGGCAGACCCCGTTTTAACGCTGGCGGATGGAAACTGTCAAAGCGTAAGAGAGTGTTGCGTTGAACTGGTTTTCGATATAGAGAAGTTTGAAAACCGGTTTCTGTTAGTTCCACAGTGATGTCCAAAAATTGAATTTGTCGAGTCTCTATCTGTGCAGTAAACTGTATATTCTCTTTAAAAGAATTTAAGGACTGTAGAAACTCCTCCAGAGCCGTCTTAGTGCCAGTCCACAAAAAAAAGATGTCATCTAAAAACCTTCTCCAAAAGGGGATCAGTGAAAACAGCGAGTGAGAATAGATGTATTGCTCTTCAAACCAACTCATATATAGAGTAGCTATGGAAGGAGCCACTGTGGCTCCCATCGCTATCCCATAGACCTGTAGATAGAATTGTTGTCGATGTAGAAAAAAGTTTTTATTCAACACCAAATCCAGTAGAGCCAAAACAAAAGATTGCGGAATACGATCTGGTAAGGTCAAGGGATAGTTTGTCAGCCTGGTCAATACTTCTTTCTGATCGATATTAGTATATAAAGATTGAACATCTAAAGAAACCATATATGTATAGGTAGATATCGCTGTGCACGTTGCCAATTGTTCCAAAAAGTCGCCTGTGTCCCTGATATAAGAAGACTTATATCAGGGACACAGGCGACTTATAACTCACAGAAAAGCAACGAACAATCATCATACTCTGACCCTACCTAGACTTTGACCACAACCACATCTCTCATAATCATTCCATCTCACAGATCACTTTACTCTTGAATAAAATAGTATTGTCATTTATGAAATAATCATCTTTTTAAGGTTAATTTAATTTGTTATTTGAAGCGTTACCAAATGTTGCACTAAGTTCATTGTCTTGTTCTCACCAGTTTCTCTTTGGCTTTGAGTTCAATGTTAATTCTGTTCTAAAATTGTTCTCTGTAAAATAATAGCCTATTATTAACTTTTGTTACCTGTAAACCGCTACTGATCTCTGGAAGTGGCGGTATAGAAAAATGTATAAATAAATAAAATAAAATAAAAGACACTCAACTGCAACCGGTTGCAGAAAGAGGTCACAAAATTTGGAAAGTGGCTCCAAAACAGAACCCCTGCAGGACACTATTGGACGGCCAGAAGGATTAAGCAAAGACTTGTGGATCTTCGGCACTAAGTAAAAAATCGGCGCTTTAGGATGTTGATTGATAAGAAAATCAGCCTCTCGTCTCATCAGCCAATTACTCTCGAACGCCCGAGTCACAAGAGCTCGTATATTGTGTAAAAGCTTCATAGTAGGATCAGGGATGGGAGCATAATGTTTACGATTCCCAAGATGAGATTGCATTTCCTGGTCATATTGCTCCATAGAAAGAATCACTGTTGCACCTCCTTTGTCAGCACGCCGAATGACCAAGTTAGATGTAGATAGCTGTTTAATCTTTATCTTTATTAAAACACTTGATAAACCGCTATGGCCAAAGCATTAAGCGGTGTACAATAAAACAAAATAAAAGTCAATACTGCAAAGTAAGGAAAAGAACGCCATAAATAATAGGAAAGCAAGAAGTCAAAAAAGGACATAAAAGGTAAACACTGATCCCCTTTTGGAGAAGGTTTTTAGATGACATCTTCTTTTTGTGGACTGGCACTAAGACGGCTCTGGAGGAGTTTCTACAGTCCTTAATGGCCCTAAAGTGATCCCTCGACAAATTGCTGTATGGTGGGATACTCGTAGATTCAAATTGTAAAAGTCCATTCAGAACTAGATCTTGATAAGTGAAAAGAGCCTCTCGGGTCAAGTTCTTTCAAAAGATCAACTGTTTGTCTTGGACTTGGGTTTATCCTATGTTCCTTCACCTTGGTATGATAGTTTTGAGATGCGTGTGGCACTTTATCGTTTTTTTCAAAAACTACGGGTGATTCATCATTTTTCCACCTGTGATGAGAATCCTGATATTTCTTTGATTAAAAATTCCTCTAGATGGCAACCATCGGGCCACCTTGATGCGGCTCTTTCCACTTATCAAGATCTAGTTCTGAATGGACTTTTACAATTTGAATCTACGAGTATCCCACCGTACAGCAATTTGTCGAGGGATCACTTTAGGGCCATTAAACAGCTGTCTACATCTTTCTTGGTCATTCGGCGTGCTGACAAAGGAGGAGCAACAGTGATTTTCTATGGAGCAATATGACCAGGAAATGCAATCTCATCTTGGGAATCGTAAATATTATGCTCCCATCCCTGATCCTACTATGGAGCTTTTACACAATATACGAGCTCTTGTGACTCGGGCGTTCGAGAGTAATTGGCTGACGAGACGAGAGGCTGATTTTCTTATCAATCAACATCCTAAAGCGCCGATTTTTTACTTAGTGCCGAAGATCCACAAGTCTTTGCTTAACCCTCCTGGCCGTCCAATAGTGTCCTGCAGGGGTTCCGTTTTGGAGCCACTTTCCAAATTTTGTGACCTCTTTCTGCAACCGGTTGCAGTTCGAGTGTCGTCTTATATCAGGGACACAGGTGACTTTTTGGAACAATTGGCAACGTGCACAGCGATATCTACCTATACATATATGGTTTCTTTAGATGTTCAATCTTTATATACTAATATCGATCAGAAGGAAGTATTGACCAGGCTGACAAACTATCCCTTGACCTTACCAGATCGTATTCCGCAATCTTTTGTTTTGGCTCTACTGGATTTGGTGTTGAATAAAAACTTTTTTCTACATCGACAACAATTCTATCTACAGGTCTATGGGAGCCACAGTGGCTCCTTCCATAGCTACTCTATATATGAGTTGGTTTGAAGAGCAATACATCTATTCTCACTCACTGTTTTCACTGATCCCCTTTTGGAGAAGGTTTTTAGATGACGACATCTTTTTGTGGACTGGCACTAAGACGGCTCTGGAGGAGTTTCTACAGTCCTTAAACTCTTTTAAAGAGAATATACAGTTTACTGCACAGATAGAGACTCGACAAATTCAATTTTTGGACATCACTGTGGAACTAACAGGAACCGGTTTTCTAACGTCTCTATATCGAAAACCAGTTCAACGCAACACTCTCTTACGCTTTGACAGTTTCCATCCACCAGCGTTAAAACGGGGTCTGCCGTTTGGCCAATTCCTGCACCTCCGGCGTAACTGTACTCATTTTACTGATTTCAAGATTCATGCGAGAGATCTAACTGCTCGTTTGCTGGCGAGGGGATACCCATACCAAGTGGTTCGACTGTCATATAAAAGGGCTAGCCATGTTCATAGAGAGTGGCTTTTTAAGAGTTCGGTCTCAAACCATCCACAGGAAAATATAACGGGGGTTTTCCCCTACATGAAGGGTTCTTCGACAGTGGTGGGTATTTTACACAAATATTGGCCCATTTTGGGTTTACATGCCTGTTTTAGAAAAAGGTTACAGATTGCTTACTCTCGGAAGTCTAACTTGAGGGACCTGGTGGTCCGTACTACAGCAGCTGTCGATCGCCCTATAACCTCTCATGATCCAGCGGGGCACTTTCCCTGCGGGGATTGTACTTATTGTTTGAACACTCTTTCGGGTTCGAGTTGGCTTGACAGCCGTACTCAAAAAAAACTTACCGAACCCATTGGCAAACTAATTGCCTTTTGTGACACAGCAGACGGTACAGAGCCCATGGAGTTAGGGGAAAGTAAGGAACTTACCTCAGAATTAGCTGAGCAGCAAACAAACTCAGCACAAGAAAAGCAAAAAGGCATTAGAGTAAAATGTCCTTGCACTAGTCCTGGCGTAGCTAGAAGCAGGAAGGCTAATCAGGAACACCTGTTCTCAGAAACCCAGGCAGCATGCAAAGAGAACAAGGATAAAAGCTGCAGGGTAGAACCAGGGAAGGCCAGTAGGGGCAACGACCTGGGAGGACTAAGCCAGCATCCAGTGAACACACGTCATGCTGGAGGAAATCCACTGAGGGAAGGAAGCAGTAGGTGTGGCAGCACAGCAGGAAACATCCAGCATCGTGCCCAGGACCCTGCTAGGATTCCTGGTAGTTGGAGAGCCCAGGAGAGAGCAGATATAAGAAACAGAACCACAGCTAAGAGGTGGGAACCTAGCTTTGCTAAAGAAAAGGCAAGAAGTTCTGTTTGGTTTGAAAGGCAAGGGCGTGGCATCAGAAGTAACTTTGACACTGAAAGTTACACAGTAATTCCACCAGCGTGGAGAAGAAGGGAAACCAGAAGGAAGCTTTTAATATACCAGGCATTCAGAGCCCTGGATTTAAAGAGCCCTTTCTAGAAAAGCTAGCCCATGATTCACAGGAGAGTTTTAAGGAAGACAGCAGCTGTGAAGAGTGTGACCCATATGCAATCGTAAGTGACTCTGAGTTAATGCAGTGGGAGAACAGCAGCTATAATTCTGACCCTGTGCCCATGGATTGTACAATTTGTTTATCTGACGATATTGTATCTTTATGTTGAACGTGTGCAAAGCAGCCAGCTGATGGTGCCTAAAGGAAAGAAGATATTTTTCTATGCGACAGTTCTTTTGTTTCATATTGTTTGTTGTATCCCAGGAATATCCCCTCAGGGCAGGGAATAAAGCCCTAATATTATTTTTGCCTTACCACTTGACTACAAGACTCTTTTTTTGTATCAAAGGTAACTAAAATCTTAACACCCTAGGCAGCCGCCTAATAGGGTCATATGAGGTAGCTATCACTCACTATCTCTCACACTTTCAACCTATGTGGTATATCTGATCCTCTGTCCATGCAACCTGTATTATGTGGGGCGTACATCTCGACCTTTTAAGGTCTGGCTGGGAGAGCATGCCTCTCGGCTGCGCACAAGAACGACATCAGCCCCGATGGTGGATCATTGTTTAACTAGAGCTCATGGATTTGATGTTCTTCATTGTCAGGTTCTAGATCATGTCCCGCAGGATCCCCGAGGAGGGGATCGTCTTCAAGCTCTACAACATTTGGAACAGAAGTGGATTTTTCGTCTGGATACGGTGCATCCACGGGGTCTCAACCAACAGGTGGACTTGTATACGATCATTTAATGTTCTTAATGCCATTGGACCTTTTTTGGGGGGTTTCTGCTTGGTGGTTCTTCCCCCGTTTGGCTCTGATTTGCTCCTTGGACCATCAATCACGGCTGTGATCAGCTGTGCTCACATTGCTGATGTCATAGTATAACAAACCGTTCTTTTCAGAGACTTGTTTTAAAACTAATTTGGCTGCCGAGCAGTGATTTGACCTGACGCAGGGGTAGTACAGTAAACACCCCGAAATGTGCCACGTCGTTTGCTCTATTGCTGACCGGAAGGATGCAGCCTTTGTTCTTCTACTGATCCAGCTAAGTGAACGCTGTCTTGTTTGAATTTACTAATTAAAAGGGAAAGGCCACAGCTGTGCGAGTGAACCTTCCTCTGCACTGGGCTAGCTGTTCCGACAAAAAAATGTTTTCTGGTTTGATGGTATTTAACTGAACCGGGCTGTTGTTGCAGATGATTGTTGGGCCCGGGGTCTGGGTATTGGTTTCTATGGTGAATTTATACACATTGTTGGCAAGGAACGTTACATGACTCCTTGAATTGCCACCTCAAAATACCCCAAACTCTATCTTCTTTTTAGATGGATAATTTTGACTGTATAATAATTTATATGTCTAAACTTGTTATCTGCTTGAGAGCCTTTTAAGGCAGCAGTGTGGCCACTACCAATCGGGAGAAGTCATCTGTCCTGGAGGCAGTTGGGCCACGATTGGGATCCTTCTGTCGATCAGAAAGTATTGACCATGCCACAAATGTAAAGATCCATGGCACTTACAATATTAAAAAAAATATGCCTGCCTGCCTCCCCCCCCCATTCAGTGACAATCTTCCCTGGACAACTCCCGATCCCCATTGGGAGCTGTCCAGGGGGAATCGGTGCATCCTCAGCCAACTACACTATCCCGACTAGCCAGGGCCCCCCCCCCCTTCCCAACCTCTTAAAATATCCCAGCTAGCCAGTCTGGATCCCTGACCCCCTTCTCCCCCCCCCCCCTTCTAAACATTCAAAGCCAGCTAGCCAGTGACTTTTGGGGCTCCCTCCACCCCACTAGCCAGTTAGCCAGTCTACTTCAGGGGGCCCCCTCCCCCCCCCCCCATTATCCATTCCTTAAATCACTGGTGGTCTGGTGGTAATGGGAACAGGAGTGATCCTGCCTGCTCCTACATTCTCATTGGGTCTGTATAAAATGGCAGTGATCACGCTAGGGGGCAGCACTGTGAGATTGCGGCCATATTTGTTAATACTATTGAGGAGGACAGGAGCATGGATCTTTACATCCGTGGCACCAATAATATTGTTGCATTGAGCACAGAGTTTGCTACTATTCCTCCCCTGGGATATACCGCGGGGAACTGTGATACTGGCATCAGCAAGTACCATGGAACGTTTCCTATGATGCCTGCTGAAACGCAGGTTCCTGTTCGGTAATCCAGTTTAGTCCTCCACAATCGGGTAGTGCCCCTCCTCCTGCAGCCGGGAGACTGGACCAATCAAATCTTCTGTAGTATATATACAGCCGGAGCTCCCAGAAGTCCCCAGTGTGTCCAGTCTCCCTGCAGCTGGAGGACTTCTGTGCCCCTGCTGGGCACGCTAAGTGACACTTGAAGGAGCAACACTAGTTAGTTAGTTCTTTTGGGGTTTATTTCTGGTCCTTTATGTTCTATTTCTTTTGCTAGGTAGCTGTATCTTTAAAAAAAAAAAAAAAAAGACACAGGGGACTTTCTGGAGGAAGCCAGACCTGCCTTGGGCTCCTGCCTTCCTGCCTGGGAATCTCTGAAGCCTGGGTTGAGCTCTCCCCAAGGCTGTTCGGGGAAGAGCCATACCGGCTGCAACATTGCCTGTCACTTGGAGAAGTGGGCTGAGTTCCTTGCTGTTCCCAGAGCTGGTAGGAATTTTCCTTGTTTTAATCTTTCAGCTCTCTGTTCTTTGCTTGGGCAGAGGCTCTGTCGGCTCCCCTGGCTTCCAAATTGCACTTTTTCCTGCTTTTTTCGCTTGCCCTGTATTAGAGGGTCGTTTTCTTTCTTTTCCATATTATTTGGGTACCTTTGTATTTTCGCGCCGTTTTTACCGCGGGTGAAAAAGTGCGGCGGCCATTTTGGATTTCTAAAGTGTGTTTTTTAAGGGCAATTTTTAACACTTGCGCACGGGTTCCCCTGGTTTTTTTGGGGTTTCTTTTGCTGGCGTTTTTGCTCCGGGCACCCCTAGTTTTCTGGGGTTTTTTTTGTTTACTTTAAAAAAAAAAAAAAAAAAAAAAAGGTTTTAAATTTAATACTGTGCTGAATTGAATAAGGTTAGTCCCCTTGGTGTGGGCTTCCCTGTTCCTGTTGCCTTATTTTTCCCTGAGAGCAGGTAGCCTTGGCATGGCTGCCAAACCTCAGTGTGTAATTTGTGGCTCCCGCAGAGGTACAATGACTGACTCTGGAATCTGTAAGAGCTGTGCTGCAGTTTCTTCAGAGCTGGAGCTGCCTATTGAAATTAAGGAACAGCATGTGCCCGGGGACCCTTCTCTTTCGGGGGACAGTGTCCCTTCACCGAGCATCCTCCCTTCTGGTTTGGGCCCGGCGTCTAATACGTCGGTCCCTGAGCTCCAGCAGGCGGCTATGGTAGCGTCGCCTATAGACTTTTCCCTGGATTTTGTTCTTCTCATGCATCAGGCCTTCCGCCTAAGCCGGTCTGGTCATTTGCCGGAGGCTTGGCCCGCCTCTCTCCCCCCAGCATCCGCGGGGGGGGGGGGGGGTTCAGCGGTCTTCCCAACCCGCTGTCAAGCGGCCCAGGTTGGGGGACCAGGATCAGGACGCCCTTTGCCTCCCGGATTCCGAGGCTGAGGGGGATCCGGATATTGAGGCGGAGGAGTTAGAAGACGGAGAGCTTCCAGAACCGGAAGATCAGGCTCGCATCATTCGGGTGTTTCGAAGGGACGAGCTGGTACCTTTGGTCACGGAGTCTCTCCAAGCACTTAACCTCTCTGCGGTGCGGCCGCTGGAGGAGGAGGGTCTCGAGGATCCTCTCGTTCAGGCGGTCAGGGATGCCCAGGTAGTTTTTCCTGTGCACCGAGTAGTTGAGCAGATGATCCATGTGGAATGGGAGCAACCGGAATCCGCTTTGAAAGGGATTCGGACCATGAATCATCTTTACCCCCTTGCCGACAAGGACAGGGACTTGTTTAAGTCTCCACGGGTGGATGCTGCCGTTTCGGCGGTGACTAAGAAAACCACCATCCCGGTTGAAGGGGCCGCGGCCCTGAGGGATGTTCAGGACAAAAAGGTTGATAATTTGTTGAAGCAAGCCTTCGAGACCAACGCCTTATCGTTACAAGCTTCTATATGTGGGGCGTGGGTAGCTCGAGCTTGTTTGCGATGGTCGCAGCACCTGCGCTCGGGGTCCGGTATGGACCAACAGGGGCTGTTGGACGTTACCCGCGTGGAGTCGGATCGGCCTACTTGGCGGATCTGTGTTATGATTTAATACGCTCCCTAGCTAATAGCATGGCCTCCATGGTAGCGGCACGACGGTCCATCTGGTTGCGCAATTGGGCGGCCGACGGTTTCTTCCAAGTCTCGCCTAAGTAAACTACCCTTTAAGGGCAGGTTGTTATTTGGTGAGGCTCTGGATAAGTTGGTGAAGGATCTCGGTGAGTCTAAGGGTGGTCGGCTTCCAGAGGATAAGCCTAAGCTTAATAGGTCGTCCACCTCAGCGCGCGGCCAGTTTCGGGATGCGCGCAGATTTCGTTCTTCCCGGCTGTGGACGCACGCGGTGGTCGTTTTGGAACCCGTCATCAAGGGTTTCGTGGTTTCAGAGGAGCGGAAAGAGGCTTCTCCGGAGCCGCCTCTTCCTCGGCCTCTTCCTTTAATCGCAAGCCACAATGAAACGAGGCGGCCTCTAGAGGAAGACCCGGTCATCGGGGGTCGTTTGCGCGACTTTCTTCCTTCTTGGGCCCAAATTACGTCAGATCGGTGGGTGCTGCAGATTATAGAAGAAGGTTATGCCCTAGAGTTTGCGCACCCACTTCCGGATTCGTTTGTTCTGTCTCCCAGCAAGGGAGCTCAAAAGGCGCAGGACATCCGCGTGACCCTGGATCGGCTTCTCTCTCTGGGGGCCGTGGTTCCGGTCCCGCCCTTGGAAAGAGGCGCAGGTCGCTACTCCATCTATTTTGTGGTTCCCAAAAAGGGTGGTTCCCTTCGTCCGATCTTGGATCTCAAAGGCGTGATTCGCGCTCTCAGAGTACCGCACTTTCGCATGGAGACCCTGCGGTCAGTCATCGTAGCGGTGCGTCAAGGGGAATTTTTGACATCCCTCGATCTTACAGAGGCCTATTTACACATTCCCATCCGGCCCTCCCATCAACGGTTTCTTCCGCTTTGCGCTCCCGTGGGGCCATTTTCAATTCCGGGCCATGCCGTTCGGACTCGCCACGGCTCCCCGCACCTTCACAAAGGTAATGGTTGTAGTCGCGGCGGCGTTGCGCAAGGAGGGCATCCTGGTCCATCCTTATCTCGACGACTGGTTGATTCGAGCGAAGTCCAGTCGGGAGTGTGTGCAAGTCACGAGCAGGGTGGTGGATCTCCTTCGGTCCCTCGGATGGGTGGTGAACGAATGCAAGAGTTGTCTGTCTCCGTCATAGGATCTCGAGTATCTGGGAGTCCGCTTCGACACAGCAAGGGGCTTGGTGTGCCTTCCGGAGCGACGCGTGCTGGCGTTGCGGGCTCTGGTCCGTCTCTTCCGGGGGATGCCAGCTCCGTCGGCGTGGTGGTACCTACGGCTCCTCGGCACGATGGCGGCGACCTTGGAGGTGGTGCCTTGGGCGCGCTTCCACATGCGTCCGCTGCAGAGTGCTCTTCTACGACGTTGGTCCAACCAGTTTGACTCGCTGAACAAGAGATTGCCTTGCCCAAAGACGGTTCGCCGATCCCTCCGGTGGTGGCTCTCCGCCGAGAACCTGTCGCGAGGGATTCCCTTGGAGCCTCCTCTGTGGGTTCCGTTCACGACGGATGCGAGCTTAACCGGCTGGGGGGCTCACTGCGAGTCCCGCTTTGCTCAGGGGGAATGGTCTCCCCTGGAGGCCTCTTGGTCGATCAACCGTCTCGAATTGCGGGCAGTCCGGCTAGCCCTGGTGGACCTGGAGCCCCTGGTTCTCGGACGGCCGGTGAGAGTCCTGTCGGACAATGCGTCCACTGTAGCTTACATCAATCGCCAAGGGGGTACCGGCAGCGTGGCCCTGGAGGCGGAAGCGGCGGCCTTGTTCAACTGGGTGCAAACTCGCCTTCCAGCAATCTCGGCGGCTCACATTGCGGGCGTAGACAATGTCCAGGCCGATTTTCTCAGCAGAGTGCGGGTGGACCCCGGAGAATGGGAGCTAAACCCACAGGTTTACGCACAAATCGTCCGGCGGTGGGGTCCACCCATCATGGATCTCATGGCGACCTTTCAATCAGCCAAGACAGGGCGCTTCTTCAGCAGGCGAAGGGAGCGCATGTCCGAGGGGCTCGACGCTCTCATTCAGCCGTGGCCAACGTCCGGTCTTCTTTATGTCTTTCCTCCGTGGGCTCTGATCGGCCGGGTCGTACAACGTATCGAGAGCCACCGGGGTCGCGTGTTACTGGTGGCCCCGGATTGGCCCCGGAGGCCCTGGTATGCCGATCTGGTCCGGTTGAGCGACGGCGTTCCTTGGCTCCTGCCCGCACTACCGGATCTTCTTCTTCAGGGTCCCTTGCGGATGCCCCAAGTGGATCGATTCTTGCTTACGGTTTGGCCATTGAGAGGGCTCGGCTGAAAAGGAAGTGCTACTCCCCCGCGGTGATTTCTACCCTTCTGCGGGCGAGGAAAACGTCCACTTCTCTTACTTACGTTCGGATTTGGAGGATTTTTGAAGACTGGTGCTCCCGGCAGGGAGTCCGGGCGGCGACGGTTTCCGTGCCCGTCGTTTTAAGTTTTCTTCAGGATGGTTTCGATAAGGGCCTTGCGGCTAGTTCCCTAAAAGTCCAGTTGGCGGCTATCTCGTGTTATCGCGGCAAGGTTTTGGGTCGTCTGCTCGGGGCTCATCGGATGTACGCCGATTCCTTACGGCTGTTTTTCATTTGCGGCCCTCCCGCAGAGTTTTCGTTCCTCCTTGGGACTTGAATTTAGTTCTGAGGGCCCTGGTTCGTGAACCTTTTGAGCCCCTGCGCAGGGCGTCTCTGAAAGATCTCACGCTGAAGGCGGTTTTTCTTGTAGCCATCTGTTCGGCACGGTGCATTTCGGATCTGCAGGCATTGTCCTGTCGAGAGCCTTTCTTGTCCTTTTCCGCGGATCGGATCGTTCTCCGTCCAGTTCCTTCCTTTCTGCCAAAGGTGGTGTCTCCCTTTCACTTGAATCAGGCAGTGTTTCTTCCTGTGCTTTCTTCGCAATCTGTCGGGTCAACGGACAAAGGTCTTCTCCGGCTCGATGTGGGTTGTACGCTCCATCGTTATTTAAAGGTTACCGAGTCTTTTCGGAAATCTGACCGGCTTTTCGTGCTCTTCGGGGGTGCGCGTAAAGGGGAAGCGGCGGCTAAGGCCTCCATTGCTAGATGGCTCAAAGAGGCGATCGCGTCTGCGTATCTGTTGCAACAGCGGTCTATTCCGGAGGGTCTGAGGGCTCATTCCACTAGGGCTCAGGCGACCTCTTGGGCGGAGCATAGCCTGGTTCCGCCGGCGGATATCTGTAGGGCGGCCACTTGGTCGTCTCTGCATGCTTTCAGTAGACACTATCGCTTAGATGTGTCAGCGGCTCGGGATTCCTGTTTTGGTTTGGCGGTTCTGCGCGCCGGATGGCAAGGTCCCGCCCGGTCTTAACTGCTCTGTTACATCCCGATTGTGGAGGACTAAACTTACCGAACAGGAAATGGAAATTACACTAACCTGGTAATTGTAGTTCCTGGAGGGTCCAGTTTAGTCCTCCTTCCCTCCCGACTATCTGCTAATGTGGTGCGGCGCGCCTTTCCGAACGGTTGATATTAAGACGGTTCCTCTTGCCGTTCGGTCCCTCTGTGGCAGCCGCGTTTTTTGCAGAGGCTCTTCCCTGTCTCGGGGGTTCAGGTAGCTCCTGAACTTCTGTTGGGAAGCGGTGTTTTGATTCCTGAGGCGTCGGTGCCGGCGCAATGCAGTGTTCTGACTTCCTCGTTTGGGGAGGGGGTTGGATATTCCTTGGGGGGGAACAAATTGTTCTTTAATTAGGTCATTTTGTATATTAATCTAATGTGTTGCTTCGTTAAGTATGCTTTGTTACTAGTACACTGGGGACTTCTGGGAGCTCCGGCTGTATATATACTACAGAAGATTTGATTGGTCCAGTCTCCCGGCTGCAGGAGGAGGGGCACTACCCGATTGTGGAGGACTAAACTGGACCCTCCAGGAACTACAATTACCAGGTTAGTGTAATTTCCATTTTTTCAGATCTCCATGATAAATCGAAAACCTCCAAGGTATCTGCAAGGGGAGAGCTGGGAACAACCCATGCAAATAATCCAGAGGTGTTTAGCTTACTATGGGCCTTTTGCTGCTATCGCAGTGCGATAGTAGCAAAAGGCTACAGCGATTTAGTAGACATAATAGAGGAAGACTTCATACTACTGTTTCCAGTGATCAAGAGTTTGTTGGTGAATAATGTGTTTCTTCATTTTGAAAAAACAGAGTGAATAATAATTCCTAAAGAAAGGACAATGATTGCACCGTAAGGTTATCTTTAAGCAGAAAGTATATCTAAGAGTGATGACTGATTTCACTTTATCATTTAAATCGTATATTAATATTGTAACTTAAAATGCGTTTTATAAAATGCATGTGATTCGTAAGTTAAAATTATGATTATTCCATTAGTTATTTAGATGTTTAGTGCAAGCTATAATACTGCCATATTTGGATTATTGTAACTTGCTATCTCCAGGAAGAAGCAGGAATGTAGTCTTCACATATGGGTATCGTCGGTACCGACAGAGCCTGTGCAGGAACGCTCCCCAGCATCCAATTAGAAAGCTTTTGGGAGCATTCCACAGCACCTGCGTGCTGCCTTCCCGCCTTTCCCAACTGTCTCTCTCCAGTTCTTCGTTTTCCGTGGAGCCGGCAGGTCGCACTTCCTGTCACCGCAGAAAATATCCCTTTTATTCTTCTTTTTTGTGGTCGCGTTTGCCTGCCTTCGACGCTACACCGGTACCGCTGGTTCTTTCTTTCTTTTTCAGCTTTTTTTCTCCTCTGGTGCCATGTGCCATTTTGGGCACTAGGCCCAACTTTCCTCTGCAATGTAAAACTCGCCTCGGGGTTTAAAAAGTGTTCCAAGTGTGGCGGTACTATCTCCGTCACTGACACCCATGATTGGTGCCTCAAATGTTTAGGTCCTGACCACTCTATCTCAGAGTGTGTTGCCTGTGGGATGATGTCGAAGAGGGGTCGGCAAAACCGAGCTGCTAAACTTAGCACCCTTTTTCCCTCCGATGCAGCATCTGTGGCATCAACATCTTCCAGGGCTTCGTCTTCCTCCCATGGATCTCAGGTAACTAAACACAAGTTTAGCCGGTCCTCAAAGGGTAGATCTCCTTTCAAGTATCGAAATGCCTCTGGCGTTGCCCTTGAGAGACTTACACCGGCAAAATTGCCCCGGCTTCGGCTTCGGCTTCCAAAGCATCATCGGGGCTCCAGGATGTTCTCGAGGCCCCAACCTCGGCAGAACTACTGGTGCCATGCTCTGGGGTACCGGCCGTTTCATCCGGTACCGATACCCAGGCATCGGCGGCGTCAATAGACCAGAGATTTTTGGCTATTGAACGCAGTCTGGCGGCTCTTCTCTCGGCATCGATGCCGCTGATACCGCTTCAGACAATTCAACCGGTACCGACATCGGTACCGGAGGTATCAACATCAGCAGGTGGACTACCAGTACTCACGCAGGCTATGCCCTCCGTTACTGACAAGTTGGTTCCGGACACTGTCGATACCGACTTCGATCGGTACCGGTATCGTGCGATGCACGATTACCCGGACAGGAGATACTTTGAATCCTACGATGAGTCTGAAGACTCTGACAGCTCTGTCGATACCAGAGTACTTCTTCCTGAGGATTCTTCCTCTCCTAAACGTAGGATGTCTCCTCCTGAGGATATATCCTTCCAGGATTTTATCCAAGATGTGGCTCGAGGTCTTTCCAACACAGTGGCTCCTGAAACAGAGCCTAGGGCGAAGGAATTGGAAATTTTTACAGTATCCTAAAGCTCCCAAAGAGGCAGCTACTTTGCCTATTCATGAGATCTTGCATGATCTCATGCTAAGGATGTGGGAAACACCTCTCCTCATTCTCGTAGGCTCGATACCATGTATCGAGTTCCTCCCTGTCCTCCCTGTCCTGGATTTCAAAAGCTCAGCTGCCCCACCATTCCATGGTGGTGGAGTCAGCTATGAGAAGGATCAAGAGTGCAAAAAGACATGCATCTAATCCTCCAGGACGTGAATGTAGAACTCTTGATGCCTTTGGGCGTCGAACCTTCCATTCTTCTATGCTTTCTGCCAGGATTAGTTCCTACATTTTATATATGGGAATGTTCCTTAAGGAAGTTACAGGAGATCTAGAGCTTATGAGCCCTCTCCTTCCTGATGATAAGAGACAAGATTATCTTGCTCTTATCAAACATGCTCAAGATGTTTCCAAATTCGTAAATCGTGCAGCTTTTGATTGTTTTGAGTGCATAAGCAGAACTTCTGCTATTGCCATAGGCGCACGTAGGATTGCCTGGCTCCAGGCATCTGACTTGAACCTTTGGGTACAGAACAAATTGGGGAATATTCCTTGCACTGGAGAGAATCTCTTTGGCAAAAATTGGCAAGAGAAAGCTAATTAGTTAGATGCTGATAATCTCACCTTGGATAGATTATCAAAATCTACAGCTGATCCTGCAAGGAAAAAGTCCTACAAAAAAACATTCTTCACTAGAAAGAAGAAGTTCTACCCCTCCTATACCCAACAAGGGCATCATTCAGGTCAGTCTGCCCAAAAGGGTCAGCAGCAACCTAAACAAAGAAAAGCAAAGGCTGCTAAGCCTCAACCGGCTCAGCAGACTCAGCCTCCACAGGGCCTTTGACTTCCATCTAGAGAACTTTGTCTTCCTGGCCCTGAACGGGCCAGAGCCTTCCACCATCTTAGGAAGGTTATGTTATTTTGCCCCCAGATGGGGGCAGATAACAGCAGAAAGTTGGACTCTGTCCATTGTGAGAGAGGGATACAAGCTTCACTTCCTCAGCATGCCCCCTCCTACAGTGGTAAGACAGTTCAATTCTCAGACCTCTCTCAACTCCCAGTTAGATCATGAGGTCAGTCTGCTAATTGCCCAAGGGACAATAGAAGAAGTATCTGTTCATCAACAGGTTGCAGGGTTCTATTCCCCCTTTTTCCTTATTCCAAAGAAAACAGGAGGGCACAGACCCATTTTAGACCTCAGCGAATTGAACAAATATCTGTTCAAAGAGAAATTCAAAATGATTTCTCTAGGAACTCTGCTGCCATACCCTTCAGAGTCAGGATTGGCTTTGTTCTCTAGATCTCAAGGATGCGTACATTCATGTTCTCATCCATCCAACTTAACGAAGATTTCTTCACTTCTATTTCAAGGGAAGCACTACCAATACAGAGTTCTTCCTTTTGGCCTGGCCTCGGCACCAAGGTTGTTCACAAAATGCATGGCTGTGGTTGCAGCATTTTTCCGCACCCTAAAAATATTCGTCTTCCCTTACTTGGGCGATTGGCTCATTCGAGCCCCATCAGAGCCAGAGGCCAGGATTTCCCTATCTTGCACAATGCATATCCTCCAATATTTGGGACTTGTCATAAACTTCCCAAAATCCAACCTAGCTCCCATTCAGTCTCTAGAGTTCATAGGAGCCCTGCTGGATACCAGACAGACAAAGGCCTATCTTCCACAGTCCCACTGCCTTTGCATTGTGCAGTTAGCTTCCCAAGCAATGCTAAAGTCTCACCTCACTGCTCGGGAAATGTTACAATTGCTAGGCCACATGGCATCCACCGTGCATGTGGTCCCTTATGCCCACCTCCATATGAGGGCAGCCCAGTGGACTCTATCCACTAAATGGACTCAGGCGTCAGGTTGCCTGTCAGACAAAATAGCAACCTGAGAGCAACATAAAAGGAGCGCACCGTTGGCGCTGCCCCACATCAGCACACCAGCAGCAGGGAAGCTCCACCGATTGGGGAGAAGTGCCTGAGCGGGAAATTGTCCCGCTCAGAAGCTCCTGCCCAATCGGGGCAGTGGGAGAGCAACATAAAAGGAGCGCACCGTCGGCGCACCCATGCCTGACGGGCCCACGCCTGAGGGCCTCGCCAGAGGGCCCTTTAGCGTGGCCCTTAGGTGGGGCACAGAGGCGAGCACAAAAGGAAGGAGACCATCACAAGAAGAAAACAGCTAAAGGACACACCGGAGCTACACAAAAGACAGCCAGAACAACGAAAGCAGCAAAAGACCCGAGCGTAAGTCCAACAGACAAACAGACTACAAAGTCAGCACAGCAGAGAGCATGAACCCAATACTAATCCTCCCCATCAGCCTCCTCATCACGCAACTCATACAACCATTCACACCCAACACACACACACCAACACAGACAAACACACTATGGCATCTACCAACAGAATGGGGACACGCAGACCCACAGTACATCCACACAAACACCCACAAAGCACCCAGGCGCAAAGCCCAAACCAAGACCAAGTACAACAGACACGGACATTCAAAGGAAGCACATAAGAACATAAGATATGCCATACTGGGTCAGACCAAGGTCCATCAAGTCCAGTATTCTGTTTCCAGCAGTGGCCAATCTAGGTCATATGTACCTAGCAGTTTCCCCAAGGGACATAGGTTCCACAATGCTTGTATTGGTTCAAGCATTGATATCCTGGGTCCCTTCTTAATAATGATTTATGGACCTTTCCTCCAGGAACTTGTCCAAACCTTTTTTAAACCCAGCTACACTAACAGCCTTTACTACATCCTCCGGTAACAAATTCCAGAGTTTGATTACACGTTGAGTGAAAAAATATTTTCTTTTATTAGTCTTAAATAGTTTACCCTGTAGCTTCATTGCATGTCCCCTAGTCTTTCTATATTCTGATAAGGTAAACAATCGATCTACGTTTACCCGTTCCACTCCGTTCATTAATTTATAGACTTCTATCATATCTCCCCTCAGCCGTCTCTTTTCCAGGTTAAAGAGCCCTAACCTTTTAAGCCTTTCTTCATAGGAGTATCCTTCCATCCCCTTTACCATTTTGGTGGCTCTTCTCTGAACCTTTTCTAAAATCGCTGTATCCTTTTTAAGATACGGCGACCAGAATTGCACACAATATTCAAGGTGCGGTCTCACCATGGAATGATACAGAGGCATTATAATATCTTTGTTTTATTTTCCATTCCTTTCCTTATCATACCTAGCATTCTATTTGCTCTCTTGGCCGCCGCTGCACACTGGGCCGAGGGTTTTAACATGCTATCCACAATGATGCCTAAATCTTTTTCCTGGGTGGTGGTTCCTAATGTGGAACCTTGCATCGTGTAACCATAGTTTGGGTTGTTCTTCCCTAGGTGCATAACCTTGCACTTGTCCACATTAAATTTCATCTGCCATTTTGATGCCCAGTCTTCCAATTTATCAAGATCCTCTTGCAGGTTTCCACAATCCTCTTGGGTTTTAACAACTTTAAATAGTTTTGTGTCATCTTCAAATTTGATAACTTCACTCGTTATTCCACTTTCCAGGTCATTTATGAATATGTCAAAAATCAGCGGACCCAGCACAGATCCCTGGGGTACACCACTATTCACCTTTCTCCATTGGGAAAATTGGCCATTTAGCCCTACCCTCTGCTTTCTATCTTTTAACCAGTTCCTGATCCACAATAGTACACTGCCTCCTATCCCATGACTCTTTAGTTTTGCCAAAAGTCTCTGATGAGGGACCTTGTCAAAAGCTTTCTGAAAGTCCAGATACACAATATCAACCGACTCACCTTTGTCCACCTAATTATTCACTCCTTCAAAAAAACATAACAGATTAGTAAGACAAGGTCTTCCTTGTCTAAAGCCATGTTGGCTGTCTCCCATTAGGTCATGACTGTCTACATGCTGAGTAATTTTATTCTTTATGATGGTTTCTACCATTTTTCCCGGTACTGATGTCACCGGTCTGTAGTTTCCCGGATCACCCCTGGAACCCTTTTTAAAAATTGGTGTTACATTGGCGATCCTCCAATCTTCAGGTATTAGAGATGATTTTAATGATAGTTCACAGATTACTAATAGCAGGTCTGTAATCTCATATTTCAGTTCTTTCAACACCCTTGGATGTATACCATCCGGCCCAGGTGATTTGCTACTCTTCAATTTATCTAATAGTTGTAATACATCTTCCCGCTGTATCGATATTTCCTTCAATTCTTCCGCACCTTTAAATACCACTTCAGTCATGGGTAATATCCCTACATCTTCCTCACTAAAGACTGAAGCAAAGAATACCATAATACCACAAACACCCCAATAACAATATCAATAGAGCTCATAAATGCCAGATCCATACGAAACAAAATCAACACAATTGCAGACCACATAGAAGAGCAACAACAAGACATACTATGTATAACAGAGACCTAGCTCACACCCACTGACAATGTACTACTCAACCAATTAATACCCAACACATACTCAGCATTCAACTGCCCACGAACCCACCGGCGAGGAGGGGGGGGTTCTAATCATCGCAAAGAATACCCTAAGCTTCAAATCACGAAGTGCCACTGATACCCAACAATGCACCACTATCTCTATTGAGAACAAGCAGATAGCCCTATGCCTCACCTACAGAGCACCCAATGCTCCATCCGATGAACTAGCCTCCACAATTGAAGCAGTATGTGCAATCGGCTTGAAACACAAACCTACACTAGTACTAGGAGACTTCAACCTCAAATCATCCAACACCAAAGACGCAGAAGCCTTCCTACAAGCATACTCAAATAATTGACTCACCGACTCACAGACTCGGATCTTCACCCGACCTCATCTTCACATCCAACCACCTAATCAACGAAGGACTCATCTCGACCTCCTCCATCACATCTGTACCATGGTCAGACCACCATATGATCAAAATAAATATAACAACACGACGACAAAATGGGAACTCGGAAATCCCACCCACACAAAGAAGATTCAAGAGTTTCGACAGGGATCAATTCCTTCAGGACACTATACCACACCTACATCCAGAAGAAGAGGATCTAGAAACGCAAATCACAAACTGGAACAACATCATTAATACCGCTGCCAAAGCCACTGAATACAGACAAGAGAGAGCTCGCAGCAACAAATTACAGCACAAGCCATGGTACTCAAAAAGAATATGCTCTGAAAAGAGGCAACTCAGAAAACTAGAACGATGATGGAGACACACCAAGTCGACGAGTACACAGGAACTATACCTAACAAAGCAAAAGCAATACAATGAGCTCATCAATCAAACTAAGAGCGAATACCACACAAACATCATACTTAAATCCAACAACAAGCCGAGGGAGCTTTTCGAAATAGTGAAAACCCTCACCAAGGAACAGAGGACTGAAAACAAAGTCCAAATAGACCCACAAATGTTTGCAGATCACATCCAAGAAAAATTTCACTCATCATTACAGCCAAGACCCAACACGCCCACAAAGAGAAGCACACCACCGAAAACATGGGGCACATTCAGCACTCCATCCAAAGAGCAGCTCTTGCACATCCTCACCACACTCAATGCAAGCACAGATCCAACAGACCCATGCCCAGTGAAATGGATCAAAGCCACCAAGTCAAACTTCATCCACACCATACACAACATGGTGCAAAGATCACTGACCCAAGGATTCATGCCGAATCAATTAAAGCTCGCCACAATAAGACCTATCCCAAAGAAATCCACACTCGAGAAGAGCAACCCAGCAGCATACAGGCCGATCTCAAGCATACCCCTACTGGCAAAAATAATCGAGAAGACAGTGCAACATCAGCTACAGGAGCATATTGACAACCACGCACCGCTTGACATCCACCAACACGGTTTCCGCCCCAACCACGGAGTCGAAACCCTCCTACTATACCTCTTCAACAACATACTCTGCCTCATTGACAACTGTAAGAACAGAATACTCATGATCTTCATAGACATTTCCTCAGCATTTGACACAGTAGACCACAGAACTCTGCTGGACAGACTACAGGACATTGGATTATATGGAACCACACTGAAATGGTTCCAATCATACCTAACCAACAGACAAATACAGGTCAAGATCGGCCCCAACAAATCTCTGCCCATAAAAGTCAAGCAGGGAGTACCGCAAGGCTCCGCCTTATCTGCACTATTATTTAACATCTACATTCAACCAATATGCAGCATCATGAAAGAAAATAACATACAGTATACAATCTATGCCGATGACATAATGATTTACACACCCATCTCTATCGACAACCCGGACTACTCCAAAATAACATACTGTCTCATGCAAATGAACGACTGGTTCCAGACCAACAACCTATCCATAAACTACAGCAAGACCGAGGCACTAATCATCACCCGAAACACCGACTTCATCTCCCCACCTAACATCATGATGAAGAACACAAGCATACCCATAAAAACCAAAGTAAAATACCTGGGAGTAACCCTGGACAGCGAACTGAATCTACAATCACACATAAGCAAGACCACCAAGAATGCATACCACAGGATGAGCCTAATCCGACGTCTCAAACCCCTCCTCATCCCGGAACACTTCCGCACTGTCTGCCAGGCCCTAATAACCTCACTCCTAGACTTCTGCAACCCGATCTATCTTGGTCTCCCAAAACAGACCCACAGACCACTACAACTGGCACAGAACACGGCATCACGAATAATAGCCGGCACTTCAAGACAAGACCACATCACACCTATCCTGAAAGACCTACACTGGCTTCCAATCACCTCACGCATCAAATATAAGACAATCATCAGCTCTTAGCTTACAGACACTCATACAACCTGACAACAGCACTCGACCAAGGAGAAAGGGCACATCCAACCGCGTCAACACACCAAAGGAGATAACCAAGGTACGGAAGGACACCTCAGAACGAGCCCTTTCCCTGGCTGCACCAACAATTTGGAACAAGCTACCAGACGAACTTCGACTAAATACAGACATCAAGGACTTCCGGAAGCAACTAAAGACAACACTATTCATTGAACACTATGGGGACGTCACATGATCCAAATCTACACAGACGACCAATCCCCCGCCCCCACTACTTGTATAATAGCGCATAATGTAAATAGTGCATCACGAATCTAATATACCCTAACACACTCGCACACATGGAACACTGCATGACCCCTCCCCCCAAAAAAAAACACATTTGTGATTGTTTGCTGTGAAAACCGCCTTGATTCAATAAAAAGGCGGTATAGAAATCCTTTTAAATAAATAAATAAATAAACCTCAGATCATCTCATGTTGTCTCTTGTGACATAACAAGTCCTTCTGGCCCGGTAGAAATGCTTGAAAACCAGGTAGAAAGTGCAGGGCTGCAAGATAAACAAAGGCACATGGCTACCAGTTGTCAGGGAAACAAGGCACGAGAGAAGGAAACACGCCCCTGCTATCAGTTTAGCAAAGAGTCACGGGGAAAGTCTGAACACCTGCTAGGGGGTGGAGCCAGGCCCTACCCAGGAAGGCTGTCTCATAAGGAGGCCCCAGCAGGCAGAGAGGGGGAGGAGAGAGAGGAAAGCAGACTTCCAGTCAGAAGTTGGAAGGAGTTTTCAGCTGAAGGGAGGTCAGAGGCTCTGGCTGAGAGCTATCGAAGGAACAGACCAGACCAGCTGAAGTATACACGGGATTACAAGCAGCCAGGAAGGCATTTGGAAACTGCCTCACACAGGTTCAGCAGGGAACCAACTGGTATTTTTAAACCTCAGAGGAAGGCCTCCACAGCCAGGTCCCCAGGTAAGCCCAAGGGCTGGGATTACAGGAATCCATGTGAATTTAACAGCCTGGAAGGTTGGGGCTACGGTACTGGCTTTAGGCAATACTTAAACCCTGAATGTATTGAAAGGCTCAGGGTTGGAGAAAAGGGCGCGGCCCTAGAAAGAACTGGCCAAACTAATCCTAGCTCAGAGGTGGAACTTATGGACACAGAACCACCTTGTATGAATTATCCCACAGAGGAAATGGATTGCACGATTACTTTATCTGAACAGATAATATCTTTATGTTAGGAATTTATGGTGAAGAAAATACAAGCTGGCTGTGAGGGAAACAGAGCTGTATGAAACCATGTGCTGAATTTCAACCTGCTGGAAAGAAAATGTTTATTTCACGCTGAAGGAAGCTATTCTTATGTTTGTCCTTTTTGCTGCCAGAGAGCAGATACTTTGTGTTACCTTTTTATCCTTGTGAAGTCCAACCCCGGGAGGGGAAATAAATCCCTTTTTGCTTGCAAACATTCTGAGTCACACTACTCTTCATTTGAACTGGTGGTAAACTACATTTCCCTACGAGCACTGCTCCAGGAAGTAGCAGAACATTGGTTTAAAGAAGGAACTTAAACTCCTTAACCCCTACCTACGGGTACTGGAAAGGGGAGGGATCACAATGGCGTAGTTGGCAGGATTTTACTCGGATTTAAAGGACACCTGGAGGGACAAGAGTCCAGCAGCAAGGAGCAGCTGATACCCAGGAGGAGCCGGTGCTCGACTGACTACCGGTCAGACAAAGAAACTACTTTCTCAGTGCTTGACTCTACACTGAGCCCAGGTAAAAGGGGCTAGGCATAAGTGTAGAGGGATAAACAGAGAAAGGTAGTGCACAGCAGTAGTGCACAGCAGCAGTGCAGAAGTGGAAAAAAAAAAAAAGAGGAATTTTTTTTTTTTTTGTGTGGACCGCACTTGGGTCTTTTTCTTGTGTCTTTTCCAGGTACCTGAGCAGCTGAAATGGATCCCCAAGAGATGTTACGATGGATGTCTCTCCAGTGGGACAAACAGCTGGAAATGACCCGCAGAGTCCAGGATCAAGCCAAGACTGCCATTATGGAGCAACAGAAGCCGATGAAAGAGCTAATGGAACTGTTGGTAAAGAAGCAACAAGAGGAGCCAGCAAGAGACTTGCCCAAGTATACCCGTGGGGTAGGACTGTTTGGTGGGGATGTCTTTAGGCTGGGACAGTTGTCTTCCACAGATAACGTGGATGAGTATGTGGACGCCTTTGAGCGTCTGGCAGAGGCAATGAAGCTGCCTAGAGAACAATGGGCTCTCAGATTTGCCTTTGAGCGTCTGGCAGAGGCAATGAAGCTGCCTAGAGAACAATGGGCTCCCTATCTGGAGAAGCCCTATTAGCTTATAAGTCAATGCCTGTTGCATTAACAACTGACTATGAGGCGATTAAAAATGTGGTGAGGGATAGGCTCGGGCTAACACCTTCATTCTATAGGCGCCAATTTAGGAAGGCCGAGTTGAGGCCTGGAGAAACTCCAAAGGCCCTTTACTATAGAATGAAAGGGTTGGCCTGGAAATGGGTAAAACCGGAGCATAGAACGGTTGAGTCCATAATGGATGAGCTAATTTTAGAACAATATTTAGAGGCAGTACCAGCGGAAGTAAAAACCTTCCTTATGCTGCAGGACTGCAAAACTGCAGAGGAAGCAGCTGGTATGACGGAGCGGTATTTTCAGGCTGAATTTACCAAAGCCCCAAAATCCAGCGCTCCAGGTACAGCAAGGGCTGGTGATAGGAGTAAGAATGTATCGTATAAATTGTCTGATGAAAATGTATATATGTCCAACATGAGGGGAAAATGTTTTAAATGTGGGGGCATAGGGCATTTTCAAAGGGACTGTGATGCACGCAGGGCATTAATAGCTGGTATTGGAAAGAAAGGCCAATCAGGGTTTTTGCTCCCAGTACAGGTGGAGGGTATAGAGGCCCAGGCACTGCTTGACTCTGGTGCTGACCAGAGCATGGTCTCCCAACGGCTCTGGGAGGCCATACAAGCCCAGTCAGCACCAGGTCAAGCCGTGGGAAGGGTTAAAATAAGATGCATACATGGGGCATCTTACCATTACCCCTTATATGAAATAGGAATAAGCGGGCTGGGAACAGACGGGAAGATGTTGATGGCGGTGGTCCCCCGCCTTCCACAGAGCGTCGTCTTGGGTAAGGATTGGCCACCCTTTAGACAGGGGCTCGAGGAAGGTCTTACCACTGAACAGAATGTAATATCCACCCCCTGTGAAGCTCCCTCGGGGGAAGGAGAGGTGGAGTCCCAAGATTTACCTAGATTGGAGGCCATCGCGACTAAAGTCCCCTGCCCTCTGTTCGGAAAACCGGGGAAAAGTAGCCCACAATGCCCAGCCAAAGAAAAGAATATAACTCCGGAAAAACCAAAGTTCCTATTGCAGTATTGTAAGATGTCAGTTCAGGCCAGGGGTCCCCAGCGAGCGTCGGAAGCTGCCGCAGGATACGACCTGTTTAGTGTGGAAGATAGGGTGATACCCAGGGGAGGGAAGGCCCTAATAAGTACAGGGGTGAAAGTCCAAATCCCGCCCGGATGCTATGGAAGGATAGCACCCAGGTCAGGCCTAGCCGCCAAATATTTTATAGACATAGGAGCTGGGGTAATTGACCCCGATTTTCGCGGAGAGGTAAAGGTGCTAATGTTCAATTTCAGTCAGGAAGAGTTCCAGGTGAAGGCAGGTGACAGGGTCGTGCAAATGATCTGCGAGCACGTAGGTTTCCCGGAGGTGGTAGAAGTGGCCTCAACTCCCACGGGGAGAGGAGAAGGAGGATTTGGGTCTACCGGAGTGGGAGATTTAAAAGGGCTGACAGCTGTCACCGAAGAACAGAAGGAGGACGATTTTGGTCCTCAGCCTGCCGATTGGAGGGAAACTCCAGGGCCACATATAGGGGACAGGTTATCAGGGCAACAGCAACAGGAACTTAGAAGGGTGTTAGATAGGTTCTCCGATGTCCTGACGACATTGCCAGGGGAAACCAGAATCGTTGCCCATGAAATTATTACGGAACCGGAAAAAATAATTAGGCAACGCCCCTATAGGCTACCAGAGGCACGGAAAAAGGAAATGATAGAGCAGGTAAGGGACATGCTCCGAATGGGCATCATCGAAGAATCCAGAAGCCCCTGGTCCAGCCCTATCGTGTTAGTGCCCAAACCAGATGGAAGTCTGCGCTTCTGTATCGATTTTAGACAAATAAATAATATCTCTGACTTCGATGCGTATCCCATGCCTCGAATTGAGGACCTATTAGACAAACTGGGCCAGGCGAAGTATTTGACCACATTAGACCTAACGAAAGGTTATTGGCAAATACCACTCACCCAGGCCTCCAAACCTAAGACAGCCTTTTCTACCCCGATAGGGTTGTTTCAATTCCGGCGTATGCCTTTTGGGCTTCACGGGGCAGCGGCCACCTGTCAAAGGCTGGTGGATCACATCTTACGGCCCCACCACGAATACGCCTGGGCATATATGGACGACATTGTCATCCATAGCACCACATGGGCCCAGCATTTGCCCAGGGTAGAGGCAGTCTTGAATACGCTAAGGAAAGCGGGTCTCACGGTGAACCCCGGGAAGTGTCTCTTCGCTGGCACAAAAGTGAAATACTTAGGCCACATGGTGGGAGGAGGGATGGTAGAGCCCTTAGCTAGTAAGGTGGAAAGCGTGAAGAACTTTCCACGCCCACTGAACAAAAGACAAATGCGGGGATTCCTGGGCCTGGTGGGATACTACCGCCGATTTATTCCCAGATTTGCGGAGGAAAGTGCCCTGCTAACAGACATGCTCAGGAAGAATGCCCCGAATAACCTCAAGTGGACACCGGAGGCGGAGGAAGTGTTCATAACGCTGAAAGACAGGTTATGTACAGCCCCGGTCCTTAGGGGGGTTAACTTTAACATGCCATTCTTGGTACAAACCGACGCTTCCGAAACGGGATTAGGAGCCGTAATGTCCCAGATATTTGAGGGTATTGAACATCCGGCGACTTACTTAAGTCGGAAATTGTCCAGAGCGGAACAGAAGTATTCTACCGTAGAATGCGAGTGTCTCGCAATTAAGTGGGCGATAGAGTCCTTGTGGTTTTATTTGACAGGCCGAAAATTTTATTTGATTACTGACCATGTGCCCTTAAAATGGTTGCATCAGATGAGAAACACTAACGCCAGGTTAACCCGATGGCATCTAGCGTTACAGGCTTATGATTTTGTGGTGCAGCATCAAGCGGGTAGACTGCACAGTAATGCCGATGCCCTTTCTCGGATTACGTGCTGTCCGTCACAGGTTCCGGCAGCCCGTAATATTTTAAGTGGGGGGATCTGTGACATAGCAAGTCCTTCTGGCCCGGTAGAAATGCTTGAAAACCAGGTAGAAAGTGCAGGGCTGCAAGATAAACAAAGGCACATGGCTACCAGTTGTCAGGGAAACAAGGCACGAGAGAAGGAAACACGCCCCTGCTATCAGTTTAGCAAAGAGTCACGGGGAAAGTCTGAACACCTGCTAGGGGGTGGAGCCAGGCCCTACCCAGGAAGGCTGTCTCATAAGGAGGCCCCAGCAGGCAGAGAGGGGGAGGAGAGAGAGGAAAGCAGACTTCCAGTCAGAAGTTGGAAGGAGTTTTCAGCTGAAGGGAGGTCAGAGGCTCCGGCTGAGAGCTATCGAAGGAACAGACCAGACCAGCTGAAGCATACACGGGATTACAAGCAGCCAGGAAGGCATTTGGAAACTGCCTCACACAGGTTCAGCAGGGAACCAACTGGTTTTTTTTAAACCTCAGAGGAAGGCCTCCACAGCCAGGTCCCCAGGTAAGTCCAAGGGCTGGGATTACAGGAATCCATGTGAATTTAACAGCCTGGAAGGTTGGGGCTACGGTACTGGCTTTAGGCAATACTTAAACCCTGAATGTATTGAAAGGCTCAGGGTTGGAGAAAAGGGCGCGGCCCTAGAAAGAACTGGCCAAACTAATCCTAGCTCAGAGGTGGAACTTATGGACACAGAACCACCTTGTATGAATTATCCCACAGAGGAAATGGATTGCACGATTACTTTATCTGAACAGATAATATCTTTATGTTAGGAATTTATGGTGAAGAAAATACAAGCTGGCTGTGAGGGAAACAGAGCTGTATGAAACCATGTGCTGAATTTCAACCTGCTGGAAAGAAAATGTTTATTTCACGCTGAAGGAAGCTATTCTTATGTTTGTCCTTTTTGCTGCCAGAGAACAGATACTTTGTGTTACCTTTTTACCCTTGTGAAGTCCAACCCCGGGAGTGGAAATAAATCCCTTTTTGCTTGCAAACATTCTGAGTCACACTACTCTTCATTTGAACTGGTGGTAAACTACATTTCCCTACGAGCACTGCTCCAGGAAGTAGCAGAACATTGGTTTAAAGAAGGAACTTAAACTCCTTAACCCCTACCTACGGGTACTGGAAAGGGGAGGGATCACACTCTTCAATGGTGGCAGTCACCCCAGAACCTGTTGGTGGGGTCCCCTTTCCAGCAACCCTCACCCCAAGTAACTCTAACAGATGCCTCACAGATGGTTTGGGGAGCCCATTGGCAAGGCCTCTCTACCCAGGGTACCTGGACTCTACAGGAGGCCGATCTACACAGCAATCTTTCTTGCTCTTCGAGTGTTTCACACCCAGCTCAGCTACAAAACTGTCCTAATTCAAACGGACAACCAGGTAGCCATGTTCTATGTGAACAAGCAGGGCGGAACAGGCTCTCTGTCGCTCTGCAACCAAGCTTTGCAACTTTGGGCCCTCGCCTGAGAGCATCAGATTCATTTCCTAGCAGTGTATCTTCCAGGCAGTCAAAACTCTTGGGCAGACAGACTCGGTCGAGTTCTGCTTCCACATGAATGGGGTCTCCATGCAGACCAGGTGGCCAAAATTTTCCAATTTTGGGGAACCCCAGACATATACCTCTTTGCAAGTCCATTGAAAGCCAAACTTCCCTGGTTCTGTTCCAGAATTCCGGCCCAGGGTTGTCAGGCCAGAAATGCCTTCCTCCTCCATTGGGGTCGGGACTTTCTGTATGCTTTCCCACCCATTCCTCTAATTCCCAGAACTTTATTCAAGCTTCAGAGAGACAGAGGCCATATGATTCTCATAGCCCCACATTGGCCACGACAAGTGTGGTACCCTCTGCCCTTACATCTCTCTCAAGCTCCATCTCTGGACTTAGGATCTGCTCAAGATCTCCTATCCCAGGAGGACGGGATGCTGTGGCATCCCAGCCCCCAGTCTCTACATCTTAGGGCCTGGTTGCTGAAAGCCTAGAACTTCATGGTCTTAACCTTTCTCAGCAAGTAAAGGATATCCTTTATGCTTCCAGGATAATTTCCAGGAAACCATCCACAAGATGCTTTTATGCTTTCAAGTGGAAAAGGTTTACCATTTGGTGTTCGCAGAAGGGTCTCAACCCTCTTGCAATACCTCTGGAATCATTACTGGAATATCTCCTTCATTTGTCTAATGCAGGGCTTAAGACCAATTCAGTGAGAGTTGTGATAAGGAAGCTTATCATAGCTCAGGAAGGAGCTATAGAAAATGTGAAGTGACTCTGAACAAGCAACCTGTCAGTTCTGGTAGAAATAAGAAAACAGAATTTTCCCATAAAAGATTACCAGTCCCAGAATGCACCAGGTTTCCAACAGCCATTAGAGGAGCTGAAGTGGGGAAACGTGTGTTCAATCAGGAGGGCTATGAGGTAATCCCCAAGCACTCATCTCAAAGGGCAGGGCCTGATTCAGCACAGCTGCGCTGTGCTAGGGTGGAGCACTCATCTAAGCAGAATAAAGGTAGAGTTTATTCTACAGAGAATCATCCTCAGAATCAGCTTGGATATCCTCAGCTTGGACGTCTTCATCATCTGGAGGATCATCAGAAGCAGAAGCCAGAGCGGACGGACAGAGAGGGCAAGAAACCTTTTGGAAGAAAGAAGAGAAAAGCATTTGGGAGGTCTAAAGGAGTCCAGAGCAGTACGTATACTGGAAGGCATTCCAAAGGCAAGCTTACACCATTGGACTGGGGAAAGCCAGAGGAATGGTGCTGCAGAGCTAGGAACCTCCAGACGGTACCTGTGAGGGAGACGGCTGCACTTGGAAGGGACCCTAGGACCCGTGCCAGAAGGTATGTGAAGAGAGACCCAGTGTCCAGGGATCTGGATTGGAAGGCTGGACATAAGAACTGGACTACATACTGGCCAGGCTATTTAGAGAGGAACTCTAACAGCAATGGAAGCTCAGGTATGAACACTGATCTATGCCCTAGCTATACCCTTGAAAGACAGCAGGGAAACAAGTATTCTCCTGAGAGTGCTCCATTGAGAAATTCCTCTGTACCAATCCATGATATTGAACCCATGATTGTTGAAGAAGGGGGAGGGGTTGCAGATGCAGGCTGTGAATACATGGATTGCTCTCTGTCTAAACTCCTTTGGTAATTTACTGTTACAAAGTACAATAACCATCACAAAGAAATACAAACTTGTTCTTTAATCTGCTTTAATCTACTCAGAAAAGCTCCTGAGTAGGATTTGAGCCACGCAGTAGAAAGCAAGCCAGCTAAGGGGTTTCAGCTGGATAACTGCTAGCAATTGAGCCTTACCTAATTGCTTGTGAGCTCTGAGGAAATCACTTCTGAGTCTATGTGTGAAGATATAAGAAGTTAACCTGAAAAGAACAGTTTTTCCCTACTTTGTGGGTTTTGCTTGTTGTTTGATGCACTGCTAAGAAAATATTAGCTAGAGCCTACAGAAAAGACCAGTTTGTTACCAACCAGGTCTTTATTCTTTTGATTTGATTGCCCGACAAGTTCAGCTGTTTTCCTGATTTTGTTTTTCTAAGTTTAACACTGAAAGCAAGTATCCTGTTTTATGTGCTACCAAGCATATCTGTGTTGGGAGAAATAACCCCATAAATAAATATCTTATTGGCTTTACACTCAAGCACAACTAATTATTGTGAACGGCTGTGTCTGGTGTGAATGAACTACATTTCCCACAATCCCTTGCAAATCATATTAATATATGCCTTTGCCAAGACTGTGAACATTCTCACCCAGTCATCTGTCTGACAACCTTCACAGCCCATTACTGCTTAGACAAGGACTCCTGCTGGGATGCCTTGTTTGGTCAGGCTGTTCTTCAACACCTGTTCCATACTTAATCAACTCCTACCCACCCTGGTAGGATGCCAGAGATCCATGGGGGGAAGTGGAGCCCTTTCACAAGGGCACACAACTTCTGGGGTTTCTCCCTGGCATCTGCAGCTAGGGAGTTCCCATATGTGAAGACTACATTCCTGCTTGTTCCTGGAGATAGCATAATTACTCACCTGTAACAGGTGATCTCCGGGAACAGCAGGAATTTAGTCTTCACAACCCACCCACCTTCCCTAGGAGTTGTATCTCTCTCCTTCTCTCTCTTTTTTTCTTTCCCTTTCTCTCTCTCTCTTTGTCTCAGATTTAAACTCAACTGGAGAGACAGTTGGGAAAGGCGGGAAGGCAGCACGCAGGTGCTGTGGGATGCTCCCAAAAGCTTTCTAATTGGACGCTGGGGAGCGTTCCCGCGCAGGCTCTGTCGGTACCGTCGATACCCATATGTGAAGACTAAATTCCTGCTGTTCCCGGAGATCACCTGTTACAGGTGAGTAACTATGCTTTATCTAGGTGTACCAGAAAAATATGTTTATGCATTGCAAATGATCCAAAATGCAGCAGCCTGGTTGACGTATGAGTTGCAAAGATCTGACCATATTACCACTCATTTACAAGAGCTCTACTGGTTGCCAGTAAAGCACCGGTGTGAATTTAAATGTTTAGTGCTGAGTCACTAATTTGTTTGGCAGGAAAAGGGTAATGAATTTGTGGATTTATTGAGAAAATATTATAGTATTCAAAATTTATATTCAGCAGATCAAAGTTTAATGTAGATTCTTTTATTAAATGAAGGTTGATTGACCTGTACATGCAATAGGGGGTTTTCAGTTAGTTGAAGGCTGTGGAATGCATTACCAGTCTCCAGTTAGAGAAGAATTTATTAAATTTTCTGAGAAATTTAAAGACGTATTTGTTGGTGTTGAGGTATTCATCTTGATAAAGACAGTAGGTCAAAATGTAGGATTATATATTTTGGGGAAGATAGTAATTTGAGAGACAGGTGGTAGGGAGAGGAATTTTGGGCAGATTTGAGTGGGATTGAAGTGTGGACAAGTGTAAAATATTGAAATGGTTATTGTAAGTGATGTAAGCGAGCCCACATGGCTATTTTTGAATTATTTATTCATTTAACATTTCTTATATACCGCCTTTCATGATATCAAGGCAGTTTACATTGAACAAACTGAAATTACATTGAACAGCAAACTGAAATTACATTCATGTACATAGTTCGATTATGTTATCTAGTTAACAGACGACATATTCCATGTATATAGTTCTCCCAGTTTGATCCAAGTTGTTACCCCTGTTATATGTAATACCGAACAGCCTGTTGTTCTGGTTTTGTTATTGTTCCCTGTGAACCGCGCAGATCTCAAAAAGTGCGGTATATAAGAAACTAAAATAAATAAAATAAAAAATAAATAAAATAAACAGGGCATTTTAACTTGGTGATAACTATTTTACAGGGAACATGGGCAATGGAGGGTTAAGTGGCTTGCCCAAGACCACAAGGAGCACCTGTGGGACTAGAAATCCCAGTTCTGGCCCAAGGTTGCTGTCCTCTAGTGAGATTTGAACCCCTGACCTTCTGGCCTGAGGTACCTTGCCCCAACCACTAGGCCACTCCTCCCTCAATTATGTTTGTATTAATGTGATCTTATTAATTTACTGTATTATGAATGTTTTTATGTAAATCACAGAGATAATAATGATGTATTATGGTATATAAACATAATAATGAAATGAAAATGTAAAGCCCTGCTTTGAATTAATATGTCTGCATGTTTATCAAGAAATACGGTGTTTACTAGACTAGATCTGCATAATGCATAACCACATGCAGTCTTGAGCGCTGCAAGACATTCTTAGGAATCAGCATCCACTTAATCAATCCAATCATTTAATTGTTTGTATTGTGCTTCCACTCACAATCTGGTAGGAAATTACAAAACAGGTTCACAATAGCACATTGCACACACAGTGCTTTCTTTATGTTACTTGATCACGGGACTCATAGAAGACAGGGTCGGCCCGTCCATTGTGCGAGAATGTTGTTCGCTCAGGGCCACGCACCAATATCATTTAGCAAATGGTCGGTTTGCAGGGCCGGCTTTAGAGGGAGACAGGGAGGCCCGAGGCCCTAGCTCACTTCTGCACAGTGAAGAGCGGCATGTTCCTTCACTCTGGCAGCTGTGTTCTCATGAAGCGCGCTGAATGCTGGGAAACAGCAAATGCCATTTAACCTTCGGTGTCAGTGTGCTTCATAAGAATACAGCTGTCAGAGTGAAGGAACATGCTACTCTTCACTCTGGCAGCTGTGCCAGAGGTGAGCTGGGGCTTTGGGTCAGATGGGGGGGAGGCTAGGATAAGGCTGGAAATGGGCTGATTGGGGGGGCTAGGACTGGAAATGGACTGATGGGGGGGGGCTTGTACTGGAAATGGGCTGATGGGGGGGGGAATGGGAGAATGGGACTAGAAGGGAGTGGATGCTGGGTAGAGCTGGAACTAGAAGGAAGCTGATGTTGGGGGAGGACTAGAAGTGGAATAGGCTGGGGGAGTGAGGATGGAGAGGGAAAAATATATTTTGTGTGAGAGGGAAGAAAAATCTACTATTGGCCAGCTATTGGGAGAGTAAAGTGATGATTGGGGATGGAGGGGTGAAATTTGATTGGATAAAGAAGGAATAAAGAAAGAAATGAGGTTAAGAGCAAAAGGGAATGATCAGTATGTTAAAGCAGTTGTAGAGTGAGAATGGAAAAAAACTAGGAGAGAAGAAAGGACAAATGGACAGCAGAGATGGAGAGTTGGCAGAAGACATGAATAAACCATATGAAAGTGACTAGAGCAATTGCAAATGAAAAATAAAATGCCGAAACAACAAAAGGTAAAAAAAATACTTTTTTATTTTGAATTTATTAACTGGAATATTTCAGCTCTGGGAAAGGTGCATTGTTAACCTCTTTGCATTTTGTTTAGTACAAGAGGAAATTAATTTATAGTTTTATTTCTTCAGTGGTGTTGTACATTCCAAGTTTGGCTTTTGGGCTTCCCAGTTTAATTATTGCCTTCCTATTTCTAAATTGTGATCCCTTGTTCCTTGTGTGGTGATGGTCTATGCTCTGCATGTGTAACCAAGCTGAGGCATTTTGTTCATGTAGTTTCTATTTGACAGTGCCACTTGTTCTTGTTCCCCAGTAGGTGATTATTGATATTCTCTGAGATGTAATGCAATGTAATGTGTGCCTTTGAGTCAGTCCTGACTCCTGGTGACCCAGAAGCTCCTGGGTTTTCTTGACAGTGTCACCAGAAGTAGATTGCCAGGCCTTTCTTCCAAGGCAATGGAGGGTTAAGTGACTTGCCCAAGGCCACAAGGAGTGCTAGTGGGAATTGAACCCTGGTTGCTTGGTTACCAAGCCAGTGCTCTAACCACTAGGCTACTCCTCCACTTCCTCTCTGAGATGTATTGGTTTAAAATTTGCAGTGTTGCCTTTTGATAGTCAGGATATGATGCTTTCTGATTCCTGGTAGTGTTGTTATGATACGGTGGGTGTGTTATGGGTTCTAAATGGTCAGTGTTTATAGTACTTCCTAATGTGGTAGTCTTTCTTTATCCAGACACTCATTTAAGAGAGATGTTTACTAAAAGTTAGCGCACATTAACATTATGCAAATATTTATGCAAATGAGGCCCCACAATGCATCTCCGCATATGGCCCCCCCCCCCCATGAGCCACCCCTGGACAATAAGGTATGCCCCCTGTTCTTTATGAGCAATATTAACCTGGATCTTGCTTTTGCTCAGATGAACAAAAGTATTTCTGACAGCACAGCTTTAATCTTCCAATGTTATTCTTTCTGTCTGAGGTGGGAAGCAAAACTGATTGAAGAACAAATTATTTTATTAATTTTATCATATGCCTGGACACTGATGTTACATTAGTTTTCTCTAGGCTGTCATTAATTTAAGTCTGTTAGAGTCCGAGATAATGTGATTGTTTAAACCTCTGTGGTGAAAGAATGGGGAATGAGATTCCGGTAAGTCACTCTGTATCACCAAATAATTTTTTTAGAATATGGATATTAATTTTATAATTATTTCCATAAGATTTCTTCTTGTCTCATTCAAGAGAGCAAATAGAATGCTAGGTGTCATAAGGAAAGGAATGGAAAATAAAAAAAAAGATATTATAATGCCTCTATATCCGTTCCATGGTGAGACCGCACCTTGAATATTGTGTGCAATTCTGGTCGCCATATCTTAAAAAGGATATAGCGTTATTAGAAAAGGTTCAGAGAAGAGCTACCAAAATGGTAAAGGGGATGGAAGGATACTCCTATGAAGAAAGGCTAAAAAGGTTACGGCTCTTTAACTTGGAAAAGAGACAGCTGAGGGGAGATATGATAGAAGTCTATAAATTAATGAACGGAGTGGAACGGGTACACTAGATCGATTGTTTACGTTATCAGAATATAGAAAGACTAGGGGACATGCAATGAAGCTACAGGGTAAACTATTTAAGACTAATAAAAGAAAATATTTTTTCACTCAACGTGTAATCAAACTCTGGAATTTGTTACCGGAGGATGTAGTAAAGGCTGTTCCTGTGCGGATATCCAGTTTAGTCCTCCACAATCGGGTAATGCCCCTCCTACTGCAGCCTGGAGACTGGACCAATCAAATCTTCTGTAGTACATATCCAGCAGGAGCTCCCGAAGCCCCCCAGTGTGTCCAGTCTCTAGCAGCTTGAAGACGTATAAGTGTGTCCTCCTGGGCACACTGAGTGACTATTGCAGGAGCAACACTTGTTAGTTAGTTGTTTTAGGGTTTGTTTTGGGGCATTTCCTTGCTATTTCTTTGATAGCTAGCTGTATCTTTAAAAGGAAGAAAGAAGAAGTCTGTCTCTCTGGAGCACTGCCATAGGAGACTAGGGGAAGTCATACCTTTTGGCTCCTGTTCCTGCCTAGCAAATTTTCACAGCCCTGGGTGAGCTTCCCCTGGACAGTACGGGGTAAAGCCATACCTGATACAGTAGTGGCTGGCACTGGGAGATGTTGGCTGAATCCTGGTGGTTCCTGAGCTGGTAGGAGATTTTCATTTCTTCTTGTGTGCAGTGCTCTGTTAGAGCTGCCAGCATTTCTGTAGGCTCTCCCTGAGCCCATTTGGCAATTTTTCTTAAATTTGGTCGTTTGCAATGTATTAGAGGGTCGTTTTATTTCTTTTCCATTTTATTTTGTGGCTTTTGTAATTTCGCGCCGTTTTTTAACGCGGGTGAAAAAGTCCGGCTGACATTTTGAATTTTAAATGTGTGCTTTAGAGGCACTTTTGAGCACTTGGCACAGGTTCCCCTGGCGTTTTTGGGTTCCTCTTGCTGGCGATTTTGCTCAGGGCACCCCGGGAGTCTGGGCATATTTTTTTTATTTTAAAAAAAAAAAAAAAAAAAAAACGTTTTAATTTCAAATCGGGGCTGATTTGCATAGGATTTGCCCCTGTGGTGTGGGCTTCCCTGTGACTGTTGTATTCTATCCCGCTGGGCAGAGGTGGCCTTGGGATGGCTTCCCAGCCCCAGTGCGTGATTTGTGGGTCCCGCAGAGCAGTAGGGACTGACTCTGGCATCTGCAGGAGCTGTGCTGCAGTGCCTGCAGAGTTAGAGCAATCTGTGAGTCTCCCGGATCAGCCTACCCCTGGGGATGCTTCTAATTCAGGGGTTAGTGTTCAATCCCGAGCCTCCCTCAGTCTGGGTCGGTTCCACCGGCCAGCGGGTCGGTGGCTGCGCTCCAGCAGGCGGCTATAGCTGCACCGCCTATGGATTTCTCCCCGGATTTTGTGCTCCTCATGCATCAGGCGTTTCGCTTGAGCAGGTCCGGTCAGTTGCCGGCAGTTTGGCCCCCCTCTCTCCCCCGGGGTCCTCTGGGGCGGCTCAATGCACCTCGCAACCCGGGGGCAAGCGTCTTCGGTTGGGGGAGCAGGAGCAGGACGCCCTAGGTCTCCTGGATTCCGAGGCAGAGGGCGATCCTGAGACTGAAGCGGAGGAGTTGGAGGATGGGGAGATCCTTGAGCCGGAGGACCAGGCTCGGATCATTCGCGTGTTCCGTAGGGACGAGCTGGTTCCTCTGGTCACGGAGTCCCTGCAGGCGCTTAACCTTTCGGCGGTGCGGCCCCTGGAGGAGGAGGGTCTTGAGGATCCTCTAATTCAGGCAGTCAGGGATTCCCAGGTGGTTTTTTCCCGTTCACCGCGTGGTGGATCATATGATCCAGGCGGAGTGGGAGCATCCGGAATCCGGCTTAAAGGGGATTCGGACCATGAATCGGCTTTATCCCCTTGCCGACAAGGACAGGGACTTGTTCAGGTCCCCCCGGGTGGACGCTGCGGTTTCCGCAGTGACCAAGAAAACCACCATCCCGGTTGAGGGGGCGGCTGCCCTCAAGGACGGTCAGGACAAGAAGATTGATAATTTGCTCAAGCAAACCTTCGATACTGATGCCGTGTCATTGCAGGCCTCTATCTGTGGGGCTTGGGTGGCTCGGTCGTGTCTGCGATGGTCGCAGCATTTGCGCTCGAGCCCCGGGCTAGACCAGCGGGGTCTGTTGGAGGTTACCCGGCTGGAGTCCGGCTCGGCCTATCTGGCGGATCTGTTTTATGATTTAATCCGCATTGGCTAACAGTATGGCATCCGCGGTTGCGGCGCGCCGGTCCCTCTGGTTGCGCAACTGGGCGGCGGACGGTTCTTCCAAGTCCCGCCTCAGTAAGCTGCCCTTCAAGGGCAGATTGTTATTTGGGGAGGCTCTCGAGAAGTTGGTAAAGGATCTCGGTGAGTCCAAGGGGGGCCGGCTCCGGAGGATAGGCCAAGGTCCAACAGGTCCTCCCCCTCGGCGAGGGGGTCCTTTCGGGATCAGCGCAGGTTTCGTTCCTCCCGCCTGTGGGCTTCGCAGCGGGGCAGGTTTGGAGCCCGTAATCAAGGGTTTCGTACCTTCAGGGGAGCCGGCAGAGGCTTCTCCGGAGCCGCCTCTTCCTCGGGCTCTTCTTTTGGGCGCAAGCCACAATGACGCGAGGCAGGCTCTGGAGGGAGGTCCGATTATCGGGGGTCGCTTGCGCGACTTTCTTTCCTCTTGGGCCCAAATCACGTCGGATCGCTGGGTGCTACAAATTATAGGAGAGGGTTACGCTCTGGAATTTGCGTTCCCACTTCCAGATTCATTTGTTCTGTCTCCCAGCAGGGGAGAGCAAAAAACGCGGGACATTCGCGTGACCCTGGATCGGTTGTTAGCGCTGGGAGCGGTGATCCCGGTTCCTCCTTTGGAAAGAGGCGCCGGGCGATACTCCATCTATTATGTGGTTCCCAAAAAGGGCGATTCCCTGCGTCCGATTTTGGACCTCAAGGGCGTGAATCGCGCGCTCCGGGTGCCGCATTTCCGTATGGAAACCTTGCGGTCAGTCATTGTAGCGGTGCGACAGGGGGAGTTTTTGACGTCCCTCGATCTCACCGAGGCCTATTTGCACATCCCGATACATCCATCTCATCAGCGGTTTCTCCGCTTTGCGTTTCCGTGGGGCCACTTCCAGTTCAGGGCCATGCCGTTCGGCTTGGCTACGGCTCCGCGCACGTTCACAAAGGTGATGGTGGTCGTTGCGGCGGCCTTGCGCAAGGAGGGCATTTTGGTCCATCCATATCTCGACGACTGGTTGATACGGGCAAAATCCAGTCGGGAGTGCCTGCGAGTCACGAGCAGGGTGGTGGCTCTGCTGCGATCTCTAGGCTGGGTGGTGAACGAAAGAAAGAGTTGTCTGCGTCCCTCGCAGGACCTGGAGTATCTGGGAGTGCGCTTCGACACCGCTCGGGGACTGGTGTGTCTCCCCGAGCGCCGCGTCCTGGCGTTGCGGGCTCTTGTCCGACTCTTTCGGGGGATGCCCGCTCCGTCGGCGTGGTGGTACCTACGGCTTCTCGGAACGATGGCGGCGACATTGGAGGTGGTGCCATGGGCACGGTTCCACATGCGCCCGCTCCAGAGGGCGCTCCTTCGCCGCTGGTCCAACCAGTGCGATCCCTTGCACAGGAGGCTGCCCTGTCCGAAGGCAGTGCGGCGGTCGCTTCGATGGTGGCTTTCCTCCGAGAACCTGACGCGGGGGATTCCCTTGGAGCCTCCCCTGTGGGTTCCCCTCACTACGGATGCGAGCCTAGCCGGCTGGGGGGCTCACTGCGAGGCCCGCTTCACGCAGGGGGTGTGGTCCTCTCGGGAAGCTGCGTGGTCGATCAACCGTCTCGAGCTTCGGGCGGTCAGGCTAGCCCTGTTGGCCCTGGAGCCTCTGGTCCGGGGTCGGGCGGTCCGCGTCTGGTCGGACAATGCGACCACGGTGGCGTACATCAATCGCCAAGGGGGCACAGGGAGTGTGGCCCTGGAGACGGAGGCGACGGCCTTATTCAGTTGGGTGCAGACTCGCCTGCCGGCGATCTCGGCGGCGCACATAGCGGGCGCAGAAAATGTCCAGGCCGACTTCCTCAGCAGAGTGCGGGTGGACCCCGGAGAGTGGGAGTTAAATCCACAGGTGTATGCGCAAATAGTTCGGCGGTGGGGTCCGCCCATCATGGATCTCATGGCGACCTACCAATCGGCCAAGACGAGTCGCTTCTTCAGCAGACGGCGGGAGCGAATGTCCGAAGGACTCGACGCTCTCATTCAGCCGTGGCCGACGTCCGGGCTACTGTATGTCTTCCCTCCTTGGGCGCTGATCGGCCGGGTCGTACAGCGCATCGAGTGCCATCGGGGCCGAGTGCTGCTGGTGGCTCCGGATTGGCCCCGGAGGCCCTGGTATGCCGACCTCGTCCGGCTTCAAGACGGCGTGCCGTGGCGCCTCCCGGCGTTGCCGGACCTTCTCCTTCAGGGCCCCTTGCGGATGCCCCAGGTGGCTCGATTCTCGCTTACGGTTTGGCCATTGAGAGGGCTCGGCTGAAAAAGAAGGGTTATTCGCCCGCGGTGATTTCCACCTTACTGCGGGCGAGAAAGTCCTCCACTTCTCTCACTTATGTTCGGATTTGGAGGATTTTTGAGGACTGGTGCTCCCGGCGGGGAGTCCGGGCGGCGACGGTCTCTGTGCCTGTTGTGTTAAGCTTCCTTCAGGATGGGTTCGAGAAAGGTCTCGCGGCCAGTTCCCTGAAGGTCCAGCTGGCGGCGATTTCGTGTTATAGAGGCAAGGTCTTGGGCCGCCTTCTTGGTGCTCATGCGGATGTGCGGCGTTTCTTGACCGCCGTTTTTCATTTACGGCCTTCCCGCAGAGCGGTGATCCCTTCGTGGGACTTGAATTTAGTTCTGCGGGCTATGGTTCGGGAACCATTTGAGCCCTTGCGGAGGGCGTCCTTGAAGGATCTCACATTGAAGACGGTGTTCCTGGTTGCCATCTGCTCGGCACGGCGTATTTCGGATCTGCAGGCCCTGTCCTGCCGAGAGCCTTTCTTGTCTTTCTCTTCGGAGCGGATTGTGCTCCGTCCGGTTCCTTCCTTTCTACCAAAGGTGGTGTCTCCCTTTCACTTAAATCAGGCGGTATTTTTGCCAGTGCTTTCGGCATGCTCGGTCGAGTCGGTGGACAAGAGTCTTCTCCGGCTTGATGTGGGCCGCGCGCTGCGACGGTATTTGCAGTCTACCGAGTCCTTTCGAAAGACTGATCGGCTTTTTGTGCTCTTTGGGGGTACAAAAAAAGGGGAGGCGGCGGCTAAGGCCTCCATTGCTCGATGGCTCAAGGAAGCGATCGCGTCCGCGTATCTGTTGCAGCGGCGGCCGGTCCCGGAGGGGCTCCGGGCTCATTCTACTCGGGCTCAGGCGGCCTCTTGGGCGGAGCATAGCCTGGTTCCACCAGCAGAGATTTGTAGGGCGGCCACCTGGTCGTCTCTGCATGCTTTCAGCAGGCACTATCGCTTGGATGTGTCAGCGGCTCGGGATTCTTGTTTTGGTTCGGCGGTTTTGCGCGCCGGCCTGCAAGGTCCCGCCCGGTCTTAACTGCTCTGTTACATCCCGATTGTGGAGGACTAAACTGGATATCCGCACAGGAAATGGAAATTACACTAACCTGGTAATTGTAGTTCCTGTAGGATCCAGTTTAGTCCTCCTTCCCTCCCGACTATCTGTATGATTTGCGGCGCGCTGTCCCGAGCGGGTGCCTGTAGGATGGTTTTCGTCCCGTTCGGACTCTGTCGGCAGTCGTGCTTATCGCTATGGCTCTTCCCTTTATTTTGGAGTTCAGTTAGCTCCTTAGTTTCTGGGGGAAGCTCGGTGTAAATTTAAAGGCGTCGATACCGGCGCCATGCAGTGTCCTGACTTCCTCGTTTGGGGAGGGAGTTGGTTATTCCAGGGGGGGAAGTACATAGTTTATTGATAGCCTAATAATAATCTGATGTGTTGCTTCGTTAAGTTTGCTTTGTTACTAGTACACTGGGGGGCTTCGGGGAGCTCCTGCTGGATATGTACTACAGAAGATTTGATTGGTCCAGTCTCCAGGCTGCAGTAGGAGGGGCATTACCCGATTGTGGAGGACTAAACTGGATCCTACAGGAACTACAATTACCAGGTTAGTGTAATTTCCATTTAGTGTAGCTGGGTTTAAAAAAGGTTTGGACAAGTTCCTGGAGGTAAGGTCCATAAACCATTATTAAGAAGGGACCCAGGATATCAATGCTTGACCCAGTACAAGCATTGTGGAACCTGTGTCTTTTGGGGAAACTGCTAGGTACATATGACCTAGATTGGCCGCTGTTGGAAACAGGATACTGGGCTTGATGGACCTTGGTCTGACCCAGTATGGCATATCTTATGTTCTTCGGTGATCCTCCATTCACTTAGAATGAGACAAGCAGAAGATTCACAGCACTAAAGTGTTTAGTTCCACTGAATACCCCCTCCTACCTGGTTTGGTTACTTCGACCCTATTCGCTTAGCATCGGGGGGGGGGGGGGGAGGGTGTTCTGGGGTGAAGTAGGGGCAACACCCAGAGTTAATCAAGTAGCGGCAATATTCAGCCACTAGCCGATTAACTTAAACCTGTTAAGGTTAGGAAAAATAAAAGTAGGCCTAACTTTAGCTGGTTTAGCTATCTGGCCAGTGGTTGAATAGCTAAAACACTATCTGGCTACCTGTATTTTCAATACTGATGGCCCAATATGGTCCCAGCATTGAATATCCAGGTCTAACTTAAAGCAGCAGTGACCAGCCAAGTTCAATGTGCTGGCCGCTGCTGCCGTTGAATATTGGCCCCATAGGCACCTAGATTTCTTTCTAAAATACTAGCACAAATTCTGCAGAAATCACATATATGTTGAAGGCATAGATATTATGCCTGCTCTTGACCAGAAATAGATGTTTGCATCTAACATTTATCTTTTATCAATATGTGCATAAATTACAATGTCGCCCACATCCTGCCTTAACTAATCCTTGCAAAGTGCAACAATCACCCTATAATGCAGAAATATCCCCAAAAATGTTTTGTTTATTTGTTGGACACACCATCAGGAGAGGGACCCGCTCACTCCCGAATTACGATCGTGTCCATTTTTAATCATTTTATGGTTCTAAATTCACACTTATCTAGTAGCTTTTCTCTTTGGCGTGTTTTATTGTGGTTACGTTGATTTATGGAGGAACGTCTTACACTGTTTTGTTGCACCTGAGGCAGAGTCGAATGTGGACTAAACGGCCAATTTTCCCAATGGAAAAAAGTGAATAGTGGAATACCCCAAGGATCTGTGCTGGGTCCACTGCTTTTTACCATATTCATAAATGACCTGAAAATAGGAATAACGAGTGAGGTTATCAAATTTGCAGATGACACAAAACTATTCAAAGTTGTTAAAACCCATGAGGATTGTGGAAAATTTCAAGAGGATCTTGATAAATTGGAAGACTGGCCATCCAAATGACACATGAAATTTAATGTGAACAAGTGCAAAGGTATGCACCTAGGAAAGAAAAACCCAAACTATGGTTACACAATGCAAGGTTCCATATTAGGAACCACAACCCAAGAAAAAAGATTTACGTATCATGGTGGATAACATGTTAAAACCCTCTGCCCAGTGTGCAGCAGCGGCCAAGAGAGCAAATAGAATGCTAGGTATCATAAGGAAAGGAATGGAGAATAAAACAAAGGATATTATAATGCCTCTGTATCATTCCATGGTCCGACCGCACCTTGAATATTGTGTGCAATTCTAGTCGCCATATCTTAAAAAGGATATAGTGTTATTAGAAAAGGTACAGAGAAGAGCCACCAAAATGGTAAAGGGGATGGAAGGATACCCCTATGAAGAGAGAATAAACATGTTAGGGTTCTTCAACCTTGAAACGAGACGGCTGAGGTGAGATATGATGGAGGTCTATAAATTGATGAACGGAGTGGAATGGGTAAACGTGGATCGATTGTTTACGCCATCAAAATATGGAAAGACTAAGGGGCATGCACTGAAGCTACAGGGTAACCTATTTAAGACTAATAAGAGAAAATATTTTTTCACTCTGTAATCAAACACTGGAATTTGCTACTGGAGGATGTAGTAAAAGCTGTTATTGTAGCCGGGTTTAAAAACATTTTGGACAAGTTCCTGGAGGAAAGGTCCATAAACCATTATTAAAGTGGACACAGAATATCCACTGCTTGCCCCAATACAAGCATTGTGGAACCTGTGTCTTTTGGGAAAACTGCTAGGTACTTGTGACCTAGATTGGCCACTGTTGAAAACAGGATACTAGGCTTGATGGACCTTGGTCTGACCAAGTATGGCATATCTTATGTTCTTATGTGCACATTGTGTTATGTTCGTGGGTGTTCCTCGGTTGATTTTAAATGCTGACGCCATGCTGTGATTTGAGAAGGCTACCAGATAAGTGTTATTTTAGAACCATAAAATGGACACGATCATCATTCGAGATCGAGTGAGTCCCTCTCCTGGTGGTGTGTCTGACAAATAAACAAAAAACATGTTTTTGGGGTATGTCTGCGTTATAGGGTGATTCTTTGGATTTAATTGTAATTTCCTATTGTGGGATTTTTTTCTTGGATTAACTGTTCCCTAAGCATGCCTCTTGTACAAGTACATGCCATGTTGCCATTGCACAGACTTTTAGTTATTTATTTATAGATTTACAATTTTACTTCATCCAAAAACAAAAGTATACGAAAATCAAGCAACATAATATAAGCCACAATAATACAAATAACCCACCATTGCTTATCAAATTTTAGCCCACAAAAATAAAAGAAAAAGATCAAAGAACAAAGAACAATGCAAAAAATATCAAAGGAAAATAAACTACAATTAAGTGAACGCTCATCCTACTAAGCTCCATTAGCATACCCTACAGCGGTGCTTATGGGACAACAACTTGGGCATTTAATTCTTCCCTGGCTCTTATAAATTCTAACAATTGCCTAGGTTAAAAAAACCCAAACTTCTTACTCTCACGCTGCAACAAAATTTAACCCTAAGGCTAACATCCTAGGACGCAGCACCAAGAAATCTTGATGCCACTTTTGCATAAATCAGGAAAAATCCTAATTTTTGATCCATAGAACATTTTATCAAGTGAGGGGAAATATAACCTAAACACAGTTTCACGATCCATCTCCAAGGCAAAAGAATAAATTAGGGTAGAACGTTGGGTCACCACCTCCATAGAGGACTCCAGGAAGTCCATAAGGTTGACAGCAATGGAATCCCTTTGACCTCCTAGAGAAGAGAGAACCCCAGCAGAGGTCAGATATTGAGCCCTTATCAGATGGGGTAGATTACCAGAGTCCATCCCCAATACCTTGACAAAATATTTTCTAACCATATCATTCAGCGAGATAAGGGGAGACCTTGGAAAGTTCAACAGTCTGAGGTTGTTCCGGTGCACCAGATTTTCAAGGTGCTCTAACCGTTGGCAGCCACAGCTACTGTCCTTAACCAGGGCATCCCCAATCACTTGAACAGCAGTAATTTTATTGTCAAGAGCGTCCATCCCCACATTTAACTACTACAATGCCCAGGAGTGATCCACCACCTCCTGCACAACCACAGGCAAGTCTCCAACACCCTTAGTTGACAAAGTCATCAAGGAAGAATTCAAACCTTGCATTGCATCCCATAGTGACTCCAAAGTCATCGCCTTCGGTCTATTAAACTCCCGAAACATATTCCTGGAAGTGACAATCTCCAACTCCTGTGCAATGGTCTCTACAGTTCTATCCAGAGCAACCGGAGAACCCTCCGTTACTCCCTCAAATTGAGGGGAAGATGTTGCAGCCTCCTGACAGGAACACACTGCCCTACTCTTCGGTCCACCGCGAATCCCCTGCACTAGCCACGCTCTTGCTTCCTGGATTCGGGAGCAGAGTATGCACTTCGGGGCTTAGCAACACCCCTTCGCTGCTACCTGCTGCACGCTCTACCAGGCTTGTCCAAAGGAAGAGCCACCGAGGAACCTGAGGGTGCTACAAAGTTCTCCAGGGTAGTCTGGCGCAGAAATATGGGACAGAAAACCTCTAGAAGGGCAGCCTTCCCCTTCCTCTTCCTCTTCCCCATAACGCCAAAGGAATTCACTCCGCACCACCAGAACAAAAACCAGCCGAAGACAGAGAGCGTCCTCAGACTCAATCACTCAAATGCCATCTTGGATCTACAGCAAGGCTTTTAACCGTGTCTGCACAGACTTTTAGACATCATTTAATTTTATGAGGCCTTTTGTATGTATGTAAATTGCCATTTTTATATACAGAAAAGGTTTATAAAATTAGTCCCATCTCATCCTCTAGGAGGGGAGAGTTACTGACAGATATAATTTCCTTGGTTCTTTATATCAAAACTAGATAGAACATGTTTGTTGGTCTAATAATGGAAGAAAGAGGTAGCAGAACAGCTTTTTAGCGGGGAGGGAGGGGACCAGCAAACCAAATTTCTACCCTTACCCCTAATCTTCCTAATTTCTGATACAGTGTAAGTCAAAAGGTTGGTTGGACCATGGCTCTGGTGGGTCACCCCATCCCACTGCCTGTGATCAAAGATGTTCATTAGCCTATAAATATCAGTTAGGTCTTAACTTCTCAATCCCATTACGGTAATAGTTTATAAAGATGTGTTTGATTGGAAATTTGAATAACATTCACTCGTGCTTTGCTTACTCTGACTATGTTTAATGTCTGATAAGCCACACAGGTAAATCAAGAACCATCCATTTTTCGCACATGGAAAATTGATATTCTTGCAGACTAGTTAAAAGGATGAATTAAGCTATTTCTCGTGGTTTATTTTCAGATAGTCCAAAAATGCTGCAACTCTTGTTCAAACAAAGAATAAATTTGGCTAAACCAGGGGTGGGCAATTGTTTTGGCTCGGGGGCCACTTGGAGAGGGCCGTAGTTAGCAGAGGGCCGCACCTTCTAAAACTGATCGTATTCATTAGTTAACATTACATTTCATTTAATGCGAAGTGTAAATTGCATAATAATAAATAAATAAAAAGCAATCATAAAGGAACTCTGACAAAAAGGAGCAAACAGATATCTATATACAAAAATATTTTCAGATCATATTTCAGCTCTCTTCCAGCCACCCGCTTCCCCCCTTTCAGCTCTATTCCAGCAACCTCCTTCACCCTGTCAGTTCCTTCCTGCCACCTCCTTCCCCCTTCTTTCAGCTCTCTTCCAGCCCTCACCTTCCACCTGTCAGTTCCTTCTGCCACCTCTTTCCCTTGCAGCCGCTGCTGCTTCACCCCCCCTTAGTGCTGCTTCAACCCCCCTTCTTGCTGCTTTACCCCTTAGTGCTGCTTCGCCCCTTAGTGCTGCTTCACCCCCCCTTAGTGCTGCTTCACCCCCCCTTAGTGCTGTTTCCCTAGTGCTGCTTTTACCCCCCTTAGTTCTCCTTCACCCTCCCTTAGTGCTGCTTCATCCCCCCCTTAGTGCTGCTTCACCCCCCCCTTAGTGCTGCTTCACCCCCCCTTGTGCTGCTTCATCCCCCCCCTTGTGCTGCTTCATCCCCCCCTTAGTGCTGCTTCATCCCCCCCCTTAGTGCTGCTTCATCCCCCCCCTTAGTGCTGCTTCATCCCCCCCTTCGTGCTGCTTCACCCCCCCCCTTAGTGCTGCTTCATCCCCCCCCCTTAGTGCTGCTTCACCCCCCCCCCTTAGTGCTGCTTCGAAGTTCACCCCCATGCAGCCACTGCTTCTGCTTTTCACAGAGCAGCGGCTGCAATAAAGTTAATTTGAAAAAGAAAAGACAACCTGTGAGGAGCCCTCTGGTCAGCGCTCGAGGACGTGATGTCAGAGGGGGTGGGCTTCTCACAGGTTTCTTTTCCTTTTCAAATTAACTTTATTGCAGCCGCTGCTCTGTGAAAAGCAGAAGCAGTGGCTGCACAGCCCGGGGATTGATCGATCAGGGATCGCGCCACGGATTGCAGGAGAAAAGCTGTTTTTTCGCTCTGGCCGCTCCCAATCTCGCGGCCAGAGCAAAAAAACGGCTTTTCAAGGGCCGGTTTTATATCTGTGCTGGCAGCAGGCCTGGCCATGGAAAAACTGGCCAGGCCAGCTGAAAACCGGCTGGTTGGCAACCCTATCCGATGGCCGCAGAAAACTCTGTGGCGGGCCACATGCGGCCCGCGGGCCGTAAATTGCCCACCCCTGGGCTAAACAATACATTTGTGCACCAAGCTGGAGATCAGCCAGGCAAGCATAGCTGTGATAAGAGGAAAATATCATCTGTGGCATTATTTTAAAAGTCAAACAAGGCGGCATATTTAGTAGGAATCTAGCACTTCTGATGAGTCAAATTTGGCTAGCTTTTCCTTTAGTTTGCAAGCTGCACCCCCTTCTGAAATGGAAAGGAGAGCTCATTCATTGCAGCTCAATGAATGGGGAAATCAGAAGTATCCTCTGCAACAGTATCCCGACCTAATTTCATCCACATGCATTCAGTCTGTTCTCCATTACTCTGAATCTTCAGTCACAAATTGTTCAGAATGATCAAGAAGGGAACTGTCTTGCTCAAGAACAGGCCAGGGCATCTTCGGTGAATTGGCTGCTCTTCAATCCACAATTAGCAGTCTGAGAAATTTATGTTTAGACCTGCTGTTGAAGCAAATAAATGGCAATAATTCACAAGACTTCAAATAATGTTCTTTTTTTTGTCTCTCTTTCAAAATTATCCAGTAAGCATTCTCAGTTCATATGAAAGGCCTGACTCCTTTGCTGCTGGGTCAGTGGCCTGCAGCTTGTTCACCTCTTGTGGCAAGTTATGTTTGCCTGTTATATGTCACCATTAACGTCACAAGCAGTTTCCACTTTGGCACTAATTTTGTTTGACTAGTACAAACAGGTCAAGTGACCTAGACAAGACAGTATGCAACTATGGGTCAAAGAACCAGGCTGAAGTCAAAGGCCTAGAAACCTAGCCAAGGAAGACAAGAGCCGCAGATCAATGCAGGAAGCAGGAGAGTATACGGATGCACAAGAACAGGTGAGGATCAAGTCTGAAAAGACAGTGAGGTTCAGAGTCAAAACCTATGCACAAGGGCTTAGCCCAAGTGAGTCTATTTTACTAGCTGGGACCTGGAACCAAAGAAGTTAAGTATAAGAACTATCCTGTCTAGTTTCAAATGATCCAGTCAGGGAAGCCAGAGGTGGTCCCAGATGCAAATCCATAGCTGGTCTGTGTTTTTTCTATAAGACTCGTCAGCATAGGCTAGGTAGGATACTGTGGAAAATCCTACCTTGAGAAACAGTTCATACTTGGACTGACTGAACTAATTATATTGGCTAACTAATATTATATTGTAAAAAGGACTACCCAAAGGGATTGCTACTGCTGGAGAGAGTTCTGCATTTGTAAGTATTTACTTTTGGGAGATTCTGTACATATTGGGGAAAAGAGAAATCTTTGGATTAAAAGCTGATTAATCTGTGTAATTTAGAATCCTGTGTATTTGTTAACTCGATCAGGGCCTAGTAGCAGTAGATAGCTTTTAGTTTTAAATTTAAAACTCAGCAGATAGATTTTAGTTTACATTTAAAACTCAGCCAGGGTCTGGTATCAGCAGGTAGCTTTTAGTTTAAATCAAATCACTGTATAGCTTAGTATAAAAGGAGGAATAGGAATAAATTGTTTATAGAGACCCTTACAAAGAGGCCTTCCAGATAGGGTGCAAGAGGCCTGTGAAATTGTTTCAAAGCAGAGATGGCATCCATCTGCCCAAGAGAGGTCAACGCATCTTTGGTAGTAGACTGGCTAATCTACTGAAGAGGGCTTTAAACTAGATTCCTTGGGGATGGGTGAAGAAAGCCCCCAGGTAAGTGAAAGCCCCCAGGTAGGTGATACATTAAATACCTTTATGGAAATGGGTAACAGGGGTAACATATGGAAAGCAGTGTGTATTAATGCCCGTAGCATGGGAAATAAGATCCCTGAGGTTGAAGCTTTGGTGGGAGTGGCTGACTTGGATTTAGTGGCAGTTACAGAAACATGGTTCACAGAAAACAATGACTGGGATGTAACTATACCTGGCTATACTTTATTCAGGAAGGACAGGGTAGGAAGAAGAGGAGGAGGAGTGGCACTATATGTAAAAACTACTATTAAAGCTTTGGAATTACAGAGCTTAAAAGGGAGAGAGGAGGCATTGTGGGTTAAACTAGAAAGAGGGAAAGAGAAATCTATTTGCATTGGAGTGATATACAGACCTCCCTCACAAGAGGAAGAGGTGGACAGAGTTAATTGAAGACATACGCAGCATTGCTAAGAAAGGGGAAGTGCTACTGATAGGAGATTTCAATATGCCAGATGTTGATTGGCACATTCCTGCTGCAGTATCATCTAGAAGTAAGGAGATCCTGGATTCTCTACAGGGAGAACTATTCAGGCAATTGGTAACAGACCCCACACGTGAAGGGGCCATACTGGACTTGGTGCTTACCAATGGTGAAAGTGTTTCTGATGTTGTAGTGGGAGATCATTTGCATCCAGTGATCACCAAATGGTGTGGTTCAGTATTAGGACTAGGGCTGTTAGAATCCATTCCAAGGTGAGGATCTTAGACTTTAGGAAGACTAACTTTGCGAAGATGGGCCAATACCTCAGGGAGTCGTTAGTGGGATGGGAACAGCTGGGGGATGTAGAAAAACAGTGGGCAAAACTGAAAGGGGGTATTTTAAGGGCAACCAACCTTTTTGTTAAAATGGTAAATAAAGGCAAAAGGAACAGGAGACCGCTATGGTTTTCGAAGGAAGTAGCTGAAAAAGTGAAGAAAAAGAGGGAGGCCTTCATGAAATACAAGAGATCACAGAGAGTAGAAGACAGGCATCTGTATTTGGAAAAACTTAGAGAAGCTAGCAAAGTAGTCAAGAAGGCAAAGGTTCAAAAGGAGGAGGAAATAGCCAATGCAATAAAATGGGGGGATAAGACATGTTTCAGATATATTAGTGAGAAGAGGAAGAGCAAAAGTGGTATTGTCAGACTCAAGGGTGCAGGGGGGGAATATGTAGAAGCTGATAAGGATAAAGCGGAATTGCTTAACAAATATTTTTGTTCTGTGTTCACAGATGAAGAACCAGGAGCAGGACCTCAGAAAACACCCACAAATAAGAACAGAAGCGAGGGACATCTTGAACTATTTTCAGAAGACTGTGTTCGTGAGAAACTAGCTCAACTTAAAGTAGACAAAGCGATGGGACCGGATGGGATACACCCTAGAATACTGAGGGAACTTGGGGACGTTCTAGCAGCTCCACTGACTGACCTTTTCAATGCCTCGTTGGAGTCAGGAGTGGTGCCAAAGGACTGGAGAGAGGCTCATGTGGTGCCTTTACACAAAAGCGGAAGTAAGGATGTGGTTGAAAACTACAGGCCGGTTAGTTTAACTTCGGTGGTGAGTAAATTATTGGAAACGCTGCTGAAAGAGAAAATAGTGAGGTTTCTGGAGTCCAGCGGATTACAGGATCCGAGGCAGCATGGATTCACCAGAGGCAGGTCTTGTCAGACAAATCTGATTGATTTTTTTGACTGGGTGACCAGGGAGTTGGACCGAGGGAGAGCTCTAGATGTGGTTTATTTAGATTTCCGTAAAGCCTTTGACACTGTTCCTCACAGGCGACTTATAAACAAACTGAGCACCCTAGGGATGGACCCTAAAGTTACTGCTTGGGTTAGAAATTGGTTGGGTGGGAGGCGACAAAGAGTACAAGTAAATGGAGCTCACTCTGAGGAGAAGGATGTTACCAGTGGTGTGCCCCAGGGATCTGTCCTTGGTCCAATTCTTTTTAACATCTTTGTTAGTGATATAGCGGAAGGGCTGTCGGGTAAGGTTTGCCTCTTTGCGGATGATACCAAAATCTGCAATAGAGTAGACACCCAGGAAGGGGTAGATAACATGAGGAGGGATCTAGCTAAGCTTGAAGAATGGTCTAGAATTTGGCAGCTGGGATTTAATGTTAAAAAATGTAAGGTCATGCATTTGGGCTGCAGCAATCCAAGGGAGCAATACAGTATAGGAGGTGAAGTACTTTTGTCCACTAAAGAAGAGCGGGACCTAGGCGTGGTTGTGTCTGATGATCTTAAAGTAGCTAAACAGGTGGAAAAGGCGACAGCAAAAGCTAGAAGGATGCTTGGGTGCATACGGAAAGGAATGGCTAGCAGAAAAAAGGAGGTGATAATGCCTCTGTATAAGTCTTTGGTGCGACCTCATTTGGAGTATGGTGTGCAATTCTGGAGACCGCACCTTCAAAAGGATGTGAACAGGATGGAGTCGGTGCAGAGGGTTGCTACCAAAATGATTAATGGGCTTCATTATAAAGCATATGAGGACAGACTTAAGGATCTTAATATGTACACCTTAGAGGAAAGGCGGGATAGAGGTGATATGATTGAGATGTTTAAATACCTCCGTGGCATAAATGTTCAGGGAGAGAGCCTCTTTCAATTGAAAGCAAGTTCTGCTACGAGGGGACATGGGATGAGGGTGAAGGGAGATAGATTCAGGAGTGATATGCGGAAATATTTCTTTACGGAAAGAGTAGTGGATCCGTGGAATAGTCTCCCAGTGGAGGTGGTAGAGATGAGGACAGTAACTGAATTCAAGAAAGCATGGGACCAACACAGAGGATCTCTAAAGGCAAAAAGTGGACTGTTGTAGTTGTTATGGAAGGACAGACTAGATAGGCCATGTGGTCTTTTTCTGTCGTCATATTTCTATGTTTCTATGTTTCTATGTTTTTAAATAGGCATTAAAGCTAAGTGACAGATCAAAGGGGCAATTTGAAAGGCTCCCTTCATCAAAGCAAGGGCTATGTGAATTACCCAGGAAAAGCTTTAACAGATTGCCTTAGAAGCACAGGTCTGGGACCTGTGTAGCAAGCAAGCCAACCTTTACTAAGTGTTAATTGCCTCTCTCTCACCCATCCCTGACATAATCTTAGCTTTATAGGCTCTGTCAGACGGCTGCCTAGGGTGAGAACTTACACAATCTTGACGATGCATATATTCATATGATTCTTGCAAGGTATTGTGGGTATTGTAGTTCATTCACTCCCAAACACAGCTGATGACAATAATTTGAGTTGTGAAACCAAGTGGTAAGATCAATGAAATACTTCTTTTATTGATGGGGTTTAATTCACCCAGCACATGTATGCTTGATAGCACTATAAATGAGGTTACTTGCTTGCAGTGTTTAAAATGGATAACAAAAAGTCACAAAGTAAACCAGAAAACAACCTTCAGCTTGTCAGGCAATTAGCTAATGTTTTCTTAGCAAATAATTACCAAATACAAAGGCACAAAGAAAAGAATAAACTTTGCTGGTTAGGTTAACTTCTGCTTATTTTCCATGCAGATCTCAGCAGTGATTCTCCCTTGCTCACACACACAATCAGGGGCAGCCCTAATTACTATCAATGGACCAGCTGAAAGCCTTTAGCTGGCTGGCTGCTACTGTGTGAGCCCAAATCCTGCTTTAAGAGCTGTTTGCAGTGGAAATAAAGAACAAAGTTAGGTTTCTTTGTGATGGCTGATGTGTTTGCTCACAGAAAGCTAGCATTTAGATAGAGAACAGTCCATATAAATAGTTTCATCTGCTGTATCAATTATCATAGGGTCACTATCATACATTGGCACAGACAAGTCTTTCATTAAGGCACTATCATGAGAATGCTTATTCCCTTGCTGCCATTCTCTATTATAGATAGGGTCTGGATCAGTGTTCATACCTGAGCCTCTCCTGCTATCATTATTCCTCTCTGTATAGCCTGGCCAATATGTAACCCAATTCTGATGTCCAGCCTTCCAATCTTGATCCCTGGACACTGGATCTCCTCTCACATACATTCTGGCCTTGGTCTGAAAGTCCCTTCCACATGCAGTCTTCTCTCTTCCAGGTAGCCACTGGTGATTCCTATCTCTGCCACTCCATTCCTCTGGCTGAATCCAGTCCAATGGACTCTGCTGGCTTTTGGAATACCTCCAGTATGAGTACTGCCTTGGAATCTCCCAGACCTTCCAATGGCCTTTCTTCTCTTCCTTCCAGAGAGTTTCCTTCTCTCTCTATCTGCTTGGCTTGGCTTCTGCTTCTCCAGGTGATACTGGTGCTTGTAGCCGTTGCTGTCTCTGTATCTCTTTCTGAAGCTGGGCTGGAGCTTGTAGCTCTCCCTGAAGCTGTTCTTGTAGTAACTGTTATCTGAAGAATAAACTCTATTCTTATCCTGTTCTAATGTGTGCTGCTCCCTAACACAGCGCAGCTGTGTTGAATCAGGCCCTGCCCTTTGAGATGAGTGCTTAGGGATTACCTCATAGCTCTCTTGATTGCACACACATTCTCTCACTTCAGCCCCTCTCATGGCTGCTGGAAACCTGGTGCATTCTGGGACTGGTAGTCTTTTATGTGAAAATTCTGTTTTCTCACTTCTACCAGAACTGACAGTTTGCTTGTTCAGAGTCACATCATCTTTTCTATAGCTCCTACCTGAGCTATGATAAGCTTCCTTATCACATACCCACCTGCTTAAGTTATTACGGACTGGTTTTACTGGTGAAACTTCTTCTCTACAGTCCGTAATACGGGAAAGTGCATCCGCATTCTTGTGTAACTTCTCGGCACGATGTTCAACCTGAAAATCAAACGCCTGTAAGGCCATGTACCAGCGTGTCAACCTGGCATTGTGGTTCTTCATTTGCTGCAACCACTTAAGTGGGGCATGGTCCGTGACCAACTGGAACTTTCTCCCTGTAAGGTAAAACCTTAACGCCTCCACTGACCACTTGATAGCCAAACACTCTTTTTCTATCGTGGAATACTTTTGTTCAGCCAGTGACAACTTCCTGCTCAGGTACATCACAGGATGCTCCTCTCCATCATGGCACTGGGATAGGACTGCTCCTAGCCCTACATCGATGCATCGGTTTGAACCAGAAAGGGTTTCTTGAAGTCTACTCCTTTCAGTACCGGTCCTGTACACAATTTTTCTTTTAATACTGAAAACGCTTTTTCAGTTTCTGGTGTCCACTTTATCTGGTCTGGACAATTCTTTCGCAGCATATCCGTGAAAATGGCACTTTTCTCTGCGAATTGCGGTATAAACCGGCGGTAGTATCCAATAAGTCCTAAGAAACTTCTTAGTTGTTTCTTGGTTGTTGGAGGAGGAAAATTCCTGATGCTATCTATTTTGCTTAATAGAGGTTTAATTTTTCCTCTTCCCACTAGGTGGCCTAGGTATTTTACCTCCCTATTTGCAAAGGCACACTTCTTCGGGTTTAAAGTGATTCCCGCTTGCTTCATAGAGCACAAGACTGCCCTGATCCTCTTCAAATGCTCCGCCCAGGTGTTACTATGGATTATGACATCATCCATGTATGCAAAAGCATAACTTTGGTGGGGTCGAAGTACCTGATCCACTAACCTTTGGCAGGTAGCCGCTGCTCCATGCAGTCCGAAAGGCATCCTCTTGAACTGGAAAAGGCCAACGGGGGTGCTGAACGCAGTTTTCGGCTTCGACTCCCTGTTGAGCGGGATTTGCCAATATCCTTTTGTCATATCAAGGGTGGTTAAGTATTGAGCCTGTCCCAGCTGGTCTAGCAGCTCCTCAATTCTTGGCATTGGATATGCATCAAAAACTGATATGGCGTTTACCTGCCGGAAGTCAATACAAAATCTTAAGGATCCATCAGGCTTCGGCACCAGGACTATGGGGCTATTCCAGGGACTCTTTGACTCCTCTATTACCCCCAGGTCCAACATCTCCTGGACTTGTGCCACTACCTCCTGTCTTTTGGCTTCAGGCAAGCGGTATGGCCTACCAAATGGGTCTCCCCAGGTATGGGTGTCAACACATCTGGGAATTCCTTAAGCAACTTCCTAATTTCTTCCTGTTGTACCATTGTCAGGTCCTCACCTATTTGGGGCTCTGATTTTTCTTTACAATCAGATACCTGGGGTCCCAAATCTTCCTCTTCACTCACCTCCCTCTCTCGGGCACAGGTGGCAGCTAAGCTTTTAACCCCTTTGACATCAGTAGAACCAAAGCCTTTGGCTCCACGTTCAGAATTCTCTAGGGATGTGACCTCCTCCACAGGTGGAAAACCCAGCCTCTCACAAATCAATTGGGCAATTTTGTCTCCTGTCTTCACATGATACTCATTCTGTCCAAAGTTAAACAACAAAACTTTAATATTGCCCCTGTAATCGGGATCAATTACTCCCGCACCCACATCGATGAAATATTTAAGGGCTAATCCGGACCTTGGGGCTACTCTCCCATAACATCCAATTGGTATTTCCACTTGGAGACTGGTGTCAACCAGGGCTCTCCCTTGGCTAGGTACAATCACATTTTCTATGCTGCACAGGTCAAACCCAGCAGACTGAGGGGTTGCCCGCCTAGGAGCTTGGGCCTTCTCAGAGACCTTATGGTACTTTAGGACGAATATCTGCTTTGGGGTAGCTTGGTCTTCTGGACGCTTAACCATCTTTTTAGCTGTGGTCTGAGGACTTCCAAATAAAGGCCCGGGAGCTACTACCATTAAACCTTCTCCCTCCTTTTTTCCTAGTCCTTCCACTAGACCCTGCTTAAATCTTGGCCAGTCTCTTCCTAGAACCAAATCAAAGGGTAGCCTAGGCACCACTGCTAATAGGACTTCCTCTTGTTTCCCTAGGCACTTAACCTTTAGCCTATAGGTGGGATATGATGATGCAGCACCATGAATGCATCTGATGTGAACTTGGCTTTCAGGGGTTCTAGGCACAAATCTTTCTTGGGCCTCTATCCTCTTCCAAAGCCTTTTTGACATCATACTCTGGTCTGCCCCAGAGTCTAATAATGCATTTGTGGTAATTCCTTGCACATCAACCATCAAAAGAAATCCTTCCTTGGGCTGTTTTAAATCCAGACCCATTAAACTAGTGTGTGTCTGGCATCTCTTCTCTAAGTGTCCCACTTTTCCACACTTGAAACATTTCTTTCTATTCCACTGTGTCATCTGGTTTGATACAGTACATTCATTTTCAGAAACATTCTTAATTATTCTCTTTTCTAATACAGCACATTTAGCCTCTGCATCCATCTTTAGAGGGCCACCCATTCTATGGCAAGCCTGCGTGGCTTCCAAGGATCTCTCTGCTAGCATGGTTGCCTCTCCAAGATTTTGGCAATTTTGCTGTATAAGAAGCCCCAAGCATAAATTGTTCCAGCATTATAATATCTAATAACATTTCTACTGTCTTTTGCTCAGGCTCCAACCATTTTACAGCTAGACTTCTAATTCTCTGACTCAGAGCCCTGGGTGTCTCACCCACTTTCAATGTAACAGCTCTAAACATTCGCCTATACTCTGAAATAGACAACCCTAGGCGATCTCTAATAGCTGCCTTTACATCCTTATAAATCAAAGCCTGGGCTGCTGGCATTGCTCTGTAAGCTGCTAGTGCCTCACCAGTTAATGAGGCTGCCAGCCTTACTGCCCACTGGGTCTCTGGCCATGCTAAAGCCTGTGCCACTCTTTCAAAAGACTCTGGCTCTGCAGCTGAACTAGAGCTTGCACCAGATCAAGCACTGGTTTCTGCTGTTCCATTAAGGCCTTCATAGCAGTGTCCTGGGCCTGCTGTGATAGCTCCTGCTGCTTGCTGAATTGGGCTGCCATCCACTCAGCCATCTCCTTCGGATCCATCTTGACCCCTGCAGGAATAGATTATCGGTAATTAAAGCCCTGAAATTAATTAATCTCAAGGTGAACAAAGTCCTTTAAAATTATTTAGTATAGTTGTGTCAGTTCAAGTATCCATAGTAACTTCAAACAAACTTAAATAGCCAAACAGAACCTTAAAACTAAGATGCAAACAGCAGTCCAGCAGAGAGATGGAGGCTATCCAGTCTTTTGTATTGAGTGTCACATGTACAATTTTCTCCTATCTGGTGAGGGGTCACATGTATGCACTAAATGTAAGGAGTTATTTTCCCTCAGAGAATGAGTGCAATCTTTGGAGGCTAGAATAGCAGACTTGTAGGACATAAGGAAGTCAGAGAGGAACATAGATGAGACCTACAGGGACATAGTGCTTAAGTCCCACCTCTAGTCTGGCAGCCTCTAATTTGCATTGGAGGAAAGAGGTCATAGTAAAGGAGAGCATCACCTTAGTGAGGCAAAATATGATCCTATAGCTAGGACATGTCCACCAAGAGATGTAAAACCCTCTTGCACCGAGGAGGTTTTTTCAGGACCATGTGCCCAAAAGGGAAGGGTTAGGACGGCTGTTATAGTTGGTGGATTCGATCATTAGGCATGTAGATAGCTGGGTGGCTGGTGGACATGAGGATCGCCTGGTAGCCATGAGGATTGCCTGGTAGCATGCATCTCTGTTGCAAAGGTAGCTGACCTCACACGTCACCTAGACAAGGTTTTAGATAGTGCTGGGGAAGAGTCTGCAGTCTTAGTATATGTTGGCACCAATGACATAGGATAATGTGGGAGAGAGGTTCTGGAGGCCAAATTTAGACTTAGTTAGGAGGTTGAAATCCAGAACTTTCAGGGTAGCTTTCTCTAAAATGCTTCCCATTCCATGCACAGGACCCAAAAGACAGACAGTGCTCTGCAGTCTCAATGTGTGGATGAGACGATGGTGCAAAGAAGAAGATTTTGGATTTGTTAGGAACTGGGTAACATTCTGGGGAAAGGAGGGGCTCTACTGAAGGGATGGTCTCCACCTTAACCAGGATGGAACCAGGCTACTGGCATTAACCTTTAAAAAGGGGAGAGAGCAGCTTTTAAACTAGATAATAGGGGAAAGCCGACAGTTGCATGGTTCGGAAGGATGTATCCTTGAAGGATACTAGCAAAAGAGGGAAGTTAGGGCATCCCAATGGAGAGGTTCCAATAAAGATAAAAATAACCCTGATGCCCTTAAGTATAGAGCTGAAAGATTCCAAATTGCCCTTTATCAACTGATAACCCGATTAACATGAATAAAATGACCTCTAAAATGCCTGTATGCAAATACTAGAAGTCTAAAAAATAAGATGGGAGAGCTAGAATATATAGCACTAAATAAAAGGTTATATATGATTGGCATATCAGAGACCTGGTGGAGGGAGGACAACCAATGGGACACTGTGATACCTGGGTACAAACCATATCGCAATGATGGAGTAGATCAAATTGGCGGAGGGGTTGTATGTTAAAGAGGACATCGAGTCACATAGGATTAAAGTTTTGCAGAAAACAAAATACACTATAGAATCTTTATGGACAGAAATTTAATGTATAAAGGGGAAGACAATAGCAGTGGGGGTGTACTATCAACCACCTGGCTAAAAAGAACAGATAGATAATGAAATGCTGAAAGAAATCAGGGAAGCTAACAAAAGTTACAACACAGTAATAATGGGTGATTTCAATTACCCCGGTATCGAATGGATCAATGACAGGACATGCTAGGGAGATAAAGTTTCTAGATTAAAGAAATAACTGCTTCCTGGAGCAGCTGGTTCATGAACCAACAAGAGGGGAAGTTATTTTGGACCTGGTTAGGGGAATGCAGGATCTGTTACAAGTGATAAGGGTGTTGGGGACACTTGACAATAGTGATCATAGAATGATCATTTTTGATTTAATAGAAGAAGGATGGCAGGAAATCCACAGTACCACCATTTAACTTTTAAAAGGGAGACTATGATAAAATGAGGAAAATAGTCTTAAAAAAACAAAAAACAAACACAAAAACTAAAAGGAGCAGCTGCAAAGATTAAAGATTTACATCAAGCATGGCTGTTTAAAAGTACTGTCTTGGGAATCCAGAACAGTTGTATTCCACACTTTAAGAAACGTGGAAGGAAGTCCAAAAAACTGTCAGCATGGTTTAAAGGCGAATTCAGAGAGGCTGTTGATGCCAAAAAAGTATCTTTCAGGAAATGGAAAAGGAGCCAAATGACGAAAGTAGGAAACAAAATAAGCATTTGCAGGATAGATGCAAGGCATTTAAAGCAGGCAAAGGGAGAATTTGAATAAAAGCTTGTCATAGCAAAAAACCTGTCAGTTGGACCATTGGATGATAGAGGGTTAAAAGGGGTGCTAAGTGAGGACAAGGCCATAGCAAAGAGACTGAATGGATTCTTTGCTTCAGTCTTTACTGAAGAAGATGTAGGGAAGTTACTCATTCCTGAAATGGTGTATAAAGGTTATGTATTGGAAGAGTTAAAAGAAATTTCATTAAACCAGAAAGATGCATTACAGTTATGAGCCTGATGTCAGTACCGTGAAAAATGGTAGAAATCATTTATAAAGAATGAAATTACTGATCATGTAGATAGTCATGATTTAATGGGAGAAAGCCAACATGGATTTGACCAAGGAAAATCTTGTTTTACTAATCTGTTATATTTTTTTTGAAGGTGTGAATAAACAGATAGACAAAGATGAACCAGTTGATACAGTGTATCTGGATTTTCAGAAAGCCTTTGACAAGGTCCCTCATGAGAGGCTGTTGACAAAATTAAAAAGTCATGGGATTGGAGGCAGTGTACTATTGTTTATCAGGTTCTGGTTAAAAGAAAGCAGAGAGTAGGGCTAAATAACCAATTTTCTCAAAGGAGAAAGGTAAATAGTGGAGTTACCCCAGGGATCTGTGCTGGACCCGCTGCATCTTGACATATTCATAATTGACCTGGAAATGGGAATAACTAGTGAGTAATCAAATTGGCAGATGACCAAAATTATTAAAAGTTGTTAAAACACAAGAGGATTGTGAAAGATTGCAAGAGGACCTTGATAAATTGGAAGGCTAGACGTTCAAATGGCAGATGAAATTTAATGTGGACAAGTGGAAAGTTATGCACCTAGGAAAGAACAACCCCAACTACAGTTACATGATGCAAGGTACCACCTTAGAAACCACCACCCATAAAAAAGATTTAGGCATCATCGTGGATAATACGTTGAAACACTCCACTCAGTGTACAGTGGCAACCAAGAAAGCAAAAAGAATGCTAGGAATCTTAAGGAAATTAATGGAGAGTAAAACAAAGGATATTATAATGCCTCTGTATTGTTCCATGGTGCGACCACATCTTGAATATTGTGTGCAATTCTGGTCGCCATATCTTAAAAAGGATATAATGGAATTAGAAAAGGTACAGAGAAGACCCACCAAAATGGTAAAAGGGATGGAAGGATATCCCTATGAGGAGAGGCTTAAAAGGTTAGTGCACTTCAACTTGGAAAAGAGGCGGTTGAGGAGGGACATGATAGAGGTCTATAAATTAATGAATTGAGTGGAACAGGTAAACATAGATCGGTTGTTTATGCTATCAAAAAGTAGAAAGACTAGACGACATGCAATGAAACTATAATGTAACCCATTTAAGACCAATAAGAGAAATATTTTTTTACTCAATGCATAATCAAACTCTGGAATTCATTACCAGTGGGTGTAGTAAAAGCAGTTACTGTTGTTGTTGTTAAGTGCCGTCGAGTCAGAGTCGACTCATGGCGACCCTCTGGATAGCTATCCTAAATTGTGTTCGGTCTTGAGTCAGGCGGCTCATTGTTGACAGACTGGTACCCATAACTGCTGTTATTGTCTCGATCCATCTCATTGCTGGCCTTTCTCTTTTGTGTTGACCTTCTATCTTGCCAAGCATGATGCCTTTCTCTAATGATCTCTCTCTTTGCATGATGGGTCCAAAGTATGAAAGTCGAAGTCTTGTCATCTAAGCTTCTAAAGAAATCTTAGGTTTCATTTCCTCTAGTACCGACTGGTTTGTTCTTCAGGCAGTCCATGGTATACACAGTATTCGCCGCCAGCACCATAATTCAAAGGCATCAATTTTCTTCCTGTCTATCTTTTTCACTGTCCAGCTTTCACATCCATATGATGTTATTGAAAATACCATTGCTTGAACAAGTCGAATCTTTGTATGGAGAGAGACATCTCTGCTCTTGAAAATCTTATCTAGGTCTTTCATAGCCATTCTGCCAAGAGCAATGCGTCGTCTGATTTCTTGACTGCTTGTTGCTTCTTTATTGATAGTTGACCCAAGTAGGTTAAAGTTGTTCACGATTTCTTCTCCTTCACCGATGAACCTGTTGATTATGCCAGTTGTCATGATCTTTTTCTGCTTTACATTAAGGTTTAGGCCCATTTTGAGACTATGTTCTTTGATTGTGAGAAGCAAATGTTTCAGATCATCTTCACTTTCAGCCAGTAATGTGGTATCATCAGCATAGCGAAGGTTGTTGATGAGTCTTCCACCAATCTTCACACCTCTGTTGTCTTCATACAATCCTGCTTCTCTGATGATTTGTTCTGCATATAAATTAAACAGGTAGGGGGAAAGTATGCAGCCTTGTCTTACACCTTTGCTTATTTTAAACCATTCTGTTTCTCCTTGTTCCGTTCGAACTGTTGCTTCTTGATCAATGTACAGATTGTGCAAGAGTACGATCAGGTGTTCTGGTATACCCATGCTTCTTAATGTGGCCGAGAGTTTCTCATGGTTTACACAGTCAAAAGCCTTGCTATAGGCAATAAAGCACAAATAGATATCCTTTTGGTATTCTTTAGTCTTTTCAAGGATCCATCTCACATCTGCAATGATGTCTCTCGTTTCTCGCCCTTTCCTGAACCCTGCTTGCACTTCAGGTAGTTCTTGTTCCAGGTATGGTTGTAGTCTCTTTTGAATAATCTTCAGTAGAATCTTGCTGGCATGTGGGATCAGAGCCATTGTGCAATAATTTCCACAGTCAGTTGGATCACCTTTCTTTAGTATTGGTATAAACACAGATCTTTTCCAGTCAGTTGGCCATGATGTTGTCTTCCATATTTCTTGGCAGACCCTTGTAATTACGGTAACAGCTGCATCAGATTGCTGTAATTCTTCTATGGGAATGCTATCATTGCCTGGTGCTTTGTTCTTTGATAAGGCTTTCAATGCTGCTTTAACTTCTTCTTTCATCACCAATGGTTCCCGATCATAAGGTACAGGTTGAAACGGCTGTTGGTCCATTTGATCTTTATCATATAAAAACTCTGTATATTCCTTCCACCTTTTCTTGATCTTCTCAGCATCATTCAACATAGAACCTTGAGCATCTTGTAACATTCCAATTCGAGGCTGGAACTTTTTCTTTAACTCTCATAGCTTTAGGAAAGCCAATCTTGTTCTTCTTCTAATAGTTTCTGCTTATATTTCCTTGCATGCGTTGTTGTAGTACTTTTCCTTGTCCTGTCTTGCTGCATGTTGGAAATCCTTGTTGAGTTCTGTGATTGTCTGTCTTTCTTTTTCCTCTGGCTTTAGCTTCTCTGCGTTTCTGGGCAATTTTCAGAGTTTCTTCCATCATCTATTTTGGCCGTTTTTTCTTTTTCACCTTTTGTAGAGACTTCTCGCTTTCTTCGAACACAACCTTCTTGATGTCATTCCATAACTCTTCTGGAGCTCTGTCATTTGTATCTAAAGCAGCAAATCGATTTTGCAGGCAGTCTTTACATTCCAGTGGTATATTCTCAAGGTCATTTTTTGCTGCATTCATGAGTGGTTTGCTCTCTTTCAACTTTAGCTTGAGTTTGCATACTAGTAGTTGATGATCTGTACCACAGTCAGCTCCAGGTTTTGTCTTTGTTGTTATAGAACTTTTCCATCATTGACTTCCACAGATGTAGTCAATTTGATTTTTATACAATCCATTGGGTGAAGTCCATGTGTACTGTCACCACTTATGTTGATGGAAGAAGGTGTTTGAGATGAATAGATCGTTGGTCTTGCAGAATTCTATCAGTCTTTCTCCAGCTTCATTTCTGTTGCCAAGTCCATATTTTCCAACTACTTTGCCGCCTTCTTTGTTGCCAACGTTTGCGTTCCAGTCACCCATGACTATCAGGATATCCTGTTTGCATGTTCTGTCAATTTCAGCTTGTACTTGTTCATAGAACTCTTCAATTTCATTCTCTTCTGCAGCTGTTGTTAGGGCATATACTTGAATTATAGTTGTGTTGATAGGCATTCCTTGTAGATGAACAGAGATTAAGCGTTCGCTGACTACGTTGTATTTCATTACAGTTCTTGCAAGTTTCTTCTTTATTATAAATGCAACACCATTTCTTCTTTGTCTTTCATTTCCAGCATAGTAGACCATGTGATCATCTGATGCAAAGTGCCTGATGCCAGTCCATTTCAGTTCGCTGACACCCAACAGATCAAGTTGTACATGTTCCATTTCATTCTTGACCACCTCCAACTTCCCTTGGTTCATGCTTCGTACGTTCCATGTTCCAATGTGTAAGACATCTTTACAGCTTCTGACTCTCATTTCATGTGCAGCTACATCAGCAGTCAGATGTCCCAAGGGCTTTGATCCAACCACATCATAAATGCTGGCTTTACTCTGAAAAGTCTTCAGCTCTTCCCCAGTAGCTAGTTGAGTGCCTTCCGACCTGGGGGTCTCATCTTCCAGCACTATAGCAGAATTTGTTTTGTTGTAACTATCTATTGGGTTTTCATGGTAAGATACAGAAGTAGATTGCCGGGCCTTTCTTCCGCGCAGTTTAAGTTTGGTGGTGTTGCCGTTGTCACAGAAATGTGATCCTCCGCCGTCAACACTATCCCATTCTGCTGCTGCCCAGATGGGTGGTTTGTCTTGGTCTGGCACCTCAGCTGAGACCTGTCCATCTTGGGAGACCCTGCCAGTAGTTAAACTACTGATAGTTTAGCTGTCAGCATCACTGATGCACACAAGCACTCACAGCATGACAAGCTGCAAACCAAGTGAGGGGCAGTTACTGTAGCTGGGTTTAAAAAAGGTTTGGACAAGGAAGAGCATTGTGTGACCTGTGTGCCTTTTTCGGAACCTGCCAGGTACTTGCAACTTGGATTGACCACTGTTGGAAATCGGGTACTGGCCTTGATGGACCTTTGTCTGACCTAGTATGGCTTTTCTTATGTTCTTATGTCATAGTTTCTCCAATTTCATCTCATAAACCACCCACACAATTAGTATTTCCATGTGTCTGCAGTAACCTCTGTTTCAATATGAAGGAGCTTCCTTCTTTGCTGAATTCAGTTTTAGAACTTTATACAGATCATTTCGCACACATGAAGCGTAATTCAATAAGGAGCAATGTAGTTAACATTTGTTTTTACACCTATTCTATGAAGTCAAATCTGTGCTATGGTATGTTTAGGCATGGTGTTGTGTCTTGGTAGAATAACGGTCGTTATGTGAGTAAAGGGTATATCCAGTATGTGCAGTGAGTAGTAGAGTAAAGACCCAGGAATATTTTTCTTTGCTCTGTATCAAGAGCTTTTATACATCCTTAAAATTTACTTTTGTGTTCAGAAAACATTTGCCATATATCCAATCTACCTATTATTTTTTATTTGTGCAATTTCAAGAAATAGTACAAGAAAATAAAATCTTGCACAGAAATGGCTAGGAACAGAAAACTACAGTATTCAGTTGAATAATCATCAGTAAAGTAATATAAACAATACAATAAACCCTCAAGTCCTTAACACTAGTAGGTAAGACAGGTCACAAAACAAAGGAAATCTTCTTTCACAGTCAAAAAAGGAAAAACACAGACAATCATAGGGGGTTCACTAACAATCGTTCCTTGACCCTAGCTATGTAGAGCCATCCTCTGGAGGCCCAGGAGGAGAGTCCTGTATGGCTGGCAACCTGAAAGATATGAATGAGGCTAACTGGGATGGGTCAATCTACCTATTTTATCTAAATTGTTAGACGAAGAACGGTATATCATCAAATTAGTGGAAGATTATAATCTGCTAGATGAAGGACAGAGAGGATTTTTAATAGGGAGTAAAGGTGACATTTTACTTACCAGTTACTTTCCTTTCCTTGAGTCCTGCTAGACCAATTCAGACAAGTAGGATTCACCAAAGCTACAACTCCACTGGGTGGGAAGATGACATGACAACTCATAAAATCCTTGAGCCAAAGGCTGTGTTCGCCCACGTGTGGACATCCAAGTGGTAATGCTTGACAAAAAGTGGAAAGTGATGTCCACATTGCTGCCTGACAAATGTCTGCAGGGGCTATGAGTTCCACTCTGTCCACAAGGACGCTTTGTGCTCAGGTTAGAATGTGTGTGCAGACCCTCCAGAACCAGCTGGTTCTGCAAGAAATATGTTGAGGCAATGGTCTCCTTAATCCAGCATCCCAAGGTTGAGTTTTCCGCTGCATCACCCTTGTTTGGGCCAGCAAACAGCACAGAAAGATGATTGGACTTACAAAAGGAATTCATAACCTTCAAGTACCGGAGAAACACCCTCTGGACATCCAAAAGGCAAAGATTCTTATCCTGCCCCCGACACTGCTGCTTAGAGGAGGAGAGCAGGCAGACCACCTGGTTCTTGAAAGGAAGGAAGCACCTTAAGCAAGAAGGAAGGCAAAGGCTGAATGGCCTCCTTTTTCAAAAGAACAGATAAAGATCTTAGCAAGATAGAGCCTTATGGAACCAGTAGCAACCAAGAAGACCATCTTGAGCATCAAGAGCTTCAAAGTAGTGCAGTTCAACGGCTAAAAAGGTGCTGCCATCAGGGCCTTGAGCACAAGACCCAGATGCTAAGAAGGAATCACAGACTGGAGGGAAGGGGAGGATGCAGATGCCAAACCCCCTGGAGAAAGTGTGAGATGTCTGGGTGCAAGGCTAGAAACTTACCAGTCATCAGACCTCTGAAATGGGTCAAAGCTGCCACCTGAACTTTCAGGGAGCTAAGGGAAAGGCACTTCTTAGGCCACCCTGTAGAAAGGTCAACTGAGATGGCACCTTGGCCACCTCAGGAGCCACCTGCCGAACATCGAACCGTTGCTCAAAGAGGCACCAGATCCGCATGTATGCTAGCTTGGTAGACCTCTGGGCTCCGAGCAGAGTGGGAGACCACCACCAGAGAGTAACCCTTAATCGCTAGCCATCTCCTTTCAAGAGCCGAGCCATAAGCAAGAAGGGAAACGGGTCCCCCAGGATGATCCGTCCCTGCCACAATAGACCTCAAGATGGAGGCAATGAAGAGGAGGTGCCAGCAGGAGCCATACTAGGTCTCCAAACCACACTGTCCTCAGCCAATTCGGTGCCACCAGAACAATCCTGCCCGGGTGGTGTTCTATACATCGAATCACACACTCCACCAGGGGCCCCATACAACGTGTTGACTTGGCCAAGGATGGGTTAGAGGGTTGTCATCCTTGGACCCCATCTCCATGTGGCGACTGAAGAAGCAGCAGCAAACTTTGTCATTAACATTGTAACATAGCATATGATGGCAGATAAAGATCAGCATAGTCCATTTAGTCTGCCCAGTAAGGTGACAAGAGTTAGGTGTACCAGCTGCTCCATTCAGGTCACCTCTGTTGAGGTTTAAGAAATAGTTAAGTTTATTTTGTTGTTTTCCTGTTGCTATAAATGGATCCACCATGTCTGTCCCATGCCATTTTGAATTCAGTCACTGTATTTGCCCCCACCAACTCCATCGGAAGGGCATTCAAATATAATCCTAGGAATTATAAGGAAAGGACTGTAGACTAAAACCAAGGATATTATAATGCCTCTATCACTCCATGGTGCGACCATACCTCAAATATTGTGTGCAGTTCTGGTCACCATAAAGAATAGAGTGGAATTAGAAAAGGTACTGAAAAGAGTGACCAAAACGATAAAGGGGATAGAAGCATACCCCTATGAGGAAAGACTTGGAGAAAAAGAGACTACTGAGGGGAGATATGATGATAGAGGTCTATAAAATGAGTGGAGTGAAATGGGTAAATGTAGAACAGCACCAAAAGAGACTGCTATCCTCCTGGTGCATAACATTTTGAAAAATGTAATGTCTCAGATGTGGGAGGCTCCTATGTCAACCCCTGCAAACAGTAAGGTACTTGATACCCTTTATAGCAGGGGTCTCAAACTCAAATTGCTTTGAGGGCCAAATGAGGACTTGTAGAGTAACCCGGGGGCCGCACAAGACGCAGGCCTCATTTGCATAAGGGCATCATTTGCATAAATATTTGCATAATGTTACCATACACTATTTAGTAAACATGCCTTAATGAGTGTATGGATAAAGAAAGACTAAAAGATTTCTACATTACTATAAACCAGTGCCAACCGCCAGGCACATTAGGAAACTACTAGAAACACTGCTCATTTAGAACCCATAGCAAACCTGCCGTGTCCTAACAGCACTACCAGGACTCACAAAGCACCATACCCTAACTATCAAAAGGCAACACTGCAAATATTAAATCAACACATTTCAGAGAATAACAATACATGACCTACTCGGGAAAGAGAACAAGTGGCAATGTCAAATAGGAATTACATAACAGAATACCTCAGCTCAGTTACACATGCAGAACATACACCATCACCAAACAAGGAATCACAATTAGAAACAGGAAGACAATTAAACTGGGAACCCCAAAAGCCAAACTTAGAATGTACAACACTGTAGAAATAAAACTATACATTGATTTCCTGTATTAAATAAAGTGCAGACGTTAAAGATGCACATTCCAAGAGCTGACATATTTCAGTTAATAAATTCAAAATAAAGAGATATTTTTCTACCTTTTGTGCATTTTTTTTTCAGTTGCAATTGTTCCATTCACTTTCTTCTGGTTTCTTTGTGTCTTCTGCTAACTCTCCATCGTCTGCTGTCCATTTGTCCTTTCTTCTTCCTATAGTTTTTTTCCATTCTCTCTACATCTGCTTTAACATACTAATCATTCTCCTTTTGCTCTTTCCTCATTCCTATTTCATCCACTCAAATTTTTACCCCTCCATCCTCAATCCCCACTTACTCTCCCAATACCCAGCCAATTGTAGATTTTTCTTCCCTCCCACACAAAATATATTTCCCCTCTCCATTTCACTCTCCCAGCCCCATCCCATTCTAATCGTCCCCCAACATCAACTCCCTTCTAGCTCCTGCCCCACCCAGCATCCGCTCCCTTCTAGTCCCCGCATCATCAGCCCATTTCCAGTCCTAGCTCCCTCCCCTCACATGCCATTACCTTTCCAAGCCCCCTCCCCATCAGCCCATTTCCATTCCAAGCCCCTTCCACTCAGCCCATTACCATTCCAAGACCCTGTCCCCATCAGCTATTTGCAGTTCAAGCTCCCCCTTCTACTCGGCCCATTTCCAGTCATAGCACCCCCCCAGTCCATTACCAGTTCTAGCCCCCCCCTAGCCCATTATCGGTCCTAAGCCCCCCAACAGCCCACTTCCAGGCCTAACCCTTCCATCGCCCTATCTTCATTCTTAGCCCCCCCATAACCCCATTTCAGTCTTAGCCCCCTAATCAGACCACCTCCAGTCCTAACCCCCATCTGTCCATTACCAGTCCTAACCCCCATCACCCCATTTTCAGTACTACCCCCCCCAGCCACACATCAAGTCCTGCTCCCCCCCCAGCCACACATCAAGTCCTGCTCCCCCCTGTCCTGCTCCCCCCCCCGTCCTGCTTCCCCCCCCCCGTCCTGCTCTCCCCCCCATCAAGTCCTGCTCCCCCCCATCAAGTCCTGCTCCCCCCCCCCAGTCCTGCTCCCCCCCCAGGTCCTGCTCTCCCCCCCCATCAAGTCCTGCTCCCCCCCATCAAGTCCTGCTCCCCCCCCCAGTCCTGCTCCCCCCCATCAAGTCCTGCTCCCCCCCAGTCCTGCTCTCCCCCATCAAGTCCTGCTCTCCCCCCATCAAGTCCTGCTCCCCCCCCCTCAAGTCCTGCTCCCCCCCAGACCTGCTCCCCCCATCAAGTCCTGCTCTCCCCCCCATCAAGTCCTGCTCCCTCCCTCCCTCCCCCCCCCGGGAAAATTAAACTTTTAAAAAACCCAGCTTCTGCTGCTGCTGCTGCCGCCGCTGCCGTGGCCGGCAATAGCAGCATATCGCAAGTCCCGCGGGCTCCGCTCCCCCCCCCCCCTTCCTTCCTTCCTTCTGCTTGCCTGCCAGTTCTCCGCTTTGGCTTCGCCTTTCAGGCCGCGAAGGGAGAGCTTCTCCGTGACTCTGTTCAGCCCGCTGGGGCAGATGGGAAATTTCCCATCTGCCCCAGGGCTGAACAGAGTCGCGAGGGAGAAGCTCTCCCTTCGCGGCTCTGAAAGGCGAAGCCGAAGCGGAAGCGGAGAACTGGCAGGCAAGCAGGAAGGAAGGGGGGGAGGGGAGCGGAGCCGCGGGGACTTGCGATATTGCTGCTATTGCCGGCCACGGCAGCGGCGGCAGCAGCAGCAGAAGCCGGGGTGTTTTTTTTTTTCCCCCTATGCATCGCGGGCCGCACAAAGGTCTCTCGCGGGCCGCGTGTTTGAGACCCCTGCTTTATAGGGTCCCTTCCTCTCCAGGTTTCCAGAAGCTGCAACTCCCGCACCATTCCATGGTAGTGGAGTCTGCCATGAGGAGGATAAAGAGCCATAAAAAACACTCCTCGTTGCCTCCTGGAAGAGAAGTAAGAACCCTCGATGCCTTTGGAAGGAAGGCCTTCCAGGCTACAATGCTGGCCTTGAGAATAGATTCCTACATGCTCTATATGGGCATGTTCCTTGTGGATGTTTCGAGGAACCTGGCAGAGTTCACAACCCTACTGCCTTCTTACAAGGAGGCAGCACATCAGGTCTTAGTTACACATGCCCAAAACACATCAAAATTCTTAATAAGGGCAGTGTTTGATGCCTTTGAAGCCAATAGTAGATCTACTGCAGCCTGCTTTGGAGCTAGGAGGGACAGCATGGCACCAAGCATCTGACCTGGAACAATGTATCCAGGATAAGTTAATCAGCATTCCCTGCAATGGTGAGAAACCTCTATGGCCAAAGGTGGAGGGAGAAAGCCAGGGAGATTGACACTGATGACCTCACCATGAAAAGACTTTCAAGAAAAACAGCAGACTCTTCTAAAAAGAAGACTGCCATCAAAAAGTTTTTCTTCCCAAAAAAGAAGTGTTTTTATCCACCTTATCATTCCTATTCTGCCTACTCTGCCCCACAACAGCAGCAGAGATAGCAGGGCCTGAAACAAGCCAGGAAACCCAAGGTTGCCAAGCCACAGCCTGCACATACTACTCAACCTCCTCAGAGTTTTTGACTCTTTCAAAAAGGAGCATGGCCAATTCTCCCATAATCTTTCCGTTTTCTCTCATGATCCCACAAAGATTAGTACATTTCGCACACCTTTGGATTAACATCACTTCAGAACCCTGGACTTTACAACTAGTCAGTCAGGGCCTGCAGTTGAAGTTCAGAGATTTTCCACCCACTCATTTTGTGAAACAACCCTCCTTAGATATCCATCACACTTTCTTGCTTAGCAGGAGATTCTCTCACTGCTGAAACAAGGGGCGATAGAGGAGGTTCCTCCATCTCAGCAATGCCTAGCTTTCTACTCCTGATACTTCTTAATTACGGGAGATCACAGGCCTATAGTAGATCTCCAAAATCTCAACAAATTTCTCATCAAAGAGAAATCCAAGATGATTTCCCTGGGTTCTCTTCTTCCAAACCTTCAATCAAACGATTGTCTATGCTCTCTGAATCTCAAGGATGCTTATACACACATCCTGATCCACCCAAAATACAGAAAGTTTCTCAGATTTGTATTTCAGAGCAACCATTATCAATATTGAGTCCTCCCCTTCGGACTCGCCTCAGCACCCAGAGTCTTCACAAAATGTTTGGCTGTCATGGCAGCTTACCTTCGAACTTTGGGAATCTTTCTGTTCCATAACTTAGATGACCGGTTGCTGAGGGCAGATACCACTTCAGCAGTCACCTCTGCCCTCAAACAAATCATCCATGTCCTCCAGGAGTTAGGTTTCATCATAAATTATCCAAAATCACAACTCACTCCAACTCAAGATCTTGAGTTCATAAGAGCTCGACTAAACACTGTACAAGCCCAGGCTTTCCTGCTGGATGACAGACAGCTCCGCCTCATTGCCTTGGTCACACAAGTCCAATAGCAATCAACAGTAATGGGCGGAACATTCCTATGCATCTTAGGTCATATGGCTTCTACAGTCCAGGTCATATCCCATGCCCATCTCAACATGAGAATTGGATAATGGACTCTGTCGCAACAATGGACACAGTCTATAGGTCACCTCTCCGAATTCATCACCATTACTCCTCAGATGAAGATGGCTCTTCAGTGGTGGTGCACACCACAGAATCTTGTCATTTTGGTCTGCACCGCAGTATACTCTAATGATTGATGCATCAAAACTTGGTTGGGGAGCCACCTCAATGGCTAGACAACACAAGGCCTCTGGTCTGATCAGGAGTAGGGGACTTATCCCTTCTCATACAGACAGACACCCAGGTGACCATGTTCTATGTCAACAAACAGGGAGAAACAGGCTCTCACCCCTTATGCAGAGAAGCCATCCTCCTTTGGAAATGGGCAAGTCCTCAAGGGATTCACCTGCATGCAGTACACCTACCAGGAGCAGAGAATCACTTAGCTGATAGGCTAATCCGGATCTTCCATCTACACAAGTGGAGTCTACAACTTCAAGTGTTGCCAGTAGCGCAGTACTTGTTCCACCTGTGGGGGACGCTGCTACGCGACCTCTTTGCTTCTCCTCTCAATGCCCAATGCTCCAAGATTCCCTCCCCTCACAGGGAGAGTTTGGATGTATTCCTCATACATTGGGGACAAGATATGTTCTATGCTTTCCCTCCTCTTCCCCTCATAGCAAAGACACTTTTCAAGCTCCAGGCCGACTGGAGAATGATGATTCTCATTGCCCCTTTCTGGCCCAGATAGCCGTGGTTTATTTTGCTTCTTCAACTAGTTCAAGCGTCTCTCCTCAGGCTGGTTTATTTACCTTCCCTACTTTCCCAGGAATAGGGGACCCTCCTGCACCCCAGCCTCAAGACCCTCTGCTTGACAGCCTGGCTGCTGAGTGCTTTGTCCCCTCACACTTAGGTCTTCAAGAATAGAAACATAGAAAAATGACGACAGAAAAAGACCACATGGCCTGTCTAGTCTGTCCTTCCATATCAACTACAACAGTCCCCTCTTTTCCTTTAGGGATTCTCTGTGTTTGTCCCATGCTTTTTTGAATTCAGATACTGTCCTCATTTCCACCACCTCCACTTGGAGACTATTCCATGGAGCCACCACTCTTTCCATAAAGAAATATTTCCGCGTATCACTCCTGAATCTATCCCCTTTCACCCTCATCCCATGTCCCCTCATAGCAGAACTTGCTTTCAGTCGAAAGAGGCTCTCCCCCTATGCATTTATGCCATGGAGGTATTTAAATATCTTAATCATATCACCTCTGTTCCACCTTTCTCTAAGGTGTACATATTAAGATCCTTAAGTCTGTCCTCATATGCTTTATAATGAAGACCACTAACCATTTTAGTAGCCACCCTCTGTACTGACTCCATCCTGTTTATATCCTTTTCAAGGTGCGGTCTCCAGAATTCCACACAATATTCCAAATGAAGTCGCACGAAAGACTTATACAGAGGCACTATCACCTCCTTTTTTCTGCTAGCCATTCCTCTCCCAATGCACCCAAGTATCCTTCTAGCTTTTGCTGTCGCCTTTTCTATCTGTTTAGCTACTTTAAGATCATCAGACACAACCACACCAAGGTCCCGTTTTTCTTTAGTGGACAAAAGTACTTGATCCCCTATACTATATTACACCCTTGGATTGCTGCAGCCCAAATGCATGACTTTGCATTTTTTAACATTAAATCCCAGCTGCCAAATTCTAGACCATTCTTCAAGCTTAGCTGGATCCCTCCTCATGTTATCTACACCTTCCTGGGCGTCCACTCTATTGCAGATTTTGGTATCATCCGCAAAGAGGCAAACCTTACCCGACAGCCCTTCCGCTATATCACCAACAAAGATGTTAAAAAGAATTGGACCAAGGACAGATCCCTGGGGCACACCACTGGTAACTTCCTTCTCCTCAGAGTGAGCTCCATTTACCTGTACCCGTTGTCGCCTCCCACTCAACCAATTTCTAACCCAAGCAGTAACTTTAGGGTCCATCCCTAGGGTGCTCATTATGTTTATAAGTCACCTGTGAGGAACAGTGTCAAAGGCTTTACTGAAATCTAAATACACCACATCTAGGGCTCTTCCTCGGTCGAACTCCGTGGTCACCCAGTCAAAGAAATCAATCAGATTTGTCTGACAAGACCTGCCTGTGGTGAATCCATGCTGTCTTGGATCCTGTAATCTGCTGGACTCCAGAAACCTCACTATTTTCTCTTTCAGCAGCGTTTCCAATAATTTACTCGCCACCGAAGTTAAACTAATCAGCCTGTATTTATTTATTTATTTATTTAACAATTCTTTTATACCGCGCTATTTCAATCAGTGCGGTGTACATTGAAACAAGAACATACTACAATGCATACAAGTAACATTGAGTTTTACATTGAACAGGGAGATTCAACATAGGACAACCGGGGGGGGAACTATGTACAGATTGACTTAAATAATATATACAGTAATATAAAAACATGATTTGGATGTTGCAATGTGGTTCACTAATAGGACTAGAGAGAAGATTGACCAACTAGCCCTTTTCTGGTTGTATTGAGGTGCTAGTATTGTTAATGGCTAGGTTGACTTCTGGGTAGCATTTTGTGAATAAGTGGTATTTCAATGCTTTTCTGAATAGGATTAGGTTTTTGATAGCACGGATTTCGTGCGGTAGTGCATTCCAGTTTAGAGGTGCAAATAAGGAGAAGGCCCTGTTGGAAGTGGCCTTAGTGCACTTCGTTATTATTTTTGGGACTATTAGTGTTCATTGATGTAGTTCTCCTTTTTCTGTTTTCCAGGGTGCCATGGATAAGTTTGCTGATTGGCGTAGGGGGGTAGTTATTTAGGGCCTTGAAAGTAAGAACTAAAGACTTATACTGGATTCTGGCATGTAATGGTAACCAGTGCAGTTCTTTCATGATGGGTGTTATATGTTCAGATCTTGATGAGCCGGAGAGGACTCTGGCGGCTGTATTCATGGCTAGGCGGAGCGGATTTAAAGTTGATTTAGGGAGGCCATGGAGGATGATGATGGCAAAATCCAGGTGTGGGAGGACCAATGCCTGGAAGGTTGTTCGGAAGTCCGTAGGATCTAGTAGGGGGCGGAGGTGACGTAACGATTTGATCTTATAATATATAGTCTTTGTGATGTTCTTGATATGTGTTGTCATGTCCAGGTGTTGATCCAATGTGATGCCAAGGTAACGGATTGTAGATTTTGCTTTCAACTCCACGTTGTTGACGAGTAGTGATGGAGGAGGTATGAACTTACGATTCCTTGTGACAAAAAGAACGTCAGTTTTGTTGTGGTTAATCCTAAGGTTTTGTGATAGCAACCATTCGGCTACAGCTTCAAAACAGTTGATTATTGGGGAGAATACTGGATGTTCAATTGAGAACGGCAAATAAAGGAGGATGTCATCTGCGTAAGCAAGACATTGTACATTAAAGGATCTGATCAAGTCACATATCGGCTGCATGTAGATATTAAACATTAGTGCCGATAAGGACGATCCTTGGGGTACTCCCTGTGATTGTATGAATGGTTCTGAGGATGCGTGGCCTGTTTTTACTTGTTGCCACCTGTTAGATAGGTAGGATTTACACCATTTGAGTGCTGTGCTTTGATCCCCTTATCTTCCAAGCGTTGAAGGAGTATGTCATGATTCACAGAGTCGAACGCGGCGGAGATGTCCAGGAAGATGAGGACGAATCCCTGTTGTATGTTATTTATTCCTGTTACCAGAACATTGAATAGGGTTGTAAGGACTGTGTCGACTCCATGTGCTTCCCTGAAGCCATGTTGAGATGGATCTAGTGGTGCTTCAGTGTCGATATGATGTTGGATTTGTTGTTGGGCAGCCTTCTCAATGATCTTTGCAAGCTGTGGGATGCTCGAGATAGGCCTGAAGGATTCAACCTTGGATGGGTCAAGTTTATTATTCTTCAGTAGGGGCTTGATGGAAGTGTGTTTCAGACTCTGCGGAACCTGTAGAAAAGGACTGGTTCAGTATTTTGCTCAATATTTGACTGAGGTCATGTCGCATGTCCTTGATCCAGCTGGCTGGACATGGGTCATTGGGAGCTGTGCTGGGATTAATTGAGGCAATAATGTTCACAACCTCTCTATTTGATACTGTGGAGAAGTTGTGTAGCGGCATTCCATGGAATGCCTTAGGTAAAGTGGAGGCGTATTGACATTATGTCTGTGTTGGTTTTAATCATCTTTGATTGCAGGTAGTTTGCGTAGTCCTGCGGCTGAGGCATAGGGGGTTGTGCTGATACTGGTTCTCCTGTTATGGATTTTACTATGTTGAACAATGCATGTGGTTTATTGATGGAGCGTTTTAATAGGCCTGTGTGGTAAGTTTCCTGCTCTGTGTTATCTTTGCTCGGTGGGTAGTTAGGTATGAGCTATATGTAGCCAGCGCCTCAGGGGAGTGAGTTTGTCGCCATTGTCGCTCAAGTTTGCGTAGATGGTGGAGAGATGTACGAAGGTCTGTGGAGAACCATGGAGTATGTTCACGTTTTCGAATTCTCTTTTCGGTGAGTGATGGACAGGAGGCAGCTCTCAGGTTTTCATCCCATTTGGATATGAGATCATCTAAGTCCATGGTTGTGTTGGCCATGAGTGGTCTGAGATTCTCTAGGACTACGCTCTGATTGAGTGGTCTAAAGCGGGTTGTGTGGATTCCAGATGTGTTAGAAGACTTTCGGCTTTTGTGGGAGTATTAATGGTATATTAAAACTGAGAAGACTGTGGTCCGACCAGGGTACTGGTGTTACAGACAGTGCAAGAGTTAGGGGTATTGTAGCGTTGGAGAGAGGTGCGAAAATGAGGTCTAGTTTGCCACCCTTAGTGTGGGTGGGGGAATCAACATGTTGTTTGTAACCTAGGTCCTCCAGGGCGTCAAGGAATGCTGCCGAGTGGCTGTCTTGAAGAGATGGGAGATTGAAGTCACCGATTAGCCAACTTGGTGAGCGTGAGGTGGAAGTGGTACATGCCTGTTCAATTATAGTTGGAAGATCATCTGGTGAGGGGGAGGGTGCCCGATAGAAAAGGTTGATTGTGCATAGCTCATTAGCTATAGTGAGGGAGTCAAGGTGAGTTGAGCTAGAGGAGTTACACATCTTGAAGTGTAAATCAGCTTTGGCCAGGATGAGGGTGGTTCCTCCTTTCTGACTGGATCTGTGGGATGTGTATATCACAAATCCTGGTGGCAGCATCTGATTCAGTAATACGTTGTCACAGTCAGATAGCCATGTCTCCGTGATCATCAAGATGTCGAGATTATGTTGGGGTATCAGGTCGATGGCTGCGGGCCATTTAGATCGTACTGATCTGGCATTTATCAGTGCACATTTTAGTATGCGTTGGTGATGTTGCTTCTCGTCTTGTATCCTTTTGATGGTTTGGAGAGGAATGTTGAGTAGATGGGAGTAAAGTTATTTTTTGCCGTAGTGTGGTGGGGGAATTCGGACCATCTCCTTCCGTATGTGCGTAGGATTGGTATATGATATGTATTATGGTTGAATGCATTTGAGGTGAGAGGGAGACCAAGGGTAAGGAGGGTCAAGAATAAGAGCAGAATTTTGTACATTCTCTTGGTTGTTTTCAACTTCCGCTTTTGTGTAAAGGGACCACATGAGCGTCTCTCCAGTCCTTTGGCACCACTCCCGACTCCAATGAGGCATTGAAAAGGTCAGTCAGTGTAGCTGCTAGAATGTCCCCAAGTTCCTTCAGTATTCCTATTGGATGCTGGGGAGTGTTCCCGTGCCGGGCTCTATCGGTGCCGATGTCACCCATACGTGAAGACTGATTCATGCTGTTCCCGAAGATCAGCTGTTACATGTGAGTAACTACACTTTCCCTGTCCTTAGAGGGCTTACAATTTAAGTCTCTACCTGAGGCAATGGAGGGTTAAGTGACTTCCTCAAGTCTACAGGGAATGTCAGTGATATTCAAATCCTGGTCTCTTTGGCTACCAGGCCGCTGCTCTGACCACCATGGAAATTACTGGGCTAGGAAGTATCATTAGTCATAGGGGGGCCACAAGGTTCATCCCTTTCTCCTATACTTGATGTCTTATCTTCAACCTTTAGGAAAAGTAGTTCGGAAGTATGGTGTTATGATTTACACCTATGCAGATGACATAAAGGAGATAAGAGACAGGCCTTAAAGGTTATTAATGAATGCCTAAATGAGATCAAGTTATGGATAGATTACAATGGATTGGTATTGAATGTAACGAATACTTGGTTTAGGAATGGAAGGAATTGATAAGAATATTTTAAGTATACCTCCGATGATTGATGGTATCCCAATCCCTGGGTTAGAACTTCAGTCTTTAGGGGTATTGATAAAAACAAAAGGAATTGGCTCTAACCAGATAGCCAGTGTAACCAGATCTGTTTTTTTATAAAATGAAATTGATTCATCAACCTAAACCATTATTAGGGGAACAAAGAACTATGGTTGATGGTGCAGTTGTTGTGTCCTCAATTACTGTAATTTGGTATATGTGGGACTTAAAAGAAAATGGTTTAAGAAGTTACAAATTACTCAAAATACAATAGCTAGATTTTTATTAAGAAGCAAACATTATGAAAGTGCTTGATCATGTTGAGAAAATTACACTGGCCATACGAAAGGGAAAACCACTGTATTTAAAAAAAAATAGATTACGAGTATATATTCCGTAAAGACTATTACATTCTTCCCAAGGTAAATTTTTGGAAATCCCTGGGACAATGTTCATTCATAAGGCAACACTGAGTTCCAAGGCCTTAAGCATGATCCGTCCTGTGCAATAGAAAGCCTTATCAGCTTTAACAAAGGAACCAATTTATTGGGTTTTCAAAAGGGGGCAAAAACCTTATTGTTTTCTGTAGAAGAGTAAATTATTGATTGATTTATATGACTGGACTGTTTTATAAGTGATGAAGCTGCTGTTTTGAATTTTCTTTCTTTCGATCGCTTTTCTAACTTCTCATATTTCAAGCTTTGTTTTATTTTGACATGTAAACCATTTTGAATGATGTATGTCACAATGATGGTATATAAAAACTTTTAAATACATAATATCATTTAGTAGGTTCTTCGCAGGAACAGTCTCTCCATATGGGTTAGTTTTGTACATACAATGACAGTAATGAACCTCACACCTAATCCATTTTATGGGGAGTATGATCTTAGTCTCTCAAATGTACCGCTAATGCTCAACGTAGTTCTTGCATCCTGCCAAAGAGAGCTTCCTTCTGCAGTTCATTAAGTGTAATGTGTAGGCAACCTATCAAGATGTGTTTGGAAACTGCTTCTAACCAGTCCTCTTTAACAATGGTTTATGGATTTTCCTCCAGGAACTCATCCAAATCTGTTTTGAACCCAGCTACAACCCAGCTACACTGACAGTTTTTACTACATTCTCCATTAATGAATTCCAGAGTTTGATTATACCCTGAGTGAAAAAAATATTTTCTCTAGTTAGTCTTTAAATGTGCCACATTTTAGCTTCTTTGCATGTCCCCTAGTCTTTCTACTTTTTGAAGAGTAAACAACCAATTTATGTTTACCCGTTCCACTCCATTATTGTATAGATCTCTATCATATCTCCCGTCAGCCATCTCTTTTCCAAGTTGGAGTCCTAACCTTTTAAGTCTTCCCTCATAGCGATATTCTTTCATTCTCCTTTATCATTTTGTTTGCTCTTCCTTGTACCTTTCCAATTTTGCTATATCCATTTTAAGATATGGTGACCAGAATTGCACACAATATTCAAGGTGTGGTCACACCATGAAGTGATACAGAGGCATTATAATATCCTTGAGTGGAGGAGTAGCCGAGTGGTTAGAGCAGCTGCCTAGTACCCAGAAGATCAAGGGTTCGATTCCTACTGGCATTCCTTGTGACCTTGGGCAAGTCACTTTACCCTCCATTGCCTCGGAAGAAAAGGCTGGCAATCTACTTCCGATGATACATTGCCAAGAAAACCCAGAGGTAGCTGGGTCGCTATGAGTCAACACTGACTTGATGGCACTAAAAAAAAAAAAAATATCCTTTGTTTTATTTTCTATTCCTTTCCTTATGATTCCTAGCATTCTATTTGTTTTCTTGGCCACGACTGCACTCTGGGCAGAGGGTTTCAACGTACTATCCACGATGATGCCCAAATCCTTTTCCTGAGTGGTGATTCTTAATGTGGAACCTTCCATCATGTAAGCATAGTTGGGGTTGTTCTTCCCTAAGTGCATAACTTTGCACTGGTCCACATTAAATGTCATCTGCCATTTGGACGCCCACTCTTCCAATTTATCAAGATCTTCTTGCATTTTTGTTTTACGATCCTCTTGTGTTTTGTTTTGTTTTTGGGGTTTTTTTTTGTTTTAACAACTTTGAATAATCTTGTGTCATCTGCAGATTTGATCACCTCACTCATTATTCCAATATCCAGGTAATTTATAAATACTATATGTTAAAAAGCAGCGGGCCCATCACAGATCCCGGGGGTACTCCATTATTCATCTTTCTCCAATGAGAAAATTGGCCATTTAGCTCTACTCTGTTTTCTATCTTTTAACTACATCGAACAGAGCTTTCTCAATATTCGCACCCATAAATTGGAATTCACTCCCCCATGAAATCCGTGGCATCAAAAGTCTATTACAATTCCGAAAAGCCGTGAAGCATCACCTATTCACAAAATTCTACCCAGAAGTGATCATGGATACTCTCACAACCAACAGGCCTCCCACATACACCAGACACCTTAGCACCCTTATACAACCAGAAAATGGTTAGACTACACGGTAGCCCACAAGACTACCATCTACCCGTAACACCCACTTGAATACATGCACAATATCCATTCGAGCTTGAATTTTGTATATAGTTAAGTATATATATAATATAATGTTGATTGTACATAGTTATCCCTGTTATTCCAGGTTATATATGCCCCGTTCTCTGTAAACTCAATGTTGCCTGTATGCATTGCAGTATATTTTGTTCAATGTAAACCGCGCTGATTTTAATAGCGCGGTATAGAAGAGATGTTAAATAAATAAATAACTAAATAAATAAATAAACTAGTTCCTAATCCATAATAGTACACTGCCTCTTATCCCATGACTAATTTCCACAAGAGTCTTCATGTGGAAATTAAAAAGTCATGCTGACTGCGAATGTGATTGTGCTAGGAGGAGCATAAAATTGAGAGAGGAGTCTGCCTGTCTGCTGCATGACATGATCCCCTGTGTCACAAACCTACACTTCATCCATCCATACCCATTTCCAATAGGCACCCCCGCGATCCTGTACCACCTTCACAACCACAGGCACCCCTCAAATTCCCACTCTCTGCGATGCCACAAATCACCCTTGTCTGTACCTGAGCAGTCAAAGTGGTAGTGTGCATGTATGCAGGAGAGAGGGAGCTGAGGAGGGTATGTTACTGTCTGCATGTGTCTGTCCATATCCATCTGTGTCCCTATCTCACACTGCACACAACGCAGTGCCACTGCTTTTGGAAATACTGGCGCTGCCCGCCTCCCCCCGCCAAACAGAATTATCAGTAGCTGGGGGGTGGGGGGGGCGGTGCGGTGTGGCTGTCCATGTATGCCGCAACTGCTGCTGCCACCAATCCGGGCCAGCCACCCTAGGTGGCCGCCTAGCTTGCCTAGTGGATGAGCCGGTTCTAGTGGAAAGCCACCTACAAGAATTGCAAGTCATACCATTCCATGAACAAGTAGGTAGTTTGCAATGACAAGGGTGAACTAACAGGTGTGTTCCCCATTTCCTGGAGTAATGCTATGATGCCTACATTCCGATGCAATCAAGCCCTCTCAAGTGCTTCAGCAGTGGGGAGTTCACTGATAGCTGGCTCCTCAGTAAGTACCACTCTTCCCGCATGTACTAATGTCTGGCACCAACACTCAGGACAGCGCAGCCAGAGTGTGGGAGTCAGCATGGCGCAACAAATGCGAGCTAGAAAGCAGGTGCTGGAGATGGAAATGTCTGGATGGGGGCCTGAGCAAAGACCGGTCAAACTGCAAGGGTCCGGAGTACAAATCAAACCGCTGGTGCTAGCAAGAATGCAAAGTAGGAGCCTTACAGGAGCTAGGCTCACATTAGTGGAGGAGCTGGCCATGAACTGCATTTTGTCAGCAACTGGAATTGGGGGCGTTCAGCAGATGACATCTCACAGAAGGGTGCCAGGTGATGGGGGGAAATAGTGCTGCACCCATTGCCCTGAACACTGTTATGAAACGAGGGCAGGAGAGAGATAAGTAGGCCCCCGCCACAGAGGGTCAGAGAATGATGGATGCAGGGAGCCACAACATGGCATAGGTATGGTTCCTGGCAGGGGTGCCCTGGGTATGAGGGCACAACAGTGTGAAAGGCACACATCAGTATACTGTCAACAGAGCAAAGGCCAATGGAGCAGTGATGGCCAATATGACAATGCGGATGTGCTGCAGCAAGGACAGTGACAGCACCATCTCGACATGGGTTAACCAACAGCCCCCCTTCCCCTCCCCTCTGTGCCCCTTTCTGCAGGTGACCGCAGCTACCAACTGAGGAGTTGGCTGATATGCTGGCTGATGATGTAAAGGAATAGCCTAGTGGTTAGAGAACAGTCTGGTGACCAGAAAAACTAGGGTTTGAATCCCACTGACACTCCTTGTGGCCTTGGGCAAGTCATTTAACCTTCCCTTGCCTCAGGTACAAATCTAGATTGTAAGCCTTCTGGGGACAGTGAAATACCTACTGTATCTGATTGCAACTCACATTTAACTAACACTGGAAAGGTGTGAACTGAATACTAAATGGCCCTTCTCATTTCCCCCCACAATAAGGTAGAGGAGCGTTATAACTGGGCTACACAGGACCACTTCTTCCATCATAGAAAGAACATTTGGGCAGCTGAATACCCACTTTCAGTAGCTGAACAGATCAGGGGCAAGCTTCTGTACAGCCCGCAAAAGGTCTGTGAGATCTTCATGACATGCTGCATGCTACATAAGCTGGCAAAGAGTAGGCACTTGTCCCCAGAGAATGCACCGGTGGAGGACGATACAGAGGACGGCACAGACAGCATCACATACATCAATACCCAGCCCTACAGACAGGGAGAGGGAGCAGGGACTAGACTGATACAGAATCACTTCACATAAGGTACGTGTTTATTGTCAGGCATGCAAGTAAAGGCACAGACATCTCCCCCTTGTCCAACCTGTCTGTCCACAAAGCCACCTGCATGGCCTGTAGATAGTGAACTGATCACCAATGACTCATCACGTCTTCCCCGATCTGCCCATTATAAAGACATACATCAAAGAGAAATTGCTTCTCATGAATGAAACTAGGTGCTCATACAATTGCCAAATCCTAATTAAGCAGAAAGGTTCAATATTTGTACTTATCTAGAAGCAACGATTTTTTTCATCACTCTGAGAAACTTTCAGCTAGGCCTGATGTTTCAGTTAAAACAACTTCATCACATTCCTATCGCTTAGGTTTTATACACCTGCAGCTTCTAGCCTCTTCTGGCTCCCAAAAGCATCTTTTTAGCGTAGTTGAATTAATCCCTGATACAGTTACATAAATTGATTATATGTTTTTGATATATGAGTACAAATTGATTATATATCACAAATTACCCTCTTTTGACCAAGATCTAATTATAGATCTATTGATCAATATTAAGACAGATCAGTTTCCATCATTCTGTGCATTTCTTCATCCACATCATTCCAGAATTGATCCTACATGCTGTTATAATCAACATACATAGTTTGAGTAACATTAACAGTATTAGAAAGCTTTGTAATAATCATAGAAGCAAAATTCATACAACGTTGGATTAGCAGCGAGCAACTACTAGAATAACAAGAAGAACAATACGCATTTGTCAAATCTTTTTTCCTATTCCCCAATATCTTGGAACCATGAGATAAGCCGAGACCAAATTCCAGTGTCCCAAACTGATAATATCCTTGGAAGCAATGTTTGATCTTTTTTTTTTAAATATGAGCAGCAGAACCTAAAATTATTTAAGGCTGCTTATACACAACATTCTTCATGTATTATTCCACACATGCCATTCTTTGCATCTAACTGGTAATCTAGGGCCATTCGATTTTGGCAGACTTAGCTTTCTCAATTGGAACGTTTCAATAGAGATTACCTGTATATCTGAACTAAGATCAGCAGCCAGTAGCACATCTACTGTCTGTAATCTTCTGATAACTTCTCCATGATACCAGAATGAGGTAAGCCCTACAGTAAAAAATACCAGCAATAATCTCAAAAGCAGTCATAGAGTCGGATTCAAAGATCTTGTGGTGTTCACTCTCTCTCTCTCGCATGCTTTATATCTCTCTTGGATAGAAGATGGGTCACTGACTGGGAATGATTCTTATGGTTTACTCATGGCTGGTTCTATAGTACCTATCCAGCACATTCCTCTCCATCTAGGTGGAAGTTGCTTATAAGTTCTGCTATCACATATGAAATAGTGTCTTACCAAGGACACCATTCCATCAGGAGCATACTATCCTCCATCAAAAACTGTGATATTTCTTTTACTATAATATCCCATAAAAGAGAACTTAAAAATGGAGGCATTGACTCTCATTTTATGTAAATCACACCTTCGTACCTTCTTTTGAATTATAATATGATTATAACTATCCTTCCAAATGACTTAGGTAATAGGAACATTTTATTTATTTACAGTTCTTATATACCGAGCTTTTTGGTACCAGCGCGGTTTCAGACTCCTAGAAACTGGGAGCCATATAGATGAACCCAACCTTCACCTTGATGGGTCCTTTCATAAGTACAGCTGCTCGCTGCACAGTTCCATTTGATTATACACACCATTTCCTCCTTACCAGGCTCCAATAGTTCAACTTATTTTAAGATAAGTGAAACTATTGAGAGGGGTTGGTAAATTAGCTCCGGTGCAGAGTCTCCGGCATCACTTTTAAAGTGGAACTATATGCCAACTGCCTAACATTTAAAAGGGGTAACATACATAGGATAGCCTGAGATGAAGAAAGTGTGGAAATACCGCAGATCTAGCAATCTACCACATCAATAATAATTACTGTTGAACTCATTAACCATATATAACTGTTATGCTCAACTACTGACTCAACTTCAGGAAAAGGCATAAACAAGCATATCATTGGAGACAGGAGAAGTTCCACAGGACTGGAGAAGGGCTGATGTGGTACCTTTTCACAAAAGTGGTAGTAGCGAAGAGGTGACAAACTACAGGCCAGTAAGCCTTATCTCGGTGGCGGGAAAAGTAATGGAGGCACTTCTGAAAGAACGAATAATGGACTTTCTCAAAACAAACAGGTTGCATTATTCTAGACATGGTTTTACCAAAGGACAATTTTGCCAAACAAATCTAATTGAGTTCTTTGACTGGGTAACCAGAGAACTAGATCGAGGGTGCTGGATGTGATCTACCTAGATTTCAGAAAAGCCTTTCAGATTGTTCCTCATAGGAGGTTTATCAGTAAACTCAACAACTTGGGGATGGGTCCCAAGGTGGTGAAATGGATCAGAAATTGGTTGGCTTACAGACAACAGAAGGTGATGGTTAATGGAAATCACATGGATGAAAGGAAGGTGTTTAGTGGTGTGCCCCAGGTTTCGGTCCTGGGGCCGGTACTGTTCAATATATTTGTGAGTGATATTGCTGAAGGACTAAATGGAAAAGTCTGTCTTTTTGCAGATGACACAAAAATTTTCAACAGAGTAGACTCCCCTGTGGGAGTGGAGAACATGAGGAAAGATCTACAAAAGCTGGAAGAATGGTCTAATGTTTGGCAGTTAAGATTTAATGTGTAGAAGTGCAGTGTCATGCACTTGGGAAGCAGAAATCCAAGGGAATTGTATGTGATGGGGGGGGGGGGGCAAGAGGTTGGTATGCAAGGACCAGGAGAAGGACCTTGGAGTAATTGTTTCTGAGGTTCTCAAGGTGGCAAAACAGTGTGACAAGGCGGTAGCAAAAGCAAGAAGGATGCTGAGTTGCATACAAAGAGGAATTACCAGCAGAAAGGAAGAACTACTAATTCCATTGTACAAGTCACTGGTGGAATATTATGTTCAGTTTTGGAGACCTTATCTCACAAAAGATATAAAAAGACTGGAAAGGGTTCAGAGGAAGCCGACCAAAATGATTTGGAGCCTGCGTCAGAAGACACATGAAGAGACTTGAAGACTAAAAAAATATGTACACTCTGGCGGAGAGGAGGGACAGAGGAGATATGATTCAGATCTTTAAATACTTAAGGAGTACTAATGAACTAACTAACCTCTCCCAAAGACGGGGAAGCTGTAGAACTAGAGGGCATAATATGAAACTGCAAGAGGGTAAACTGAGAGGCAATGTCAGGAAATACTTTTTCAGTGAAAAGGGTGGTGGATGCTTGGAATGCCCTCCCGGTGGAAGTGATAGGGGCAAATATAGTGACGGAATTCAAAATGGCATGGGACAGATTCTGTGAATCCCTTTATAGCAACAGGATAAAATCAAAATAAACATAACTAACTCTTATATTTCAATAAATAGGGATGACCTACACAGAGCGGTTGGTACACCCCTAAACAAAGGTATGCGGGAGGGGTGACCTGCACAGAGCGGTGGCTGCACCTGCTCTTGCCACCTTGCTGGGCAGACTAGATGGATCATACTGGTCTTTATTTACCGTCATATACTATGTTACTATATTGAAAACAAGTAAAGGATCCTTATTATTTAACTTGTCCTTTTAAAACTTAACATTTTTGGATTCTTGAAGGACTACAAATGGGGACTGCTACTTCTGGAGAGAGATCTTCAGTTGTAAGTATTTACTTCTGGGCATTTTTCTAAGTCTTGGGGAAAAAGGAATTCTTTAGATTAAAGCTGATTAATCTGTGAACCCAGTGTATTTGTTAAATCAGTCAGGGCCTAGTAGCAGCAAAGAACTTTAATTTAAATCCAATCAGAATATAACTTAGCATAAAAGACAAAACAGGGTCAGTATTCCTTGAGCAATAAATTATTTCTAGAGACCTTTACAAAGAGGCCTTCTACATAGGGGGCAAGAGACCTGTTAATTTTTTTAAATAGGTGTTAAAGCCAGGTGACAGATCAGAGGGCCAGTTTGAAAGACTCCCTCTATCAAGCAAGGACTGTGTTAATCACTCAGGAAATTGGTCACAGCTTACCTCAGAAGCACAGCCATAAATAGTTCAACCAGAGTTCTGTGCTTCTGAGTCTTGAAGGACTACAAAAGGGGACCTCTGCTTCTGGAGAGAGATCTGCAATTCTAAGTATTTACTTCTGGGAATTTTTCTAAATCTTGGGGAAAAAGGGAATTCTTTAGATTAAAGCTGATTAATCTGTGAACCCAGTGTATTTGTTAAATCAGTCAGGGCTTAGTAGCAGCAAAGAGCGTTCAGTTTAAATTTAAAACATGGAAAAGCTTTCTGGTAAAATTTAGAGCCCAGCAGAGAGCTTCTACTTTAAATTTCATACTCAGTCAGGGCCTAGTAGCAGCAAAGAGCTTTCAGTTTAAATTTAAAACACAGCAGAGAACTTTCTGGTTAAATTTAGAACCCAAGACTCCCTCTATCCAAGCAAGAGCTATGGGACTCCCCCTGGAAATTGGTCATAGATTACCTTAGAAGCACAGAACAGGGTACTGTGTAGCAGCCAGCTTTTAATAAGTCTTCTTTCCCTCCCTCCCTCTCTGACACCCACCCACCCCTGGGATAATTGTAGCTTTATAGGAGCTTAAACCTCTTAAAGGAAAGGAGGTGCCATATTCACTCTCAGGTGCAGCTATTTATTCTCATATGCATACATTAAGGACCTGAGATTAATTAAACTTCAGGTGAACAAAGTAAATTAAACGTATTAGGTATAGGTTTATTAGTATAAGTATCCTCAGCAACCCTTAGTAAGTAAAGAACTTAAATATATAAACAGAACCTTAAAACTAAGATGCAGACAGCACTACAGCAGTGAGATGGGGGCTTTCCAGTCTTTTGCATTGAGTGTCCCATGTATGACTTTCTCCCAGTTGGTGAGGGGTCTGACTTGTGCACAAGGTGCAAGAAGCACTTTGGTCTCAGGGAACTAGTCCGATTTCTGGAGGCAAGAGTAGCAGACTTGGAAGACATAAGGAAGACAGAGAGGTACATAGATGAAACCTACAGGGATATAGTCCTGAAGTCCCACCTCCAGTCTGGGAGCATCCCTGTTGCCATGGAGGAGAGAGGTCACATGACAGGAGAGCATCACCCTGGTGTAGCAGGAAGTGATCCTTTAGCTAGGACCTGTCCTCCAGGTGATGTAAAACCTTCTCGCATTGCGGAAGATTCTCCAGGGCCATGTGCCCATGGGGGAAGGGTTAGGGCAACCGTTATAGTTGGTGATTTGACCATTAGGCATGTAGATAGCTGGGTGGCTGGTGGACGTGAGGATCGCCTAGTAACATCCCTGCCTGGTGCGAAGGTAGCGGACCTCACGCGCCACCTAGATAAGGTCTTAGATAGTGCTGGGGAGCAGTCTGCTGTCTTGGTACATGTTGGTACCAATGACATAGGAAAATGTGGTAGGGAGGTTCTGGAAGCTAAATTTAGGCTTTTAGGTAGGAAGTTGAAATCCAGAACTTCCAGGGTAGCGTTCTCCGAAATGCTTCCCATTCCACATGCAGGACCCAAAAGGCAGGCAGTACTCCGGAGTCTCAATGCGTGGATGAGACAATGGTGCAAGGATGAGGGTTTTGGATTTGTTAGGAACTGGGGAACATTCTGGGGAAAGGAGGGGCTCTTCCAAAGAGATGGGCTTTTCCAAAGGGATGGGCTTCACCTTAACTGGGATGGAACCAGGCTGCTGGCATTAACCTTTAAAAGGGAGATAGAGCAGCTTTTAAACTAGATAATAGGGGAGAGCCGACAGTCGCCCAAGAGTGCATGGTTCGGAACAATGTATCCTTGAAGGATACTACCAAAAAAATGAAGTTAGGGCACATCAGCAGAGAGGTTCGAATAAAGACAAAGGTAGTCCAAATGCCCTTGAGTACAGAGCAGACAGAGCTTAAAGATTCCAAATTACCCCTGCCTATCGATAACCAGATTAATGTGAATGAAATTCAGTCTCTAAAATGCTTGTATGCAAATGCCAGAAGTCTGAAAAATAAGATGGGAGTGTTTTTGTTTTGTTTTTTTTATATTTATGAAAATTTTACATATAAATCAAGAAAGTTTAAACAAACCATTCTTGCAGAAACAGAGTAGACACTTAGAAAGTACCCATTAAACAGAATACATAATAAGAAGAAAATATTAAACAGCAAAAAAATAAGTGCCGACCCTCCATAGTCCACAAAATGGGGGAGAACATCCTCATCTAAGGTTAAATCAGTATATGCTAAGAAACAAAGGCAGAAAGTCACGTCCAGAACTAAATTAACATGAGCCCTAGGAGGAATCAATAGAGGATTCCAATCACCTGGCGTTTATGAAGGCTAACAGCTGAGAGGGCTCAAAAAATATATAAGAAACTGAGTGATACTTCACTAGACATTTACACGGATGTTTAAGAAAAAAGAGCCAGCCCAACTGTAAGACCCCAGAACGGAGCAGGAGAAACTTGCATATTATCTCTAGATACTAACGGTCATTTTCTTTCGTTTGTTTGTTTGTTTTTTTGTGAGCTCTGTAGATCTTTTCTTGATGCTGTGAAGCTTCCCTTTTTTTCAGATAATTTGTTTTCCAGGAAGTCAGTCCTCACATATGGGTGATGGCACCGACAGAGCCTTCATGCGGAGCAAATCCCCAGCTTTCAGAGAAAGCCTTTGGGAATTGCAACACGCATGCACAGTCCCCTTCCCACCCAAGGGTGCCATCTTGCTCAGTCTCCTTTTGTCCGCGGAGCCCTCTGGACATAGTCCAACTGTCCCCGTCAAAAAAGTGTTTAAAAAACTGTTAAAAATTAGAAATTTGGCTTTTTTCCTCTTCGGATCGACAACGCTCCCCTTCCCGCCTTCGACTCGGTACACCGGTATCGAGTCCGGCTTGATTTTTCCGTTTTTGTCCTTCGTGACTGGCGTTCGCGCTCGTTTTCTTTTTCACTAGCAGCCCGAGTCTTTGACCTCGCAGGGGTCCTTTCTCCTCCGATGGCTGCCAGCGGGTATAAGAAATGTGATCAGTGTGCTAAACTAATGTCCCTCACCGACACACATGACTGCTGTCTCCGGTGCCTCGGGCCTGACCATGACCCAAAGGTCTGTGGCCCGTGTAGGAAAATGTCCTCGAAGGCCCTGAGAAGCCGCCAGCAGCAACATGATAGGATTTTTCCTGAGTCCGTACCTTCATGGGCCTGGACCTCATCTGAGGCCTCTAGATTTCTGGGGGGTGGGGGGGGCACGCCAAGCCCGAAGGTCATAGAGGTTCCTTGGAGAGGGGGTCTCCCTCGTGGGAACATTGAAGAAAGAAGAAACCCTCAAAAGCAGCATTACTGGATGGCTCCAAATGACCTGGTCCCTCCCAGGACCGGTCACGGAGCCCCGAACGCCGACCAGGGACCTCGGGGATGGAGCGTCCAGCGAAGTTTCCTCGCCAGAAGATGCAACAGCCGAGGCAGGTAACAACTGTCCTTGTCGAGGACACCCTTCCGGAGGAACCGGTGTCAGGCTTGACAGCATCGGGACCCGACCCGGTGACTGAGGAGCCTTCTGAACTCGGTCTCAGAATGGTGGCCCTGGAGCGCAGTATGTTTGCCTTCATGGAACAGCAATGGGCGCTGATTGCCGGTCTCGCCGGTTCCTTCGCCCTGACCACCGGGACACCGACGTCTAAGTCGATCCCAGATGCTGAGCTGATCCTCGAGACCATGCGGATTTGAGTCGATCCTTGGTTGAGGTCCCTCTCGGCTTCCCGTTCGGAGCTGAGGTCGATGTTGCCGGTCCCACCGGCATCGGTGCCCTCAATGCCAGAGCCCCTCGACTTCTCCTCCGAAGTTTCGGGTTGGGAGACGAAGGAGGAAGAGTCCCCGGACACCTGTCGGCATAAGGATGTCCCTTCTGATTCCCCGGTGTCCGAGCCTCGGAGAAGGTCCCCTCTGGAGGACACAAGGTTCTTGGACTTCGTGAGGGATATGTCAAAGGCTTTGGCATTTCTCACAGAGTCCAAGGAGGATCCTCGAGCCGACGAGCTTGAGATCCTCCAGTATGACTCTCCCCCTCAGGAGGCCCTTACTGTACCCGTGCCTCCGATCCTGGAATGGCTGATGCTCCGCATGTGGGAGATGCCAGCGTTGGCACTGGTGATCAGCAAACGGATCGATTCCATGTATCGAGTCCATAAGAGCCCTGGATTTCAAAAGGCGCAATTGCCGCACAACTCTATGGTTGTGGAATTGGCCATGCGCAGGCTCAAGAGCCAGAAGGCGCACTCCTCGGTGCCTCCTGGCAGGGAGGCCTGCAACCTGGACACCCTCAGCAAGAAGTGCTTCCAGGGTTCTATGCTGACATGTCGGATCCAGGCCTACCAGCTGTACATGGGCATGTACCTACAGGACCTGGCGAAGGAACTCGCCATGTTCTCAGCTGGTCTCTCCGAGGGATCTTTGCAGCGCTTCAAGATCCTGTCCACCAGCGTCTGTTTGTGCTCAAAGTTCATGACTCGAGCAGCCTATGACGGGTTCGAGTCGGCGGCCCGCATAGCTGCAGTGGGCATCGGTGCATGCCGCCAAGCATAGCTACAGTCGTCGGACCTCAAGCAGTGGGTTCAGGACAAGTTGGTCAATGTCCCATGCCAAGGAAAGAACTTCTTTGGCAAACCCATGACCGACAATGCTCTGGAGATAGAGTCCGAGTACATGACGAGGACACTGCTCTCAAAGAAGACTTCTGCCCCTTCTTGAAAGAAGGGCTCGGGTAAGAAGCCCTTTTACCCGAGGAAGGGTAATGCTTGCCCATTTTCAGGCCTCCCCGGCTCCCCAACAGGACAGCAGGCCAAGGGACAGGGGCATAGCCCGCATAAGCAGAAGGCCCCCAAACCCCAGGCACCTGTCACGTGACCTCTCTCCTCCATGGCAACAGGGATGCTGCCAGGCTGGAAGTGGGACTTCAGGACTATATCCCTGTAGGTCTCATCTATGTACCTCTCTGTCTTTCTTATGTCTTCCAAGTCTGCTACTCTAGACTCTAGAGAACGGACTCGTTCCCTGAGAGCAAGGAGCTCCTTGCACCTAGTGCACACGTAAGACCTCTCACCAACTGGGAGAAAATCATACATGTGACACATGCAAAAGACTGGAAAGCCCCCATCTCGCTGCTGGCCTGCTGTCTGCATCTTAGTTTTAAGCTTGTGTTTAGATCTTTAAGTTCTTTACTTACTAAGGGTTGCTATGGATATTTATGCTAATAAAACTGTACCTATTACGTTTAATATACCTTGTTCACCTGAAGCTTAATTAATCTCAGGTCCTTAGTTTATGACTGATTTGGATAGCGAGATTCACCTGAGAGCACCTCCTTTAAGATGTGTAAGTACCTATAAAGCCACACTGGGTTCACAGATTAATTCGATTTAATACAAAGAAGTCCTTTCAGAAAATTCCCAGAAGTATATACTCAGAATTGCAGATTTCTCTCCAGAAGTAGCAGTCCCTTTTTCTAGTCCTGCCCTGTGGAATGAATTGTAGATATGTCGATAATACTCCCAGGGGAAGTGGTACCAATGAGACCAATAGCTGAGAGCAAACAAGCTTGAGACCGAAGACCCATCAATGACAAACGACTACTGCAGTTGATATGGATGGGCGGACATAAGAACAAATAAGAACTTAAAATATGCCATATTGGGTCAGATCAAGGTCTATCAAGCCCAGCATCCTGTTTCCAACAGTGGCCAATCTAGGTCATAAGTACCTAGCAGGTTCCCCAAATGACACAGGTTCCACAATGCTTGTATTGGGTCAAGCAGTGATATTCTGGGTCCCTTTTAATAATGGCTTATGGACCTTTCCTCCAGGAACTTGTCCAAACCTTTTTTAAACCCAGCTGCACTAAGTTTTTACTACATCCTCCGGTAACAAATTCCAGAGTTTGATTACACGTTGAGTCAAAAAAATATTTTCTCTTATTAGTCTTAAATAGGTTACCCTCTAGCTTCATTGCATGTCCCCTAGTCTTTTTTATATTCTGATGATGTAAACAATCGATCTACGTTTACCCATTCCACTCTATTCATTAATTTATAAACCTCTATCATATCTCCCCTCAGCCGTCTCTTCTCAAGGTTGAAGAGCCCTAACCTTTTTAGCCTCTCTTTATAGGAGTATCCTTCCATCCCCTTTACCATTTTTGTGGCCAAGGCCTCATCTGAAGCCAGGACATCTTGGAGTGGCTGTACGGAACCCATTCTTTAGAGAAGGGGTCTCCCTCGAGGGAACCCAAGAAGAAGAACTTGAAGGTGGCATCCTGGATGGATCGGAGAGGGTGCGGCCTGCGAAGGTCCCTCAAAAGGACTTGACCTCGGAGTGGCCTCGGTCATCAGATACCATCCTCATTGAGGATGCGCCTTCGGGGTAACCAGCGTCTGGGCTGATTCCTTCTGTGCCCATGCCAATGGCTGCAGAGTCTTCTGACATAGTCCAGAATGGTGGTCCTGGAGCACAGTTTGTTTGCCTTCATGAACCAGCAGTGGGCGCTGTTGTCTGGCATAACCGGTTCCTCCACTTCAACCACCGGACCCTCGACATCGAAGACATCCCTGGAGGCCGACGGGACCGCGATTGTCCCCAGCCAGTGCGCTCGGTGCTAGCCATGGGGCTTCTGAGAGTTGCGGCCCAGGGTTAGCCCTGGAGCCCGCAGACCAGCCTTCCATCGAGTCCTTGAAGGACTACTCTGAGTGGGAGATGAAGAACGAGGAGTCACCCAACATCCATCACCATCGCGATGTCCCCTCGGACTCCCCCACTTCAGAGCCCAGCGGTAATCTCCACCGAAGGACATGGCATTCCTTGACTTCTTCATGGATATGTCTAAGGCAGCATGCCCGAAGGAATCGGAGGAGGACCCTCGGGTGGAGGAGCTAGAAATCCTCCAATACGAGGTCCCTCTGAGAGAATCTTTTACGGTGCCCATCCCTCCCATCCTGGAACGGCTAATGCTCTGTATGTGGGAGACACCAGCATCGGTGCCAATGGTGAGCAAGTAGCTCGACTCGATGTATCGAGTCCTCCGGAGCCCTGGCTTCCAGAAATCACAGCTGCCGCATAACTCCATGATGGTGGAGTCGGTCATGCATCAACTGAAGAGTCAGAAGATGAACTCCTCGGTGTCTCCCGGCAGGGAAGCATGCACCTTGGATGCCCTCAGCAGAAAGTGTTACCAGGGCTCAATGCTCATCGGCCACATCCAGGCTTACCAGCTGTACATGGTCATGTACCTGAGAGACCTAGCAAAGGAAATTGTCTGGTTCTCGACTGTCTCTTTGCGGAACCCTTGCAGCGGTTCAAGAACCTGATCAAGGCCGTCCATGAGTGCTCCAAGTTTGTCTCGGGCATCCTATGACAGCTTCGAGTCAGTAGCTCGATTAGTGATGGCAGACCGGTGCCTGACCCCAGGCTTGGTTGCAGTCCAATCTCTAGCAATGGATTCAGGTCAAATTGGTCGATGTCCCATGCCAAGGAGAGAATCTCTTTGGCAAACCCATGACCGACAAGGCTGCCGAGCTGGAGACCGAGTTCATGATGAGGACCAGGCTCTCTAAAAAGACTGCTGCCCCTCCCTGACAGAATGGCTCGGGTAAAAAGCCCTTCTACCTGAGAAAAAGGGCTGCTTATAGAAACTACCCACCTTTTCAGTCCTCCCCGGCTCCCCAGCAGGGTTAGCAGGCCAAGGGACATGGGCATGGCCCTCATAAGCAGAAGGCTCCCAAGCCCTGGGTGTCGGCCCTGGCCCAGCAGGGGAGTTTTTGACTCCTTGGGCATAGCCTCTCCGCCCCAAGGAGGTCAGCAGCCCACTATACCCAAAGGTGGGTAAATATCATCACCAATTCCTGGGTGCTTCGGGTGTTCAGGGAGGGCTACCTCCTCCATCTGACTCAGACACATCCCCCTTACTTTCCAGGGGAGCTCCTGCAGTTCGTGGTGGGGTGGGGGGGGTGCAATACCAATACAGGATGCTGCCTTTCGGCTTGGCCTCTACCCTAAGGATCTTCACAAAATGCCTGGCAGTCGTAGTCGCTTTCTCCGCCTCCAGGGGGTCTTTGTCTTCCTCTCTCTGGATGTCTGGCTCATAAAAGGAGGCATGGCCTCAGAGGTGCAGCAGGCCACTGCATGCACCATCCAGGTCCTGCAACACTTGGGATTTGTGATAAACTACCCCAAGTCCCACCTCCTCCCGACACAGTGTCTGGAGTTCATAGGGGCAAGACTGGACACCCTCCAGGCAAAGGCCTTCCTGCCTGGAGACTGATCCAACCATCTCAGGGCCCTGGACCTAGACGTACAGCACCATGTAGTGCAAGAGATAAGGGTGTTGGGGCCACTTGGCAATAGTGATCATGTAGCATGATCGCCTTTGATTTAATTAGTGGAGGAGGGATAGTAAGGAAATCCACAGTACTACCCTTTAACTTTCGAAAGGGAGACTATGATAGAATGAGGAAAACAGTTAAGAAAAAACTAAAAGGAGCAGTTGCAAAGGTTAAAGACGTACATCAAGCTTGGGTGTTGTTGAAAAATACTATCTTGGAAGCCCAGACCAGCTGTATTCCACGCTTTAAGAAAAGTGGAAGGAAGTCTAAAAAATTGCCAGCATGGTTTAAAGCTGAGGTCAGAGAGGCTGTTGTTGCCAAAAAAGCATCTTTCAAGAAATGGAAAAAAGAGCCAAATGATGAAACCTGGAAACAGCACAAGCACTGGCAAGTCAAATGCAAGGCATTGATAAGGCAGGCAAAGAGAGAATTTGAGAAGAAGCTTGCTGCGGAAGCAAAAACGCGAAATAAAGACCTTTTCAAGTACATTCGTAGCAAAAAAACCCGTGAGAGAGTCAGTTGGTCCATTAGATGATAAAGGGGTTAAAGGAGCACTAAGAGGCGACAAGGCGATAGCGGAGAGACTGAATGAATTCTTTGCTTCGGTCTTTACTGAGGAAGATGTAGGGATGTTACCCACGACTGAAGTGGTATTTAAAGGTGTGGAAGAATTGAAGGAAATATCGATACATCGGGAAGATGTCTTACAACTATTAGATAAACTGAAGAGTAGCAAATCACCTGGGCCGGATGGTATACATCCAAGGGTGTTGAAAGAACTGAAATTTGAGATTGCAGACCTGCTATCAGTAATCTGTGAACTATCATTAAAATCATCTCTAATACCTGAGGATTGGAGGATCGCCAATGTAACACCAATTTTTAAAAAGGGTTCGAGGGGTGATCCGGGAAACTACAGACCGGTGAGCCTGACATCAGTACCGGGAAAAATGGTAGAAACCATCATAAAGAATAAAATTACTCAGCATATAGATAGTCATGACCTAATGGGAGACAGCCAACATGGCTTTAGACAAGGAAGATCTTGTCTTACTAATCTGTTATGTTTTTTTGAAGGAGTGAATAAACAGGTGGACAAAGGTGAGTCGGTTGATATTGTGTATCTGGACTTTCAGAAAGCCTTTGACAAGGTCCCTCATGAGAGACTTTTGGCAAAACTAAAGAGTCATGGGATAGGAGGCAGTGTACTACTGTGGATCAGGAACTGGTTAAAAGATAGAAAGCAGAGGGTAGGGCTAAATGGCCAATTTTCCCAATGGAGAAAGGTGAATAGTGGTGTACCCCAGGGATCTGTGCTGGGTCCACTGCTTTTTGACATATTCATAAATGACCTGGAAAGTGGAATAACGAGTGAGGTTATCAAATTTGCTGATGACACAAAACTATTTAAAGTTGTTAAAACCCAGGAGGATTGTGGAAAATTGCAAGAGGATCTTGATAAATTGGAAGACTGGGCATCAAAATGGCAGATGAAATTTAATGTGGAGAAGTGCAAGGTTATGCACCTAGGGAAGAACAACCCAAACTATGGTTACACGATGCAAGGTTCCACATTAGGAACCACCACCCAAGAAAAAGATTTAGGCGTCCTTGTGGATACCATGTTAAAACCCTCGGCCCAGTGTGCAGCGGCGGCCAAGAGAGCAAATAGAATGCTAGGTATGATAAGGAAAGGAATGGAAAATAAACAAAAGATATCATAATGCCTCTATATCGTTCCATGGTGAGACCGCACCTTGAATATTGTGTGCAATTCTGGTCGCCGTATCTTAAAAAGGATATAGCGATTTTAGAAAAGGTTCAGAGAAGAGCCACCAAAATGGTAAAGGGGATGGAAGGCTACTCCTATGAAGAAAGGCTAAAAAGGTTGGGGCTCTTTAACCTGGAAAAGAGACGGCTGAGGGGAGATATGATAGAAGTCTATAAATTAATGAACGGAGTGGAACGGGTAAACGTAGATCGATTGTTTACCTTATCAGAATATAGAAAGACTAGGGGACATGCAATGAAGCTACAGGGTAAACTATTTAAGACTAATAAAAGAAAATATTTTTTCACTCAACGTGTAATCAAACTCTGGAATTTGTTACCGGAGGATGTAGTAAAGGCTGTTAGTGTAGCTGGGTTTAAAAAAGGTTTGGACAAGTTCCTGGAGGAAAGGTCCATAAACCATTATTAAGAAGGGACCCAGGATATCAATGCTTGAACCAATACAAGCATTGTGGAACCTGTGTCCCTTGGGGAAACTGCTAGGTACGTATGACCTAGATTGGCCACTGTTGGAAACAGAATACTGGGCTTGATGGACCTTGGTCTGACCCAGTATGGCATATCTTATGTTCTTATGTTCTTATGTTCACTCTTTGGTACCCGCCTGGCTCCTCCTGCGCCTACTCGGGCATATGGCCTCCACGATCCACATCACCCCAGAGGCCTGCCTCCACATGAGGTCCGCGCAGTGGTGCCTTCAGGACCAGTGGACTCAGGCCACGGGTTGCCTCCAGAACAAAGTCTCAGTGACCCAGCTGTTGGCGGACTCCCTGACCTGGTGGCAGAGTTCCCAAAACCTTGAGGTGGGGATGCCTTTCCAAGCTCTGAGCCCCTTAAGGGTCCTCACCATGGACGCCTCTTTGCTTGGCTGGGGAGCCCACTGTGAGGAACTCCGCACCCAGGGCAGCTGATCACAGGATGACAGCAAGCAGCAGACCAACCTACTGGAGCTCCAGGTCATGTACTTAGCCCTCTGAGCCTTTTGTCACCGCCTACAGCACTAGCCAGTGTTGGTCCAGACGGACAACCAGGTGGCAAATGTTCCATGTGAACAAAAAGGGAGCAGAGGGTCTCATGTCTTCTGCCGAGAGGCAGTGGTCCTCTGCTCCTATGCACTCCATCAAGGTATACTCCTGTGGGCAGCATACCTGCTAGGCCAGAACAACTTGCTGGCCGACAGACTGAGCAGGGTCCTCCAGCTGCACGAGTGGCAGCTGGACCCCAGCGTGGCCTACCGGCTCTTTCAGCTCTGAGGGGAACCCGAGATAGACCTGTTCGCCAGTCCGGACAACTACCAGTTGCCTCACTTCTGCTCCCCGGCAGGTCCACCCATCCAGAGTGGCAGCAGATGCGTTCCTCATCCCCTGGTCAAGAGGCCTCATGTACGCCTTTCCACCCCCTCTTCTAATTGCCAAGACATTGTTCAGGACCCTCTGTGATAGAGCCTCGCTCATCCTGATAGACCCTTGATGGGCCAGGTAGTCATGGTTCCCGCTACTCCTCCGGCTATCCCATCCTGTTAAGAAACTTTCCAGAGCTCCTATCCCAGGAGGGGTGCTCTCTTCTGCACCCCAGCCTGGTGTCCCTGGCACTGACAGCGTGGCTGCTGAAAGGGTGACCCTAGCCCCTTTCAACCTCTCGGATGAGGTGGAGGAGAATGCTGTTGGCCTCTCGTAAGGCTTCCACTAGGAAAGCATATGCCACATTGTGTAGGTTTTCAATTTGGTGTGCAGAGCATGGGACTGACTCATTCTCCTGCCCGGTGGGACTGGTGCTACAGTATCTTCTCCACTTCTCATAGTCCGAGCTTAAATCGAACTTCATCAAGGTGTACCTCAGTGCCCTGGCGGCGTACCACCACCTGGTGAATGACAAACCCCTCTTGGTCCAGCTGCTGGCGACCTGCTTCCTATGGGGTCTGCTCTTATCAAAGCCCCCAGTTTGCCCTCCGGCAACTGAGTGGGACCTCAGTGTGGTATTGGGGCAGCTCACTCATCTGCCCTTTGAGCCTCTGGCTACCTGCCACCTGCACTACCTCTCTTGGAAGGTGGCATTCCTGGTTGCGCTCACCTCTGCTCACAGAGTTAGCAAGCTTCAGGCCTTAGTGGCAGAGGCACCTTATACCAGGTTCTACAAGAACAGGGTAGTGCTCCGCACACTCCCTAAATTCCTTCCAAAAGTGCTATCATCCTTCCACCTCAGTCAGGAGGTGGTACTTCCCACCTTCTTCCCGAGACCTCACTCCAGTAGGGGGGAGACGGTCCTCCATACCCTGGACTGTAAGAGGGCCCTTGTCCTTCTACATCCAGCGTACTCAGAGCCACCACAAAACTGCTCAGCTTTTTGTCTCATGCGACCCCAGTAGATTGGGGGAGATCGTGACCAAATGTACACTGTCCACTTGGGTGGAGGACTGTGTTGCCCTCGCCTGTGAGCAGGCGGGGCTCCCGCTGGAAGGCCGAGTCATGACACACTGTGTCAAGGCCATGGCAACCTCAGTGGCAAACCTGTGCTTCGTCCCAGTGGTGAACATCTGCTGCGCCACCACCTGATCTTTGGTTCATACCTTTGCAGCTCATATAAAATTATATATATAATAATAAATATAAATATTATAAATAAATAAATACATATACATAAATACATAAATAAATAAATACATATACATAAATAAATACACCAGTATTCTATACTACCTCCAACGCAAAATAGGACAGCTGCTAACAATGGTGCCAATAGAAAGAAAAATGCCCCCTGGTTCTCTCCTGAAATTCGTTCATCTCTACTCCAACTTAGGAGACTAGAAAGAAAGTGGAGGCGCACCCGCGATAGTGTCATTCAGGATCAATACATGGAACACCTCAAAAATCACCGTGACCTAATGTGGTCCAAAAGGAAGGAATTCCATGCTGACTTACTCAATCGAGCTCTGAATAAACCATGCGAGTTATTCAACTTAGTTAAAGCACTATCAAAGGAGCCGTCACCTCAACAGCAAGAACATATCCAACCTCAACAGTATGCTAACTATATCCAATCCAAATTAGTCAGAACAAATTCAACTTCTTTACAAGTTTCCCCTCAGTCCACACAACCTCAAGAACCGCTCCTCAGTATCTCACCTCCATCATCCAAAACAATTGAAGAACTTATTGCTACTTTGAATACAACAACTGCAGCTAATGACCCATGCCCAGCACACTGGATCAAATCAATGAGATCGGATCTCAGTCCATACATAGCTAAAATCGCAAACCTTTCCTTTTCATCAGGAACCTTCCCAGTCGCACTCAAGCAAACTTCAATACGACCACTATTAAAGAACAATCAAATGGACCCAAAGAAGGAAGAATCCTATCGCCCAATCTCCAGTATCCCGATACTTGCCAAAATACTGGAGAAGGAGACTCAACGCCAAATACAGCAGTATATTGACACATATTCCCCGTTAGATCAGAGCCAGCATGGATTCAGGGAAGCACATGGCGTCGAGACCCTCATGACCTCCTTAATCAACACACTAATCATCACGATCAATAACATAAAGTCAGGTGTAGCAATGATTTTCCTAGATATATCAGCTGCATTTGACTCAGTCGACCACAAGATACTACTATCACGACTCTTTGAAAAGGGTATTCAAGGTCTAGCATTGATCTGGTGTAAATCATACCTGGAAAACCGACAGCAACAAGTTCGCATTGGCTCAAACACATCTGAACCATTCCTCCAAACGCAAGGAGTCCCACAGGGATCCTCCCTCTCTGCGCTGCTTTTCAATATATATATGCAGCCAATCTGCCAAATCACCAAATCCTTCAATGTATCTTGCCTCATCTATGCAGACGATGTGCTTATCTTCACTCCTATTGACACCACAAGTCCAAATTACACTAACTTAACCAACTGTTTCAATTCAATAACAGATTGGCTCTTAGCCCAAAACATGCGAGTTAATCTCAAGAAGACAGAAGTCTTGGTTGTCACCAGAAACAAGCTATTCTCCCCACCAGTCTCACTCAAAGTAAGAAATGCTGAGCTCCCAATTAAGAAGTCAATCCGCTACCTAGGTGTTATACTAGATCAACGGCTAGATTTTACTGAGCATATAAAAAGTACAGTAAAAACGATTTACTTTAAGATAAAAAGCCTACGCCACCTAAAACCCATGTTAGAAGCAAATGACTTCCGTTCAATATTCCAGGCAATAGTCACCCCTCACTTTGACTATGCAAATATTGTCTTAAATGGCTTACCTATGAACACCATCAACCCGTTGCAACTAGTAATGAATGCTGCGGCACGGCTCTTAGTTGGCGCATCAAGAAGAGACCATATTACGCCAATCCTAATGGACCTACACTGGCTCCCAATAAGATGCAGAATTACTTATAAAGCACTCCTTATCACATTCAAAGCCTTCCATAACATTTTGCCATCAACGATCGCTGACCTCATCTGTAAAACACCTAGCACAAGAGCAAGAAGACCTCTCACTGAAAACATGCTAGTCATACCCAGTGAAACCACAAATTGGTCCCAATCAACGATCAACAGGGCTTTTAATTCTTTTGCTCCTAGATGCTGGAACAAACTCCCCCAGATATTAGAGCAATACGAGATATTAAACAATTCAGAAAGGCGATCAAGCACTATTTATTCATGGAATACTTTCAGCCACCGTAATATAGATCACCTCCAACATATACCTCCAATGTTTAACAAAAACCCAAATGCATTAGAATTACGCAATGTAGTTGTATATACACTTAGAAATATTTATATTGTTGATCTCAGGTAAATTTAAATTCATATGTTTTTGTTGATCTTATGTAAATAGTTTATGGAATGGTTCTACAAATAGATTTTCCCAGTTATCCTAGTTCTTAAACTGTTATCTGTAAACTCATACTTGTTAAATGTACTGAGATGTTTTTGTTCCATGTAAACCGCGCTGATGCCGAATAGTGCGGTATAAAAGAAACTTTAAATAAATAAATAAATTGCTAGCAGAAAAAAGGAGGTGACAGTGCCTCTGTATAAGTCTTTGGTGCGACCTCATTTGGAGTATTGTGTGCAATTCTGGAGACCGCATCTTAAAAAGGATATAAACAGGATGGAGTCAGTACAGAGGGTGGCTACCAAAATGGTTAGTGGTCTTCATTATAAATCATATGAGGACAGACTTAAGGATCTTAATATGTTCACCTTAGAGGAAAGGCGGGATAGAGGTGATATGATTGAGATGTTTAAATACCTCTGTGGCATAAATGTTCGGGGGAGAGCCTCTTTCAATTGAAAGCAAGTTCTGCTATGAGGGGACATGGGATGTGGTGAAGGGGGATAGATTCAAGAGTGATATGCGGAAATATTTCTTTACGGAAAGAGTGGTGGATCCGTGGAATAGTCTCCCAGTAGAGGTGGTAGAGATGAGGACAGTAACTGAATTCAAAAAAGCATGGGACAAACACGGAGGATCTCTAAAGGAAAAAAGGGGACTGTTGTAGTTGTTGATATGGAAGGACAGACTAGATAGGCCATGTGATCTTTTTCTGTCGTCATATTTCTATGTTTCTATTACTGCCTGGAAATGGAGGCCCAACGGAACAGTGCCTTTGGCTAGGCTGTGTTCCGGAATCTTTTCGAGGTTTAGGCAACTCCTACCCTCTGACCCTTCTGTGTTCAGGCTACCGGACTGCTGGTTTCCATCGGACACAGAGATCCTACTGTAGTCTGTAGCTATAGACTTAATTGCTGCTGCTCATGGCTCCCCTTGAGGGCGACCGTGTTTTTTTGCTATGGGCTTTCGGTAGCCTGTAGCTGGGGAGTCCCATATGTGAGGACTGACTTCCTGCTTGTTTTCGGAGAAAGCATAATTACTCACCTGTAGCAGGTGTTCTCCGGGAACTGCAGGAATAAGTCCTCTCAACCCTCCCTCCTCCCCATGGAGTTGCTCCTTTACCATCTTTTATTTATTTCTACCATCTTTTGTTATGTCATCTGACTGAGCAAGATTGCAACCTTGGGCGGGAAGGAGACCACATATGCGTGGTAGCATCTCCCAAAGGTTTTCTTTGAAAGCTGGGGGGATGCTTCCGCGAGGGCTCCATTGGTGCTGATGTCACCCATATGCGAGGACTGATTCCTGCTGTCCCTGGAGAACACCTGTTACATGTGAGTAACAGCGCTATCTGTGTTAGAGGAATAATTTTCAGCTCTCCTACCCTCTAATTTAGGTGTAAATATGTTGGCATGTAATGAGCTTGTGACTTCCTTCATTCCTAGAATGTCTTGAGCTATTTATTAAGTTCATATTTCTTTTCCACCTTATTGAGAAAACAAGTCTGATTCTTCATCTAAATCTAAAGCCACAATCCTTTCCTTATGCTTCATTCTTTGGCTCTGAAATTGTTGGCAGTTTCAAAATCTAAGAAACATACTTTTAGTCCTTTAAGAGACATTTTCTTTTTTTAAATCTTTCTCTGAACCACTGGTTGTTTAGTTAAACTTGTGATCGCTGATTAGGTAATATAAACGTTTGCGCACTGATCCTGCTTAGTATCAGATTGTACCAGGAATTCTGATAAAGTTTAACCTGTAAAATAACTAAAACGAAAAGGGAATATAGGTCTATGAATATCAAATGTGAAATAGAAGTAGAATACAGATTCACCATCAAACATAATTTAGGACAACTAGCCACAGGGTCGCCATGAGTTGGCATTGACTTGACGGCACTTAACAACAACCAAGGGATATCAATTTTTATGATATAGGCAATGGTCTTTCAAGTTTTACAACAGCCAACAAAGGCCATCTTAGGACAGAACTTGACTTTTAAACAAAATGAAGGGTAATTTTATAGTCCCCTGCGTTGGCAACATGCAGTTCAGGCTTATTTTATAAGATGAAGCACATCCACATTTTATGTTATAAAAGGAAAGCATATGGATGCACTCGAACCTAGGCACAGTCACTTACATCTGTCCAAGGGCAGGTTAAACTTGCCACTCCTAGATCGACGATCTGATGCACATAAGTCATAATATTTTATAAATTACACAGGTCGACAAAGTCCCAAGAACCGTCCCTTGTTATGGCCCACCAGAAAATATGTGTGCACTTACATGCACAATTTTCAGAATAGTGCCTGGTTGAAAGAGACACACAATCACACACATAGGTCCTTGAAAATACTAACATGCATGGGTAACTCACGTTTAACTTTCCTTGCCGCCCATTTAGGATCAGTTTCAATGTATCATCGTTTACCCCAATTTTTGTGCAAACTATACAGTGCTCATGGATAACACCATACCCAAAGAAACAAATTCTGAATTTTAAAATAATCATCAAGCAGTTCATGTGCTGCTAGTGACTATACAAATCCAAAAAAACTGCTGTCTACAGAAAAGAGATGGTAAAGCCATGGCATCCCTGGAAGTTTCAATGGTTCGAAACACAATAATGTGTCAGATATGTATATATTATCGATGACTCTTATTTATGCCTTATTCTCTGGGAGCAAGCAGGAAGTTAGTCCTCACATATGGTGGCGTTGATGCCGTCGGAGCCCTCATGGAAGCATCTCTCCAGCTTTCAAAGAAAGCCTTTAGGAGATGCCACCACGCATGTGTGGTCCCCTTCCTGCACCGGTACTCTTCCTGCCACCGAGCCTGCTGCTTCCGCATTAAGTCTTGGGTCTGTACTCTTTTATCATCCTTTGGTGCTTTCATGCCTTTTTTCCAAGTGGCAGTACCACGGGTCTTCAACCTCTCTGGAGTAATTTTTTCATCCATGGCTACTAGTGGTTTTAAGAAGTGTGATCAGTGTACCAAGATTATGTCTCTCACTGATACACACTACTGTTGTCTATGCTGCCTCAAGCCAGACCACGACCCCACGGCCTGTGTTCTTTGTAAACAGATGTCCACCAAGGCCTCTTAAGAGCCGTCAGCAGCAGCATGACAAATTTTTCCTGGAGTCTCCGGTGCATCCGAAGGCCAAGGCTCCGTCTGAAACCTCGGACTCCCGTGGCACCCCTGCCGATCCTGATCGACACCGTGGTCCTTCAGAAAGAGGGTCTCCCTCGAGGGAACACAGGAATAAGAAGAAACCCTCAAAGGCAGTGTCCCTGGATGGTTAAAACAGGATGGGTAAGTCCTGAGCCAGGTCCCTCAGTCCACACTGCTCGTCTGAGGGCTCGGAGCGGGAGCGGCTTACCAAGGTCTTCTGGAAAGAATCGCCCAGAGATTGGTTCCGCACACTCGAGACCATCCTCGTTGAGGACTCCCCTTGAGGAGAACCAGCACCGGGCCCGAGTTCCTCAGTGCCTGTGCAGAGAGCTGCGGAGCCATCTTGACTGGAGTCCAGAATGGCAGCCCTGGAGCGCAGCCTGTCTGCCTTCATGGATGAGCAGCGGGTGCTGATGTCCAGCATGGCTGGTTCCTTCACCCAGACCACTGGACCCTCAATGTCGAGGATGTCCCTGGAGGTCGAGCCGATACTCGAGGCCATAAGGCCCCGAGTCGATCCTCGGCCGAGGTCTCGATCCGGGTCCTGTTCGACATGACCTAGGTCTTCCCTGGTTAGTGTGCACAACACCAGCCAAGAGAGGCCTCCGAGGGGCTTGGGCCTGAAGCCCCCTGGTCACCCTTCCCTTAAGACCAAGGCAAGGAGTCCCCTGATACCCGTCACCACCGTGACATTCCCTCAGACCCGACCCCTCCCGAGTCTCAAAGCCGGTCCTCGCATAAGGATATGGTATTCCTTGACTTTGTGCGGGATATGTCAAAGGCTCTAGTGTTTCCAATGGAATTGGAGGAGGACCCTCGTACAGAGGAGCTAGAAATCATCCAATACGAGACCCCACTGAGGGAATTATTGACTGTGCCCATCCCACCCATCCTGGAATGGCTCATGCTCCACATGTAGGAAACACTGGCATCAGTGCCCATCGTGAGCAAGCAGCTCGACTCGATGTATCAGGTCCGCCAGAGCCCTGGCTTCCAGAAAGCATAGCTGCCGCATAACACCATGGTGGTGGAGTTGGTCATGTGTCAGCTGAAGATCCAGAGGATACACTCCTTGGTGCTTCCAGTTAGGGAGACCCACACCTTGGACGCCCTCGACAGAAAGTGCTACCAGGGCTCGATGCTCATCAGCCGGATTCAGGCCTACCAGCTGTACATAGGCGAAGGAACTCGCCAGGTTCTCAGCTGGTTTCTCCGAGGAACCCCTACAGTGGTTCAGGAACCTGTCCAAAGCCGTCCATGAGTGCTCCAAGTTTATGACCCAAGCAAGTTATGACGGCTTCAAGTCGGTGACTAGAGTAGCCGCGGCGGGCATCGGTTCCTGACACAAAGCCTGGCTACAGTCTTCCAAACTCAAGCAATGGGATCAGGACAAATTGGTCGACATCCCATGCTAAGGGGAGAACCTCTTTGGCAAACTCATGATGGAGAAGGCTGCCGAGTTGGAGACCGAACTCATGACAAGGACCAGGCTCTCCAAGAAGGTTTCTACTCTTCCCCCATGGAAGGTCTCGGGGAAAAAGCCCTTTTACTCAAGGAAAGGGGCTGCTTACAAAAGCTACCCATATTTCCAAGCCTCCCCAGCAGTGTCAGCAGGCTAAGGGACAGGGGCATGGCCCTCATAAGCAGAAGACTCCCAAGCGTCAGACGTTGGCTCCGGCCCAGCTTGGGGGGAACTTTTGACTCCTTGGACATAGTCTTTCTACCCCAAGGAGGACACCCACAAGGAGACATCTAGTTCATTATGCCCACAGGTGGCAGACCATCACCATCGATTCTTGGGCACTTCAGGTAGTCAGGGAGGGCTACCCTTCTCCACCTGCCATAGACACTCCACCCTTCCCGGGAGAGCCCACCAGGTCTCCCCTTCACAAAGATCTTCTACTGCTGGAACTTGCAGGCCTTCTCGAGGACAAGGCGGTGGAACCAGTATCCCAACATCTCAGGGGCAAAGGGTTCTACTCCAGGTACTTCCTCGTGCCAAAAAGGACAGGGGGCCTAAGGCTCATCCTGGACCTGCGAAACCTGAACAAGTTCCTGATGAAGGGGAAATTCAAGATTCTCTCCCTTGGAACATTGCTGCCTTATCTTCAGCAGGGAGATTGACTCTGCTCCTTGGATCTGAAGAATGCTTATACCCACATCCTCATTTACCCCAGTCACAGGCAATACCTTCTCTTCATGATGTGGGAGGCCACTACTAGTACAGGGTACTACCCTTTGCCCTGGCGTCCGCCCCAAGAGTCCTCACCAAATGCCTGGCAGTAGTGGCCACCTACCTCCATCTCCAGGGGATATTAGTCTTCCCCTTCCTGGACGACTGGCTCACAAAAGGAGGCATGGCTGCCAAGGTGCAGCAAGCTATGGCTCGCACCATCCACATCCTACAATATCTGGGGTTCGTAATAAACTACCCCAAGTCCCATCTGCTCCCGACACAGGGTCTGTAGTTCATAGGGGCAAAGCTGTATATGGTCCAGGCATATACAGCTTTACCCCTCATTTGGGCCGACCGTCTCAGATCATTGGCCGCAGATGTGCATCGGTGTCCATCCAGTTTCTGCTGCGCCTACTCGGCCACATGACCTCCACATTTAATGTCACCCCGGATGTCTGTCTGCATATGAGGGTTGTTCAGTGGAGCCTTTGAGACCAGTGGACACAGGCCATTGGTTGGCTCCAAGACAGAGTCTTAGTGATCCACCAGCTAGAAGACTCCATGACGTGGTGGCAAAACCCGCAACACCTGGCAGGGATGCTCTTCCAAGCCCTGAGCCCTTTAAGAATCCTCATGATGGATGCCTCCCTGCTGGAGTGGGGGGCCCACTGCGAGGAACTTCACACTCAGGGCAGCTGGTCACAAGCCAAGGGCAACCAGCAGATAAACCTCCTGGAGCTCCGGGCAATATATCTAGCCCTCTGAGTTTTTCGCCACCATCTGAGGCACCAGCCAGTGCTGATCCAAATGGACAACCAAGTGGCAATGTTCTACATGAATAAGCCATGGGGCACAGAGTCTCACACCCTTTGACACAAAGCAATGTCACTCTGCTTTTAGCATTCCATCAAGGAATGCTCCTATGGGTGGTGTCTCTACCAGGTCAAGACAATACCCTGGCGGACAAACTGGGCAGGGTCCTCCAACCATACGAGTGGCAGCTGGATCCCAGAGTGGCCACCCGGCTCTTCCGACTCTGGAGGGCCCCGCAGGTGGACCTTTTCGCCAGCCCGGACAACTACCAGTTGCCCTGCTTCTGCTGCCATCAGCCCCACTCGGGCAAGGTAGCAGCAGATGCGTTCTTCATCTCGTGGTCAGAAGGCTTCATGTATGACTCCCATCCACGTCGTTCATTGCCATGGCCCTCTTCAAGGTTCTGCGCAACAGAGCGTCGCTGATCCTGGTAGCTCCCCAGTGGCCTAGACAACCGTGGTTACCGCTGCTTCTTTTGTTATTGGTTGAGACACTGATCCCCCTGGGGTGCAGAAGAGGGTCCTTTCCTGCACCCCAATCCAGGGTCCCGATCACTGACTCGTAGCTGCTGATAGGGTAACCTTAGCCTCCTTCAATCTCTCAGGGGAGGTGGAGGAAATCCTATTGGCCTCTCTTAAGGCTTCCACCAGGAAAGCTTTCACCTTCAAATGGTACAGATTCTCAGTGTGCTGTGCGGAGCAAAGGGTGAACCCATTCTCCTGCCCGGTGCAGTGGGTGCTGCAGGTACCTTCTCCATCTCTTGCAATCCGCACTCAAGTCAAAATCTGTCAGAGTGCACCTCAGTGCTCTGCATTATTGTGTTGAGGGCAAGCTCCACCTGGCTTAGTCTCTGGTGACCCACTTTCTGAGGGATGGCGACGGAGTGGGACCTCAGTGCGGTACTCTCACAGCTCATCCGCCCACTCTTCGAGCCCCTGGCTACCTGCCACCTCAGATACCTCTCATGGAAAGTCATGTTCCTGGTGGCACTCACCTCCGCTTGCAGGGTCAGCAAGCTCCAAGCCCTAGTGGCAGAGGTGCAATATTCCAGGTTCTACAAGAATAGGGTCGTGTTATGCACACATCCCAAATTTCTGCTGAAGGTGGTGTCCTCCTTCCACCTCAACCAAGAGCTGGTGCTACCCACCTTCTTCCTGAGGCCTCATTCCAGCAGGGCAGAAACCATCCTTCACATCTTGGACTGTAAGAGGGCCCAGGGCCACCGAAAAACGTCTCCGTTTTTTGTTTCCTACGGCTGGGGGAAGCAGTAACTAAGCGAACACTGTCCACCTAGGTAACGAACTGCATCACCCTCACCTATGAACAGGCTGGACTCACACTGGATGACCGGGTTATGGCACATAATTTGAGGGCCATGGCAGCCTCTGTGGCAAATCTGCGCCCCATCCCGATTTTGGACATCCGCCGGGTCGCCAATTGGTCTTCAGTCCATACCTTCACAGCTCATTATTGCCTGGAGAGGGTGTCCCAACGTGACAGTGCTTTCGGCCAGGCCGTGCTCCATAATCTTTTTGGGATATTGGCAGCTCCTACCCTCCGACCTTTCTGTGTTTAAGCTGCCGGAGCATTGGTTCCCATCAGACACATGGGTCCCACTGCAGTCTGCATCTGTGGACTAAATTGTTGCTGCTCACAGTTCCCCTTGGGGGCGACCATGTTTTTTTCTCTAAGCGCTTTCAGTAGCCTTTAGCTAGGGAGTCCCATATGTGAGCACTGACTTCCTGCTTGTTCCCATAGCAAGCGTAGTTACTCATCTAGGGAGATGTTTCCACAAGGGCTTCGACAGTGCCGACGTCCTCTATATGTGAGGACTGATTCCTGCTGTCCCCAGAGAACACCTGTTAGAGGTGAGTAACTGCGCTTTATTTCAACTGAGACTTGTATACTGTGGCCAGATATATGTACCATACTGGACCTGTGATGAATTAGAAACCGTTCTGGTTCAGTGGTCTTAATAAATCCTTGATGGCCAGGCTTGCCTGATAATTGGCTGGCTTATAATAATAATATGAAGTCCATATATGATACAAGATTTATTCTATCATTACCTTTAGGGATTTATTATGAATTTATTTAGGGGTGTTTTTTTATTTTGCTATTGTATGGCAGTTGAATATACAGCAATTTCCTAATAGCAGATAATGGGACCTTGGGGAATGCTCAGTAAAAGCAGATAGAACCAGAAGATTCCTTAAATTGGCATTCCTCTTGTTTGCAATTGTGAATTTCAGATCTAAAAAACAAGGAAATGTTTGGATAATATGCCATTCCTCTCTTAGAATCTGAGTAATGCCCCAAGAGAAGTGGGAAAAGGTAAAAAGACACACCATCTTCATATCTGTTTGTCTTACAGTCTTTTCCAAAGGTGATGTTCGTTCTGCTGACTTAGCTCTCTGATAGACTTGATTTACATAGAAGTCTTGATATCCTCTTGCCTGAGATCTCTGTCTCATAACATGAGCTTGTTTTTCAAAGATAACTTACCAGTTAGTCAGTTTCTTCGCAACTGGTGAGTCTTTTTGAGCTCCTGGGACTTTGAAAAATAAGCTCATGTTATGAGACAGAGATTTCAAGCAAGAGGATATCCAGACCACTGTGTTAATCAAGTTTATCAGAGATAGGTTCTTTTTTGGTCCTGTTTTGATACACTATTTAACAGTTTTTATATACCGCCTTATCGTTAAATCAAAGTGGTTTACAGAGAACTTTTGAAACTTGCAATTACATTAACTTATGAAGGAGCTAGGGTGGGGAGGAAGGAGGAGGGAGACATGCAGGTGAAGCAATAAAGCATAACTTATGTACAAAGAGTATATATACAATGACGTAAGTTGAATGGGTTTAGCTATTCTAGAGTTAGATGGGGTCAACTATATTTGGGTTAAGTGAGTTCATTGTATTGATCTGTAAAGAGGAAGGTTGTTAGCTGCTTTCTAAAATCCTTCATGTCGGTGGTGGATCTCAGCTTCACAGGTAGATTGTTCCAGATAACGGGTGCAGCAATAGAGCATGCTCTCCTGGTGTTTGATTCCTTTGCCTTTTTGTAAGCACAAGGAGTAGGGATGGTGTCTATTGTGCTTTGTCTCCTAGGCCTCTCATTGTGATTATAGCAGAGTGTCTCCTCTAGTGCTCCCGCTGACATGCTGTTTCATATCTTAAATATGGTGAGAGCAGATTTGTATCTTGCACGGGTGGTGATAGGTAGCCATTGGAGTTGGTGTAGAAGGGGCGTTATATGATCATGTTTCTTTGAATCAGTGAGGATTCTGGCGGCAGTATTTTGAACCAGTTGTAATGGTCTTGTGGTTTGCTTTGGTAGCCCTTGGTAAATGTCATTGCAATAGTCCAGTAAAGGGTTTATTATAGCTTGGCAGACTGATCGGAAGTGTTCCTGGTTAAGGAAGGGCTTGAGTCTTCGAATTGTTGCCAGCTTATGAAAAGCATTCTTGGTGATTCTTTTGATGTGTGGTTGTAGGTTTAGATGGCGGTCAAGGGTTACTCTGAGATATTTGACTTCTTCCTTGATTAGGATTGTAGAGTCTGCCACAGTTATTGAAGTAGGGAGGATTGATGAGGTATTCCGCGTGATAAGTGCCTCAGTCTTTTTCATGTTTATGTTCAGGTTGTTATTGGACAGCCAGCTGGATACCTCTTGGAGACAATTTGTCATGCCAGAATATTCTGGAGAGTCTAGGCTGATCATAGTATACGCCATGATGTCGTCAGCCTAGATGGTGTATTGTACTTTGTGGGATTATTTCTGCTGCTCCTTTCCTTCTTACTATTTTGGTTGGGAGCTCTAGCTGCATCATTAATGCTGGTATTCCATATGTCAATTGCTCTGTCAAGATCAGTGCAGTGCAGGGGGAGCCTATATATTATGTGATTGAGGAATCTTTTTCTGTCTAAGTTCTTGAACCTTCTTATCTGGTTGGGTATCTCTTGTGATTCTTGCATGTGAGATAGATGGATCTTGAGGTCTATGGTGTGGTGATCTGACCAGAGTATAGGTGTGTCTGTGGGAGTGCTTATTCTGTTTTGATCTGAGGCTCTTAGCTGAAAATATAAGATCTGGGGTGGATCCCGAGCGGTGTGTAAGTTACGTTGGAATGTGGTGGAGTTGGAGAGAGTTCATAGCTTGATAGAAGGCTGATTTTGCATTACTGGATGTTGAGGTAAGGTTTAGGTCTCCTAGAAAATCAATGGCTTGTGAAGAGACTTGGCTGCACATAGTGATTAGAGTATTATAGAGGTGTCTTCATCTCCTACACTGGGGGATCTGTATGTTAGACAAATGGCTAAAGTCCTGCTCTCAATATTAATTATTTCACAGTTCTTGGAGCTTGATGAGCTAGTTTTCTTGAATTTGAGGTCAGCTCGGGCCAGAATGAGTACCCCTCCTCCTCTCTTGTGGGCACGGAGACAATTGTAAGAGGAGTGTGTGGGTGGAGTAATTTGATTTACTATAACTTGGTCTGTGTCTTTGAGCCATGATTCTGTGATACATAAGATATCGGTTTGGTGGAATTGAATGTGGTCTACAATTGTGTTGACCTTATTGCGAATGGAGCATTAATCAGACCAATCCTGAGAGAGGTGCTGGTGGTAGCCTGAGGGTGGTGTGGAGTAGCTTGTGGAAATGGTTGGATTCTTATAAGTCTCGAGGTCTTCCTGGATGCTTGTTTATAGGTGATTTGCCAGCCCGGTTGGTTGATTTGTATAGTTGGAGGATGTTGTAGTAGGGCTGGCAGGGAATTAATTGTGAAATATGTAGCCTTGAAGGGTCTACATAGAGTGACCGCTATGATGAGAAGGGCCAGGATTTGTTGGTTTGATATGGGGCTGTGGATCTTAGATAAGTCTTGAGGGAAACTTTTCAGAGGTAGAGTGCAGTATGGTAAGAGAGTACTACTTACTTAAGATGTCGTCAATCTTATGTGGGAGGTGTTGTGTGTGGATTTATGGAGTCGTGTCCTCTTAGTGCTTAGGGATCCTGCCTGGTCTTGGGCCACTCCTAAGGGCCATGCCAAAGGGCCCTCTTGTGCGGGCCTGCCTTCGATGCTGGGCCGTTTAAGTCCTGCTTGGTCAGGCCTGATTGGCCTTCGGCGCAGGGAGCGGAAGGAGCCTCTGATCCGCTCCCTATTCTGGATGCCGATCGGGCTTGATGGAAGTGTTGAGCCTGAATGTTTTAGCGTGAGTGTTTAATTATATTCAGTTCTGTCCTCTGGAATTCAATACTTTCCACTCCTTATGTGCCTCTTTGAATGTTTATTTAGTTATTCATTCAATTATTTATTATACTTCATGTATTTATTTATCTATCGTTCTTATAGGGGTTTAGGCTTAGCAAAGATTCTCTTTATGGTTTCACATTCTCTTATGGATTTGCAAGGTATCTTCTTGTGGCCCTTACATCAGTTTTAGATTACTAGTTACATTTTCTAGAATACCACCCCATAATATTGTCTTATTGTCAAGATATACTACATTAATCTCCAGGAACAAGCAGGAATGTAGTCATCACATATGGGTATCGTCGGTACCGACGGAGCCTGCGCGGGAACGTTCTCCAGCGTCCAATCAGAAAGCTTTTGGGAGCATCCCACAGCGCCTGCGTGCTGCCTTCCCGCCTTTCCCAACTGCCTCTCTCCGGTTCTTCTTTTTCCGCGGATCCAGCAGGTCATGTTCCTGTCACTGCAGAAGAATTTTTTATGGTTGCGTCTGCCTTCCTCGATGCTCAACCGGTACCGCCGTGTTTTTTCTTTTCTCATTTCTGTAAAAAAATATATATATATTCTCTTTTTTTCTTCAGGTGCATGCGCCTTTTTGGGCCTTAGGCCCAAAAACTTTTCCTTACCATGGAAAAGCCTGCCTCAGGTTTCAAAAAGTGCACCAAGTGTGGCGGTACCATTTCCGTCACTGACACCCATGAATGGTGTCTAAAATGTTTAGGTCCTGACCACTCCATCATGGATTGTATGTCCTGCGCCATTATGTCTAAAAGAGGTCGGCAGAACCGAGCTGCTAAGCTCAGTACCCTGTTTCCCTCTGATGCAGCTTCGGTGACATCGACGTCTTCCAGGGCTGCTTCTTCCTCCCGTGGATGTCAGGTAACTAAACATAAATCCAGCCGGTCCTCAAAGGGTAGATCTCCTTATAAGCATCAAAATTCCTCTGGCGTTGCTCTCGAGGATTCTGCACCGGCAAAATTACCCCGGCGGGAGGCTTCGGCTTCCAAAGCATTATTGGGGTTCCAGGATGTTCTCGAGGCCTCGACCTCGGCAGAACTACTGGTGCCATGCTCTGGGGTACCGGCGGTCTCCTCCGGTATTGACATCCAGGCATTGGCAGCGTCGATAGACCAGAGAGTTCTGGCTATGGAACGCAGTCTGGCGGCTTTCCTTGCGGCATCGAAGCCATCGGAACCACGACAGACAATTCCACTGGTACCGACACCAGCCTCGGTATCGGTATCGGTACCAGTACCGATAGCATCGACATCGGCATCGGTGTCTGCTTTGCCGTTACCCAGCCATCTGATGACCTCCGGTACCGATACCCCAGTACCGGTTACTCCCAGTACCGACTTTTTTTTTTTTTTTAAGTCTTTATTTAGCAATTTCAAAACACAACAATCAAAACTGCACAGTAAAGGATGAAACTAAACAGAAACCAAGGCTGACACAGACAGGTTCATGCCGATTCTCTACTAAACAGAGCATCAGAGACAGGAAGGAAAGAGGGGGAGGGGGAGCTGACCACGAACGCCACACCCCCTATTGGAAGTGTAATTTATCAAGTGCTATCCTTACAGTGCAAGGGCGTCCCACTTGCCTAGTAGTCTCCTGAAGGAAGGATTCTGCTGAACATAAGCCATCTCACAGGATCGATGATAGCATACCAGATTCCACCAATACTCCACGTTCAAGGTACTGAAAGATTTCCAGTGGCTCAAAATAGCCTTTAGCGCCAAACTCAGTAGCAAGTCAAACATTGCATGGTATTGTTTTTGGAGGCACGGCACATCCGCCATGGACTTGTAAATGACGATCTGGAATGTTAAGGGCGTGGCAATCCAAAACAGCCGTTGCATTCGTCGCCATACCCCATGCCAATAGGCCGTTAATTGTGGGCAGTAGTATAGCATATGCGACAAGGTCCCCACATCAGAACCACATGACCAACAGCGATCATCCTTTTGCTCTTGCCACCTGGAGATCTTGACCGGGGTCAGGTAAGCGCAATGCGCTAGGAAGAACAACATCTGCGTAAGCGATGCAGATCTCGATATCCGTATCTGGGATCCCCAAAAGGAAGCCCACAGTTCCGGGGTTGCCAGAGGTCCAGCTTCATTTTCCCATATCAACCGAGCGCCTCTGGGGCTGCGCTCATCCGCCGATCTAAGGAGCGTTACTAACTTCGATATTTGCCCGGATCCCATCTGGAGCTCTTGAAACCGAAGATAAGATGAGCGCCCACTAGCCATATGCAAAGGCGTCACACCGGCTTTGCTCAAGCAGTGCCGCAACTGTCCCCACTGGAAGAAGCACTTGTAGGGTAGTTGGAATTCCAGCTGTAGTTCAGCAAAGGATTTATATCTCCGTCCACAGATAAGGTGTCCCAGGCAAAAAATACCGTGGCGTATCCAAGTGGTCCATGCAAAGCAAGTCCCGCCAATTTTAAAGCGTTGGTTAAGCCACAGCGGAGTAGCTTCCGTAAAGGTTTGTTCGTCTCCCATAAGTGGCAATACCAAATTGAAGGCTTGTTGAGTGGCATGCAGAATCACATTATGCATCTGTGGATGTGATTGCGGGGCAGCTGCCCCAATGCGATGGCGCAACGGAAGAGGGTCACTCACTGCTGCTTCCACTAAAGTCAACTGGGGGCTCCTGGGGTATCCAGCTCCTCCGCCCACCAGGAGCCTTGCTTGGATATTGCTGCGACGTGGTACCAATAAAAATCCGGAAAGTGGACCCCTCCCTGTTTCTTGGGGAGCTTTAGTTTCCAAGCAGCAATGCGCGGTGTTTTTTTCGCCCAAAGAAAACGAGTAATGTTCTCTCTAAGTCCTGATAGAATTTCTTATCAAAAAGCACCGGGATCATGCTTAAGATATAAGTGATCTTGGGGACAATAACCATTTTAATGGTTTCTAAGCGGCCCCACCATGTCAAGTTTAACGGCGACCATTTATGCACACATTCTTGCAGGATCTCAGTGCATCGGTCTATATTGAGGGAGACTGTGTCAGTCATGGTGGTACCATAGACGACTCCCAAATACTTGAAAGACGACTTTTCAACCTGGAAGGAGTACTGCCGCCGCAATTCATCTTCCGAGACTGCCGACGTAAGTGGTATACTGATAGTCTTGTCCAAGTTTAACTTGTAGCCCGAGATACGGGCATACTCATCAATTGTCTCCAAGGCGACACCCACCGACTTCACATCCAGGAATAACAGGAGGTCGTCTGCATAGGCTGACAGTTTGCAATGATACCCCTCCAGCGGGATTCCCACAATGTTGGACGATTGACGAATTTTAAGAATCAATGGTTCTAGGGCTAAGTTAAACAGCAGGGGGGATAGAGGGCAACCTTGCCTAGTTCCCCTTGTAAGTAGGAAGTCCCGTGAAGTAGTATTATTCGCCGCCACCCGGGCTACCGGTTTAGTATACAACAGTTGGATACTCTTCAGAAAACTGTCTGGGACTCCCATCCAGCGCATAGTTTGGAATAGGTAGGAGAATTCGACCCTGTCGAACGCCTTTTCAGCATCCAACGCAAGGCCCACGAGTGGCAAATCCACCTGCTGCGCTTTCCGGAGAACATGGGCTAACATACGGCCATTATCTACCGTAGATCTCCCCGTCATGAATCCACACTGATCAGGGTGGATAAGGGACCCCAAAACCTTGGACAGTCGATTAGCTAGGATCTTGGCGTAGATTTTATAATCCACGTTTAATAGGGAGATAGGTCTATAATTCTCCACCTTCTCCGGGTCTCTCCCGGGTTTAGGATGTATTACTATCGTAGCAGCTGCCAAGGCACCCACCGCAGGACATTCTTCTCTTACTCCCGCATAATAAAGCAGTAATTCCGGTATCAGCTGGTCAGTGAAGGCCTCATAAAATTCCACCGGGAGCCCATCCGGGCCACTTGCCTTCCCCTTCGCCAACTGCTTGAGAGCGGTGCGAAGCTCCTTACAGGTGACATCTGCAGCAAGAAGCTGTTGCTGTGCTTCCGTAAGTTGGGGACCTTCTATGGAGGAGACGAAATTTGAAAATGCCAATTCATCACTTGCGACTTCGGATTGGTAAAGTTTGGAGTAGAAGGTTTCACATAGCGCTAGGATCTCATCATCCGAAACTTTTAATACTCCTGCAGAATATTTTAATCCCGCAATCCGGGTCGCCGCACGCTTCACCTTTAACGTATTTGCAAGCAGTGAACTCGCTCGGTTGTTATCATGATAATATTTCCCCTGTTGCGCCTTGAGCAACTCACTGACTTCAGCCTGCAGAAGAGCATTATATTGGAACCGAAGCTTCTGCAATCGTAGAAGGATGGTCGGATCTGCCCAACGAGCCAGGAGCCGTTCACCCGCTCGAATTTCGATCTCCAGCTCCGTCCTTTTCTTTACCTCTGCCTTGTGCTTACGAATCCTATAGGCGGTCATGTGCCCTCGAGCACTAGCTTTGAAAGCTTCCCACCAGGCCCATGTAGGGGTGTCCCCATAGTGATTAACAGCAAAGTATTCTGTAATAGCTTCCTTCATAGTAGTACGGAATTCGTCATCCGCTAACCAGTGCTTCTCAAAGAAAAAACGCACCGGAGATTTCCTTTCGGGGCCCACACTGAGGTCCAAAAGAATCGCTGAGTGATCGGAGACTGTTCTGGGGAGCATGTTCGTATCAACAATTTTAGGTAATAGCGTCTTGGAAGTAAGAAAATAATCAATTCGAGTTTGTGAATTGTGAGGCAAGGAGTAGAAGGAGTATTCTTTGCCGTTGGGGGAGAATAGCCTCCAGGGATCAATTAGCCGAAGTAAATCTTTCATATTTTGTAACTCGATAGACGAGTGGGGCTTATGCTGTGGCTTGTAGGGAGTTCTATCTAGGAGAGGGTCAGGTATGAGATTGAAGTCTCCCCCCAAGATGATAGTGGAAGAGCCGGAATCTAAGAGCTCCTGGGCAACCTGAATAAAGAATTGTGGGTCCATCAGTATTGGGACCATACACCGTCATAAAGGTATAGGGGTCCCCATTCAGCAGTACTGTTATCTTGGCCCAGCGACCTGCGGGGTCAATTTTAGTCTCCCTTACTTCCACCGGGAGGGTTTTCCGAATCAGTATAATGACCCCACCTTTCTTCTTAAGGGCAGGCGCCGAGAGGATGTTCCGGTAGGTCTTATCTGTCACTTTGTAGGACTCAGAGAGAGATAGATGGGTCTCTTGTAAATATATAACATCCGCATTCTGATGTTTGCAGTAAGTCGGGATTTTCTTCCTTTTGGCAGGGTTGGAAATACCTTTGACATTTAGGGACATTACCCGCACTCGACGATTAGCCATACTTGGCCTTACTGGGCGGTGGGAGGAGGGCATTCGTGGTCAGCTGCCCCGGGAGCAGGGTATCAACTCTTTTGAAATCTGCAAACATATAACCTGGCTGCAACAAGCCATAAACTAATACCACTTGCATGGCGAAGTCCCAACCGCCCATCCAGGCCCTGCTAACTCCCTCCCAACAATTAGTGGAAATCCAGACTGCCACATTCTGTGAGCTAAATTAGGCATACAGGAATCAACTAAAAATGAAACATGCTTTGAGTGTATACTTTACACATTAGAAAGATATGAGAGCAATATTGTTAGCAAACACAATAGCCACACTGCACTTCTTTACCATACAAACAAAAAGTGGAGATGGCAACATAACTCTCTAGCAGCGTCACAGTACACCGAGAAGCAAGGCTATTACAGCACTGCTAGCGCACAGAGTCCCATGTTCTCTAGGACCCGACTTCCATCCGGGCCCGCTCATGAAGAAAGGCGCGAAGTAGGTGACCCTCCGTAAAGGTGTGGGTGCGGTTGTCTAGGGTCACCCGCATATTTGCTGGGTAGAAAAGTCCAAAGCGCGCTTGTGCTTGCTGAAGTAAAGGCCTGCATGCTAGGAGATCTTTCCGACGCTGTGCCGTCTGCTTACTAAGGTCAGGGAAAAAGGTAATCCTCTGCCCATCCAGCAGTAGATTTTGCCGCCGCTTTGCCGCTTGCATGATCTGAATGACGTGCTGATAGCGAAGGGCTTTCACTACAAACGGCCGAGGTCGTTGGATCTGTGCTGAAGGGTGTGACGGAAACGCGGTGGGCCCGCTCCAACTCCAGGGGCCTCTCAAAAGTAAGACCCAAAATCTCTGGTATGAACTTCTCGAGAAAACTTATGGGGTCGGATCCCTCCCGGCCTTCAGGGACTCCCAAGATTCTAATGTTACTTCTCCTGGCCCTGTTGGATTGATCTTCTACGAGCACTTCTAGAGCCGTGACCCTCTTAGCGAGCGGACCAATCTGCGCGATTATTGCAGACTGCCGATCCACCTCGGCCTCGACCTCCGTCATGCGTTGGGTCATGTCACCCATACGCTCCTTTACCTCGCGCAGGTCTTCTTGGACCAGCGCTAGCGTCTCGGAGTTGGTAGTAAGAAGTTCTTTTACGGATCGGAGCTCTTGTAGGATCTCTCGCACCCCTTCCGCTGTTGCTTTGTCAGGCGCCATTTTCTGCGGGGATGAGAGTTCCTGCTTTGCCCTCTTACTAGATTGCCCCGCCGTCTGCTGGAAATCGAATCTGGCCGGTTTTAAAGTAGATATCTCCCGCAGTCTATTCCGTCTCAAGGCTGTGTTTCAGGGCACCCGCTGCCTATATTAGCTCCGGATTCTGCAATGTTGGGAGGGAGCAAACAATCTATGCGGCCATTTTCTACCGCGGCAGACTCCGCCCCCCCCCCCCCCCCGGTACCGACTTTGGTTGGTACGGGTATCGGGCACTTCAAAAGCATCCGGACAGACGATACTTCGAGTCCTCAGAAGAATCTGAGGATTCTGACAGCTCTGTTGATGCAGCGATGCTTCTCCCAGAGGAGCCCTCCTCCCCTAAATGCAGGATGTCTCCTCCAGAGGATATTTCCTTCCAAGATTTTATCAGGGAGGTGGCTCGGGGCCTGTCCATTACTGTGGCCCCTGAAACAGAGCCAAGGGCCAAGGAGTTGGAAATTCTACAATATCCTAAAACTCCTAAGGAGGCAGCTACCTTGCCCATTCATGAGATTCTATATGATCTCATGTTAAGGATGTGGGAAACACCTCTTACCACCTCTCCTCATTCTCGTAGATTGGATACCATGTATCGAGTCCCTCCTTGTCCTAGATTCCATAAGACTCAGCTTCCTCACCACTCTATTGTAGTGGAGTCAGCTATGAGAAGGATTAAGAGTGCAAAAAGACATGTCTCTAATCCTCCAGGACGTGAGTGCAGGACCCTGGATGCTTTTGGACGTTGGGTCTTCCAAGCTTCCATGCTTTCTGCCAGGATCAGTTCCTATAGTTTCTATATGGGAATGTTCCTGAAGAAGGTCACAGATGATTTAGAGGCTTTTAAGTCCTTTTCGTCCTGAGGATAAAAGACAGGCTTTTCTCACTTTGGTCAAACATGCCCAAAATATTTCAAAATTTTCCAACCGTGCAGTCTTTGACTGCTTTGAGTACATAAGCAGAACCTCGGCTATGGCCATAGGTGCACGTAGAATTGCTTGGCTCCAGGCCTCTAATTTAGAGCTCTGGGTACAAGACAAATTGGGAATATCCCTTGTACTGGTGAGAACCTGTTTGGTAAAGATTGACAGGAAAAAGCCAATGAAATGGATGCTGAAAATTCCACCTTGGATAGATTATCCAAGTCCACTGCTGATCCTGCTAGAAGAAAATTATTCAAGAAACCATTCTTTTCTAAAAAGAAAAAATGTTATCCTGCTTATGTTCAGCAGGGACGTTCTGCAGGTCAGCTTGCCAGGAAAGGTCAGCAACCACCCAAACAGAAGAAAGTAAAGGCTGCTAGGCCTCAACCGGCCCAGCAGGCTCAGCCTCCACAGGGCCTTTGACTCTCATCTAGAGAACTTAGCCTTCCTGGTTCTGGAGGGACCAGAACCTTCCACCATTCCAGGAAGGTTATGTCATTTTGCCCCCAGATGGGGGCAAATAACAGCAGAGCATTGGACACTGTCCATCATAAAGGAGGGGTACAAGCTTTATTTTTCAAGCATGCCCCATCACACAATAGTAAGGTAGTTCAATTCTCCGACCTCTCTCATCAACCTGTTAGGTCAGGAGGTCGCTATCCTTCTTGCCCGAAGGGCAATAGAAGAAGTACCCCTTCATCAACAGGGTACAGGGTTCTATTCCCCTTATTTTCTTATTCCAAAGAAAACAGGGGGTTAGACCTATCTTAGACCTCAGAGAATTGAACAAATTCCTTGTCAAGGAGAAATTCAAAATGATTTCTCTCGGATCTCTGCTGCCATACCTTCAGAGTCAGGATTGTCTTTGTTCTCTAGATCTCAAGGATGCGTACACCCATGTTCTCATCCATCCAACCCACAGAAGGTTCCTTCGGTTCCTTTTTCAGGGAAAGCACTACCAATACAGGGTGCTTCCTTTTGGCCTGGCCTCAGCACCAAGGGTGTTCACGAAATGTACGAGCATTTCTCCGCACTCTAGGGATATTCGTCTTCCCCTACTTAGACGACTGGCTCATTCAAGCACCAACAGAGTCAGAGGCCAGGACTTCTCTATCCTGCACAATGCGTATCCTTCAGTATTTAGGGTTGGTAATAAACATCCCAAAATCCATTCTAACTCCCACTCAGTCTTTAGAGTTCATAGGAGCTTTGCTGGATACCACAAAGGCAAGGGCCTATCTCCCCCAGGCTTGTTGCCTTCGCATGGTGCAGTTAGCTTCTCAAGCAGTACAAAAGCCTCATCTAACTGCTCGAGAAATCTTACAATTACTAGGCCACATGGCATCCACCGTGCATGTGGTTCCCTATGCTCGCCTCCACATGAGGGCAGCTCAGTGGACTTTATCCACTCAATGGACCCAGGGATCAGGGTGCCTCTCAGACAAAATAGCAAACACAAGTCGCCTCATTTTGTCCCTCCAGTGGTGGAAGTCCACTCAAAACCTGTTGCTGGGGTCCCCTTTTCCAAAAGAAATTATATCACCAAACCCCCTATGAAACTCACTCAACTTTTTTTTGTTGGATAATACCGGAAAGGGACATGGACTGAAAACCATGCTCTCCACACGGTTATATCCTATTTGGAGAGCATGGTTTTCAGTCCATGTCCCTTTCCGGTATTATCCAACAAAAAAAGTTGAGTGAGTTTCATAGGGGGTTTGGTGATATAATTTCTTTTGGAGAGATCATTTGGATATCTCTAATTTGGGGGCTTTTTTGTTCGATTATTTATTAGGGGTCCCCTTTTCAGCAACCCTTACCCCAAGCAACTCTCACAACAGATGCTTCTCCAATGGGTTGGGGAGCTCATCTGCAAGACCTCTCCACCCAGGGCACCTGGTCTCCACAGGAGAGTTATCTACATATCAATCTCTTGGAGCTCAGAGCAATCTTTCTTGCTCTGCAAGTGTTCCACACCCTGCTCAGCTACAAGAGAGTCCTCATTCATACGGACAATCAAGTAACCATGTTCTATGTGAACAAGCAGGGGGGAACAGGCTCTCTGTCGCTTTGCAACGAAGCTTTGCGACTATGGGTCCTCGCCAGAGAGCATCAGATTCATCTTCTGGCAGTGTATCTTCGAGGCATTCAAAACTCTTGGGCAGACAGACTCAGTCGAGTTCTGCTTTCACACGAGTGGTCTCTGCATGTAGACCAGGTGACCAGGATATTTCAACTTTGGGGAACCCCGGACATAGACCTCTTTGCAAGTCTGTGGAATGCCAAACTTCCCTGGTTCTGTTCCAGAATTCCGGCTCAGGGGGCTCAGGCCAGGGATGCTTTCCTCCTTTACTGGGGTCAAGACTTCCTGTATGCCTTTCCACCCATTCCCCTAATTCCCAAAACCCTGTTCAAGCTTCAGAGAGACAGAGGCCATATGATTCTCATAGCTCCACATTGGTCACGGCAAGTGTGGTACCCTCTGCTTCTACATCTCTCTCAAGTTCCCTCCTTGGAGTTAGGGTCTGCTCCAGATCTCCTATCCCAGGAGGACGGGATGTTATGGCATCCCAATCCCCAGTCTCTGCATCTCAGGGCTTGGTTGCTGAAGGCCTAGATCTCCATGATCTTAATATCTCTCAGCAAGTGAAAGATATTCTTCTTGCTTCCAGGAAACCTTCCACAAGACGCTCTTATGCTTTCAAGAGGAAAAGGTTTACCATATGGTGTTCGCAAAAGGCTCTTAACCCCCTTGCGATACCTCTGGAATCATTGCTGGAGTATCTCCTTCATTTATCCAATGCAGGTCTTAAGACTAATTCAGTAAGAGTCCATTTGAGTGCTATTGCAGCTTCCCTTAAGCCTCTAAATGGACAACCTATTTCCTCTCATCTTCCTATAGCAAGATTTATTAGAGGCCTTCTTTTAACTAAGCCTCCCTTTAGACCACCACCGGTGGCATGGGACTTAAGAACATAAGAACATAAGATATGCCATACTGGGTCAGACCAAGGTCCATCAAGCCCAGTATCCTGTTTCCAACAGTGGCCAATCTAGGTCACAAGTACCTAGCAGTTTCCCCAAAAGACGCAGGTTCCACAATGCTTGTACTGGGTCAAGCATTGATATCCTGGGTCCCTTCTTAATAATGGTTTATGGACCTTTCCTCCAGGAACTTGTCCAAACCTTTTTTAAACCCAGCTACACTAACAGACTTTACTGCATCCTCCGGTAACAAATTCCAGAGTTTGATTACACGTTGAGTGAAAAAATATTTTCTTTTATTAGTCTTAAATAGTTTACCCTGTAGCTTCATTGCATGTCCCCTAGTCTTTCTATATTCTGATAAGGTAAACAATCGATCTACGTTTACCCGTTCCACTCCGTTCATTAATTTATAGACTTCTATCATATCTCCCCTCAGCCGTCTCTTTTCCAGGTTAGAGCCCTAACCTTTCTAGCCTTCCTTCATAGGAGTATCCTTCCATCCCCTTTACCATTTTGGTGGCTCTTCTCTGAACCTTTTCTAAAATCGCTATATCCTTTTTAAGATACGGCGACCAGAATTGCACACAATATTCAAGGTGCGGTCTCACCATGGAACGATATAGAGGCATTATAATATCTTTTGTTTTATTTTCCATTCCTTTCCTTATCATACCTAGCATTCTATTTGCTCTCTTGGCCGCCGCTGCACACTGGGCCGAGGGTTTTAACATGGTATCCACAATGACGCCTAAATCTTTTTCCTGGGTGGTGGTTCCTAATGTGGAACCTTGCATCGTGTAACCACTTAAACCTGGTTCTTGGGCAGCTCATGAAGCCACCGTTTGAACCTTTAGCTACTACCTCCTTGAAATTTCTTTTTGGAAGGTTATCTTTCTCATTGCAATCACATCGGCACGCCGCATTAGTGAGTTGCAAGCGCTAGTAGCTGATCCACCTTATACAAGGTTCCAACATGACAAGGTAGTCCTCAGGATTCATCCACACTTTATGCCAAAGGTGGTCTCGCCTTTTCATCTGAACCAAGCGGTCTACCTACCTGTGTTTTTTTCAAGGCCTCATGCATCACATGCAGAGAGGAATCTTCATACCTTGGACTGTAAAAGAGCTTTAGCTTTTTACTTACAAAGAACACAGCAACATAGAAAGTCCTCTCAACTCTTTGTTGCTTTTGATCCTTCTCATTTGGGACTTCCAGTCTGCAAGAGAACACTGTCTAACTGGATTGCTCAGTGTATTTCCTTCGCCTATCAGAGTAAGAACCTTTCTCTGGAGGGCCAAGTCACAGCTCACAATGTGAGAGCCATGGCAGCCTCAATGGCTCATCTGCACTCTGTGTCTATCGATGACATTTGTCAAGCAGCCACTTGGGCCTCGGTTCATACCTTTACAGCCCATTACTGCTTGGACAAGGACTCCCGCCGGGATGCCTTGTTTGGTCAGGCTGTTCTCCAACACCTATTCCATACCTAATCAACTCCTACCCACCATCCCTGGTAGGATGCCAGAGATCCATGGGGGGAAGTGGGAGCCCTGTTCAGGGACACACAACTTCTGGGGTCTCTCCCTGGCACCTAAAGCTAAGGAGTCCCCATATGTGATGACTACATTCCTGCTTGTTCCTGGAGATAGCATAGTTACTCACCTGTAACAGGTGATCTCCGGGAACAGCAGGAATTTAGTCCTCACAACCCACCCACCTCCCCTAGGAGTTGTATCTCTCTATCGATCTCTTTCTTCCTTTCCCTCTCTCTCTCTTTGTCTCAGCTTTAAAACTCAACTGGAGAGAGGCAGTTGGGAAAGGCGGGAAGGCAGCACGCAGGCGCTGTGGGATGCTCCCAAAAGCTTTCTGATTGGATGCTGGGGAGCGTTCCCACGCAGGCTCCGTCGGTACCGATGATACCCATATGTGAGGACTAAATTCCTGCTGTTCCCGGAGATCACCTGTTACAGGTGAGTAACTATGCTTTATCGCTCTATATATGTATTTGTGATTTCTTTTAATATGCCTCCCTTCTCTCAAATGTTTTACTGCTTTTTAAGTGTCCATTTTAGTATTTATAATTTCAATTTCAGTTATGCTTTTTATTTAGTAAGACATATATGTTTTTAATTAGATAATCATTAGGTGATTATGTTTTACTTTTAATATTTTGGATATATTCCAGTGTTGTGTATATATTTTATTGCACTACTTAATGCATAAGGTTTTACCTTTTTTATTTTTCTTAATTTTGATATTTGATTGTTATTTGTGTTTTAGAGGTCTGTACCCCTGATGAAGGTACCGCCGAAATGCAGCTATGTCAGCTTCCCTAGCTCTTATCGTTAACCTCAGAAAAATTATTTTCTTGGTAACTACTTTGCTCCTGTTTGAAAGCATAAATTTCTCTAGACTTTGGCTACTTTTAAAGAATACCATTCTTTTTACTATGCTAAACTTAGGCATGCTGAGAAAGATCACTTCTCCCTCATTAACAAGTTTTCTCATCATTCAAAAAGCTATTTTCAGTGGTCTCAACTAATGTCTTAAAAGCAGATCCCTGTCTTAACATTGGCAGGGCCCTACCCCGAGGACCTGGCAAACTACTTCAACAAAAAACTCCTCAACATTTTATCCTCCCTTCCAACTCCTGCCTGGTCCTTATTCAATCTTGCCACCAGATTCTCTCTGTCCAAGATAATTTCATCAGCCTTGAAAATCATTTGTTCCTCGTTCCCATTCCTGGATTACTGAACACTTTTCTTGGCCTACTCCCCATTGCCCTCATAATCAATCAGAGTCTCTCTGGGAAAAAGAAGCCCTCATCTGCCCAATTTTTAAGAGCTTCCAGCTCTCTACAGCTGGCATTTGGGATCCTCCAAGGCTCTTTACTGGCACCCCTTCTTTTCAACATCTTCCTCAGTCCCCACGTAATCCTAATTCAGGAGTAAAGTATTAGTGCTTACTATTACACTGACAACATTCTACTTATACATTTCCCAGACTTAACCTTCCTAAAACACTACCTGATCAAAATTGTTCCTTGGTTGGAAGTTAATCTTCTTAAATATCAATAAAATCTCAGCCACCCGGCTTAAGGGGGGTGCAGCTGCGCCTTCCTTTGAACCTATCCTTAATGATCACCCTTTAGAACTTACAACCTCCTTCAAATATCTGGGTGTCTATCTGGACACTGCAGTTTCCTTTGAGAAACAAGTTAGGTCTGTAGTCAAAAGTTCTTTTCTAACTCTACGACAGTTTCATGCTATATGCTCTTTCTTAGAAACCTCACCTCAGAAGACCCCAGTTACTGCAATGCTGTTTACATTGGACCCTGTGCATCAGAATTAAAGTACCTACAAACCATTCAAAACATACCTGTTAGATCCCTAAGCTATGCCTGTAAATGTTATCACATAGCCCAGCTATTAATTCTACAGCATTGGATCCCAGTTCTGTACCAAATACATTTTAAAATCCTGATCTTGACCCATAATGCTTAATATACTGGCAGCCAGCATATCTAGCTTCACTTATCATTTTCCACATTCCAGCCAGAAATCTGTCTCCTCATCTCCCTCTTCTTTATTTATTAGTATTTAGCTCACAACTTTCTAATAGCAGCTTGAGGCAAGTTACATTCAGGTACTGTAATTACACTATTTCCCTGACAACCAAGGCTTACAATCTAAGTTTGTACCTGAGGCAGTGAAGGATTAAGTGGCTTGCCCAAGGCTACAAGGAGCATCAGTGAAAATGAGCTCTGGTCTGCTGCCCTAACTGCTAATTGAGCTCGTTTTCCATTTTTCCATGTTTTTAGTATTGCAGACCACTTTGATATTCATTTTAAAGGTGTCATATCACCATAACCATAAATTATCTGTTCCACTCCACTCAGGATTTTATAGACCTCTGTCATACCAACCCCCCTCAGCCTTCTCTTCTCCAAGCTGAAGAGCCCTAATCTCTCTCTCCTTCTCCCAGATGAGTTATTCCATCCCCTTTTTAATTATTGTAGTTGCCCTTCTCTTGCATGTTTTCTAATTCCTCTATATCTTTTTTGAAATGCGAGACCAGAATTGCGTACGATACTCTAGGTGGGATTGTACCATGGAGCGATACAGAGGCATTATGAAAATTTTTTGTTTTATTCTCTATTCCCTTCCTATGATTCCTAGTATACTATTTGCCTTTTTTTTTTGACTGCCATCTGCCACCACTCATTGGCGTTTAAGATTTCATGATACCAAGATCCTTTTCCTGGGTGATGATTCCTAATGTGGAACCCCGAATCATCTAGCTATAATTTTGGATTGTTATTCCCTACATGCACAATTTTGCACTTGTCCACATTACATTTCATCTGTTATTTGGTTGCACAGTCTCCTAATCTCACAAGATCCTCCAGCAATTTCTCACAGTCTGCATCATCTGTCATCTGCAAGTTTGATCACTTCACTCATTGCTGCCATTTCCAGATTATTTATATGTTAAAAAGTCCTAGTCCTTGTATTGATCTCGGTGGTATTCCATTATTCATCTTCCTCCTTTGTGGAAAACTGGGCATTTAACTCTACTGTCTGTTTTCTATCTTTTAACCAGTTCCCAATCCACAGCAGAACATTGCCTTGTATCTCATAGCTTTTAAATTTTCTCAGGAGTCTCTCATAAGATATTTTATCAAATGCTTGCTGAAAATCAAGATATGCTATATCAACTGGCTCTCCCTTTATCCACATATTTATTCACGCCTTCAAAAAACATAGAGCCCGATATTCAAAGGCATTTTACATGGTTTACAGAGTTGTAAACCATGTAAATGCTCCTAAGCAGGATATTCGTCAGCATTAACATGGTCAACGCCGCTGAATATCTCACAGTTATGCCGCTGTATGCCCCATGCTGTCTGCATAGCATCGGAGCGTTCCAGGGGCAGTTCCCAGGGATAACCATGCAGCGGCAAAATTCAGCCACTGCCCGCTTATCCCTTAGTGGCTAAAGTTAGATGCAGCAAAAGCTGTCCCACCTTTCGTCACTGAAGCTAACTGGGCAGTGGCTGAACATCACACCGCTGCATGGTCAGCTTCCTATAACGTGTGTGGCAAAACTGGATAGTCAATGCTGGTGGCTGGATATGGCCACGGAATGAATATCCAGGGATAAAGTTCAGCGGCGACGGCTATGCGCTCTAGAGACGAATAGCCATCTGAAATCAATATCTGGCCCATAGCATATTGGTGAGTTAAGACGTCCCTTGGTTAAATCCACGTTGACTCTGCCTCATTATACCATGTCTATCTATGAGATCAGTAATTTTGTTCTTTATAACAGTTTCTACCATTTTGCCTGGTACTGATTTCGGGCTCACCAGTCTGTAGTTTTCTAGATCACACCAGGAACCATTTTTAAAATCTGTCATTACACTGGAATCCTCCGATCATCAGGTACCATACACAATTTTAATGATAGATTACAGATTACTAATAGTAGATTGACGTTTTCATTGTTAAGTTCTTTCAGTACTCTGGTGCATATACCATCCAATCCTGAAAGTTAAAATCCTTCAGCTTGGTATTTAAAAACACTTATAGAGTCGGCAGCCATGGCAACCACAAGTGCCTTTTTTTAAAAAAATCGATAATACTTAAACAAAAGCTTTGCCTGTGTAAGACTGGTAGTTAGTAGGAGGCCAATATTCAAAACATTTAGGCTCCTAACTTTGAAAGGTTCCAAAAGTAGCCTCTTTGAAATTTACTAGCACCGAGTGCCTAAATTTATGCCCAAATTTTCATTACACTCGTAAATTTAGAAGCTTAAATAATGGGCATCAATGGGCTCTAGGGCATTGGTTTCCCAACCCAGTCCTCTGGTACCCCCAGACCAGTCAGATTTTCAGGATATCCACAATAGTCCTCAGGTACCCCCAGGCAGTCAGGTTTTCAGGATATCCACAATGAATATGCATGAAATAGATCTGCATGCACTACTTCCATTGTATGCAGATCTATCTCATGCATATTTATTGTGGATACCCTGAAAACCTGACTCGCCCGGGGTACCTGAGGACTGAGTTGGGAACCATTGTTCTAGGGAAAGAGTCTACAAATGAATCTACTGGAACTACAAGCAGTTCTGCATGTTCTAAAGGCTTTCAGAAATGAGGTGATCAAACAATCAGATGGCGATTTTCTACATGAACAAGCAGGTTCCAATCTCTTCTGTCAGGAAACTGTCAAATTGTGGGACCAGGCCATCTTTCACGTGACAACCATAACAGTAATTTATTTTGCAGGAAGAGACTACATCCTCACATTCTCATATACATGTTGACCCATACAAGAGATCTCAGAATCAAGATTTATTATGTATTAGACAGTATTTCTAGTCTACATTGTCAAAGTTGGTTGCAACCAACACACACAACTGATAAAAATATGTTTAAACAATAAATCACATATGTTAAGTGCTGTCGAGTCTGTGTCGCCCTCATGGAGAACCCTCTAGATAGTGGGCGTCTCATTGTTGATAGAGTGGCAACCTATAGCTGCTGTTATTGTATTGATCCTTCTCCAGGAACAAGCAGGAAATCAGTCCTCACATATGGGTGACATCGGCACTGATGGAGTCCGTGTGGAGTATTTCCCAAGCTTTCAAAGAAAGCCTTTGAGAATGCCACCATGCGTGTGTGGTCCCCTTCCTGCCCAAGGGTGCCACCTTGATCAGTCTCCTTTTTCCATGGAGCCCTTCAGATGCACATCCCTGTATGTCGGAAAAATTTTTTCATATTGTCTTCTATTCCAGTTTCCCGGTCCTCTTCCTGCCGTCCCAGTGCCCCTGCTTCGGCAGCGGACTCCAGGACTTTGTTATTTTTCTTTTCCCTTTTCTTGTATCCAGTGTGTTTCGCGCCTTTTTCAACTGCTGGCCAAACCAAAGGTCTTCGACCTTGTGGGGATCCTTTTTGCCCCCTTAGCCTCTGGTTTCAAAAAGTGTGACAGATGCTCCAAAAACATATCCCTCACAGACACTCATGACTATTGTCTGGTATCTAAGCTTGAACTGGATAATCTCACGAGTAACATCAAAGCGCACATTGATTTGGAGTCTACAGACCTCGATGCCCTAACAAATAGCTGGAATGAAGGGATCCAGGCATCAGCAAACCCGAAATGGAAAAACGCAGCAAGCACAGACAAACAAAGGTCAGAGCCCTGGTACACGACTACGCTGTCCAAAAGGAAGAGGAACTAAGAAGGTGTGAAAAAAAGTGGAGACGCAACAAAATTTCGGAACTTCAGAGCTGAATACCTCAACACCCTCAGAAAATACAAAGACGAGGTAGATGATGCAAAAGGAAACACCACAACAACCTGTTGAATAAAGCCATCAATAAACCACGGGAACTATTTCGAATAGTGAAAACACTAACCAAAACAAACCAACCAGAACAGCAGAGCGATACCATTCAGCCCCAAACCCTAGCTAACCACTACGCAAGGCAAGCTGACCGCAACTGCAACCACGCTATCTTTGGCCAAACCCAACTTGACAACTGTAGAGAAGCATGAACAGACGTGGAACGAATTCTGCAAAATTGATGATAAGCAAGCAGTGGAAATAATAACCAGCATAAATACCACCACCTCACTGCTTGGATCTAATGCCCAGCTACCTGGATTAAAGCGGCAAAAAGGACATTGGCCACCAAGTCGCTCACATTGTGAACCAATCACTGTCCCAAGGAATCATGCCTAACCAGCTCAAAAAGTCTATAATAAGACCAATACTAAAAACAACTCGCTAAACAAAGAAGATCCATCTTCCTACCGTCCAATCCTCCAGCATTATCGTTTTTAGCAAAAATCATTGAAAAAGCAGCCCTCATCCAACTGCAAGAACACCTTGAAGACAACCGAAATACTGGACAAACAGCAATACGGATTCAGAAAAAATCATGGGGTCGAAACCCTGCTTTTAGCCCTGTTTAACAACCTCCTCAAGGGGCTGGAAGACAGGAAGAAAATGGTTTATCCTCATTTTCATCGACATATCCGCTGCATTTGACACTGTCCATCACTTAACCCTCCTGAACAAGCTGGAAGTAATTGGAATTTTAGGAACCGCCTTGAAATGGTTCTCCTCCTATATAACGGGCAGAAAGCCACAGGTCCAGTTCAACGGAGAGAAAGCTGAACCGTTCATCCAAACACAAGGCATTCCTCAGGGTTCGGCACTCTCGGCGCTACTTTTTAACATTTACATGCAACCACTCAGTGAAATATTCAGGAAATATGGCATAAACTACCACATAGTACGCAGACGATATCATGCTGTACACCCAACTAGAGACCACCGACCCGAACTAACGCCCAGCTTGAAACCTGCATGGGAGAGATGTCAGGATGGCTACAACAAAATAACATGTCGATTAATCATAAGAAGACCGAAGTAATGTTTATATCAAATACCTTGGGCTTTGAACCACCTCCAACAATCACATTGTGCAACAATACATACAATACTAAGAAAGAAATAAAATATCTGGGAGTCACAATTGATAACAAACTGAAAATGGAAAAACACCTCAACAACACCAACAAAGCCATCTTCCACAAGCTTAAAGTGCTACGACCCCTGCGGAACATACTAGATCCGTGCGATTTCCGATCAGTTGCTCAGGCTCTCATCATGCCCCACCTGGACTACTGCAACGCCATCTTGCAGGGGCTAACCAAGGAAAACAACCAACATACTACAGATGGCCCAACACGTAGCAGCAAGGATCATCATGAGAACTAGCGTCACCGAACATATCACACCTGTATTGATGGAACTACACTGGCTTCCAGTCGTTGCAAGGATTCAATACAAAACATTGGTAACTACATTCAAGTTAATTCACAACCTGGCCCCCTCATTCCTCTCCACCCTGATCTCCATGCAACCTACAACCAGAAGCAGGAGAACCATGAACTCTGACACACTAAGAGTTCCAAACAGCTTTAGGCACATAAAGGTCAGTACTAGTCGCAGAGCGTTTTCCTTATCTGCCCCCACGTTATGGAACCAGCTCCCACACGAGCTGAGAGAAATTAAAGACATAAGCAACTTCAGAAAACAACTGAAGACGCACCTGTTCAATTGTCATTATACCAGATGAAAATCCAAAAGGACAAAAGAAATTGAATTGCTGTATGTACAAATGTAAATAGATGGTGGTTAGTGCCTGTGTAAATGTATGATAATAACTAAGGTCTTTATATGGACCCGCATATGTGTGCTGTGTATTCCCCCTGATCTCTCTATCTAATCCCCATATAATTCTGTCTGTAATTTATGACAAATCCCGTACTTGTAATCAAACCGCTTCTGATCGCTGGAAGGAGCGGTATATAAGTCCTTACTAAATAAAATAAATAAATAAATCTTGGAGTGAACCATAACCCAGAGCTCTGCTCCCTTTGTAAAAAGATGTCCTCCAAGGCCAGATCTTGACTTCTGTGTTTTGTCTTGACTAGATTATAAGTGCCGTGTTTGTGTTTTTGCCCTGACTAGATTATTGCTCTGTGTATTTTGTCTTAACTAGATTGTAAGCTCTGATGAGCAGGGACTGTCTCTTACATGTCTGTACAGCGCTGCATATGACTGGCAGCGCTATATAAATGCTCAATAGTAGTAGTAGTAGTAGTAGCCATCCAGAGCCGTAAGCAGAAACTGGATGATATCTTCCGCAAGACGGCCCCAGTGTCCCTGGTAACTTCTCGCTCCACCGACCCTCCACCTCTGGGGTCCCCCACGGCCCTGGCGTCACTCTGAGCAAGGGTCCCCCGAAAGGGAGCAGAAGAAGAAGAAGACCTTGAGGACTCTGTCAGGTGCTCCGGACAAGCGTGAGCATTCTCACACTTGGTCCCTTAGTCCTCCTTGGCAGTCCGTGGAATCGGAGAAGGAGCGGCCCTGAAAGGTACCTCATACAGATACGGAGGCCTCTGGCGATGGCACCCGGTTTCCTGAGGGCATCCCAGCAAGGACTCCCTCTCCTCCTTGACATCTGACCCGGTTACCCCCGTGTCAGCATCGCAGGGACCCACTCCTGAGTGAGGGGCCCAAATGCTGGCACTGGAGCACAGCGTCTCTGCCTTCCTTGCTGCCCAGCAGGTGCTGGTGCCAGGATCCTCTGGCACACGCTCTGAGACCTTGAGGGCAACACCTGTCTTGGCTCCCCAGACTGCCACGGTAACCCCCGAGAGCCAGGGGCCTCATGAGGGATCCTGGCAGAGGTCTTGATCTCTAGCCTGGTCCTCAGGTGTGAGATCTTCCCGGGCCAGTGCCTCTTGTGCCAGAGGGGCTTCGGCCTCAAGAGCCCAGCGTGCTTCACGGGCTCTGCTCGAGCAGCCTATTTCAGAGTCTCCCTCTCAGATTTTGGACTGGGAGTCTGACGGGAGTACCTCCCCTGAATCCCAGACTCATTGGGACCTCCCCTCGGATCCTTCCCCGCCTGCTCAGAAGCAGCGGTCACCTCCCGAGCATACCTCCTTTTTGGAGTTTGTGTGGGACATGACTCAAGCCCTGGTGCTCTCTACACAATCCGAAGAGGAACCCCGTGTGGAGGAACTCGATATTTTGCAATACGAGGCCACACTGAGGGAGGGAATACTCATGGTTCTGGTCCCACCCATTCTGACCCGGCTGCTCCTCTACAAGTAGGAGACGCCTTTATCTATCGCCATTGTCAGCAAGTTCCTGGACACCATGTATAGGGTCCAGCGGGGGCCAGGCTTCTGGAAGGTCCAGCTCCCCCTTACCTCAATGGTAGTGGAATCTGCCATGCGAAACCAGAAGAGTCCAAAAACCTACTCTTCAGTTCTGCCGGATAGGGAGTCTTGCACCCTTGATGCCCTCGGGAGAAAGGCCTACCAAGGCTCCATGCTGGCTTGCCACATCCAGATTTACCAGCTATATATCAATATGTTTCTTCGTGACCTCATGAAGGAACTTGGGAGCTTCCAGGTGGGTCTTGATGGCGATTACCTCTGATGTTTCCAGTCCCTTCTGAAATCAGTGGGGGTCTGTTCAAAGTACCTTTCTCGCACTGCATACGACAGCTGGGAGTCGTCTGCTCGGGTAGCAGCTTCAGGTATTGGGGCCAGGTGACAGGGCTGGCTCCAGACCTCGGACCTTGAACAATGGGTCCAAGAAAAGCTGCTTGATGTACTGTGCATGGGCGAACTGTTGTTTGGGAGAGGAGTGGCCTAATGGTTAGGACAAGGTACTTCAGGCCAGAGGGAGGGTGGTTCAAGTCCCACCTGGGGACAGCAATCTCAGGCCAGAGGGACTGGGGTTTCTAATCCCATAGGCACTCCTTGTGGCTTGGGGCAAGCCACTTAACTCTCCATTGCCCACTGCTTTGATTGAAGGATAAGGCGGTATAGAAAACTGGATAAATAAATTAATAAACCAATGGAGGACAAAGCAGCAGAGATTGAGATGGAGTACGTAACCTGCACCTGTCTCTCCCAGAAGACTTCTTCCCTCCCATGGAAGAAGCAACAGGGCAAAAAGCCTTTCTTTTAGAAGAAAAGTCTCCCCTATCGGGGCTACCCACCCTATCCTCCGGTGCCTGCTCCACCTCAAGGTGGACAGAGCAAGAGCAGCCACCAGGGTCCGCATAAGCCAAAGGGCCCCAAAAGCCAGACCCCAGCACCAGCCCAGTCAGCCCCAGGTTTTTGATGCCAGATGCATAGCCGCTCGCCCTTCGGTGACCCAGCTACCGGTAGGAGGGTCCCTGGTCCACTTTGCTCCCCGATGGGAGTTTGTCACCTCAGACATCTTGGATCCTCCAGGTCATCCGGGAGGGTTACCTCCTTCACCTGGACTGGCTTCCTCCACCCTTCTGCCCCGTGGAGCCCCTCGGCTCCCCATGCACCAGGTCTTCTTGGTGCAGGAGCTTGCAAACCTCCTCGAGGAACAAGCAGTGGAAGTGGTCCCACAACAGGTAACAGTTTCTACTCCCACTACTTCCTTGTGCCAAAGCAGATGGGCGGGTTCTGACCCATACTCAATTTAAGAAATCTCAACAAGTACCTGGTGCGGGAGAAGTTCAAAATGCTCTCCCTTGGTGCCTTGCTGCCCTTCTTCCAGCAGGATGACTGGCTATGCTCCTTGGACCTTTGGGATGCGTACGATCATATCCTGGTCCACCCAAAGCACAGAAAATACTTACACTTTAGAGTACAAGGAAACCACTACCAATACAGGGTGCTTCCCCATAGCCTCATGTCCACTCCGCGAGTGTTCACCAAGTGCCTCGCAGTAGCCGCAGCCCACCTTCGATTACAGGACACCTTCATCTACCCTTATCTGAATGATTGGCTCGTTACAGGGGAGATGGCCGATGAAGCATGGCGGACTGCAGCCTACACTGTCCATCTCCTCGAGCACCTCGGCTTCATGGTGAATTACCCAAAGTCCCACCTCACTACGGTCCAATCTCTGGAGTTCTTCAGCGCGTGCCTTGACACCCAGCGAGCAACGGCCTTCTTTCCCCAGGACAGAGCAGACCGCCTCATCGCTCTGGCCTCTGCGGTCCAGTGCTGTGATGCAGTTTCAGCCCAGGAGATGTTCAGTCTTCTTGGCCATATGGCCTCGATGGTCCACCTTTTCCCCAACGCCCGTCTGCATATGTGAGCGGTGTAGTGGTGCCTTCGCACTCAGTGGGCTCAGCTGACGGGCCATCTCCGAGACGCCATCTCTGTTACTCCCCAACTGTCCGAGTCCCTCAACTGGTGGCGGGGCACCCGGAATCTGCTTCAAGGCATGTTGTTCCAAGCTCCACAGCACGACATGGTTTTGAATGTTTCTGCAGAAAACAGCTGTGCAAGAGCTAAGTAGTAAACCCAAATAATAAAAGCTCTTAAATTACAACATTCCACATTACAAACTCATTCACCATTAACTCATAAGCAATGTGACCTCAGGAAAGCTCGATATCTCACACAAAGTGAAAATCTCACTTAAAGAGCAGCTGACGCTAACATCATTGGTCACCAAGGCCCATCACAAATTCATCCACATACCAAAACTTGATACCAACCCAATCAAATAACACCAAGGGAAAATTCCTAATTACAACATACACTGATTCGCAACCACACCACCACACCACACATACAAATAGCGTCAAGTATATTTTAAATTAATTTTCCAATTCTCTACAACAAGATCCGTCGAGACTGCATAATACCCCTAAAAAAGAAGGGGAAAACACATGATAAATATACAGAAGAATCACCAACCCAAACGGGTCTGCAAGTACTTATCCTTAAATTGAGACTCTCCAGCAGTCACGAACGGGTCCGTTAGTGGAATGCAATCTTCAAAAACTATTAAGCTATAAATTTAGCGAAGAAGGAAATAGCATTAAACTTCCATCATATAAAATCTGAACCACAACCCTACAGAAGCTACTGTTTCGCCAACCGAGAGGCGTCATCAGGGGTTACACAGTAATCAAAAGTTACTTCATAGCCATTCTAACTGCCAACCTTCCACCGTCAAACAAAGACGGCGTATGACCCACCACTTATAACCCATATCAGCCAATCATAACCTCCAACCATTAAGATTCAGCGGGATGGGGCCTTGGTGATCTTTGTGGCCCCGCGGTGGCCTCGGCAACCCTGGTTCCTGCTGCTGCTTCGCCTCTCATCAGAGCCTCCAGTTCCCCTTGGCAGCACGCCGGGCTTGTTAGCACAGGAGGAGGGTCTCCTGCTTCACCCGAACCTGAAATCCATATCCCTCACGGTTCGGCGGCTGAGTGTGTCATGCTAGCCCCTCTTCGTCTTCCAGTGAAGATCGAGGACATATTGCTGGCTTCGCGCAAGGACTCAACTAGGAGGGCTTACGCCTTTAAGCGGCATCAGTTCTCAGTGTGGTGCTCAGAAGTATGGGCCGACCCGTTCTCTTGCCCTGCCCATCCGGTCCTGCGCTACCTACTCCATCTCTCGCAAGCGGGCCTGAAGTCCAACAGTCAGGGTCCACCTGAGCGCGATCTCAGCCAACCACTGCCCAGTCGAGGGCAGACCACTCTCGGGCCCAGCCGCTGGTTTCCCGCTTCATGCGCGGGCTGCTTTTTCCAGGCCTGCCATCCGACCGCGTCCATCAGAGTGGGATCTCAATGTTGTCCTCATGAGATTAACCCAACCGCCCTTCGAGCCGATGGCATCATGCTCTCTTCGGCACCTTTCTTGGAAGGTGTTTTTTTCTGGTAGCCCTCACCTGCCAGCTGTCAGGATCTTTGTCTTCTTTACATTAAGGTGCATGCCCATTTTAAGACTGTTCCTTGTTCTTGAAAAGTAAATGTTTCAGATTGTCTTCACTTTCAGCCCGTAATGTGTTATTAGTATAGTGAAGAGTCTTGATGAGTCTTCCACCCGTCTTCACACCTCTGTTGTCTTCATACAGTCCTGCTTCTCTGATGATTTGATCTGCATATAAATTAAACAGGTGGGGAAAAGTATGCAGCCTTGTCATACACCTTTGCTGATTCTAAACCATTGTGTTTCTCTTTGTTCCGTTTGCTTCTTCATCAATGTAAAGACTGTGCAAGAGAACTATCAGGTGTTCTGGTATATCCATGCTTCTTAATGTGGCCCAGAATTTCTCATGGTTTATGCAGTCAAAAGCCTTGCTGTAGTCTATAAAACACACATAGATATCCTTTTGATATTCTTTTGTCTTTTCAAGGATCCACCACACATAATTGTGATTAAAATACAGATCCCTGCACTAAAACAAGAGCAAAATTCCATAAAATTATGTCACATAGACAAACCACAACAAAACCAAATAACTAACCAGAACCAATAAAAATCCAGGATCTTCCTGAAGTGAGAACACCAAGCATGGATCAGTTTGTAATAGCCTACTACAGGAATATGCCTGTCTTCTGCTCCAGGACCCAGAAGGCAGATTAGCAGAGATCTTGGCCATTCATTGGGAGACAAACCTTCTATACGCGTATGTATATTCTGCTATCTCCAGGAACAAGCAGGAATGTAGTCTTCACATATGGGTATCGTCGGTACCGACGGAACCTGCGCGGGAACGCTCCCCAGCGTCTAATTAGAAAGCTTTTGGGAGCATCCCACAGCGCCTGCGTGCTGCCTTCCTGCCTTTCCCAACTGCCTCTCTCCAGTTCTTTGTTTTCCGCGGAGCCAGCAGGTCGTCGTTCCTGTCACCGCAGAAAAATTTTCCCTATTCTCCTTCTTTTTTGTGGTCGCGTCTGCCTTCCCTCGACACTATACCGGTACTGCTGGTTCGTTCTTTCTTTTAAAAAAAAAATAGTATTTTTTTTTTCCAAACTTTTCTTTTTCAGGTGCACGCGCCATTTTGGGCCTTAGGCCCAAAATTTCCTTCACTATGGAAAAACCCGCTTCGGGTTTTAAGAAGTGCACCAAGTGTGACGGTACCATCTCCGTCACCGACACCCATGAGTGGTGTCTTAAATGTTTAGGTCCTGACCACTCCATCTCGGAGTGTATGGCCTGTGCCAAGATGTCCAAGAGGGGTTGACAAAACCGAGCTGCTAAGCTCAGCACCCTTTTTCCCTCCGATGCAGCCTCTGTGGCATTGACGTCGTCTAGGGCTTCGTCTTCCTCCCATGGATCTCAGGTAACTAAACATAAGTCTGGATGGTCCTCAAAGGGTAGATCTCCTTCCAAGCATCGAGATGCCTCTGGCATTGCCCTTGAGGGTTCTGTACCGGCAAAATTGCCCCGGCGGGAGGCTTCAGCTTCCAAAGCATTATCGGGGCTCCAGGATGTTCTCGAGGCCTCGACCTTGGCAGAACTACTGGTGCCATGCTCTGGGGTACCGGCTGCTTTCTCCGGTACCGATACCCAGGCATCGGCAGCGTCGATAGACCAGAGGTTCCTGGCTATTGAACGCAGTCTGGCGGCTCTCCTTGCGGCATCGACACCCTCGGAACCGCATCAGACAGTTCAACAAGGTACCGGCACCGGTATTGGTACCAGTACCGACAGCATCGGCATTGACATCGGTGTCTGCATTGCCGGCACCGAGTCATGCTATGCCTTCCGGTACCGATACAGCGGTACCGATTCCCCCCCGGCACTGACTTTGTTCAGTACGGGTATCGTGCTCTACAAGAGCATCCGGACAGACGGTACTTTGAATCCTCGGAGGAGGCTGAGGATTCTGACAGCTCCGTCGGTACCGGAGTATTTCTCCCAGAGGAGCCTTCCTCTCCTAAACGCAGAATGTCTCCTCCAGAAGATATCTCCTTTCAGGACTTTATCAGGGAGGTGGCTCGAGGTCTTTCCATTACTGTGGCTCCTGAAACAGAGCCCAGGGCAAAGGAGTTGGAGATTCTGCACTATCCCAAAGCTCCTAAGGAGGCAGCTTCTTTGCCTATCCATGAGATCTTACATGATCTTATGTTGAGAATGTGGGAAACACCTCTTACCACCTCTCCTCACTCTCATAGACTGGATACCATGTATCGAGTACCTCCGTGTCTTGGCTTCCAGAAAACTCAGCTTCCTCACCACTCTATTGTAGTGGCATCAGCTATGAGAAGGATCAGAAGTGCAAAGAGGCATGCCTCTAATCCTCCAGGACGTGAGAGTCGAACTTTGGATGCCTTTGGACGTCATACTTTCCAGGCTTCCATGCTTTCTGCCAGGATCAGTTCCTATATTTTATATATGGGAATGTTCCTTAAGGAAGTCACAGGAGATTTAGAGGTTTTGAGCCCTCTTCTTCCTGATGATAAGCAGGATTTCCTCACACTGGTTAAATATGCCCAGGATGTTTCTAAGTTTGTCAGTCGTGCAACTTTTGACTGTTTTGAGTGCATAAGCAGAACCTCTGCCATTTCCATAGGTGCACATAGAATTGCCTGGCTCCAGGCATCCGACTTGGAGCTCTGGGTGTAGGACAAACTGGGCAATATCCCTTGTACAGGTGAGAATCTATTCGGCAAGAATTGGCAAGAGAAGGCCAATGAATTGGATGCTGACAACTCCACTTTGGATAGATTGTCCAAAGCCACAGCTAATCCCGCAAGGAGGAAATCTTTCAAGAAACGATTCTTCTCCAAAAAGAAGAGGTTTTATCCTTCTTATTACCAGCAGGGACTTTCTGCAGGTCAACCTGCCTGAAAGAATCAGCAACCACCTAAACAGAGGAAAACAAAGACTGCTAAGCCTCAACTGTCTCAGCAGTCTCAGTCTCCACAAGGCCTTTGACTTCCATCTAGAGAACTTAGCCTTCCTGGCTCTCAATGGTCCTGAGCCTTCCACCATTCCAGGAAGGTTGTGTCACTTTGCCCCCAGATGGGGGCAGATAACAGCAGAGCATTGGACTCTCTCCATGATAAACGAGGGGTACAAGCTTCACTTTCTGTGCATGCCCCCTCCCACAGTGGTAAGACAGTTCAATTCTCAGAACTCTCTCATCAATCTGTTAGATCAAGAGGTCACTATGCTTCTTGCCCAAGGGGCAATAGAAGAGGTACCCATTCCTCAACAGGGTACAGGGTTTTAATCCCCCTATTTCCTTATCCCAAAGAAAACAGGGGGACACAGACCTATTTTAGACCTCAGATAATTGAACAAATTCCTCTTCAAAGAGAAATTCAGGATGATTTCTCTGGGAACTCTGCTGCCATACCTTGTGATAAGGAAGCCTATCATAGCTCAGGAAGGAGCTATAGAAAAGGTGAAGTGACTCTGAACAAGCAACCTGTCAGTTCTGGTAGAAATAAGAAAACAGAATTTTCCCATAAAAGACTACCAGTCCCAGAATGCACCAGGTTTCCAACAGCCATTAGAGGAGCTGAAGTGGGGAAACGTGTGTTCAATCAGGAAGGCTATGAGGTAATCCCTAAGCACTCATCTCAAAGGGCAGGGCCTGATTCAGCACAGCTGCGCTGTATTAGGGGGGGAGCACTCATCTAGGCAGAATAAAGGTAGAGTTTATTCTACAGAGAAGCAGCTTGAGCTTGATCATCTTCTTCAGGAGGATCATCAGAAGCAGAAGCCAAACCGGACGGACAGAGAGGGAAAGAAACACTTTGGAAGAAAGAGGAGAAAAGCCTTTGAGAGGTCTAGAAGAGTCCAGAGCAGTACGTATACTGGGAGGCATTCCAAGGGCCAGCATACACCATTGGACTGGGGAAAGCCAGAGGAATGGTGCTGCAGAGCTAGGAATCTCCAGACGGTACCTGTGAGGGAGACGGCTGCACGTGGAAGGGACCCTAAGACCCGTGCCAGAAGGTATGTGAAGAGAGATCCAGTGTCCAGGGATTTGGATTGGAAGGCTGGACATAAGAAATGGACTACATACTGGCCAGGCTATATAGAGAGGAACTCTAACAGCAATGGGAGCTCAGGTATGAACACTGATCTATGCCCTAGCTATAACCTTGAAAGACAGCAGGGAAACAAGTATTCTCCTGAAAGTGCTCCATTGGGAGATTCATCTGTGCCAATCCATGATATTGAACCCATGCTTGTTGAAGAAGAGGGGGTGATAGCAGATGAAGAATCTGTTTACATGGACTGCTCTCTGTCTAAACTCCTTTGGTGATTTTCTGTTATAAAGTACAGCAACCATCACAAAGAAATACAAACTTGTTCTTTAATCTACTCAGAAAAGCTCCTGTGTAAGATTTCTAGCCACGCAGTAGAAAGCAAGCCAGCTAAGCGGTTTCAGCTGGATAACTGCTAGCAATTGAGCCTTACCTAATTGCTTGTGAGCTCTGGGAGAATCACTTCTGAATCTATGTGGGAAGATATAAGAAGTTTACCTGAAAAGAACAGTTTTTTCCTTTCTTTGTGGCTTTTGGTTTGTTTGATACATGCTAAGAGAATATTAGCTAAGCCTACAGAAAAGACCAGTTTGTACCACCCAGGTCTTATTTCTTTTGCTTTGCTTGCCTGACAAGTTTAAATGTTTTCCTTATTTTGTTTTTTCAAGTTTAACACTGAAAGCAAGTAACCTGATTTATGTGCTACCAAGCATATCTGTGTTGGGAGAAATAACCCCATAAATAAATATCTTATTGGCTTTACACTTGAGCACAACTAAATTATTGTCAGCAGCTGTGTCTGGTGTGAATGAACTGCATTGCCCACAATCCCTTGCAAATCATATAGATATATGCACTTGCCAAGACTGTGAAGATTCTCACCCAGGCAGCCATCTGACAACCTTCAGAGTCAGGATTGGCTTTATTCTCTAGATCTCAAGGATGCGTACACTCATGTTCTCATCCATCCAACTCACAGAAAGTTCCTTCGGTTCCTATCTCCAGGAACAAGCAGGAATGAGTCCTCACATATTGGTACGTCGGAACCGACGGAGCCTGCGCGGGAAAGCTCCCCAGCTTCCCAGAAAGGAAGCTTTTGGGGCCTCCCACAGCGCATGCGCGCTGCCTTCCCGCCTTCCTGACCAACTCTCTTCAGTTCTTCTTTTTCCGCGGAGCCAGCAGGTCGTGTTCCTGTCACCGCTGAAGAAATTGTTATTTTAATTTGTTTCTTTGACCCGATTCCGGACTGGTACCGCCGGTCCGTTTTTCGTTTATTTAAAAAACAAAATATATATATATTACTTTTTCCTACACTTGGTGTATTTTTTCTGTGACGCCTCTAGGCCTTCTCAGGTCTCCCTCATGGAAAAACCAGCTTCTGGTTTTAAAAAATGCACTAAGTGTACCGGTACTATTTCAATTACAGACACCCATGAGTGGTGTCTTAAATGTTTGGGGCCTGACCATTCCATTCCGGATTGTCCATCCTGCTCTCTGATGTCCAAAAGGGGCTTACAGAACAGAGCAAATAAATTTCATATGCTGTTTTTCCTACCGAGACTCCAGCATCAACATCCTCCAGGTCGTCTTCTCCTGATGGATCTCAGGTAACCAAACATTCTTCGGGCAAGTCCTCAAAAGGCAAATCTCCCTCTAAGCAGTGAGAGGCCCTTGCAATTGACCCTGAGGACCCTGCCCCAGCCAAAAAACCCCGGCGGGAAGCTCCGGCTTCCAAAGCTCCTCCTATGGGGTTACAGGTAGACATCGATGGCACGGCCTCGACCGATCTCCTGTTAGACTGCTCTGGGGTACCGGCTAACACCGGTACCGACTTCCAGGCAGTTGTGGCGGCTATGGGTACTACGGTACAATCCATGCAGCAGGCCTTACTGACTTTCATTAATGCTGCACCGCCATCGGTACCGCGACAATCGGTTCCGACTCCGATTCCGGTACCGCAACCGATATCGGTACCCAGAGCATCTACTTCCAGTAGCATGCCGGTTCCGGTCTCCGGTTCTGGAGCTTTCTTCGATACCGCTCCGATACCCGGTACGCCCGATGTCGGTACCGATCGGTACGCGTATCGATCTCTGGAAGCAAATAGACGATACTTTGAATCCTCTGAAGAGTCTGATACCTCAGATGATTCTGCTGACGTCTCTTTCACTCTTCCTGAGGAGCCCTCTTCTCCAAAAAGGAGAATGTCTCCTCCAGAGGATTTGTCCTTTCAAGACTTCATTATTGAAGTAGCTAAAGGACTCTCCATATCTGTATCCTCAGAAAAGGAACCTAGAGCAAAAAAAATTAGATATTTTAGGTTACTCTAAGGTTCCTAAAGAGGCAGCCACCTTACCCATATATGAAATTCTTCAAGAACACATGATGGATTTGTGGGAGGCTCCTCTTACCCTATCTCCACATTCTCGACGTTTGGACACCATGTATCGGGTTCCTCCTTCTCCTGGTTTTCAAAAACTCAGCTTCCTCACCACTCTATTGTGGTGAAGTCTGCTATGAAAAAGATAAAGAGTACCAAAAGACACTCTTCTACCCCTCCAGGAAGAGAATGTAGGACTCTGGATGCTTTTGGGAGAAAAATCTTCCAAGCTAGCATGCTTATTGCCAGAATCAATTCATACAGCCTTTATATGGGCATGTTTTTGAAAGAGATTGCATTAAAGATACGTCAATTTCTCCCCTTTATCCCAGAGGATAAACAGGAGGAATTCCTTCTTTTGCTAAAGCACACTCAGGATGTTTCCAAGTTCTCCAACAGAGCAGCCTTTGACTCTTTTGAGGGGGCAAGCAGAGCCTCTGGCATAGCCATAGCTGCTCGCAGACTGACTTGGCTCCAGGCCTCTGATTTGGAACCCTGGGTACAAGAAGACTTGGGCAATCTGCCCTGTACAGGTGAAAATCTCTTTGGCAAAGAGTGGCAAATCAAAGCCACTCAAATGGATGCAGAGAATGCTGCTTTAGATAGACTTTCTAAGTCCACCTCTACCCCTGCCAAGAAAAAACCTTTTAAGAAAACTTTCTATAAAAAGACCAGATTTTCCACAAATACTGGCCAGCAATCTTCCCAAGTTCGCTTTGCTCCTAAGCGTCAGCAAACTAAGCAGGCCAGAACAAAGGCCACAGGGGCTGCTACAATCCAGCAGTCCCAACCTCCTCAGGGTTTTTGACTTGGTTCTAGAGAACTTACCCTTTCTGGCTCTGCAACAGCCAGAACCTCTCACCATTCCAGGAAGGTTGGCTCATTTTGCTCCCAGATGGGAACAAATCACATCAGAACCGTGGACCCTCTCTATCATCAGAGAGGGCTACAAACTACATTTCTCCAGCCTTCCTCCCCATACCATGGTGAGACAATTCAATTCTCCCCATCTCTCCTGTACCTGTTGGGACAAGAGGTGACCACTTTTCTCGCCCAAAGGGCAATAGAAGAGGTTCCTCTTCCTCAACAAGGGTCAGGTTTCTACTCCCCCTATTTTCTGATTCCCAAGAAAACAGGGGGATACAGACCCAGTCTGGATCTCAGAGAATTGAACAAATTCCTCTACAAAGAGAAATTCAAAATGCTTTCTCTAGGTACTCTCCTTCCATACCTACAGAGTCAGGACTGGCTTTGTTCTCTAGATCTCAAGGATGCGTACACACATATACTCATCCATCCATCCCACAGAAAATTCCTACGGTTCATGTTTCAGGGAAAATATTTCCAATACAGAGTACTCCCCTTCGGTCTAGCCTCTGCTCCAAGGGTATTTACCAAATGCATGGCAATAGTAGCTGCATTTCTGCGCACTCTGGGGATCTTTGTCTTCCCGTACCTGGACGACTGGCTCATCCGAGCTCCATCTCAGTCCGAGGCTCAGACTTCCCTGGACCACACCAGACGCATACTGCAGTATCTGGGACTTGTCATCAATCTGCCAAAGTCTCAACTCACCCCTACTCAATCCCTAGAGTTCATTGGGGCTTGGCTAGATACTACCACTGCAAGGGCCTATCTTCCTCAGGCCCGTTGCAACCGTCTAGTGCACTTGGCCTCTCAAATTCAGTCCAGAAGCCACTTGACTGCCAGAGAGATGCTACAACTGCTAGGTCACATGGCATCCACAGTTCATGTAGTGCCTTATGCTCGCCTACATATGAGAGCAGCTCAATGGACCTTGTCCACACAGTGGACCCAAGCATCAGGAGCTCTCTCAGACCAAATAGCAACCTCAAAACGTCTTTTTTGGTCTCTCCAATGGTGGGTATCCACTCAAAATCTGTTGTTGGGGACCCCCTTCCAACCTGTGTTACCCCAAGCAACTCTCACTACAGATGCCTCCCAAACAGGCTGGGGAGCTCATCTCCAAGACCTCTCCACTCAGGGCCTTTGGTCTCCACAGGAAACCACCCTTCATATCAACCTTTTGGAGCTGCGAGCAATTCTCCTTGCTCTCAAGGTCTTTCATACCCTCCTCATCAACATGACAGTCCTTGTTCATACCGACAATCAAGTAGCCATGTTCTACGTAAACAAACAAGGAGGGACTGGCTCTCTGTCGCTTTGCAACGAAGCTCGAAAACTCTGGGCCTTCGCCAGAGAGCATGGGATCCATCTCCTGGCAGTGTACCTCCCAGGAATCCAAAACTCTTGGGCAGACAGACTCAGTCGAGTCCTGCTGCCACACGAATGGTCCCTGCACATGGATCAGGTACTCAGAATCTTTCAAGAATGGGGGACCCCGGACATAGACCTCTTTGCAAGTCCGTACAATGCCAAACTTCCCCGGTTCTGTTCCAGGATTCCGTGTCAGGGAGCTCAGGCCAAGGATGCCTTCCTCCTTCATTGGGGTCAGGCCTTCCTATATGCCTTTCAACCCATTCCCTTGATTCCCAAGACTCTATTCAAACTTCAGAGGGATCAAGGATCCATGATCCTCATAGCTCCACGCTGGCCACACCAAGTGTGGTACCTTCTACTTCTGCATCTCTCCCAGACACCCTCCCTGGATCTAGGAGCTGCTCCAGACCTTCTGTCTCAAGAGGAGGGGACTTTGTGGCACCCAAACCCCAAGTCCCTTCACCTCAGAGCTTGGTTACTGAAGGCCTAGACCTTCAAGACTTGAATCTTTCTCAACAGGTGAAGGATGTCCTCCATGCATCGAGGAAACCTTCCACCAGGCGTTCTTATGCTTTTAAATGGAAAAGATTTTCAGTTTGGTGTGCTAACAAAGGTCTTAACCCTCTACACTACCTTTAACTTCTTTACTTGAATATCTCCTGCATCTTTCCAATGCAGGACTTAAAACCAATTCTGTAAGAGTCCATTTTAGTGCTATTGCAGCATCTCTTCAGCCTATCAATGGACAATCTGTTTCCTCTCATCCTCTTATTGCAAGATTCATGAGAGGTCTAACTTTAACTAAACCTCCCATTCGGCCTCCTCCAGTGGCATGGGACTTAAACGTAGTTCTTGGTCAGCTTATGAAGCCGCTCTTTGAACCCTTAGCCACTACCTCCTTAAAATTCCTTTCCTGGAAAGTCATTTTCCTTATTGCAATCACTTCTGCTCGCCGCATCAGTGAATTGCAGGCTTTAGTGGCTAATCCACCTTATACAGGGTTCCATCATGATAAGGTAGTCCTTAGGACAAATCCCCACTTTATGCCTAAAGTGGTCTCACCTTTTCATCTTAATCAAGAGGTATATCTACCTGTCTTTTTTCCAGCTCCTCATGCATCTAGTGCAGAGAGGAACCTACATACGTTAGATTGTAAAAGAGCTCTTGCCTTTTACATCCACAGGACACAGCAACATAGAAAGTCTTCTCAACTTTTTGTTGCTTTTGATCCTTCTCATTTAGGACTTCCAGTCTCAAAAAGAACACTGACCAATTGGATTGCTCAGTGTATTTCTTTTGCTTACCAGAGTAAGAACCTTTCTCTGGAAGGCCATGTCACAGCTCACAATGTGAGAGCCATGGCCACATCTATGGCTCATCTTCATTCTGTATCCATCGATCAGATCTGTCGAGCAGCCACTTCGGCCTCGGTTCATACCTTCACAGCCCATTACTGCTTGGACAAGGACTCCCGCCGGGATGCCTTGTTTGGTCAGGCTGTCCTCAGACACCTGTTCCATTCTTAAACAACTCCTGCCCACCTTCCCTGAGTTGGATGCCTTCTTGCAGGGGGATCTCCCCGGCATCTTAGCTAGGGAGTCCCCATATGTGAGGACTCATTCCTGCTTGTTCCTGGAGATAGCACAGTTACTTACCTGTAACAGGTGATCTCTGGGAACAGCAGGAATTAGTCCTCACAACCCTCCCACCTCCCCTAGGAGTTGTATCTCTCTCTCTCTCTCTTTTTCCTTTCCTCTCTCTATTGTCTCAGCTTTAAACTAGAACTGAAGAGAGTCGGTCAGGAAGGCGGGAAGGCAGCGCGCATGCGCTGTGGGAGGCCCCAAAAGCTTCCTTTCTGGGAAGCTGGGGAGCTTTCCCGCGCAGGCTCCGTCGGTTCCGACGTACCCATATGTGAGGACTAATTCCTGCTGTTCCCAGAGATCACCTGTTACAGGTAAGTAACTGTGCTTTTTCAAGGAAAGCACTACCAATACAGGGTGCTTCCTTTTGGCCTGGCCTCAGCACCAAGGGTGTTTACGAAATGCATGGCTGTGGTAGCAGCATTTCTCCGTACTCTAGGAATATTCGTCTTCCCTACTTAGACTGGCTCATTCAAGCTCCATCAGAGTCAGAGGCCAGGACTTCTCTATCTTGCACAATGCGTTTTCTCCATTATTTGGGTCTAGTCCAGCCTAACCCCCACTCAGTCTCTAGAGTTCATAGGAGCTTTGCTGGATACCAGAAAAGCAAGGGCCTATTTTCCCCAGGCCCGTTGCCTTCACATGGTGCAGTTAGCTTCTCAAGCAGTGCAAAAGCCTCATCTCACTGCTCGAGAAATGTTATAGCTACTAGGCCACATGGCATCTACCGTGCATGTGGTTCCTTATGCTTACCTCCACATGAGAGCAGCCCAGTGGACTTTATCCACTCAATGGACCTAGGCATCAGGGGGCCTGTCAGACAAAATAGCAAACACAAATCGCCTTATTTTGTCCCTCCAATGGTGGCAGTCCACTCAAAACCTGTTGGTGGGGTCCCCATTTCAACAACTTTTACCTCAGGCAACTCTCACAACAGATGCTTCACCGATGGGTTGGGTAGCTCATCTGCAGGACCTCTCCACCCAACGCACTTGGACTCCACAGAAGACTCATCTGCACATCAATCTCTTAGAGCTCAGAGCAATCTTCCTTGCTCTTTGAGTGTTCCACACTGCTCAGCTACAAGACAGTCCTCATTCAGATGGACAATCAAGTAGCCATGCTCTACGTGAACAAGCAGGGAGGGACAGACTCTCTGTCGCTTTGCAACAAAGCTTTGCGACTATGGGCCCTTGCCAGAGAGCATCAGATTCATCTCCTGGCAGTGTATCTTCCAGGCATCCAAAACTCTTGGGCAGACAGACTCAGTCGAGTTCTGCTTCCGCACGAATGGTCTCTACATGCAGACCAGGTGGCCAAGATTTTTCAAATTTGGGGAACCCCGGACATAGACCTCTTTGCAAGTCCGTTGAATGCCAAACTTCCCCGGTTCTGTTCCAGAATTCCGGCTCAGGGCTCTCAGGCCAGGGATGCTTTCCTTCTTAATTGGGGTCAAGACTTCCTTTATGCCTTTCCACCCTTCCCCTAATTCCCAAAACCCTGTTCAAGCTTCAGAGAGACAGAGGCCATATGATTCTCATAGCTACACATTGGCCACGGCAAGTGTGGTACCCTCTGCTTCTACTTCTCTCTCAAGCTCCCTCTCTGGAGTTAGGGTCCGCTCCAGATCTCCTATCTCAGGATGACGGAATGTTATGGCATCCCAATCCCCAGTCTCTGCATCTCAGGGCTTGGTTGCTGAAGGCCTAGATCTTCATGATCTTAACCTTTCTCAGCAAGTAAATGATATCCTTTATGCTTCCAGAAAACCTTCCACAAGACGCTCTTATGCTTTCAAGTGGAAAAGGTTTACCTTATGGTGCTCGCAGAATGGTCTTAGCCCTCTTGCGATACCTCTGGAATCATTACTGGAGTATCTCCTTCATTTATCCAATGCAGGACTTACGACTAACTCAGTAAGAGTCCATTTGAGTGCTATTTCACCTTCTTTCAAGCCTTTAAATGGACAGCCTATTTCCTCCCATCCTCTTGTAGCAAGATTTATGAGAGGCCTTCTTCTAGCTAAGCCTCCCATTAGGCCACCACCAGTGGCATGGGACTTAAACCTGGTTCTTGGCCAGCTCATGAAGCCACCTTTCGAACCCTTAGCTACTACCTCGTTGAAATTCCTTTCCTGGAAGGTTATCTTTCTCATTGCAATCACATCAGCACGTCGCATCAGTGAATTGCAGGCACTAGTGTCTGATCCACCTTATACAAGGTTCCATCATAACAAGGTAGTCCTTAGGACTCATCCACACTTTATGCCAAAGGTGGTCTCGCCTTTTCATCTGAACCAAGCGGTCTACCTGCCTGTGTTTTTTCCAAGGCCTCATGCATCAAATGCAGAAAGGAATCTTCATACTTTGGACTGTAAAAGAGCTTTAGCCTTTTACTTACAAAGAACACAGCAACATAGAAAGTCCCCTCAACTCTTTGTTGCTTTTGATCCTTCTCACTTGGTACTTCCAGTCTCCAAGAGAACACGGTCCAACTGGATTGCACAGTGTATTTCATTTGCCTATCAGAGTAAGAATCTTCCTCTGGAGGGCCATGTCACAGCTCACAATGTGAGAGCCATGGCAGCTTCAATGGCTCATCTGCACTCTGTGTCTATCGACGACATCTGTCGAGCAGCCACTTGGGCCTCTGTTCATACCTTCACAGCCCATTACTGCTTGGACAAGGACTCCCGCCGGGATGCCTTGTTTGGTCAGGCTGTTCTCCAACACCTTTTCCATACCTAATCAACTCCTACCCACCATCCCTGGTTGGATGCCAGAGATCCATGGGGGGAAATGGAGCCCTTTCACAGGGACACACAACTTCTGGGGTCTCTCCCTGGCATGTAAAGCTAGGGAGTCCCCATATGTGAAGACTACATTCCTGCTTGTTCCTGGAGATAGCATAGTTACTCACCTGTAACAGGTGATCTCCGGGAACAGCAGGAATTTAGTCCTCACAACCCACCCACCTCCCCTAGGAGTTGTATCTCTTTCTCTTTCCCTCTCTCTCTCTCTTTGTCTCAGCTTTAAACTCAACTGGAGAGAGGCAGTTGGGAAAGGCGGGAAGGCAGCACGGGGGCGCTGTGGAATGCTCCCAAAAGCTTTCTAATTGGATGCTGGGGAGCGTTCCCGTGCAGGCTCCGTCGGTACCGACGATACCCATATGTGAAGACTAAATTCCTGCTGTTCCCGGAGATCATCTGTTACAGGTGAGTAACTATGCTATACTTCTGGTGGTCAGTTTTCAAACTTTTAAAAACATCTAGAAGGGAGCAGGGAACCACAATCCTCATAATTTCCTTCTGGTCAAGGCAGATTTGGTTTCTTAATTTTTGGAATCTGTTCCTGGAAACCAATCAAATTGGGAACTTTGTCAGTTTTTATCACATAGAACAACAGAGCTTTGCTCTTCTCCAGCATCCAGGCTTTGATCCTCACAGCTTAGGTGTGTTTTTCAAAGAAAGTATCTTGAATCATTGCAACTTCTACGTTAAGGGAAAAAAACATTTACTATTTCTGAATTAGGTTATATCATTTGTTTAGTCATTTTGATTTTGTACTGCACTTCCATGGCCTCTCCCCTTTTCCCCAGCATACACACACACAGCTGCACAGAAATATCATAGATGTGTGGTGCCCTGTGCATGCTGGTAGCTATTAGTCTGTAGTGAAACTGCAGCATCTAAAAACTGCAACAAGCTAGTGAAACAGTAAACATGGATACCAGGAGATGAGGAAAACCTGGTATATTTTTATTGCAAGGATGACAAATCAAATGTGAGAAAAAAAAAAGAAATCGATCAGTAACATTTCAACTTATTACATGTGTGAGACAGAACATGAGTAGTTAGAAATAAAGGAAAGCTGCAACCAAAATAAAGAAAAGAGCTGCTGCTTTAAGAAGTAATGGCATCGAGGATGAATGGTCTGTTATTTTTTTATTATCTGGTAGTCGAGTTTTTGTAGGCTTGATAATCCGGTCTGTTTGGGTCAGGATAGCTTGCCTGGCTCCTTCCCACTTCACTGATCCACTCAGGCAGTACTGATAAGGTGTGCATGGGCCAAAGGGCACTTCCTTCGCTAGCTTTGGATCGGTAACAAGAAGGGACAGCAAATTGGGCTTCACACCTATCTGCATGGCAAGTTCATCCATGTATTCCACATAATCCACTTGTAAAGTGTGACATGGACTTTCCACATAACTGGGAAGAAAAAGAAAAACATATTTATTCATCCTTTATAATTGCAAACTGGAACTCTAACTTAACTAGAACTATAAGAAAAGTAGCTTTGTTTTATTGCTATAGTAACAAGGATCCTAGGCAATTATATGTTGTTCAGTCCACAACAGTCTGGGCATAGCTCCATATCCCCACTTTAGGTGAGACCAACAGCAAGATCACAGATGTTTTGAGATCTGGAACACCTCTCCGAGTTCATGCTCATGAATGCTCTTCCTTTCCAGTCTGCTGTTGGTCTCCTAGACCTTCTAATTTTTTCATTTTTTAAATTTTTGATTTCATATGTTTATAAATGCACTTCAAGGAAAAAATGTAAAAGAAAAGGACATTCAGCAAATGAAAAATTATACACAATAATAATCTTAAGGTAATTATTGGCTGAATAACCTCAAAGTCTACCATATGGGAGGAGACTGGAGATAAACAGAATAAATTATTTACAAGAAACAAATCAAGCAGATGATTAATTTGATCTTAACAATTACTGTAGCGGCGGAACGCCACCAAACCAATTATACCAGGAGTCTTTATCAAGGTTCAAGCCAGTTTATTGTATACAAGGCAGTCTAAAAGTGACAGAGCCCCGCTTTAGCAGAAACATGTTCATTTTATACAGCCAAAACATTTGATACATGAAAACATTCTATTGGTCTCATGCTAATTTCTACAAACTTTCTATTGGTCTGACATTTCCCTGAATTTGACCAATCAGGATCTATGCCCTTTGCTCTGCTTTCTCCAGCTAGCTGAACAATGACTTGGTTCAAACCTGGTTACTTTCCTTCATCAAGGTCATATCTAGCTCCTAAAATGTGTAAGTAACAATTCTGGAGTAACGATTTAACATACAGGCATTGTATTCACTTTGTGCAAACTTTGCTATAGCAGCATTTCATTCTAAAGTAATATTCAATTCTGTCTTTTAATTTTATGTCTCAGCACTACTGAAATCCAGGCTTGGTTCTGAGGCCTGTCATTTTTCAGGTTCAGGCTTATGGCCTAGTCTATGGGTCTTGGCTACCACATTCCTCCCTTTGATTATTCTCACTCAGAATGTTAAGATGGGTGAGAAACAAATCACTTATACTTGAGTTGTTGCCATGTTATGTGGTATAGGCCGATACTGTCTCATAGCTAGGAGCTTAGCTGTTGTCTTTCTTTCTACAATATTCTCAATGATTGTAGATATACGAGGGCCGTTTTTTTTTCAACCTCCGATCGCTCCGTGCAGACGCTACACGGGCAGCAGAAAGCGGGCATGCGCTGTAGGCAACTGCGCAGCTCTTGCACTACACACTCCGCCATTGTTGACATTCAGGCGTCAGTCGGCGTTGTGCTACAGCCACGTAAACATGTCCACCATGATTGATGCTCCCTCCAAGTGTGAATTGCGAAGTGTGATTCGTTTTCTACAGGCTGAAGGCCATAGTGCTGCAGAAATCCTTCGGAGAATGAGTCTGGTGTATGGGGAAAACTTCATGAGTGATGGTGTTGGGCCAAGGACGCAAATCTGTCATTTCAGATGACCTGGTGCAACGAGTTGACAGAATGGTTAAAGAAAACCGCAGATTCACCATTACTGCTTTGTCTACGGAATTTCCAGAGGTTTCAAGGTCTGTTTTGTACTCTATTGTTACTGAACGGTTAGGCTACAAAAAACTTTGTGCACGTTGGGTCCCAAAAATGTTGACGGACGGCCACAAAAGCGCTTTCAAACCAATGAGGACCTTCAAACCAACGTCAAGGACTACTTGAATTCATTGGCGGCAACTTTCTTTGCAGAGGGTATTGAAAAGCTTGTCCACAGATATGACAAATGTCTCAATCTCTTCGGTGATTATGTCAAAAAGTAACCGTAAGTGTACCAATCTTTTGGTAATAAAATTATTGTTTTATATGAACTTGTCTTTTATTTATAGCCTATCGGAGGTTGAAAAAAAAAACGGCCCTCGTATTACGTAGGCAGAGGGGTAAAATGCATGGAAGTATTAAACATGTTATTACTACTAGTGCTGCAATTACCGCAAGTGTTTTCAGGCCACCAAACATTGAGAACACAGAACCAAACCATCCATTTAACTCTAGTCCATGCCAGGGTTGAACTGGTATGTATGTTTGCGCATATGTTCAGCAATTTCTTCTACTACATGACCTTCATTATCTATTTGTAAACAACAATTGGTTAAATTCAATTTTCCACATACTCCTCCTTCAGCTGCTAGTAAATAATCAAGTGCTAAACGATTTTGATATATAGCTGTACGCATTTGAGTACTTTGCCTGGCTAAGAGCGTTAATGCTCTACTTGTTTCATTAGTTATTATTTCTACAACAGCTTGCAAACGTATAATTCTATTCAACATATAAACTGGGGTACGATATCCCCATGTGCCATCTTGCTCCCAAGTGGCAGGTCCATAGTAGGAAATAATTCTTTCAGGTGGCCACTCATCCATACCACCCCATTTGTCCCATTGACCTATTTTTAAGGCTTCTCTTTTCTGTCTTGTTCTGTATATTGGGCATCCTAGCTGTTCTCCCTGGGCAGTGGATAAAAGAAAGAAGGACGGTCTTATTGTTCCCAATACACATGCTCCTCCCCAATTAGGAGGAAGTTTAGCATATGCTCTAGTTCCACAAATCCAGTAAAGCCCTGGTGGAGCTTGCCAGGTATTAGGTGATACTAGATTTGTCCATAACTTAGCAAGTTCAGGAAAAATAACTAGAGGATTGGTGGGTTCAGGATCTTTTACTCCTGACCACCAGGACGTCTTTTTCATTGAGGCATTATAAAACCTCTGGCTGAGACAGACCAGCTGTCCAACCTTTACAGTAAATTGTGGCCCAATACGTGCAAAACATAGACGTCCCACAATGGGGTTAGCTAATACCCATTCACTTGTAGCTTTATGAATATTTGTATAATTATATGATACAGAAAAATTTAATTCTTGTGTGGTAGCCTATGGCCTAGCATGGCCTGCTATGAAAGGCCTGTAACTCAGGCCTGGATTCCAACCCCCATTATAGCTAGAAAAGAACCAAGAATCTGTGAAAAATAAGAATACTGTTTTAACTTGCTTAATAAGAAGTTTTCATGAATTCATAAGTCTTCTATTATTCTCTTGTGTGTGAAAGAACAGAAATGTTTCAAAATATACATTCCAGGAGCCAAGGTTAGCCTTGAAGTAAAGCTGAGAACTGGACCATTGTTAGAACGGTCCCGAGGGAGGGGGCCGGTTGCTAGGGTCCGGAGGGATTTCTAATTGGATAATTGGAGAGAATGTATATCCAATGAAAGGTTTGCATGTATCAAATGTATTGAGCTAGAACCAATGGAAAGTTTTCATGTATCAAGCTGGAAAAGTGGTATAAAAAGTTATGTCTTTATGGAGAGCCTCCGCTCAGTTCCTTTGGAAGCTATGACTAATTGAGCCATGTGCACATTAAACTGATTTGGACCCTGTCAATTGACTCCTGGACTTATTTATTGACTGCAGTTTGCTGCTACATTTCTTGGTGCGTTGGCCGGGAAATGCGAGTGGTAAATGGTATTCAAGTGAATAAATCCACGTAATTCGCCTTGAGATTTGGTCCGGTTGGAACCATGTCTGTCCGACTGCAGGGGAACCTCTCAGGCGCCGCCAGCCCCTATTGTGCTGGAGAGGGTTCTGCTTGCCTCGGCGGGCTATTGGGTCCAGCTGGCCAACATCTCCGACCCGGGGGAGTCCAGGATCCAACTCAGAAGCTTGGGGACTTTGGGAACCGGATCCGGTGAGTAGAATTTTGGTTTGAAAGTCTAGACAGATGAGAAAGAGCAGTACTGCCACTTGAATCTTGCATGGTCATTTGAATCTTGCTTGAACTTGGAACTTGGTAAGAGAGCTTGATCACCTCTCAAAGGCGGGCTGAGTACCCTTGCGTAAGAGAAACAAGGCGAAACCCTCACCTTTCTAGTATTTGAAACTTGCTTGAGACTAGTCAGAATAGATAGAAATGAATGCATTCTGGGATACGTTGCTAGCATGAGTTGTGAATGAAGTGTGAATGAGAGGTTTGGCAGCACGGACCAAGCGAGAGTGGACTCTGGACTAGCGCAGTTCCTAGCCGGGCGACTGCGTCTAGGTCACGAAACAGAGGAAGCGTTTGGTGTATTGTCCGTCCTAACTGTGTATTTGATTTTTGTTATCTGTTTGAAACTGCGAGTTCCCCTTCTGGTATAAATGTGAGATTATTCTGTTGGGTAATTTGTGACAGTTTACGATTAAGAAATAGTATTAAGAAAAGGAAAAGACGCAAACACTTGGGCTAGTTATTGTAAAATCAAGGAGCTGTCTCATTCATTTTAGTTTTCAGTACAACATGAAACGAAACTAGCTAGGGGAGAGTCAGGGCGTGTTTTAGAGACAGTAAAATGTGCAGTGTCTTTTTAACCCTGTGAGGGCTTGTTTTCAGCGTTCTGAAGCTGAGCTGATCTGTGATTGTTTTAGGAGAGTTGTGCCTGTTTTGTTCAATATGTTCTAATAAGTGATGTTCCTTCTGTTATGGTCATGTATTGTGTATCATTTGATAGGAATATTTAGTCAGAATTTTGAATCCCGATAGTTTTGGGCTTAGCCTAGGAAAGGGTTAAGTTCTTATTAACCCCTTTCCAGCTCTTAGCTGTTCTAATATCTCAAGCCCTGTTTTGTGGTTACGGACCAAGTGTGGAGGATTTTTTAAAGCTAGTATTACATGTTAAACTTTAAAATAAATACTTTATTCCGATCAGATAGGCAGATCTCATGGTCCAGACAGAAATGATAGAGAAATTAAGAAAATCTTGAGTGAATAAGGAAGTTTACCGTGCTTGAATTCTAGTTCTTGATATACTACGGCAAGCACCTCATAGCAGACATGCTTATTGTTAATAAAAATAAAATAAGGGAAAAAGTGTATATGTTCGGTTCTTTCTATTGGAATTGTTATCACACGCTCATGTTGTCTGCCTACCCTTTGTTCACAGTAATATGTTTTTTTTTCCTAATAAGTGCACCCAGAGGAACATTATTGTATAGTTCTGATTCATAGTCCATAGGAAAATGCAGCCTGAATAGCCGCCCCTCTGTCTGTTAACTACGTCACCATGGGGAGAGGAAGGAAGGGGGGTCAGAGTTAGCAAGGGCTCTGCTGGAGACTACAGATTAAATAAATAAATAAAATAAATCTCCCACCCTATTAGAAATGCTCTGTGAAAGGGGGTTGGCCAGTGTTAGTTACTTCATGGCCCCGTAGTTTCCCGTGTTTATCAGATTGTACAGAGAATATTTCCTGATCAGTTCTACATAGGATTCCTGGTTAAATATTTAAAAAAAAAAAGAAAAAAACTGCCCGTTTATTATCTTCATTTTTTTTTGTCAGTCAGTCCCAGAGAGATAAGACAGAAATTACAGAAAACTGGATGGATTTGTGGGCATGATAGTTAATGAAAGTTGATCAGAAAATATGTGAATTGTTGAATGTGATAGAGAAAGTAAAGATGGAGAAGAAAACAGATCTTCTTGCTGATGCTTTAGTTGAATGATGTGGAGGAGGTTATCCTGATCGAAGGAGCAGAGGAAGGAAAAAAAAAAACTATTGCAGAGAAGAAGGACATTAGAGAAGTGAATGCCCGTATCTTGACTCCACCCCAGGAGGGGAGGAGGGAGTACTTGATTGCAGAGTCATAGACAGAATAAAACCAAGCACAGTGTTTCAGCATGAGAGTGAAGCAGCTATAGAGTAAGTGGCAGCCTGAGAGGGCTACAGCATGAATGAAGACTAGGCCAGACCAGACTCTTAAGTTTCCCTGGGTCCCCAGGAGCCTATGGTCAGTCTGAAGAATAGGGGACCAATATATGGACTTTATGGGGGGTACAGGAGCAGAATACTAAAGCCAGTAGCCCCTGTGTTTTTCTCGATGCATCACCATTATCAGAGCTACTGGGGCTAAGGCCACACAGCCTTTTTCTGCAGAACCGCATTTGTGAACTAGGGGGACAGAAGAAAATAATGTACCAGTTCCTGTATATACCTGAGTGCCTTATTTCACTTTTTTGGAACCGAGATCTGCTTGCAAAGCTTCAGGCACAGATAGCCTTTGCTGAAGAGGGAGAAATGCAAATGACTGTGAACCCAGAGCCTGCTGGATTGATGGTGCTGACTGTTCCCCGAGAAGAGAAGTGGCGGTTCTATAACACACCTCCAGTCAAGTCAACAAGTTCCTGTATACCTGCTAACCTTGTAGCCCCACCTGAAGTATGGGCAGAAGATAACCCACCTGGCCTAGCGAAGAACATAGCCCCTGTCATTGTCACCCTCAAGCCAGAAGTGGAACCAGTGCATGTGAAGCAGTATCCTCTTCCCTGACCAGCCATTGCAGGAATCCACTGCCATTTAATGAAACTGTTGAAGTATGGACTTTTTCAAAGGAATGTCAGTCACCTTGGAACACTCCCCTTCTTCCTGTTAAGAAGCCTGGGACAGGTGATTACCGCCCAGTGCAGGATCTAAGAAAGAATGCATGATGCAGTTGAAAACTATACACCCAGTGATACCAAAAATCCTTACATTCTCTTGGGACTGATCCCCGCTGAGGCTGCTCACTTTGCTGTTTTGGACCTGAAAGATGCCTTTTTCTATGTGCGCTTAGCCCCCACCAGTCAACTTTTGTTTGTTCTTGAATGGCAAGACCCTACAACAGGGAGGTGGGGCCAATTCACTTGGACTAGATTACCTCAAGAATTCACTTACTCTCTTTAGTGCTACCCTGAATCAAGATCTTTCCAGCTACTATGTGAACCCAGGAGAAAGGGTTCTTCTCCAATATGTGGACAACTTGCTTATAATCACCAACTCTGAAAGTGAATGTCTACAAGCCACCAGTGAACTCTTGCACCTTTTTAATGAGGCTGGATACAAAGTCTCAAGAGCCAAGGCATAATTATGTCAAACAAGTTAAATACCTAGGATTCCAGTTGTCCAGCGGAATTCGATGCCTAGAACCAGAATACAAAGAAGCTGTATGCAGTATTCCTACTCCAATCACCAGGAGGCAAGTGAGAGCCTTCTTGGGTGCCACAAAGTATGTTGTATATGGATCCCCAATTTTACGCTGCTAGCAAAACCGTTGTATTAAGCTATCAAAGGAATGGAAAAGTCTCCATTAGAATGGGGACTTGAACAGGATGCAGCCTTTTGATCTTTGAAAACCACTCTGATGTTGTCACCAATTCCGGGTCTACCAGATGTCCAGAAAGCCTTTCAGTCTCTATGTTCATGAGTCACAAGGAAATGTTCTAGGAGTGTTGACTCAATTTCTTGGACCTTGTTTGAGAGCTGTTACAGCTACAGCCCTCCTAGTGAGCAGTCTTCCAGTTACTGTACCACACTCTGTTCTAACCATAATGAAACACAAAGGAAACTTATAGCTAATTCACAAATGTTGAGGTATCAGAGTATGCTGTGTGAAAATCCCCAGATACAATTGAAGGTCAATCAAGTTCTGAATCCTGCTACATTGTTATCAGTTGGTCTTGAACCCCCTGATCATGACTGTTCAGAAACTATGGATATTGTTGTGCCAGATATGCAGTAGTGACCCTTGATCTGGTAGTTAAGTCCTCAGCCCTGGCCCCAGGAATTTCAGCACAGAAAGCTGAACTGATAGCTCTTACTAGAGCACTGACAATAGGAAAAGGGGCCCTGTCTAAATGTGTACCCAGATTCCAAGTATGCCCTTACAACCTTGCATGCACATGGGGCCCTATACAAACAATGAGAGTGGATAACCTCAGGAAGCAAGTCCATTAAGTATGGCCCCGAGATTTTGATATTATCAGATACCTACTGCCTACAGATTTCAGAATTTAGGAAAAAGTAAAAATGTATGAATAGAACCCTGAAATCTCAGTTGTCTAAACTTTGCCAAGAGGTTTATCTGAAGTGGCCCCAGGTTCTTCCTATAGCCCTTCTTAGGATATACTTAGCCCCTGCTAAGTCTTTAGGAGTTTCCCCTTTTTGAGATTCTGAGAATCTGTAGCCTATTTATAGGGAGTAAAAGGAGATGTGAGACAGATAGGATCTGAAATTATTAGGCATGAACTATTGGTTTTAAGTTCTGTTTTGCAGAGTCTTCATACCTGGGTACAAAATCGACTACCCATCAATTTGCCTGAACCCCTGCATCCTTTCAAGCCTGGAGTCTCGGTGTGGATCAAAGAGTGGAGAAGGATACCGTTAGCCCTGCATTGGAAGGGACCCTATGTTGTCATCCTGTCAACTCCAACTGCAGTAAAAGTCGCAGAATTCGAACCTTGGATCCATTATAGTCGAGTAAAGCCAGCAACTGCTTTTGAACCTGATCACTGGACTACTGTACAGCATCTTGAGACTCCATTGCGCCTCACCCTATGACAACAACCACGGACCTAAGACTCATTGGTCCCTCAGAAACTGCACTATTTCAAGACTATCTGTTTATCTGAAGGTAAGCCTCGCATCTGGAGAAAGCTGCAATCATCAGAAATAGACTGTGTTGTGTTAAGAAATTGAGTCTTCTAAGAAACTGTGTTCAAATACTCTGATCGCCTTAAGGCAAATAATAGCCTGAGAGACTGTACTATGATATTTCAAGAACCTGAGACATCCCAGAGGACAGTGATACTTTGGAATCTACAGCCCTACTCCTGCCACAAAGCTGGTAGGTCTACGTACGGCAGAAGCTTGAGGATCTACAATCAACTCTACCTTTGTGAAATCCGACAGTTCCACCAATTTTCCAGAGACTATGCCCATTATGAATTATTATTATTGCTTTATTCTGGCAACAGTTTTGTGATGCTTTGAAATGACTTTTGCCCTACCCCCTTGTGCAGCTTGCATAACCACCACCAGAACAGGACAAAAGATCACTCTTTCTATAAAGCCATGAAATCAGACTTTGAAGTTCCTCCTGCCACCAGAACTTATTTCTTGAATTAGCAGGAGCAGTGGCATCCGGTCTTCATGTTTCAGATTGCTTGTTTTGTGGAGGAACAACAATGGGAGACTAATGGCCTTGGGAGGCCCAAGAACTGAACTATTCTATCCTATACAATCAGACTGATTTACATAATACTACTAGTGCGTGGGTATCGGCCCACCCCATTGTTGGTAGTTTGTGTTTTGTTCGAACCGGACCACAACTTACTATGAAGGTTGGACAGCTGGACTGTCTAAATCAGAAGATTTACAACAGCACAACAAAGAAGACATCTTGGTGGTCCGGCATAAATGCTCCTGAACCTTCTAATCCTTTAGTTCTTTTTCCCACTCTTGCCAAACTATGGACTCTGACTATCTGCTTGTTGCTCCCTTGTTTCTTGCCACTTTGCTTGCGAATGATAACTCCAGTTATTAATAGCACTGTAGAGCGTAAGGCAGCTACAAAGATACTAGCTATGTGAAACTACTACCCTATACCACAGAGTGATACCTTTACCTAGTATTATGTGATTTGATTCTCACCCTTTCTCACTTGCGGGTGAGAATAATCAAAGGGGGGAATGTGGTAGCCTATGGCCTAGCATGGCCTGCTATGAAAGGTCTGTAACTCAGGCCTGGATTCCAACCCCCATTATAGCTAGAAAAGAACCAAGAATCTGTGAAAAATAAGAATACTGTTTTAACTTGCTTAATAAGAAGTTTTCATGAATTCATAAGTCTTCTATTATTCTCTTGTGTGTGAAAGAACAGAAATGTTTCAAAATATACATTCCAGGAGCCAAGGTTAGCCTTGAAGTAAAGCTGAGAACTGGACCATTGTTAGAACGGTCCCGAGGGAGGGGGCCGGTTGCTAGGCTCCGGAGGGATTTCTAATTGGATAATTGGAGAGAATGTATATCCAATGAAAGGTTTGCATGTATCAAATGTATTGAGCTAGAACCAATGGAAAGTTTTCATGTATCAAGCTGGAAAAGTGGTATAAAAAGTTATGTCTTTATGGAGAGCTCCGCTCAGTTCCTTTGGAAGCTATGACTAATTGAGCCATGTGCACATTAAACTGATTTGGACCCTGTCAATTGACTCCTGGCCTTATTTATTGACTGCAGTTTGCTGCTACACTTGTGCTTCCCATGGCCATTGATCTCCCATTTTAGTTCCTCCACAGAAGTAACAATTAGTTATATTGAGACTGTTTACCACGGCTCCAGCTAATTCAAGAAACAAATTCTGTGCGGCATGAGGAACTTCAAACTGTGATTTCATAGTTTCATAGAATGTATGGTGTATTCTATATGGTGATGATACATGAGTTTTAGTTAAGTTGTATATATACAAAAGTTCCAGGATCTGATCCTCCCGCTGCTATGCGTAAGCCAAATCTATATCCTTGTTTCCATTGACTAGGATTTATGACCAGGAGCCTTAAAGGATTACAGGCACCTTTCTTACATGTCTTTGGATTAGATAAAGACAGTTTTTCTAAATTGGCTCTACGATTATCTCCTTCCTGTCCTGTAGGGCTACCTGACCATGTAGCATAGTATACACATTCCCATTTTGGACAGTAATAATCAGCTTTTGAAGGTTTATCATAATGTGTTGGAGAGTGTACCCCTGTACATATTCCCCATTTATATGCTCCTTCAGGACACATATATTTATCATCAACATAATAATTTCTCTCCCAAGCCCCACATTTCTGATTATTGTTTCTGTTTATGGCATCACAAGCATCAAAGTATAGATCTGCAGGTTTTGTAGGGTCTTCAAGTTGTTGAGTAGCATTTAAGAGAGCTCCATCTTCATCATTCCATCGTATTTTTAGCACATAATAGGATGGATTCTGTCGTGGGTGAAAACAAGTTCTGCTCTTTCCTTTTGTGCAAATGTTCAGTTCCGTGCCATTATATAAGCATTGACTCACTATACCTGTACAAGTATAGTAGGTATGATAAAGCAAAGTCTGTGTAATCTTTTCTCCAGTACGGGTAGTAGTTATGCATGCAACATAGGGTGGCAAGGCAAAAGTCAGTTCAAAGCATCTCAAGGCAGCTATCAAGATGAAACAGTAGAGAATCATGATGAAAAGTTTCTGAAGAATTAGTGCAAGTCTTTGAAAAACTAGTGCAACTGTTGATAATTCTTGACCACAAAGTCGTCTTCTTCTTTACTTTACGTTGACCTGTTTTGCTGTCAGTAGCATGCAACAGGTGTAGTGTTGATTTGTAGATCCTCAAGCTTCCGCTGTACATGACCTTACCAATTTCATTGGTAGGTGTGTAGAGCTGTAGATTCCAACGTATTTCAACAAACACAGTCCTTTTAGTTTGCACTGTTGATCAGAATGGCAAATAATATAGTCCATAATACAGTCTCTTTCTGTTGATAATAATCTCTTCAGAATAAACAAATAGTCTCTTGGGATTCAGGATTTCTATATTGGCACAGTCTCTTTTAAAAATTTCCTGAATTTTTCAATTTGCTTGTCTTCGCAAAGTTAGCCGCAATGGAACTTCTGGATCATGTTCTGATGTCCACTGGTTTGGCTCTGCAGCTGCTGCTGATTTCACTCTGCTGTGATGAATCCAGGGTTCGAGTTCTGCAACTTTCACTGCTGTAGGTGTTGACAGGATGACGACATATGGTCCTCTCCAGTAAGGTTCCAACGGTGTCTTCTTCCAGTCTTTGACCCACACCGAAGTACCGGGCTTGTAAGGATGCAGCGGTTCAGTCAGGTTGATGGGTAATTGGTCTTGTACCCATCTGTGAAGATTCTGCAAAATAGAACTTAGTGCTAATAGTTCTTGCCTAGTAATTTCAGATCCTATCTGCTTCATATCCCCTTTGATCCCTTTAACAATAGGTGAAGGTCTACCATACAAAATCTCATAGGGAGAAAGTCCTAATGACTTAGTAGGTGCTGAGCGTATCCTTAAAAGAGCTATTGGAAGTACCTGTGGCCATTTTAAATGTGTTTCCTGACAAAGTTTGGACAATTGAGATTTCAGAGTTCTATTCATTCGCTCTACTTTCCCTGAACTCTGAGGAAGAAAGTCCAAAAAACTGCCAGCATGGTTTAAAGGTGAGGTCAGAGAGGCTGTTGCTGCCAAAAGAGCAACCTTCAGAAAATGGAAAAAAGAGCCAAATGATGAAAACTGGAAACAGCACAAGCACTGGCAAGTTAAATGCAAAGCATTGATAAGGCAGGCAAAGCGGGAATTTGAGAAGAAACTTGCTACGGAAGCAAAAACACGAAATAAAGACTTTTTCAAGTACATTCGTAGCAAAAGGCCTGTGAGAGAGTCAATTGGACCATTAGATGATAGAGGGGTAAAAGGGGCAGTAAGAGGAGACAAGGCTATAGCAGAGAGACTGAATGAATTCTTTGCTTCGATCTTTACTGAGGAAGATGTAGGGGTGTTACCCAAGACTGAAGTGGTATTTAAAGGTGATACTGCAGAGGAATTGAGAGAAATATCGCTACACCGGGAAGATATATTACAAACTATTTGATAAACTGAATAGTAGCAAATCACCTGGACCGGATGGTATACATCCCAGAGTGTTGAAAGAACTGAAATATGAGATTGCAGACCTGTTATTGGTAATCTGTGAACTTTCATTAAAATCATCTGTAATACCTGAAGATTGGAGGGTCGCCAACGTAACACCACATTTTAAAAAGGGTTCCAGGGGTGACCCGGGAAATTACAGACCGGTGAGCCTGACGTCAGTACCAGGGAAAATGGTAGAAGCCATCATAAAGAACAAAATTACACAGCATGTAGATAGTCATGGCCTAATGGGAGACAGCCAACATGGCTTTAGACAAGGAAGATCTTGTCTTACTAATCTGATCTGTTTTTTTGAAGGTGTGCATAAACAGGTAGACAAAGGTGAGTCGGTTGATATAGTGTATCTGGACTTTCAGAAAACTTTTGACAAGGTCCCCCATCAGAGACTTTTGGCGAAGCTAAAAAGTCATGGGATAGGAGGCAGTGTACTATTGTGGATCGGGAACTGGTTAAAAGATAGAAAGCAGAGGGTAGGGCTAAATGGCCAATATTCCCAATGGAAAAAGGTGAATAGTGGAGTACCCCAGGGATCTGTACTGGGTCCGCTACTTTTTGACATATTCATAAATGACCTGGAAAAGGGAATAACTAGTGAGGTAATCAAATTTGCAGATGACACAAAACTGTTTAAAGTTGTTAAAACCCAAGAGGATTGTGGAAAACTGCAGGAGGATCTGGATAAATTGGAAGACTGGGCATCCAAATGGCAGATGAAATTTAATGTGGACAAGTGCAAAGTTATGCACCTAGGAAAGAACAACCCACACTATAGTTACAAGATGCAAGGCTCCACATTAGAAACCACCACCCAGGAAAAAGATTTAGGAGTCATCGTGGATAACATGTTAAAACCCTCCGCCCAGTGTGCAGCGGCGGCCAAGAAAGCAAATAGAATGCTAGGTATCATAAGGAAAGGGATGGAGAATAAAACAAAGGATATTATAATGCCTCTGTATCGCTCCATGGTACGACCGCACCTTGAATATTGTGTGCAATTCTGGTCACCGTATCTTAAAAAGGACATAGAGTTATTAGAAAAAGTACAGAGAAGAGCCACCAAATTGGTGAAGGGGATGGAAGGCTACTCCTATGAAGAGAGGCTAAAAAGGTTAGGGCTCTTTAACCTAGAAAAGAGGCGGCTGAGGGGAGATATGATAGAGGTGTATAAATTAATGAATGGAGTGGAACGGATAAACGTGGATAAATTGTTTACGCTATCAGAATATAGAAGGACTAGGGGCATGTAATGAAGCTACAGGGTAAACTATTTAAGACAAATAGGAGAAAATATTTCTTCTCTCAACGTGTAATCAAACTCTGGAATCTGTTACCGGAGGATGTAGTAAGGGCTGTTAGTATAGCTGGGTTTAAAAAAGGTTTGGACAAGTTCCTGGAGGAAAGGTCCATAAACCACTATTAAAAAGGGACCCAGGATATCAATGCTTGGCCTAGTACAAGCACTGCAGAACCTGTGTCTTTTGGGGAAACTGCTAGGTACGTATGACCTAGATTGGCCACTGTTGGAAACAGGATACTGGGCTTGATGGACCTCGGTCTGACCCAGTATGGCATTTCTTATGTTCTTATGTTCTTATGTCTGTATGCTGTGTGTAACTTCCATTGTATCTGTAGAGCTTTAGCTAACTGTTGAGTTACTTGGGATATAAATGAGGGCCCATTGTCTGACCCTATGACTAATGGTATTCCAAATCTTGGAACAATTTCACAAAGTAGGACTTTAGTGACCTCTCTGGCTTTCTCAGTCCTGGTGGGAAAAGCTTCTACCCATCCAGAGTAGGTACACACTAGAACAAGCAAGTAACGGTATCCATTTGCTTTTGGCATTTCAGTAAAGTCCACTTGTTGGTAGATTAGGACCTTGCTTGGCATTGTTTTTGGCACATGTTTTACATTGACGAGCTACTGAAGCTGTCAAAGGTCCCAACAAAGAAATATAAAAATGAGGTTTCAAAGCTTTTGTCATTGCAGTTTTTCCATTATGTGTTGCTTGATGAAATGCTTGAACAAAGTCTAAACTTAATGCTTCAGGAATCACTATTTGTCCAGGAGGTTGACTCCCCTCCTGTGGTGGAAGTTCTATCCATCCATTTCTGAGTACTCCCCTTTCTTGTTCACAATAATAGTCCATTTCTTTTGTAGTATATCTGGGATCCCATGAATTAAGAGGTACAGGAAATAGAACTGCTTGAATTGTAGTATTCTGAGTTAGAGCCTGTCCGGTAATGACTGCTTTACGAGCAGAGGCATCTGCAAATCTGTTCCCTTGTGTAATTTCTCCTTTTCCTGCTTGATGTCCTCGACAGTTCATAACTGCAACTTTCTCAGGGGCCCATACAGCATCTAACAATGTCAATATCTCTGGGCCATATTTGATAGATTTTCCTCCTGAAGTTATCAATCCCCCGCTCTCTGTACAAGGCTCCATGAGCATGCAATGTTGTGAATGCATACTTAGAATCTGTGTATACATTTATACAGAGTCCTTTTCCCAGTATTAGTGCTCTTGTGAGTGCTATCAATTCTGCTTTCTGTGCTGATGTTCCTGAGGCTAGGGCTGAAGATTCAATTACAAGATCCAGGGTTACTACTGCATATCCAGCACAACGATGTCCATTGACTACAAGACTGCTTCCATCCACGAAGAAAGTTTGTTCTGGATCTTCAAAAGGTACATCTGTCAGGTCTGGTCGACTTGAGAATACAGTATCCATGACTTCTATGCAGTCATGATCAGGAGGGTCAGTACCAATTGGTAACAGTGTAGCTGGGTTCAAGGCCTGACTGACCATCAATTGCAATCGAGGATTTTCACACAACATGCTCTGGTACTTTAGCATTCGTGAGTTGGTGAACCAGTAATTTCCTTTGTGGTCCATGAGGGTTTGAACAGAATGTGGCACTATTACACAGAGATTTTGTCCTAGAGTGAGCTTGTCTGCTTCAGTTACTAGAAGTGCTGTAGCTGCGATGGCTCTCAGACAAGGTGGCCATCCTTTTGCAACAATGTCCAATTGCTTAGATAGATACGCTACAGGTCGCTGCCAAGATCCAAGTGGCTGAGTCAACACTCCTAGGCCTTTACTTGTGACTCATGAACATATAGACGAAATGGCTTCTGTACATCTGGTAGTCCAAGGGCTGGTGATGTCATCAGGGCTGTCTTCAGAGTCTTGAATGCTGTTTCTTGTTCAGGTCCCCATTCTAATGGAGATTGTTCCAATCCTTTGATGGCTTGATATAGTGGTTTTGCAATTAGAGCAAAGTTAGGTATCCATATTCGACAGTATCCTACTGCACCTAAAAAAGCTCTTACCTGTCTTCTGGTAGTTGGAATTGGAATGCTGCATACTGCTTCTTTGCGTTCTGATCCCAGTCGTCGTGTTCCATTGGATAGCTGAAAACCTAAATATTTGACTTCTTTTTGGCATAGCTGTGCTTTTGCTCTGGAAACCTTGTATCCTGCTTCATTAAAGAGTTGTAGAAGTTCACTTGTGGCTTGCAAACATTCTTCTTCTGAGTTGGTGGCAATCAGCAAATCATCTACGTACTGAAGAAGAATTCTCTCTCCTGGGATAACTGGATAACTTGATAAATCCTTGCTGAGTGAAGTACTGAAGATTGTTGGTGAAATTTTGAATCCTTGTGGTAATCTTGTCCAGGTAAGTTGGCCTCCTCTTCCTGTTGTTGGATCTCTCCATTCAAATGCAAATAAAAGCTGACTGGGAGGGGCAAGCCGTATACAGAAGAAAGCATCCTTTAAATCTAGAACAGTGAAGTGAGTAGCTTCAGTATGAATTAATCCCAGCAGTGTGTATGGATTTGGTACTACTGGATGTATAGTTTCAATTGCATCATTGACTCTTCTCAGATCTTGTACTGGTCTGTAGTCACCTCCAGGTTTCTTGATTGGAAGTAAAGGAGTATTCCATTATTGGCATTCTTTTAGTAATCCATGTTTCAATAATCTCTTCAAATGGATATGAATTCCTTCTATTGCTGGTCGTGGAAGAGGACATTGCTTCACATGCACAGGTTCTGCTCCTGATTTGAGAGTTACAAGAATTGGGGCTATATTCTTTGCTAGGCCAGGTGGATTATCTTCTGCCCATACTCCAGGTGGTGCTGAAGTTTCAATAGGAATAGTTGCTTTCTTGACAGGAAAAATGCTGTAGAATCTCCATTCTTCTCGTGGAACTGTTAGTGTCATTAATCCTGCAGGTTTGGGATTTGTGTTCAGACATTTGCATTTCTCCCTCTTCAGTGAAAGTTATCTGTGCCTGCAGTTTAGCAAGCATGTCTTGACCTAAAAGTGGAATAGGGCATTCTGGTATGTATAAAAATTGATGTGTTATCTTTTGTCCTCCTAATTCACACATGCGATTCTGTAAAAATGGTTTAGTTGCTTTTGTCCCAGTGGCTCCAACAATAGTGACAGTTCGTTTAGATAAAGGAGCTACTGGTTTTGTACTACTGAATGCTCAGCTCCTGTATCTATCATAAAGTTCATGTATTGATCCCCTATCTTCATGCAGACCATAGGCTCTTGGGGACCCAGAGTAAACTCAGAACCCGGTCTGTCCTAATCTTCATCACTATTATATTCTGCTTCTGGGACTGCAACTGCTTTAATATAGCCTCTTCTCTTTTTTGCTGAAACTACATACGACCTGTTCCTGCTTGACTCTGATTACGCCCTCTTCTTCTCCAACTCCCTCCTCCCCTCTGGGAGGTAGGGTTTCTCAGCGGGCACTCATTTCTCCAGTGCCCCTCCTCCTTGCAATAGGCACATTGGTTCTCACCTAGTGGGGGTAGGCTATTTCCTCGACTCCTTCCACGCCCTCTCATTCTTCTGTTGGAAAAAAACTTCTCCCTCGCTGTTCTACCAATGCTGTAGCTAAAAAATCTGCTTTCTTTTTCATTTTCCGTTCACATTCTTTCTCTCTTTCATTATCACGATTTATAAATACTTTTTGAGCAACTTCCATCAATTGCGCTGTATTCATGACTGCAAAGCCATCCATTTTCTGCAATTTTCGTTTAACATCCCCTTGGGATTGACTTACAAAAGCTGCATTTACCATGTGCAAATTTCCCATGGCTGCTGGATCATATGGGGTATACAGTCTATATGCTTCAGATAATCGCTCATAAAAAGCTGCAGGACTTTCATTTGGACTTTGTATTACTTCCGCTACTTTTCCAATGCTCATTGCTTTTTGGCCCCCCTTTTTTAGGCCTTGTAATAGGGCTTGGCGAAACTGTGTTAAAGCTCTCGCACCCCCTTCACTATTTGGATCCCATCCAGGATCTTCGTTTGGAAAAGCTGCCGCTGCTGCCAGCTGAGGATTTAGATTAGCTCTTTCAACAAAGTTTTCTTCTAACCACTTAGTGGATGCCTGCACAATTCTCATTCTTTCTTCAGTAGTAAATAAAGTAGACAAGAGCTGACGACAGTCTGACCAGGTAGGCTGGTGCGTTTGCATAATACTGCTCATTAATTCAGTTAAATCTTGAGGCTTGCTAGTATAGGATGCATAATGTGTTTTCCAATTTAACAAATCAGTTGTAGAAAATGGTACGTAAATCAGGCTGGTAGGTCCTAAAGCCATCTGTCCCTGATCGTCCCTGATAGGCAGGCCAGGTACCTGACGTAGGGGCATTACTTTTTTACTGGCACCGCCAATACTTCTTAAATCGTATGTTTTCTGAGCAAATCTTTCTATAGCTACAGGAGATTCTATGCTTGTGGACGATTCTGCACTTTCAGTTTCGTTATCAGTGGTTGTCTGTCTCTCCGAAGTGCTACTTTGCTTAGGGCTTTCAATCGGAGAAGTCTGCCCTTCCCCCAGCCGCAGAGATGGCACATTTAGGCAGTGCTAATGTAACATGCTGCAGTGATCGTGTTAGAATTTCTGGAGACTCTAGGGCAGAGTATATAGGCAATCCCCCCTTCCCGGGTTTCTGTTCAGCTGTCTCTAATCCTCTCGCTAGCATAATTTTTCTCAAACTCATAATACTGCCTTATCCAGGGTGGCTGCTTCTCACAAATATCTAACCAAGAGTCTATGTAAGGAAACTGATCTGGATAGCATTCTCTCACACTCTTATGCACAGAAGAAATAATTCTCACATTGAAAGTACCCTCACGGGGCCATGCACTGTTTATTAACGGCCACTCTCTTTCACACAGCACAGCCATTCTATTAGGAGACATTGTAATACCATAATCCCCAGTAAACCCTTTATTAAAATTCTTGATCATGATTTCTAATGGAGTTTGCGTAGACTCTATCCCACCCATTTTACGTGTAATGTGGTGCGTCTGTACTACGTAATCACGTACAACAAATTATTACTTCAAACAGTAGGAGAGGGAGGTCGAACTGTGGGGTAAGGGGTCCTCACAGCTCTGGAGACAGATAGGGACACAAACAGCAATCACTTCCTCTGTTTCGTGACCTAGACGCGGTCGCCCGGCTAGGAACTGCGCTAGTCCAGAGTCCACTCTCGCTCGACCTTGTCAAGACCTCTCACTCACACATCTCTCACACAAACACAATTGCATTTCCCAAAAGCCCAATCCTGACTATCCAGGCTTACCAAAATTTTTCCATTACCATTAATCATGATTTTTTTTACCAGAAAGAGTCAGTGGTTTCCTCTTGCGCTCTTAATAGCCCTTGCAAGAGTACTCGGACCGCTCCGGACGTGATCAGTGTCCTTTTACCATTTTTCCCATTACCATATGGTTCCAGGTTCCAGTACTGTCTGACTTAATAATATAAAAACTCTATACTCACCCAGATCTGGTACCCGTCCCCCAAGCCAGCGCATGGGTTGAAGCCTGGACTCCCCTCCTCGGGTTCGAAGGTGTTGGCCTAGCCGGACCCAACGCCCGTCGAGGCTAGAACCCTCTCCGATGCAATGGACCGGTTGGCGCCTGAGAATTCACACGTCGGTCAGACGCGCGGTCCCAACCAGGCCAAACCTTGAGGCGAATTTCGTGGTAAATCAGTTTGATCACTCTCTACCACTACACCTTCCCGGCCAACGCACCAAGAATATGTAGCGGCGGAACGCCACCAGACCAATTATACCAGGAGTCTTTATCAAGGTTCAAGCCAGTTTATTGTATACAAGGCAGTCTAAAAGTGACAGAGCCCCGCTTTAGCGGAAACATGTTCATTTCATACAGCCAAAACATTTTGATACATGAAAACATTCTATTGGTCTCATGCTAATTTCTACAAACTTTCTATTGGTCTGACATTTCCCTGAATTTGACCAATCAGGATATATGCCCTTTGCTCTGCTTTCTCCAGCTAGCTGAACAATGGCTTGGTTCAAACCTGGTTACTTTCCTTCATCAAGGTCATATCTAGCTCCTAAAATGTGTAAGTAACAATTCTGGAGTAACGATTTAACATACAGGCATTGTATTCACTTTGTGCAAACTTTGCTATAGCAGCATTTCATTCTAAAGTAATATTCAATTCTGTCTTTTAATTTTATGTCTCAGCACTACTGAAATCCAGGCTTGGTTCTGAGGCCTGTCATTTTTCAGGTTCAGGCTTATGGCCTAGTCTGTGGGTCTTGGCTACCACATTACAATGCTCCATAATTCAGCCAAAGGCAGAAATAAGCAAACCATTACCTTTGCTAATTTGAACTACCCTTGTTCTCATCTATTGTACTGTCTGTCTTAATTAGATTATAATTCCGATGAGCAGGGACCGTGTTTTATATATGTCTGTACAACACTGTGTACGCCTATATAAATGCTGAATAGTAGTAGTAGTAGTACCCTCTCTACTTTCTAAAACGAACTTCAGCTGAGAGGGAAAAATATAAGATCTTTTGTGGTCTTTGATCAAATATATTTATTCAAAAATTAAAAAAAAATATCTAAAGTTAGAACTCTGGGTCAAAGGGCAAGAAATTTTCTCTTCACTTCAGCTATGGCAGGTGATATATTAGAAAATACATTAATTTTCCTCCCATGAAAAAGAACCAGTCTGAACTTAAAAAATTAAAGACAGAATCAAATCCCTATGAGAAGCTTGCAGAAAAGTTGCCGCTAGTGTTGCCCTATTGGTGCACGGGGAAGTTATTCTATGTTTTATGTTTTATTGCACTTGATATACCGCTATTACATTTAGAACATAGCGGTGTACAGCAAAGCAGAATCTTATACAGAGGGACCAATAGGTCGGAGAAAGAGAAAAAGAAAGGAAGTTACAATATAAGACAGGAAAGCACCCAAGACATTTAAATGGACAAGACTACAGGTGAGGAAGAAAAGGGAGGGCAGGGAGGGAGAGAGGCTTGTTACGTAAGAGGCAGGGGGAGGTCAAAAGCAACAGAAAAAAAGTGCGTTTTTAAGTCTTTTTTGAATGTGGGATAATGTTGTTCTAGCCTGAGGGAAAGGGGTAGTGAATTCCAGTAGGCTGGACCAATAAAAAAAAAAGGCAGAAGAAGAGCGTGTGGACTGTAAGTGAGCGAGGGATGGAGAGGGGAGGTGAAGGCGATTTATGTGGACGGAGCGGAGGGAGCGGGTGGGGATGTGAAAATGGAGTAAATCTGCTAGGTATTGGGGGGTATGGGTATATAAAACTTGGTGAACCAGTGTAAAGGATTTTGTAACGAATGCGGAATTGTAAAGGCAGCCAGTGTAGGTGAGAGAGAAGTGGAGTAACATGATCGCGGGGGGAGGTGTGGAAAATAAGACGTGCAGCAGTATTCTGGATGCGTTGAAGCCGATGAAGTTGTGAAAGGGGGAGTCCAGCAAAGAGGGAATTACAAAAATCGAGGCGTGATATCACCAAAGAAAGAAGGAGAGTGGTGAGGGCCTCAGGGGTGAGAAATGGACGGATAGAACGTATTTGGCGGAGGAAAAAGAAAGAGGTTTTTGTGAGATGGGAAATGTGATTACGGAAGGAAAGGTCAGAATCAAAGATTACACCAAGGTAGCGAAAGTCAGTGACTAGTGGGACTGAAGAAGTCGAGAAGGAAGGAGCAATTGAGGGGGGAGGACTGCCATGGGTGAACCAGATTGCGAGGGTCTTTGTCAGATTAAGGTGAAGGCAATTTGTAGTGAGCCAGTTTGCAACAGCGGAGAGACAGGAGTTGAGTGGGGTGAGATCAGGATGGAGGGGAGAGGTGTGAAACAGAAGGAGGAGGTCATCAGCGTAATAGTATGCAGAGATCCCAAACTGCTGAACCAGGAGTGCTAAAGGTGTGAGAAATAAGTTAAAAAGAAGGGGTGCCAAAACAGATCCCTGGGGGACACCACAAGAAAGCGGGAAAGAATCAGAGGGGAGTGAGGGAATAGAGGAGGAGACAACAGTACAGGAACGAGAGGAGAGGAAGGAGTGAAACCAGTGGTAGACTGTGTGACGAAGACCGGCATCTCGAAGTCGTGAGAGAAGAAGAGAGTGGTCGACTAAATCAAATGCGGCTGACAGATCTAAGGATACCGCCACCGAAAAGTCACCACGGTCGTGCGCCACGTGAAGTCCGTTTAAGAATCCAGTAAGAACGGTCTCGACACTGTGACCTTGTCGAAATCCGGACTGACGGGGGTGAAGAAAGTGAGTGGTATTGAGGTGATGAGATAGCTGTGTGAAAACTGTTTTCTCAAGTATCTTGGACAGAAATGGAAGGTTGGAGACCGGACGGTTAGTGCGCAGGGAGCTGGGGATCAAGGGAAGGTTTTTTCAGAATAGGGCGGACAAGAGCATGCTTCCAGGATTGAGGGAAGACACCGGTGGAGAGACTATTATTGATCATGATGAGAACATAAGGAATGAAGGCTAAGGAGGGAGTGAGGAGCCAGGAGGAAGGAATGGGATCTAGAGAACAGAAGGTTTTATTGGAAGAGGATATCAGTTTTAGAAGTTCTGGAGTGGAGATAGGGTGGAAGGAGGTCCAGACATGTGTGAGTAGCGATTCTGGAGGGGGAGAGATGGGGGGAGGAGAAGCAATGGGTGAAGGGCAGTGTGGAAGAGATCGTCGTAGGTCCAAGACTTTATTATTGAAGTAGGTGGCAAGTTGAGTGGAGGAGGGGTGAGATGAGGATGAGGCAGAGGAGGAGTCAGTTTGTAAAGAGGTGAGAGACCGAAGAACTTTGTAAAGATGTCGGGTTTGATTGGGTGCAGTACAAATTGAGGTAGAGAAGTAGGACTGTTTGGCCTTGTGGACTTGTGATCGGTAGTGAGCAAATTTCGATTTGAAAAGAGACAGTGCGGATGAGGACCGTGACTTTCGCCAAAGGCGCTCGGAGTGCCGGAGTTGTGTGCGAAGGAGGCGGAGGCCGGTATGGAACCAAGGTTGGGAAGGGCGGCGCGAAGGAACATGTGGCTGCAAGGGAGCTAGGAGGTCAAGGGCAGAGGAGAGACAGGAAGACCAAGTGGAGGCTTGTGAGTTTGGGGAGAGGGAAGAAAAGTCTGATGGCAAGAGAGTGGAGGCAGAAGGAAAGGCCTGAAGGGTAAGAGGGGTAATGCGACGGGAGAGACGCTGGGTAGCAGAGGAGGGTGACAAAGTAGGGGAAGGCGGTAAAGGAGATGAGGATGGATCAGGAGGGGATGGAGAACAGTGAAATGTAAGACAAAAGTGATCAGACCAAGGAAGAGGAAGAACCGGAAGGACCTGCAGGTGGAAAGGGAAGGAGACTGGAGCAAGGATAAGGTCTAAGGTGTGACCCGCAGAGTGAGTAGGGGAGAGGACATGCTGGTGAAAGGATAGGTCCTGCAAAAAAGAAGTAAAGGAAACGTCTCTAGAGGAAGAGGGGAAGTCCATGTGGAGGTTGAAATCCCCTGCCACAAGTAGACGGGGGAAGGCCAGGGATAAGTCGGAGATCGAGAGGAGAAGGGAGTCCCAAAGATCTGGACGCAACTTCGGAGGAGAGTACACGAGAAGGACATGCAGGGAAGGAGAGGTATGGAGATGAAGAAGTAAAGCCTCAGGGTATCGCAAGGCGGGAGATGAAATCTGAGAGAAAGAAATGGAATAACTTCCCTATTCCCCAGGGGTCAGCGAGCTTGGGGCTAGATAGCAGCAGGAGGGAGGCTGGATCAGGCTGTAGAGAATGGCAGTGCAGGAGCCAGTGGCCAGGATCGTGGCTTTACAATGGAGCCGCAGTGCCATGGCAACCAGACACCATGGCATCGCGGCTCCATAGTAAAGCCCAGACTGAGTTAGTCGGGCATGGCCTGTACGTGCAGCCCAGACTGAGTTAGCAAATAAAGAATAAAAGCATTTTATTGAGCATAATAAAAAAATCACAGCAATATAATATTATCTCCAGGAAGAAGCAGGAATGTAGTCTTCACATATGGGTATCGTTGGTACCGACGGAGCCCGCACGGAAACGCTCCCCAGCGTCCAATAGGAACGCTTTTGGGAGCACCCCACAGCACATGCGTGCTGTCTTCCCACCTCTGTACCTCTCTCACTTCAGTTCTTCGTTTTCCACGAAGCCGACAGGACGTGTACCCTGTCACTGCAGAAAATTTCCTTTTATTCTTTGTTTGTTTATGGTCGCATCTGCCTTCATTCGACACCTACCAGTACCACCGGTGGTGGTTCTTTCTTTTCACAAAAAAAAAAAAAAAGCTTATATTTTCTTCAGGGGTCTTTCCCCTGTTTTTGGTGCTAGGTGCCGTTTTGGGCACTAGGCCCACTTTTCTTCAGGCATGGAGAAACCAGCTAGTGGTTTCAAAAAATGCTCAAAGTGTGGCGGGGTACCATTTCCATCACCGACATCCATGATTGGTGTCTAAAATGTTTAGCTCCTGAACATTGTCCAACGGAGTATCTCTCCTGCACAAGGATGACCAAAAGGGGCCTGCACAATAGAGCTGCAAAACTCGGTACCCTTTTTGCCACGGATACGATGTCACATGCATCGACGTTCTCCGGGGCTTGATCTTCGTCCCATGGATCTCAGGTAACTAAACTTAAGTCTTCTAAGACTGGCCAGTCCTCGAAGGGTAAATCTCCTTCAAAGTATCGAGATGCCACTGGCGTTGCCTCGAGGATAGTTCACCGGCAAAACAGCCCCGGTGGGAGTCTTTAGGCTCCAAAGCATTAACGGGGCTCCAGGATGTTCTAGAGGCTTCCACCTCTGCAGAACTACTGGTGCCATGTTCTGGGGTCGTAACCACTTCCACCAGTACCGATACCCAGGCATCGGCAGGCGTGATGAATAAAAGAATCCTCACTATTGAACACAGTCTAGCGTCCCTCTTAGCAGCTTCGGTAACGCTAAGACCGCTACAAACGGTTCAACAGCTATCGGTACCGGTACCGACTGTACCTGCTTCGACAGGACTGCTTCCCCCCAGGCCAAGCCTTGAAGTCTATCTTGGGTATCGGGGATCAGAAACCGAGACATTTCGGTACGGACTTCGAGCGGTACCGATACCATGCGTTATGGAAGCCAGTACAAGAGCGCCTTTGAGTCTTCCGATTCTGATGACTCTGACGATTCTACCACTACCAGAGCGAATGTACTAGAGGATTCAACTCCTTCTCCTCAACGCAGGATGTCTCCTCCAGAAGATATGTCCTTCCAGGATTTCATACGTGATTTAGCAAAGGGCCTTGCAATCACTGTGATTCCAGAAAAGGAACCTAGGGCAGAAGAATTAAGAATTCTACAATACCCTCTGGCTCCCAAGGAGGCAGCTATGCTTCCCATTCACAAGATCTTACATAATCTGATGTTGAGAATGTGGGAAACTCCTTTAACGATATCTTCACATTCCCGACGCCTTGATACTATGTACCGAGTGCCAAGTTGTCCTGGTTTTCAAAAAACTCAGTTACCACACCATTCAATGGTAGTGGAATTGGCCATGCGAAGAATCAAGAGTGCTAAAACACATTCTTCTAATCCTCCAGGCCGTGAATCCAGGACACTCGATGCCTTTGGGCGGCGATGCTTTCAATCCTCCATGCTATCATCCAGGATCATTTCCTATATCCTTTATATGGGAATGTTCCTGGAAGAAGTCACAAAAGACTTAGAGCTCATTACCCCTTGCGTCTCTGAGGAAAAAAGAGCAGACTACCTTATTCTGGTCAAGCACGCCCAGAATGTCTCTAAATTCATGAACTGTGCTACCTTTGATTGCTTTGAATGTATTAGCAGAACCTCTGCTATATCCATAGGAGCATGTCGTATTGCTTGACTTCAAGCATCAGACTTAGAACAGTGGGTGCAAGAAAATCTGGGAAACATTCCTTGTACAGGAGGAAAAATTTTCTTTGGCAAGGACTGGCAGGACAAGGCTAATCAGTTTGAATCTGAAAATACTACCTTGAACAGACTATCAAAGTCTACAGCCAACCCAGCAAAGAAGAAAACATTCAAAAAACCCTTTTTCAGCAAGAAAAAGAAGCCTTACCCATCTTACACCCATCAAAGCCACTGTCCGCTTCATGTTCCCCAGAAGGGGCAACAACAGAACAGACAGCAAAGAAAGCCACAAGCTCAAAGAGCTCAACCGGCCCAAGAGACCCAGCCCCCTCAGGGTCTTTGACTTCTACCTAGAGAACTTAGTCATTCTACCCCTGAAAGGTCCAGAACCCTTAACCATTCCAGGAAGACTATGCTATTTTGCCAGAAGATGGCAACAACATCAGAAAACTGGACCCTGTCCATTGTACGACTGGGGTACAAGCTTCATTTTCTCAACTTGCCCCCACCTACAATAATAAAACAGTTCAATTCTCAAACCCCTGCCACCAACCTCTTGTGGCAGGAGGTCACATCACTTCTCGCTCAAGGAGCAATCGAAGAAGTACCCATATCCCAACAGGGTTCAGGATTTTACTCCCCCTATTTTCTTAGTCAAAGACAGGGGGACACAGGCCTATCCTAGACCTCAGAGAATTAAACAAGTATTTGTTCCGAGAAAAGTTCAAAATGATCTCCCTCCTTCCATACCTTCAAAGTCAGGATTGGCTATGTTCTCTAGATCTAAGAGATGCGTACACGCATATTCTTATCCACTCAGATCACAGGAAGCTCCTTTGATTCCTGGTCCAAGGAAGACACTTCCAGTACAGAGTTCTTCATTTCGGACTGGCCTCTGCTCCAAGAGTCTTCACAAAATGCATGGCAGTGGTAGCAGTATTTATGAGGACTCTGGGAATATTCGTCTTCCCTTACTTAGACGATTGACTTATTCGAGCATCGATAGCTCCAGAGGCCAGCTTCCCTCTTTTTCGAGCAATAAATATTCTTCAATACTTGGGACTGGTCATAAACCTCCCAAAATCTCATCTCACCCCCTCTCAATCTCTCAAATTCATAGGGGCTCGTTTAGACACACAGCAGTCAAAAGCTTTCCTGCCACAGCCACACTGTCTAAAGATAATACAACTAGCATCTCAAGCATCTATGAAGGTGTTCCTTACTGCTTGAGAGATGCTTCAACTTCTGGGACATATGGCATCCACTGTCCATGTGGTTCCTTATGCTCACCTCCACATGCAAGCAGCCCAGTGGACACTATCCTCTCAATGGTCACAGGCCTCGGGTCAGCTAATGGACAAGATCAGAAACACCACACATCTGATTTCGTCCCTGCAATGGTGGCAATCTCTGGAAACCTCCTTGTAGGCTGTCCTTTCCAGCAGCCTCTATACCAGGTCACCCTAACAACAGATGCATCCAAGATGGGTTGGGGGGCCCACTTGCACGATCTGTCCACTCAGGGTCTCTGGACTCCACAGGAGGTTTCCCTTCACATAAACCTCCTAGAGCTAAGAGCCATCTTCAATGCTATTCAAGTCTTTCAGGCCTATCTCAGCAGAAAGGCAGTTCTATTCCAAACCGACAATCAGATAGCTATGTTCTATGTGAACAAGCAAGGCGGAACAGTCTCTTTGTCGCTATGCAACAAAGCTTTGCGACTATGGGCCCTCGCCAGACAGTTGCAAATTCACCTGTTTGCGGTATACCTTCCGGGCATTCACAACTTATGGGCAGACAGACTCAGTCAAATACTGCTGCCACACGAGCAGTCCCTCCACTCAGATCAGCTTGCTCGAGCATTTCAAATCTGGGGAACACCAGATATAGACCTCTTTGCAAGTCCACAGAATGCAAAACTTCCCAAATTCTGTTCCAGAATCCTGGCTCACGACTGTCAGGCAAGAGATGCTTTCCTACTCCACTGGGGTCAGGACTTCCTCTATGCCTTCCCACCTATTCCCCTCATTCCCAAAACTTTATTCAAACTTCAGAGAGACAGAGGTCGTATGATACTCATAGCTCCACGTTGGCCACGACAAACGTGGTATCCTCTCCTCCTGCGTCTCTCTCAAACCACTCCCCTGGAATTGGGGAATGCTCCAGATCTTCTCTCTAAGGAGGATGGATGCTTACTGCATCCCAATCCCCAGTCCCTACATCTCAGGTCCTGGTTACTAAAAGCCTAGAATTCCAGGATATTGACCTTTCTCATCAAGTAAAGGATATCCTTCTGGCTTCCAGAAAACCTTCCACAAGACATTCCTACGCTTTTAAGTGGAAAAGGTTCTCTGTCTGGTGTTCACAAAAGGGACTTAACCCCTTTTGCTGCCTGTAGAGTCACTACTAGAGTATCTCCTCCAATTATCGACTTCTGGTCTGAAGACCAATTCAGTGAGAGTCCATCTTAGTGCTATTGCTGCTTTTCATAAACCTTTCAATGGACAACCTATTTCCTCTCATCCACTTGTATCAAGATTTATGAGTGATCTACTCTTAACAAAACCTCCCATTAAACCACCACGGGTGGCATGGGATCTTAATCTTGTTCTTGGTAGTAGTAAAGGCTGTTAGTGTAGCTGGGTTTAAAAAAGGTTTGGACAAGTTCCTGGAGGAAAGGTCCATAAACCATTATTAAGAAGGGACCCAGGATATCAATGCTTGAACCAATACAAGCATTGTGGAACCTGTGTCCCTTGGGGAAACTGCTAGGTACGTATGACCTAGATTGGCCACTGTTGGAAACAGAATACTGGGCTTGATGGACCTTGGTCTGACCCAGTATGGCATATCTTATGTTCTTATGTTGGCTCTCACTTGGTTTGCAGCTTGTCGTGCTGTGAGGGCTTGCGTGCATCAGTGATGCTGAGAGCTAAACTATCGGTAGTTTAACTACTGGCAGGGTCTCCCAAGATGGACAGGTCTCAGCTGAGGTGCCAGACGAAGACAAACCACCCATCTGGGCAGCAGCAGAATGGGATAGTGTTGACGGCGGAGGATCACATTTCTGTGACAACGGCAACAACACCAAACTTAAACTGCGCGGAAGGAAGGCCCGGCAATCTACTTCTGTATCTTGCCATGAAAACCCAATGGATAGTTACAACAAAACAAATTGTGCTATGGTGCTGGAAGATGAGACTCCCAGGTCAGAAGGCACTCAACTAGCTACTGGGGAAGAGCTGAAGACTTTTCAGAGTAAAGCCAGCATTTATGATGTGGTTGGATCAAAGCCCTCGGGAAGTCTGACTGCTGATGTAGCTGCGCATGAAATGAGAGTCAGAAGCTGTAAAGATGTCTTACACATTGGAACATGGAACGTACGAAGCATGAACCAAGGGAAGTTGGAGGTGGTCAAGAATGAAATGGAACGTGTACAACTTGATCTGTTGGGTGTCAGCGAACTGAAATGGACTGGCATCGGGCACTTTGCATCAGATGATCACATGGTCTACTATGCTGGAAATGAAAGACAAAGAAGAAATGGTGTTGCATTTATAATAAAGAAGAAACTTGCAAGAACTGTAATGAAATACAATGCAGTCAGCGAACGCTTAATCTCTATTCGTCTACGAGGAATGCCTATCAACACAACTATAATTCAAGTATATGCCCCAACAACAGCTGCAGAAGAGAATGAAATTGAAGAGTTCTATGAACAGGTACAAGCTGAAATTGACAGAACATGCAAACAGGATATCCTGATAGTCATGGGTGACTGGAACGCAAAAGTTGGCAACAAAGAAGAAGGCAAAGTAGTTGGAAAATATGGACTTGGCAACAGAAATGAAGCTGGAGAAAGATTGATAGAATTCTGCAAGACCAATGATCTATTCATCTCAAACACCTTCTTCCAGCAACACAAGCGGCGACTGTACACATGGACTTCACCCAATGGATTGTATAAAAATCAAATTGACTACATCTGTGGAAGTCAACGATGGAAAAGCTCTGTAACATCAACAAAGACAAAACCTGGAGCTGACTGTGGTACAGATCATCAACTACTAGTATGCAAACTCAAGCTAAAGTTGAAAAAGAGCAAACCACTCATGAATGCAGCAAAATATGACCTTGAGAATATACCACTGGAATTTAAAGACTGCCTGCAAAATCGATTTGCTGCTTTAGATACAAATGACAGAGCTCCGGAAGAGTTATGGAATGACGTCAAGAAGGTTGTGCTGGAAGAAAGCGAGAAGTCTCTACAAAAGGTGAAAAAGCAAAAACGGCCAAAATGGATGACGGAAGAAACTCTGAAAATTGCCCAGAAACGCAGAGAAGCTAAAGCCAAAGGAGAAAGAAAGACAATCTCAGAACTCAACAGAGATTTCCAACGTGCAGCAAGACAGGACAAGGAAAAGTACTACAATGACACTTGCAAGGAAATAGAAGCAGAAACTATTAGAGGAAGAACAAGATCGGCTTTCCTAAAGCTGCGAGAGCTAAAGAAAAAGTTCCAGCCTCGAATTGGAATGTTACAAGATGCTCAAGGTTCTATATTGAATGATGCTGAGAAGATCAAGAAAAGGTGGGAGGAATATACAGAGTTTTTATATGATAAAGATCAAGTGGACCAACAGCCGTTTCAACCTATACCTTATGATCAGGAACCATTGGTGATGAAAGAAGAAGTTGAAGCAGCATTGAAAGCCTTATCAAAGAACAAAGCACCAGGCATTGATGGCATTCCCATAGAAGTATTGCAGCAATCTGATGCAGCTGTTACCATACTTACAAGGCTCTGCCAAGAAATATGGAAGACAACATCATGGCCAACTGACTGGAAAAGATCTGTGTTTATACCAATACTAAAGAAAGGTGATCCAACTGACTGTGGAAATTATCGCACAATCGCTCTGATCCCACATGCCAGCAAGATTCTACTGAAGATTATTCAAAAGAGACTACAGCCATACCTAGAACAAGAACTACCTGAAGTGCAAGCAGGGTTCAGGAAAGGACGAGGAACGAGAGACATCATTGCGGATGTGAGATGGATCCTTGAAAAGACTAAAGAATACCAAAAGGATATATATTTGTGCTTTATCGACTATAGCAAGGCTTTTGACTGTGTAAACCATGAGAAACTCTGGGCCACGTTAAGAAGCATGGGTATACCAGAACACCTGATCGTTCTCTTGCGCAATCTGTACATTGATCAAGAAGCAACAGTTCGAACGGAACAAGGAGAAACAGAATGGTTTAAAATAAGCAAAGGTGTAAGACAAGGCTGCATACTTTCCCCCTACCTGTTTAATTTATATGCAGAACAAATCATCAGAGAAGCAGGACTGTATGAAGACCACAGAGGTGTGAAGATTGGTGGAAGACTCATCAACAACCTTCGCTATGCTGATGATACCACATTACTGGCTGAAAGTGAAGATGATCTGAAACATTTGCTTCTCACAATCAAAGAACATAGTCTCAAAATGGGCCTGCACCTTAATGTAAAGAAGACAAAGATCATGACAACTGGCATAATCAACAGGTTCATCGTTGAAGGAGAAGAAATTGAAATCGTGAACAACTTTAACCTACTTGGATCAACTATCAATAAAGAAGCAACAAGCAGTCAAGAAATCAGACGACGCATTGCTCTTGGCAGAATGGCTATGAAAGACCTAGATAAGATTCTCAAGAGCAGAGATGTCTCTCTCCATACAAAGATTCGACTTGTTCAAGCCATGGTATTTTCAATAACATCATATGGATGTGAAAGCTGGACAGTGAAAAAGACAGACAGGAAGAAAATTGATGCCTTTGAATTATGGTGCTGGCGGCGAATACTGTGTATACCATGGACTGCCCGAAGAACAAACCAGTCGGTACTAGAGGAGATCAAACCTAAGCTTTCTTTAGAAGCTCAGATGACAAGACTTCGACTTTCATACTTCGGACACATCATGCGAAGAGAGAGATCATTAGAGAAAGACATCATGCTTGGCAAGATAGAAGGTCAACGCAAAAGAGGAAGGCCAGCAATGAGATGGATCGCTACAATAACAGCAGCTACGGGTACCAGTCTGTCAACAATGAGCCGCCTGACTGAAGACCGAACACAATTTAGGATAGCTATCCAGAGGGTCGCCATGAGTCGACTCCGACTCGACGGCACTTAACAACAACAACAACATGTTGGTCAGCTTATGAAACCACCCTTTGAACCTTTAGCCACTTCAGACCTAAAGTTTCTTTCATGGAAAGTCATTTTCCTAATTGCCATCACTTCTGCAAGACGCATTAGTGAACTACAGGCATTAGTAGTTGACCCTCCTTATACAAGGTTCCACCATTCTAAAGTAGTCCTCAGGACGCATCCTCACTTTATGCCAAAGGTGGTTTTGCCTTTTCATTTAAACCAGTCGGTTTATCTTCCTATATTCTTCCCTAGGCCTCATGCCTCTAGTGCGGAAAGAAATCTTCACACATTGGATTGTAAAAGAGCCTTAGTCTTTTATCTCCAAAGAACTAAGCCACATAGAAAATCTTTTCCGCTTTTTGTGGCTTTTGACTCTAGTCATTTGGGACTTCCAGTTTCCAAAAGAACTCTGTCAACTTGGATTGCAGATTGCATATCCTATACTTATCAGAGTAAAGGACTTTCTCTCGAGGGCCATGTCACCGCTCACAATGTGAGAGCAATGGCAGCCTCAACAGCTAACCTTCGTTCTGTGTCTGTTGATGACATCTGCAGAGCAGCCACCTTCACAGCCCACTACTGCTTAGACAAAGACGCCCTTCGGGATGCCTCTTTTGGCCAGGCTGTTCTCCAGCATCTCTTCCATACTTAATACAACTCCTACCCACCATCCACGGGTTGGATGCCAGAGGTCATGGGAGGAAGCATGACCCATCTCACCTGGGTTCGCAGCTTTCTGGGGTCACCCCTTGGCGTCTTTCAGCTGGGGAGTCCCCATATGTGAAAACTACATTCCTGCTTGTTCCTGGAGATAGCGTAGTTACTCACCTGTAACAGGTGATCTCTGGGAACAGCAGGAATTTAGTCTTCACAACCCACCCTCCTCCCCTAGGAGTTGTCTCTATCTCTTTCTCTACTTCTCTCCTTTGGTCTCAGCTATAAACTCAACTGAAGTGAGAGAGGTACAGAGGCGGGAAGGCAGCATGCATGTGCTATGGGGTGCTCCCAAAAGCGTTCCTATTGAACGCTGGGGAGCGTTCCCATGTGGGCTCCGTCAGTACCGACGATACCCATATGTGAAGACTAAATTCCTGCTGTTCCCAGAGATCATCTGTTACAGGTGAGTAACTACACTTTCCTGTCAGTAAATGGAGTGCCATCTTTCCTTCTCTTTCATTTAATAGCCTCTTTTTATCTACTTTATAATTTCTTTTAATTATAAATTTTAAGTTTTAAATTAATTGTAAACCACTTTGCTTGAAAAAGACGGTATGGTAAGTTTATTAAACCATAACCATAAGCAATCATAAGTTAGGAGAATAGGCCCAACATATTTCAGCAAAAGCCTTCATCAGGGGCCTTATTCAAAATTGAATATTGATGAAATATCAGACTTAGAAGGTAGTACAGTATAATCCTTGCAATGCAATGCAATGTGTGCCTTCGAGTCAGTCCTGACTCCTGGCGACCCAGAAGCTCCTGGGTTTTCTTGGCAGTGTCACTGGAAGTAGATTGCCAGGCCTTTCTTCCGAGGCAGTGGAGGGTTAAGTGACTTGCCCAAGGCCACAAGGAGTGCTAGTGGGAATTGAACCCTGGTTGCTTGGGTACCAAGCCAGTGTTCTAACCACTAGGCTATTCCTCCACTCCAGTATAATCCTTAATAAACATTAAATTTGTTCTAGCATATTGGACCTTCTGTTCTGGATGTCAGGGTCTACAATGTTTGTCCTCCTGTACTGCCAGCTTAACTGCTATTTCACCTGAGAACATACATAGCTGCAATAAGCAACATACTAAAGTTGATCCTAATTGAACCATCATTCTTTAGTTCCAGACTGGAAACTTCCCTGAAGGGGAGGTAAAAGGGAAATCTGCTCTTATTCTGGTAGCCATTAAAGCTAACAGGTTTAACTGGTAAAACCTGAGGGGCTCCAACCTAGTAATAGATGTTGTTGGCTGAAATGTCACCTTCAACCGACCAAAATTTGATGTAATATTAACTTCAAATGATGATGGCAAAGTTTCCGGTTCTACTAAATCATCTCCTTTAATGTCTACCCTCAACCCAGGGTTCTAATTCTCATCCTCCATGCATTTGACTTACATGGGTGGAACAGTTGTTTTTTTATTTTATTTATTTAGCATACTTATTAACCACTCATCACATGTAGTCCCAAGTGCTATACCAATAACATATGAAATAATTTGTATTCAAAACAAACTCATGACACAAGATATGATATCACATGTAAAACAAATAACAGCTGCAATTGTGCATTTAGAGATAGCTGGGGCAGAGCCTCCAGATTTCTTTCAGCTGGTAAGGGTGCTGCATGGGCACCTGGGCTTAATGAAATTAGAGTCATTGCTCTCAAATCAGACAAAACTCCTCTATTTACCCTTTCTATCTCTGTGCTGACAACAAAATTACATAAAGGACCCACCACTACTGGAGCTGGGCTAGCAGTTTTCTTCATTTTCACTTTACATTTTCCCATAAAAACCACAATGATATTACTTAACATAAAAGCCTCTTAGGCAGCCGCTCAAAAAGTCAGAGAGTAATTTAAGCCCACTGACAACTCTGCTTAATTCCCTGGTGCCCTTTGCTAAAGCTGTTGTTACAGCTTCTGCCTCTGTCCAAATAGAGATCCCAATGCCAGTTGGTTCCATATGCAAGATGCCTGCATGCTGAGGCTCTCAGGAAAGAAGTGGAAGAGCTTAGGGAAGAGGTGGCGAGGCTGAGAAGCATTTGAGAAAGTGAGAACTACATTGATGAGTTTCTTCTTGAAACATCCAAGCTCTCTGACAGAGGTGAAGATGGGAAGCTACAGAAGGAAGAAGGTTGGACATCTGTCACCAGATCCTGTGCTATCAACACTCCAACTCTTCCAGCCCTTGAACTGATGAATCAGCATGAAGCCCTGAAAGTGGAGGCAGTGGAAACAGCCACAGCTCGAGCACCCCAAAGTTGCAGAATCAGTCACGAAAAGGAAGCGAAGGGTAGTGGTGGTTGGTGATTCTCTTCTGAGGGGTAGTAAGGCAGCCATCTGCTGATCAGTTTTGATGTCCAGAGAGGTGTGCTTTCTACCAGGTGCCACAATCCAAGATGTTACAGAGAATTTGCCGAGATTCATCAGGCCTACTGGCTATTATCCGATATTGCTCATCCATATTGGCACAAATGATACTGCTAGGAATCCCTCCGAGCATATCAAACATGACTTCATGGCTCTGGGACAGAGGGTGAAGCGGATACGTACACAGGTGGTGTTCTCCTCAATCCTCCCTGTTAAGGATTAAGGCTGAGGCAGAGAAGCTCGCATCCTGGAGATGAATACGTGGATGGTGTCATTGAGAGCATTTTATTTATTTACGTTTCTTATATACCGCGCTATTAAGATCAGTGCGGTTTACAGCGAACAGAACGATGGTGCACTTGTGAGAACACATAGTGCTTACAATGAACAGGGCAATAACATAGTTTACAGCGAAAACAGAACAATAGTCAAATGTAGCAAAATCATTGTGCTTAAAATGAACCATGAACGGGGTAAGAACATGGGTAAGAACTTGGTTGGAACTATCTACAAAACATTTACAAAGTTTATTTACAAAATCATTGTGCTTAAAATGAACCATGAACGGGGTAAGAACATGGGTAAGAACTTGGTTGGAACTATCTACAAAACATTTACAAAGTTTATTTACAAAATCATTGTGCTTAAAATGAACCATGAACGGGGTAATAACATGGGTAAGAACTTGGTTGGAACTATCTACAAAACATTTATAAAGTTCAAACTATCTACAGATCATTTACAAAGTTCAAAGTATCCTATTGAGTGGCTAGATGGGATAATAGGTTTGAGCCCAGAGAGGCATAGATTAACCATTCTCCTGTAGGGTTAAAGTATTGGGGCAGTTGTGGAAGGGGGTCGTGGGGCCTATTGCATGGTTCCCTTGGTTGTCTTCTGGGTAATGTTTTTGGAATAGGTGATATTTTATGGCTTTTCTGAATGGTGTTAGGCTCGTGATAGATCTAATTTCAGAGGGGAAGGGCGTTCCAGGCTGTGGGGGCATAAACCGAGAAAGCCCTATTGGATGTTATTTTTAGGCATTTTGACATTATCTTAGGGATTTCTAATGCATTCTTCATTACGGATCTTCTGTTCCTGATGTCAGGCAAACTGTTGATTAATTTACTGATGGGGTGAGGAGGGTTGGTTCCTCAGGGCTTTAAATGTCATGACAAGTGACTTGTATTGTATTCGAGCATGTAGAGGTAGCCAGTGGAGCTCCTTCATAACAGGCGTAATGTGGTCTGACCTTGACATACCCATAAGTACTCTAGCGGCCGAGTTCATGGCAAGGCGGAGTGGATTTAGAGTTGACTGTGGAAGCCCATGGAGGAGGATGTTAGCGAAGTCCAAGTGTGGAATCACTAGGGCTTGGAATATAGTCTGGTAGTCGGTGAAGTCCAGGAGAGGTCGAAGAAGGCGTAATGTTGCAATCTTATTGTATATCGCTTTTGCGACATTTTTTACATGTGTTGTCATGTCAAGTCGCTGATCTAGTGTGATGCCAAGGTAGCGAATATTGGTTTTAGTTTTGAGCTCAGCGTTTTTGACTTGTAGTGCTGGAGGTGGGGTGAATTTCTGATTTCTCGTGATGAAGAGAACATCAGTCTTATTGTGATTGATAAGTAGGTTTTGGGTGAGAAGCCAATCTGCAACTACTTCAAAGCGTCTTATAATGGGTGAAAAGTCTGGTGGTTCAGTCCTGAATGGGATGTATAGCAGAATGTCATCTGCATAGGCAAGGCAGTGTACATTTAAGGAGCGGATCAGGGTGCAGATTGGCTGCATGTAAATGTTAAATAAAAGTGCTGATAGGGATGATCCCTGGGGTACACCTTGCTTTTGGAGGAAGGGTTCTGAGGTCGAGGTGCCCGTCTTAACTTGTTGCCATCTGTTAGGTAAGATTTGCACCATTGTAGAGCTGTGCCTTGTATCCCTTTATCTTGGAGTCGTTGTAGCAGTATCTCATGATTCACAGAGTCGAATGCGGCTGCAATGTCCATGACGATGAGAACGAAACCCTGGTGTATATTGTCGATACCTGTGATTAGGTCATTGAAGAGGGTGGTTAGGATGGTGTCCACGCCATGGGCTTCCCTGAAACCATGTTGGGATGGGTCGAGGGGTGCTTCAGTATCAATATGCTGTTGGATCTGACGTTGGACGGTCTTTTTGATAATCTTGGTGAGTAGGGGGATACTTGATATTGGTCTGTAGGATTCGACCTTGGATGGAACAAGTTTACTGTTTTTCAGCAAAGGCCTGATAGATGTGTGTTTGAGACTCTGAGGGAAGGATCCCATTGATAGCGATTGGTTTAGAATTTTACACAGAGTGCGACTGAGGTCGCATCGTAGCTCTTTTATCCAACTAGCTGGGCAGGGATCATTAGGTGCGTTGGTGAGGTTGATCGCAGCAATGGTGTCTTCAACTTCCTTGGTGGATATTTCATAAAATTTGCGAAATGGCGTTGGCTGTGGCCCAGTGTGGATTATGTTGATGTTGGCAGAGGATAAATTAGTGTTGGTCTGGACCATCTTCGATTGTAAGTAGTCAGAGTAATCCTGTGGTTGGGGCAAGTATGGGTGGGCTAGAGCTGGGTCGCCTGTTAAAGATTTTACAATATTGAACAGGTCGTGTGATTTATTTACAGATTGCTTTAGGATGTCTGTGTGATGCTGTTTCCTCTTTTCCATTATTTTCTCTCTGTGTGTTGATAGGTGGGAGTTGTAAGCACAATGTGCTTCATCAGATCGAGTTCTGCGCCACTGTCTCTCTAGCTTGCGTAGGTGCCGGAGTGATGCTCGTAGGTCATTGGAGTACCATGGTGCATGTGTATGTCTCCTTGACTCCTTGTTGGTAGGGGGGAGGTGAGCTACGGCTTTAAAGCTGCTGTTCCAGTTGGCAACCATCTCGTCTGGATCGAGGGTTGTTTCGGAGAGGAGGGGGAGTACCATCTCCAGGATTTCCTCTTTGACGAATGGGCGAAAGCGTGTTGTTGGAGCTCTAGTGGAAGGGGCGTAGCAATTGCTGCTGTTAGAGCGGCTGCGGGTGGCAGGTATGAGAAATCTGAGCAGGTTGTGGTCTGACCAGGGTACTGGAGTTATAGATATTGGTAGATGTTGGATGGTGTTAGCCTCGGACTGAGGGGCAAAGATCAAGTCTAGTATACTCCCCTTTGAGTGTGTGGGAGAGTCAATGAGCTGTTTATAGCCCAGCTCATCAAGCGCTTCAAGGAAGGTTTTTGCTTGTGTGTTTTGTAAGGACGGGAGGTTGAAGTCACCCAACATCCAATTTGCAGCAGGTGGGTTGTTTGAATTGCAAGCAAGATTAATGATTGTTGGGAGGTCTTCAAGAGAAGATGTAGGGGCTCGGTAGAGTAGATTAATGGTACAGTGACCGTTTGATATGGTGATCGTATCGAGGTGGGTAGATGTGCTGGAATCATTTAGTTTGAACTGTAGATTTGCCTTGGCAAGGATGAGTATTCCTCCTCCCTTCTGGTTGGCTCTGTGGCAGGTAAAAAGTGAGAAGCCATCTGGCAACATCTGGTTGATAATTACATTATCACAGTCGGACAGCCATGTCTCAGTGATCATTAAGATGTCAAGATCATAGAGTGTTATCAGGTCGGTGATTGCTGGCCAATTTGAGCGTGTCGATCTGGTGTTTGAGTGCACATCTCATGAACTGTTGGGGTTGGTGCTTCTCAGACTGATTCTTTATGTTCTGTAAGGGGATGTGGAGTAAGTGTGGATGCAGTGTAGTGGAAGTTTTTGCTGAGGTGTGGTAAATGTTTTCTGACCATCTCCTACCATTGCTGTGGAGTATCGGGATATGGTTAATGCAGGGGTTAAGAGCATGAGATATGTTGGGGAGCATTGAGGTAAGGAAGACAGCAATCAGTGATAGGAAAAGATCCATCTTAGAGGAATAATGAGTTATTTAGCAGAGATGCGTGAGGCTCAGAACACATGTGAATGTGTGGAAAATGGGACTGGTGCGGTGGGGAGGGTAGGTGGGTAGTTAGGTATTTGACAAAAGGTAGGGTAATAAGTAGAAGGCAAACTGGCATATATGTTCAAATCAAGAATAATCATTAAGTAGAGCGTGGGAGTTCTTAAAAAGGTTATTGAGAAGTAAAATAGTCAAAGTACTGATTAATGCTCGCCGAGATTCTGTACTTTAGGGTTAGCTTAAGTTACTTTATTGCATTGGAACAGTCCTCTTTAAGTATATGGTTACCTTGTGCTCGGTAGCTGATTCTCACTTCTTTAGAATGTCAGCGGATCATCGTAGCACATCTGTGGAGGTTGAGGGTCAGTCGAGGACAGTGGGGCTACCTAAGGGCCATGCCAAAGGGCCCTCTAGCGAGGCCCTCAGGCGCGGGCCCGCCTGACTTGCGCTGGAATTTAAAGTTGCCCGGGCAGCCCCGATTGGGCTGATCACGCTTCCGGGGGTGTTGAGTTGCTCCGGCTGCTCTATCCCCCCTCAGGAGAGCCGATGAAGAGCCGGAGGGCAGCAGGCAACAAAGAGAACGTGCGCCTGGTTTCCTGGACCATGGGATGATGTTCCAAGGGCTTGCAGAGCAGTGATGGTGTCCATCTGTCCAAGAAGGATTGAAGTGTTTTCAGAAGCAGACTGTCTAACCTACTGAAGAGGGCTTTAAACTAGATTCACTTGGGATGGGTGAAGAAAGCCCCCAAGTAAGTGTGTATAAATGCCCATAACATGGGAAATAAGGGCCCAGATGCTGAGGCTTTAATGGAAGAAGCAGACTTGAATTTAATGGTGGTTACAGAGAACATGGTTCATGGACAACCATGACTGGAATGTAATTCCACTGGGCTATACTTTATTCAGGAAGGACAGGGTAGGAAGAAGGGGAGGTGGAGTGGCACTATATGTAAAAAATAATATTAAACCTATAGAATTACAGGACTTAAAAGGAAGAGAGGAGGCATTGTGGGTTAAACTAGAAAGAGAGAAAGGGAAATCCATTTGCATTGGCGTTATATACAGATCCCCCCTCACAGGGAGTAGAAGTGGACAAAGATTTAATAGAAGACATACATGGTATTGCCATGAAAAGAGAAGTGCTACTGATTGTGATTTCAATATGTTAGATGTTGATTGGCACATCCCTGCTATGGTGTCATCTAGAAGAAAGGAGATCCTAGATTCTCTACAGGGAGAACTATTCAGGCAACTGGTAACAGAACGTACGCATGATGGGGCCATACTGGACGTAATGCATACCAATGGGGAAAGTGTTTCTGATGTTCCAGTGAGAGATCATCTCACATCCAGAGATCACCAGATGGTATGGTTCAGTATTAGGACTAAGGCTGATAAAATCCATTCAAAAACAAGGGTCTTAGACTTTAGAAAAACTAACTTTGCCAAGATGGGACCAACACCACAAAGAATCGTTAGTGGGATGGGAACAGCTGGGGGATGTAGAAAAACAGTGGGTGAAACTCAAATGGGATATTTTAAGGGCATCAAACCTTTTTGTTAGAAAGGTAAATAAATGTAAAAAGAAAAGGAGGCTGTTATGATTCTCAAAAGTAGCTGAAAAGGTGAAGAAAAAGAGGGAGGCCCTCATGAAACTCAAAAGATCACAGAGAGAGGAAGACAGGCATCTATATTTGGAAAAACTTGGAGAAGCTAGCAAAGTAGTCAAGAAAGCAAAGGTACAAAAAGAAGAAGAAATAGCCAATGCAATAAAATGCAGGGGTAAGACATGTTTCAGATATGTTAGTGAGAGGAGGAAGGGCAAAGTGGTATTGTCAGACTCAAGGGTGCAGGGGAGGAATATGCAGAAACTGATCCGGATAAAACAAAATTGCTTGACAAATATTTCTGTTCTGTGTTCATAGATGAAGATCCAGGAGCAGGATCTCAGAAAACACCCACAAATAGGAACAGAAGCAACTGGGATCTCGAACGATTTTCAGAAGACTGTTCATGAGGAACTAGCTAAACTAAAATGGTTTGGATATTTCCTGGAGGAAAGGTCCATAAACCATTATTAAGAAGGGACCCAGGATATCAATGCTTGACCCAGTACAAGCATTGTGGAACCTGTGTCTTTTGGGGAAACTGCTAGGTATGTATGACCTAGATTGGCCACTGTTGGAAACAGGATACTGGGCTTGATGGACCTTGGTCTGACCCAGTATGGCACTTCTTATATTTTTATGTAATGCACTAGTACCAGGTGTTTATCTTGTGGCCAAAAGTTTGATCTGTGCCCAGAATAATTGATATGAATGAGATTCAATTCAGATTCCAATTCAGGAAGGCTGTGAAACACTACCTCTTCCTCCTACATTACCCGGAAACCAATGAAAGCTCAGCACCAATTACCGAAACCTCACAAAGCTCCTCTGTCTGAAACCATACGAACACATGACCAGCCTGTAAATTGTATATATTGTTATTGTATATAGTTACCCTGTTAGCCAAGTTGATTCTCCTGTTCATATGTAAACACAAAGTACTATTGGAAATGTGTATGTTCGTTGTTTATTGTAAACCGCACTGATGCTGAATAGCGCGGTATAGAAGAGACTTTAAATAAATAAATAAATAGGTTGAAGTTCTCGAAGTTAATGAGAAAATCTAGGCTTTGAAGGACATATACTGCTTTGTCTTTGAGGGAACAGTTAAGGACTCTCAAGGAGTCTGCCAGCAGCAGTCACTGACATATAGAAAAACTAGCTGTCTCTTCTTGTGTGGGTGAGCTGTTGTGAAGCATGTGGTGAAAGCCTAGGGGCTAAGGAGATGCTAAAGTGGAGGCGTTTGTATTGGTACAGTGAAAGTACAAAAGAAATCAGATATTTACTGTAGCTGGGATAAACTGGGATCTCAGTACTGAAATCCTTGATATTCAGCAAAGCACAATCAATCTCCCTTCATCAATAGAAATTTAACTTTTCTTTGCGAAGGAACAAATTGAAGCCACTGAAATCTCAAATGAGGTATAATCCTCCTGAAGTCTTGAGAATGAGGGACTGTTTGAAATAGAAGCACCAATTCCTTTCCTGAAAGGGAACAGTCTCTATCGCATTTTCTTGAAGGAGGTGTCCCACTTCCTGAAGCAAATGAGCATGATAGTCTTTTCTGACAATGCTGAGAACCCAGGAATTTTTTTGTGATTTTCTTTCACTCCTGAAGAAAAGTCTGTAACCAGTTGCCTTACACATAGTAATATAGTAAATGACGGCAGATAAAGACCAGTATGGTCCATCTAGTCTGCCCAGTAAGATGGCAAGAGTAGGTGCACCTGCCACTCCGTGCAGGCCACCCCTCCCCATATCTTTGTTTTAGGGGTGAACCCTCCCCATGTCTTTGTTTTAGGGGTGAACCCACCGCTCCGTGTAGGACACCCCTGTATGTTGAGAAATTAGTTAAATTTATTTTGATTTTATCGTGTTGCTGTAAAGGGATCCACTGTGTCTGTCCCATGCCATTTTGAATTCTGTCACTGTGTTTGCCCCTACCACTTCCATTGGGAGGGTATTCCAAGCATCCACCACCCTTTCAGTGAAAAAGTATTTCCTGACATTGCCTTTCAATTTACCCCCTTGCAGCTTCATGTTATGCTCTCTAGTTTTACAGCTTCCCCATCTTTGGAAGAGGTTTGTTTGTTTATTATTTCTCTCTAAGTATTTAAAGGTCTGAATCATATCTCTCCTGTCCCTCCTCTCCTCCAGAGTGTACATATTTAGGTCTTCAAGTTTCTTCTCATAAGGCTTCTGACGCAGGCTCCCAAATCATTTTGGTCACCTTCCTCTGAACAGTTTCCAGTCTTTTTATATCCTTTGCAAGTTATGGTCTCCAAATTGAACGCAGTATTCCAAGTGAGGCCTCACCAGTGACTTATACAGTGGCATTAGTGCCTCTTCCTTTCTGCTGGTAATTCCTCTTTGTATGCAACCCAACATCCTCCTGGTCTTTGCCACCGCCTTGTCGCACTGTTTTGCCACCTTGAGATCCGCAGAAATGATCACACCAAGGTCCTTCTCCTGGTCTGTGCACACCAATCTCTCTCCCCCTATCGCGTACATTTCACCTGGATTTTTGCTTCCCAAGTGCATGACACTGCACTTCTTCGCATTAAATCTTAACTGCCAAGCATTAGACCATTCTTCCAGCTTTTGTAGATCTTTCCTCATGTTATCCACTCCCTCAGGGGAGTCCACTCTGTTGCAAATTTTCATGTCATCTGCAAAAAGACAGACTTTTCCATGCAGTCCTTCAGCAATATCACTCACAAATACATTGAACAGTGCCGGGCCCAGGACCGAACCCTGGAGCAACCCGCTAATCACCCTCCTTTCATCTGAGTGAGCTTCATTTACCATCACCTTCTGTCATCTGTCAGTCAACCAATTTCTGATCCAGTTCACCAGTTGCTATGTTTCTTGGAGACCAGAAGAAGCAGGAGTAGAATCCTCAGACCTGAAGGTGGTGGGGGATGGGTTCTGCTGCTTGATCATCAAATAAAGACCCGAGCTCCTTCTACAAAATCTCCCTGTACAAGGGGACTCCTGGGAAAAAGGAAGGAGGCTGCTGAGTAAAATGGACGAGATATCCCACCTTGACCACCTGCAACATCCAAGTATCCATGGTGATACATGGCCACCGGTGTGCAAAGTGTACTAGCCGCCATCCCATGAACTTTGGGCCTGTTACCTCCCCCCAGGCTGCAGCTGAGGTGCTGTTTGGGGTTTGGGTGCCTTTGGCTTACGAAGGCTGTGCCCCTGACCCTTGACCTTCTGCCCCTGAAAGAGAGCGGGATAGGCCTGAAAACTGGGGTAGTGTCTGTAAGCCTTTTTTGTCTGCTGGTGGAAAGGCTTTTTCTCCAACGTCTTCGTACAGGAAGGGTCAAACACTTTCTTGGACAGCCTGATTCTGGTCATGAATTCCTTCTCCAACTCGTCGTCCTTCTCCATCATGGGTTTGCCAAAGAGGTTATCTCCCTGTCATGTGATGTCAGTCAATTTGTCCTGAACCCACTGCTCCAAGTCGGAGGACTGTAGCCAGGCAAAGTGTCAGGAACTAATGCCCATTGCAGCTACATGAGCCAACGACTCAAAACCGTCAAAGGCAGCCCGAGTCTGAAACTTGGAGCAATCCTTGGCCAATGATATCAGGGTCCTGAAATGCTCAAGGGGTTCACCTGATCACCCAGTGGAGAACTCGACGAGCTCCTTCGCCAGGTCCCTCAGGTTCATTCTCATGTACAGCTGGTAAGTCTGGATCTTGGCTGTGAGCATAGTGTACTGGAAACACTTCCGCCAAAGGCCTCCCTGGTATGGGCCTCCCTCCAGGGGGTGCCGATGAGTGCGTCTTCTGGCTCTTAATACGACACATAGCAGACTCCACCACCATGGAATTATGTGGCAGTTGTGTCTTCTGGAACTTGGGGCTCCTGCCGACTCGATACCGTGAATTGAGTTGACGATTCACTATCAGCACTGTCACTGGAGTTTTCCAGATCCTGAATAGCAATTACTCCAGACTGGGGGGCACAAGCACCGTCAGCGCAACCTGAGGAGGGAACTTGTACTGGAGGATCTCAAAATCCTAGGCACATGGCTAATCTTCGGGCACCGCCACAAACATGAATGCCTGGAACATCTCCCTCACAAACTCCAAGGTGGCGAGATCCTCTGGAGGGGATCTCGCCAATGATGTAGTGGAGAGAGGTCGGAGGGGATGTCCCGGTGGAATACAGTGTTGGGGGACTCTTCATCCATCTCCCACGCTGACTTGGAGCCAGAGGAATCAGTGAGCACCCGGCAGTTGTCGGATCAACCCGGTGTTGATGACTCGCGATGTCGTAGGTCCTGTGGCGTCATGTCAGTCGCCGACTGCTTCAACATGACGTAAGCAGTAGGTGACCGACACGTAAGCCATGTTGGTCACCAACTGCTTTGACAAGATGTAAGCCAACCTCTCGAGGATGGGAGGAGCATCCTCAGGGGAAGTCCTCGTTGAGGAAGTCCCTGTGAGGGGTGCCAACTACCCTGAGAGATTAGGAGTCGGCCATGCTGTGCCTCTAGGAACTCAGAGAAAATGTGCTCCAGGACCACCATCCTGGCATCAATGCCAGTCAACTCTGCAGCATCCACAAGCCCTGAGGACCTTGAAGCCAGTGTCATGTCCCTGACAGGGGAATCCCAAATGGTGATGGAGTCGGTGGGAAACATGTCAATCCCTCAACACCACAGGAGACTCCTCTCTCCGGGGGTGTTTCAACTGGCGCACCCATCTGTTGTCCCCTGCAATGAATCGAGGGTTCCGCAGCCGGGTCACAGCAGACTTACTCCCCGGGCCCAGGTCGACCCTCGACATCGGCTTTGATGAAGCTTTCGATGCACGGGGGAGATCCTCTGAGAAATACTCCAATGCCCAATGACGTCTGGGCTCTGACCAAGTCCAGGCACGCGATGCTGAGTCACCCAATGCTGTCGTCGAAGGCAGGGGAACTCAAGTCAGATCTATCAATCAGCTCCCCCATGCTGTCCTTTTCATTCCTATTGGGTCTTAGCTGACATCAGGAGGCAAAGCATACAGGAAGATAAGTCATGGTCTGCCCCGAGGCATTTGATGCAGGTACTGTGGCAGTCCTTATGGGACATAGTGCGGTTGCACTTGCCACGCTGCTTGAAATCGCTGGTCGAAGACACAGCAGAAAAAAACGAAACCCACGAGATCAAATTCTGTCTCAACCAGCGAGGCCATGAATAGAAAAACCCGCAGGCCAAAACAAGAAATTTTCACCGTAATTTCTTACAGCTACATAACACTTTATCTTCTTTTTTCTGATACTCTCTAACCTTCTCACCTTCAACTCAAATCCCCCCCTCCTTATCACCCTCTCTCTACCTTTCCCATTTCTCCTCCTATCTAGTCTTCCTCCCTTTCGTCAGCTCTTGAACTTCATCTTTTCTCCTGCTTCTCTCTCAACCTCTAACCTCATCCATATTCCTCTCCTTTCTCCCTCCTCTCTCTCCTCTTTTCTTCCATAGCTAATAAACTCTCCTTTACACATGATCTCTTCATTTCTAACTCTCCAACTTCTAGCTCTTACTGAAATCAGGCTCCTCCCTGATGACACTGCTTCGGTCACTGCCCTCTCTCACAGAAGCTACCAAATTTTGCACTCTCCTTGTGCCACTGGCCATGGTGGTGGTGTGTGGTTTCTGCTTTCTCCTGCCAGCCAATTGCAACCCCTCCATCTACCTCAGTCTCTAACATTCATATTCATAACCCTTCTGATCCCTATGCTTCCAAACTTCTTTCACTTACCTCCTCATTTAACCTTCAACTTTGTTGTTCTGGCCCCACATCAGTACAGCCAATGTTTTGACCTTGTTTTCTTCTCTAATTGTTTACCCTTTAATTTCCGTATCTCAGCTCTTCCCTTATCTGACCATCAACTGGTAAGCTTCAATCCCCATCACTCCCTACCCCAATATCACCCAGTCTCCTCCGAACTTTTAGGAATCTTCATGCTATTGATCCATTAACTCTCTCCACTATTGTCTCATCACCTCTCACCTCCACTTTGTCTTCTAACTCGGTTGATGAAGCTATAGTTTCCTATAATACTGCTCTCTCCTCTGCTCTGGATTCTCTTGCTCCCCCTATTCTCCGTCCTGTGAGGTGCACTATACCTCAGCCCTGGCTGTCTTCAACTTCCCACTACTTTTGCTCCTGTGAACGGTTAACTGAGCGGATTTGGCTCAAATCCTGGTCCCTTTCTAATTTTCTTCACTTCAAATTCATGCTTTCTTCCTTCCAATCTGACATAGCACTCTCCGAGCAAAACTACTATGCCCATCTAACTAACTCTATTGTTTCTGACCCCCATCGTCTCTTCTCTACTCTCAACTCTCTCCTCAAGGCATCTCAGACTCTGATCCCACCCCTCTCTTTCTGCCCAAACCCTAACTATTTCCACGACAAAGTCCACAAGATTATACTTCAGTTCCCCAAGGACTACAAAAGGGGGCTGCTGCTTCTGGAGAGAGATCTGCAATAGTGAGTATATTGGGAATTTATCTGAAGGGAATTCTTTGGCTTAAAGCTGATTAATCTGTGAACCCAATGATCTGTATGTAAGCTGCTGCATCCCCTCCCCTCCCTGTCCCAATCTCCCTCCTGCTTTTCATCAGGTTCACACCTTCCCTCCCCTAATCTTCCCCTTATGTACCGTTCTCCTTCCCTCTTCTCACGAGATCACCTTTTGATGTGTGAGGTCCCTCCCTCCCCCCCTTCTCTTTGCATTCATTTATCTACCCACTCTTCTTTCCCCACCCATATCTGCCTCCCCACAGTCATTCTATGATTATCCCTCCCTCTTTTACCTCTCTGTCCGCCCATGGCCAACTTGCAGGCATCTCCTTAACAGTCTTTCCTTGTGGAGAGTGGCAAGTTCTGGTGAGGTTCCCGTGGGGCTCCCGGGGCTGCCTCCCATAGAGATCCCCGCCGCACCCATTCCCACCAATTCCAGGATAGCTTTTTTTTATGGCCCCTCCCATGTATGGGTGAGTCCTCCCTCTCCCTACATTAATTCAACTTTACAGTCAAGTATTTGCTCATTGCCATAGTCCTAACCTTCCCCTTCCATCGCTCAACACACTCATTCCTGCTCTTAACTCCTCCCATGTTCCTTCCGTCCTACTCCCCCCCATTCGTTCTCTCCGTTACACACTCTCTTCTAACTAACAGACACCTTACTTAACAATCCACAATCAACAACAAATGTCCTCTGCTGTGGTCCATGGTTACGTTGTCGTCATCGGGTCAAGTTGTATCAAGCCGATTGACGATTGGCGTCTGTTCCCAGTGGCCATCTTGTCCACCTCTGCAGGATCGTGTCCTGGCTGCCCCTCATAAACAAATATTTGGCTGACATCCTTGGGGCCACTAACAGTCTCTAGACCGCATATGTAGCCCAGGCCAGAGTAACCTTACCAGTCACTGTCCTCTATTTTAAATGTCTTTCCAGTCAACCTGGATAGACTTCTCCATCGGCTTCACACTCGGAAGCTCTGTATCCCTCCTGTCGTGACATTAACACCCCACCAGAGAGCGGCCCATAACCACCAGGGCCTCTTGATTTTGTCAATCCGGTGGGGAAGGGGTTGCCATCTTCTGTTACGTCCATGAACGGCCCTGCTACTCGGAGGTTGTTTTAACTCCTTTGATTGTGTAGGGGCTGGGACAGCGGCCTGTTGCTTTTGTAGTCCCTGAACATATGTTGCTGCCAGTTCTGCATTTGCAAAGATCCGGGGGACGATGTTGTGGACTGGCCATAGCTGTGCCAGGTATCGAACAGAGAATTTAATGCCCATGTCCACTAGGTTTGGCAAACTCCTGCATATGCCCGGCATTTTTGGCTTAAAGCCGCCCAGTAGTATTGAAATGCCTTAATCTTCTGCCCTTCATTTTGAAATGGGCCGTTGACACGGGCTGCATGGAGGAACCTGTCTTTTTGGGCATAGTTGAGGAATCGGGCCAGGACATGAGTGGTCGTTGATCTGCAGTCCATGTTGACCCAACCCGATCCGATGTGCCCTCTCTATTTGCAGAGGTCTGCAGTCCTCCTCCAGTGTCAGAGATAATGGCAGGAGGGTCTCGAGGTATCCCCTTAGCTGTTGATCTTTACTAGACTCTGGGATGCCAAGAAAACATAAATTGTTGCTGCAATTTTCAGTGTCATCCAGTTTGTCAATGTGCTTGGCAATCAGGCTTTGTAGCATCTGCAGATCCCTCTCAGTGGCACTGATGGGGTCTTCCGTGCAGGATACACATTGCTCTGCCTCGGTCAGCCTATTCCTGAAGGATGCGAATGTCTGCTGCATGACGTCTAATTTGCCCATGACCTGGTTAAATTTAGCTGCAAACAACCCCACCACCGCAGCCATTACCTCCTCCACCAAGGCCGCTTGTTCTGTAGCACTGGGAGAGGCAGGAGACTACGCCATTTTAACAGATGCAAGGTGTGCTTTCTTTTTCTTTTCTCGTGGATTTCATCCTTGGGGTACACTTCCCTTCACTCGACAACTGTTTGGGGCTTTCAACTGCTGTTTTCCCCCTTCTGCTGCTAACTTTATTGCGTTTTCAGCTCCTTTTGTTGGTTCAAGAGAGAGGGAGGTCCCAGAGCAAGAGCAAAGTCTTCTGCTCTCCTCAACACATCATGTGGTCTCCTTTGACTTACTTTTATGTTTGGACTTTGAAGAAACCTGAGACCCTTGAAAGGAAGTCGATGTCCTCGAAGAAGTGGAAGCCACTGACAGAGTCCGAGGCAAACAACAATCCGTACTGTCTGGATCAGTTCCTTAGCCCTCTCTTTGTCATTTCCTAGCACAAAAGACAAGAATTGGGTTGATCATCAGGCCCCAAACATTTTAGACACCAGTCATGTTTATCAGTGACACATGGTACCAGCACATTTGGAACATTTTTTAAAACCACTAGTTGGCTTTCCCATGTCTCGAAAAGGTTGTCTTAAGATTGAAAATAAGGCTATAAAGAATAAAGGTCTAGCTTAGCAGTGAAAACCGCATTAAAGAAAAAAAGAAATAGAAAAATGTAAAATAAAAAAGAATTATCAGGACCAGTGTCTGATTCGATGGACTGATGTTCGATGGAAAGGCCGAAACACGATGTTCCACACAAAAAAATAAAGTTCTTTGGTGGTGACAGGACAGAACAACCTGCTGGCTCCGTGAAAAATGAAGAACTGAGAAGAGGAGTTGGGAAGGCAGGAAGGCAGGCACAGTGGCGTGCTCCCAAAGGCTTTCCTATTGGACGCTGGGAAGCGTTCCCATGCAGGCTCCATTGATGTCCGTGTTACCCATATGGGAAGACTGCATTCCTGCTTGTTGCTGGAGATATGATTATCCTCCACTCATAGCTCAGACCTGTGGTGAATAGTGATACCATCAAAAATAATATTCCTTAGCCAGGATGTAGAGACCTCCAACCCCAGAAGCATGGCCATGAATCTGAGCAGCACAGAAAAATTCAGAACAAAACTGAAAGAGAGCAAACTTTCAACTTTTGCTAAAAGAAACTAACTGAATAATGCGCAGAAGGAACTCCACATATAGTCATGAGCTAATTAAACTCAGAGCTGCCCTCTAAAGGGAAGGGGTAACTCATGTTACAACACTGCAAACTGAACAGAAGGCATCAGTCCTGGAGCCTTGGTGAACCTCTGTTAGACTGAAAATCAGGAGCTTCTGAAGTGGAAGCTTTATTTAAATACAATAGAAATATGCAACAAATTAGGCTCTCTCTGCTATCAATTAAAATCTATAGCTGAGATGTTTCAAGTGGTACAAGAAAATACATAGAAATATGAAGACAGAAAAAGACCACATGGCCTATCTAGTCTGTCCTTCCATATCAACAACTATAACAATCTCCTTTTTACCTTTAGAGATCCTCTGTGTTTGTCCCATGCTTTTTTGAATTCAGTTACTGTCCTCATCTCTACCACCTCCACTGGAAGACTATTCCACAAATCCACTACTCTTTCCGTAAAGAAATATTTCCGCATATCACTCCTGAATCTATCTCCCTTCACCCTCATCCCATGTCCCCTCGTAGCAGAACTTGCTTTCAATTGAAAGAGGCTCTCTCCCTGAACATTTATGCCACAGAGGTATTTGAACATCTCAATTATATCACCTCTATCCTGCCTTTCCTCTAAGGTGTACATATTAAGATCCTTAAGTCTGTCCTCATATGCTTTATAATGAAAACCACTAATCATTTTAGTAGCCACCCTCTGCACCGACTCCATCCTGTTCACACCCTTTTGAAGGTGTGGTCTCCAGAATTGCACACTATACTCCAAATGAGGTCGCACCAAAGACTTATACAGAGGCATTATCACCTCCTTTTTTCTGCTAGCCATTCCTCTCTATATGCACCCAAGCATACTTCTAGCTTTTGCCGTCGCCTTTTCTACCTGTTTAGCTACTTTAAGATCATCAGACACGACGACGCCTAGGTCCCACTCTTCTTTAGTAGACAAAAGCACTTCACCCCCTATACTATATTGCTCCCTTGGATTGCTGCAGCCCAAATGCATGACCTTACATTTCTTAACATTAAATCCCAGCTGCCAAATTCTAGACCATTCTTCAAGCTTAGCTAGATCCCTCCTCATGTTATCTACACCTTCCTGGGTGTCTACTTTATTGCAGATTTTGGTATCATCCGCAAAGAGGCAAACCTTACCCGACAGCCCTTCCACTATATTACTAACAAAGATGTTAAAAAGAATCAGACCAAGGACAGATCCCTGGGGCACACCACTAGTAACATCTTTCTCCTCAGAATGAGCTCCATTTACCTATACTTTTTGTCGCCTCCCACCCAACCAATTTCTAACCCAAGCAGTAACTTTAGGGTCCATCCCTAGGGTGATCAGTTTGTTTATAAGTTGCCTCTGAGGAACAGTGTCAAAGGCTATCTCCAGGAACAAGCAGGAATGTAGTCTTCACATATGGGTATCGTCGGTACCGACGGAGCCTGCGCGGGATCGCTCCCCAGCGTCCAATTAGAAAGCTTTTGGGAGCATCCCACAGTGCCTGCATGCTGCCTTCCCGCCTTTCCCAACTGCTCTCTCCAGTTCTTCATTTTCCGCGGAGCCAGCAGGTTATCGTTCTTGTAACCGCAGAAACGTTTTCCTCTTCTCCTTCTTTATTGTGGTCGCGTCTGCCTTCCCTCGACGCTATACCGGTACCGCCGGTTCTTTCTTTCTTTCTTTAAAAAAAAAAAAAAAATTCTTTTTCCAAATCTTTCTTCTTCAGGTGTATGCGCCATTTTGGGCCTTAGGCCCAAAATTTCCTTTACTATGGAAAAACCTGCTTCGGGTTTTAAGAAGTGCACTAAGTGTGGCAGTACCATCTCCGTCACCGACAGCCACGAGTGGTGTCTTAAATGTTTAGGTCCTGACCACTCCATGTCAGAGTGTATGGCCTGTGGAATGATGTCTAAGAAGGGTCAGCAAAACCGAGCTGCTAAGCTCAGTACCCTTTTTCCCTCTGATGCAGCCTCCATGGCATCGACGTCTTCCAGGGCTTCGTCTTCCTCCCATGGATCTCAGGTAACTAAACATAAGTCTAGCCGGTCCTCAAAGGGTAGAACTCCTTCCAAGCATCGAGATGCCTCTGGCATTGCCCTTGAGTTTTCTGCACCGGCAAAATTGCCCCGGCGGGAGGCTTCGGCTTCCAAAGCATTATCGGGGCTCCAGGATGTTCTCGAGGCCTCAAATTCGGCAGAACTACTGGTGCCATGCTCTGGGGTACCGGCTGCTTTCTCCGGTACCCAATACCCAGGCATCGGCGGCATCGATAGACCAGAGATTCCTGGCTATTGAACGCAGTCTGGCGGCTCTCCTTGTGGCATCGGTACCCTCAGAACCACTTCAGACAGTTCAGCCGGTACTGGCACCAGTCTCAGCACCGGTATTGGTGCCGGTACCGACAGCATCGACATCAACATCGGTGTCTGCATTGCCGGCACCGGGTCATGCTATGCCTTCCGATACCGATAGATCGGTACCAATTCCCCCCGACACCGACTTCGGTCGGTACGGGTACCGTGCTGTACAAGAGCATCCGGATAGAAGGTACTTTGAATCCTCGGAGGAATCTGAGGATTCTGACAGCTCGGTCGGTACCAGAGTACTTCTCCTGGAGGAGCCTTCCTCTCCAAAATGTAGGATGTCTCCTCCAGAAGATATATCCTTTCAGGATTTCATCAGAGAGGTGGCTCGAGGTCTTTCCATTACAGTGGCTCCTGAAACAGAGCCCAGAGCAAAGGAGTTGGAGATTCTACAATATCCCAAAGCTCCTAAAGAGGCAGCTACTTTGTCTATTCATGAGATCTTACATGATCTCATGTTAAGAAAGTGGGAAACACCTCTTACCACCTCTCCTCACTCTCGTAGACTGGATACCATGTATCGAGTCCCTCCTTGTCCTGGCTTCCAGAAGACTCAGCTTCCTCACCACTCCATTGTAGTGGAATCAGCTATGAGAAGGATCAGGAGTGCAAAGAGGCATGCCTCTAATTCTCCGGGATGTGAGTGTAGGACTTTGGATGCCTTTGGACGTCGTACCTTCCAGGCTTCCATGCTTTCTGCCAGGATCAGTTCCTATATTTATATATGGGAATGTTCCTTAAAGAAGTCGCTGGAGATTTGGAGATTTTAAGCCCTCTCCTTCCTGATGATAAGAGGCAGGATTTTCTCACACTGGTTAAACATGCCCAGGATTTTTCTAAGTTTGTCAATCTTGCAGTTTTTGACTGTTTTGAGTGCATAAGCAGAACCTCTGCCATGGCCATAGGTGCACATAGAATTGCCTGGCTCCAGGCATCTGATTTGGAGCTCTGGGTGCAGGACAAACTGGGCAATATCCCTTGTACAGGTGAGAATCTATTCGGCAAGAGAAGGCCAATGAATTGGATGCTGACAACTCCACTTTGGATAGATTATCCAAAGCTACAGCTGATCCTGCAAGGAAGAAATCTTTCAAAAAACCATTCTTCACCAAAAAGAAGAGGTTTTACCCCTCTTATACCCACCAGGGACGTTCTGCAGGTCAGTCTGCCCGAAAAGGTCAGCAACCACCTAAACAAAGGAAAGCAAAGACTGCTAAGCCTCAACCGTCTCAGCAGTCTCAGCCTCCACAAGGCCTTTGACTTCCATCTAGAGAACTTAGCCTTCCTGGCCCTCAGCGGACCAGAGCCTTTCACCATCCCAGGAAGGTTGTGTCATTTTGCCCCCAGATGGGGGCAGATAAAAGCAGAAGATTGGACTCTTTCCATTGTAAAAGAGGGGTACAAGCTTCACTTCCTTCGCATGCCCCCTCCTACAATGGTAAGAAAGTTAGTTCTCAGACCTTTCTCAACAACCAGTTGAGTCAAGAGGTCACTATACTTCTTGCCCAAGGGGCAATAGAAGAGGTACCCATTCCCCAACAGGGTACAGGGTTTTACTCCCCCTATTTCCTTATCACAAAGAAAACAGGAGGACACAGACCTAGTTTAGACCTCAGAGAGTTGAACAAATTCCTGTTCAAAGAGAAATTCAAGATGGTTTCTCCAGGAACTCTTCTGCCATACCTTCAGAGTCAGGATTGGCTTTGTTCTCTAGATCTCAAGGATGCGTACACCCATTTTCTTATCCATCCAACCCACCGAAGATTCCTTGGGTTTCTATTTCAAGGGAAGCACTACCAGTACAGAGTTTTTCCTTTCGGCCTGGCCTCAGCACCAAGGGTGTTTACGAAATGCATGGCTGTGGTGGCAGCCTTTCTTCGCACTCTAGGGATATTCGTCTTCCCTTACTTAGATGACTGGCTCATTCGAGCCCCATCAGAGCCAGAGGCCAGGATTTCTCTGTCTTGCACAATGCGTATCCTTCAGTATTTGGGCCTTATCATAAACATCCCAAAATCCAACCTAACTCCTACTCAGTCCCTGGAGTTTATAGGAGCTATGCTGCATACTACAAGGGCAAGGGCCTATCTTCCTCAGACCCGTTGCCTTCTCATTGTGCAGTTAGTTCTCAAGCAGTGCTAAAGCCTCATCTCACTGCTCGAGAAATGTTACAACTACTAGGCCACATGGCATCTACCGTGCATGTGGTTCCTTATGCTCGCCTCCATATAAGAGCAGCCTAGTGGACTTTATCCACTCAATGGACCCAGGCATCAGGGTGCCTGTCAGACAAAATATCAAACACAAATTGGTTTATTTTGTCCCTCCAATGGTGGCAGTCCACTCAAAACCTGTTGGTGGGGTCCCCATTTCAACAACCTTTACCCCAGGCAACTCTTACAACAGATGCTTCACCTATAGATTGGGGAGCTCATCTGCAAGACCTCTCCACCCAAGGCACTTGGACTCCACAGGAGACTCATCTACACATCAATCTCTTAAAGCTCAGAGCAATCTTCCTTTCTCTTTGAGTGTTCCACACCCTGCTAAGCTACAAGACAGTCCTCATTTATACGGACATTCAGGTAGCCATGTTCTACGTGAACAAGCAGGGAGGAACAGGCTCTCTGTCGCTTTGCAACGAAGCTTTGCGACTATGGGCCCTCGCCAGAGAGCATCAGATCATCTCCTGGCAGCGTATCTTCCAAGCATCCAAAACTCTTGGGCAGACAGACTCAGTCGAGTTCTGCTTCCACACGAATGGTCTCTACATGCAGACCAGGTGGCCAAGATTTTTTAAATTTGGGGAACCCCGGACATAGACCTCTTTGCAAGTCCGTTGAATGCCAAACTTCCCCGGTTCTGTTCCAGAATTCCGGCTCAGGGCTCTCAGGCCAGGGATGCTTTCCTCCTTCATTGGGGTCAAGACTAGAGGACAGCAACCTTGGGCCGGAAGGACTGGGGTTTCTAGTCCCACAGGTGCTCCTTGTGGTCTTGGGCAAGCCACTTAACCCTCCATAGCCCATGTTCCCTGTAAAATAGTTATCTGCAAGTTATAATGCCCTGTTCAATGTAATTTCGGTTTCTTCAATGTAAACCGCACTGATGCATAATAGCGCGGTATATAAGAGAATATAAATAAATAAATAAATAATAATAAATAAGACTTCCTTTTTGCCTTTCCACCCATTCCCCTAATTCCCAAAACCCTGTTCAAGCTTCAGAGAGACAGAGGCCGTATGATTCTCATAGCTCCACATTGGCCACAGCAAGTGTGGTACCCTCTGCTTCTACATCTCTCTCAAGCTCCCTTTCTGGAGTTAGAGTCTGCTCCAGATCTCCTGTCTCAGGAGGATGGAATGTTATGGCATCCCAATCCCCAGTCTCTGCATCTCAGGGCTTGGTTGCTGAAGGCCTAAATCTTCATGATCTTAACCTGAGAGAGGCTGTTGCCAAAAAAGCATCTTTCAGGAAATGGAAAAAAGTGCCAAACGATGAAACCTGGAAACAGCATAAGCTCTGGCAAGTCAAATGCAAGGCATTGATAAAGCAGGCAAAGGGAGAATTTGAGAAGAAGCTTGCTGTGGCAGCAAAAATGTGAAATAAAGATTTTTTTCAAGTACATTCGTAGCAGAAAACCTGTGAGAGAGTCAGTTGGTCCATTAGATGACAGAGGAGTTAAAGGGGCACTAAGAGGCGACAAGGCGATAGCGGAGAGACTGAATGAATTCTTTGCTTCGGTCTTTACTGAGGAAGATGTAGGGATGTTACCCATGACTGAAGTGGTATTTAAAGGTGCGGAAGAATTGAAGGAAATATCGATACATCGGGAAGATGTATTACAACTATTAGATAAACTGAAGAGTAGCAAATCACCTGGGCCGGATGGTATACATCCAAGGGTGTTGAAAGAACTGAAATATGAGATTGCAGACCTGCTATTAATAATCCGTGAACTATCATTAAACTCATCTCTAATACCTAAAGATTGGAGGATCGCCAATGTAACACCAATTTTTAAAAAGGGTTCCAGGGGTGATCCGGGAAACTATAGACCGGTGAGCCTTACGTCAGTACCGGGAAAAATGGTAGAAACCATCATAAAGACTAAAATTACTCAGCATGTAGATAGTCATGGCCTAATGGGAGACAGCCAACATGGCTTTAGACAAGGAAGATCTTGTCTTACTAATCTGTTATGTTTTTTTGAAAGTGTAAATAAACAGGTGGTCAAAGGTGAGTCGGTTGATATAGTGTATCTGGACTTTCAGAAAGCCTTTGACAAGGTCCCTCATCAGAGACTTTTGGCAAAACTAAAGTGTCATGGGATAGCAGGCAGTGTACTACTGTGGATCAAGAACTGGTAAAAAAAGATAGAAAGCAGAGGGTTGGGCTAAATGGCCAATTTTTCCAATGGAGAAGGGTGAATAGTGGTGTACCCCAGGGATCTGTGCTGGGTCCGCTGCTTTTTGACATATTCATAAATGACCTGGAAAGTGGAATAATGAGTGAGGTTATCAAATTTGCAGATGACCCAAAACTATTTAAAGTTGTTAAAACCCAAGAGGATTGTGGAAACTTTTAAGAGGATCTTGATAAATTGGAAGACTGGGCATCAAAATGGCTGATGAAATTTAATGTGGACAAGTGCAAAGTTATGCACCTAGGGAAGAACAACCCAAACTATGGTTCCACGATGCAAGGTTCCACATTAGGAACCACCACCCAGGAAAAAGATTTAGGCGTCATTGTGGATAGCATGTTAAAACCCTCGGCCCAGTGTGCAGCAGCAGCCAAGAGAGCAAATAGAATGCTAGGTATCATAAGGAAAGGAATGGAAAATAAAACAAAAGATATTATAATGCCTCTACATCGTTTCATGGTGAGACCGCACCTTGAAAATTGTGTGCAATTCTGGTCGCCATATCTTAAAAAGGATATAGCGTTATTAGAAAAGGTTCAGAGAAGAGCCACCAAAATGGTAAAGGGGATGGAATGATACTCCTATGAAGAAAGGCTAAAAAGGTTAGGGCTCTTTAACCTGGAAAAGAGACGGCTGAGGGGAGATATGATAGAAGTCTATAAATTAATGAACAGAGTGGAACGGGTAAACGTAGATCGATTGTTTACGTTATCAGAATATAGAAAGACTAGGGGATATGCAATGAAGCTACAGGGTAAACTATTTAAAACTAATAAATGAAAATATTTCTTCCCTCAACGTGTAATCAAACTCTGGAATTTGTTACCAGAGGATGTAGTAAAGGCTGTTAGTGTAGCTGGGTTTAAAAAAGGTTTGGACAAGTTCCTGGAGGAAAAGTCCATAAACCGTTATTAAGAAGGGACCCAGGATATCAATGCTTGACCCAGTACAAGCATTGCGGAACCTGTGTCTTTTGGGGAAACTGCTAGGTACGTGTGACCTGGATTGGCCACTGTTGGAAACAGGATACTGGGCTTGATGGACCTTGGTCTGACCCAGTATGGCATATCTTATGTTTTTATGTTCTCTTATGTAACCTCTCTCAGCAAGTGAAGGATATCCTTTATGCTTCCAGGAAACCTTCTACAAGACGCTCTTATGCTTTCAAGTGGAAAAAGATTTACATTATGGTGCTCGCAGAAGGGTCTTAGCCCTCTTGCGATACCTCTGGAGTCATTACTGGAGTATCTCCTTCATTTATCCAATGCAGGACTTAAACTAACTCAGTAAGAGTCCATTTGAGTGCTATTACACCTTCTTTCAAGCCTTTAAATGGACAACCTATTTCCTCCCATCCTCTTATAGCAAGATTTATGAGAGGCCTTCTTCTAACTAAGCCTCCCATTAGGCCACCACCACTGGCATGGGACTTAAACCTGGTTCTTGGCCAGCTCATGAAGCCACCTTTCGAACCCTTAGCCTACTATGTCGTTGAAATTCCTTTCCTGGAAAGTTATCTTTCTCATTGCAATCACATCAGCACGTCGCATCAGTGAGTTGCAGGCACTAGTGGCTGATCCTCCTTATGCAAGGTTCCATCATGACAAGGTAGTCCTTAGGACTCATCCACACTTTATGCCAAAGGTGGTTTCGCCTTTTCATCTAAATCAAGCAGTCTACCTGCCTGTGTTTTTTCCAAGGCCTCATGCATCAAATGCAGAAAGGATTCTTCATACTTCAGACTGTAAAAGAGCTTTAGCCTTTTACTTACAAAGAACACAGCAACATAGAAAGTCCTCTCAGCTCTTTGTTGCTTTTGATCCTTCTCATTTGGGACTTCCAGTCTCCAAGAGAACACTGTCCAACTGGATTGCACAGTGTATTTCGTTTGCCTATCAGAGTAAGAATCTTCCTCTGGAGGGCCAAGTCACAGCTCACAATGTGAGAGCCATGGCAGCTTCAGTGGCTCATCTGCACTCTGTGTCTATCGACGACATCTGTCGAACAGGCTCTTGGGCCTCGGTTCATACCTTCACAGCTCATTACTGCTTGGACAAGGACTCCTGCCGGGATGCCTTGTTTGGTCAGGCTGTTCTCCAACACCTGTTCCATACCTAATCATCTCCTACCCATCATCCCTGGTAGGATGCCAGAGATCCATGGGGGGTAGTGGATCCCTTTCACAGGGACACACAACTTCTGGGGTTCTCTCCCTGGCATCTAAAGCTAGGGAGTCCCCATATGTGAAGACTACATTCCTGCTTGTTCCTGGAGATAGCATAGTTACTCACCTGTAACAGGTGATCTCCGGGAACAGCAGGAATTTAGTCTTCACAACCCACCCACCTCCCCTAGGAGTTGTATCTCTCTATCTATCTCTTTCTCTTTTCCTCTCTCTCTCTCTCTTTGTCTCAGCTTTAAACTCAACTAGAGATAGGCAGTTGGGAAAGGTGGGAACGCAACACGCAGGCGCTGTGGGATGCTCCCAAAAGCTTTCTAATTGGACGCTGGGGAGCGTTCCCGCGCAGGCTCCTTGGTACCGACGATACCCATATGTGAAGCCACTTAACCCTCCATAGCCCATGTTCCCTGTAAAATAGTTATCTCCAAGTTATAATGCCCTGTTCAATGTAATTTCAGTTTGTTCAATGTAAACCGCACTGCTGCAGAATAGCGTGGTATATAAGAGAATGTAAATAAATAAATAAATAAATAAAATGAATTCCTGCTGTTCCCGGAGATCACCTGTTACAGGTGAGTAACTATGCATTACTGAAATCTAAATATACCACATCTAGGGCTCTCTATCGATCCAACTCCCTGATCAACCAGTCAAAGAAATCAATCAGATTTGTCTGACAAGACCTGCCTCTGGTGAATCCATGCTGCCTTGGATCCTATAATTCGCTGGACTCCAGAAACCTCACTATTTTCTCTTTCAGCACCGTTTCCAATAATTTACTCACCACCGAAGTTAAACTAACTGGCCTGTAGTTTTCATCCACATCCTTACTTCAGCTTTTGTGTAAAGGCACCACATAAGCCTCTCTCCAGTCCTTTGTCACCACTCCCGACTCCAATGAGGCTTTGAAAAGGTCAGTCAGTTGAGCTACTAGAACGTCCCCAAGTTCCCTCAGTATTCTAGGGTGTATCCCATCTGGTCCCATCGCTTTGTCTACTTTTAAGTTGAGCTTGTTTCTCACGAACACAGTCTTCTGAAATTGTTCAAGGTATCCCTCGCTTCTGTTCCTGTTTGTGGGTGTTTTCTGAGGTCCTGCTCCTGGTTCTTCATCTGTGAACACAGAACAGAAATATTTGTTAAGCAATTCCGCTTTATCCGTATCAGCTTCTACATATTCCTCCCCTGCACCCTTGAGTCTGACAATACCACTTTTGCCCTTCCTCTTCTCACTAACATATCTGAAAAATGTCTTAACCCCCCTCCCTCCCATTTTATTGCATTGGCTATTTCCTCCTCTTTTTGAATCTTTGCCTTCCTGACTACTTTGCTAGCTTCTCTAAGTTTTTCCAAATACAGATGCCTGTCTTCCTCTCTCTGTGATCTTTTGTATTTCATGAAGGCCTCCCTCTTTTTCCTCACTTATTCAGCTACATCTTTCGAAACCAATACCGGTCTCCTTTTCCTTTTACCTTTATTTACCATTTTAACAAAAAGGTTGGTTGTCCTTAAAATATCCCCTTTCATTTTTGCCCACTGTTTTTCTACATCCCCCAGCTGTTCCCATCCCACAAATGATTCCCTGACGTATTGGCCCATCTTGGCAAAGTTAGTCTTCCTAAAGTCTAAGATCCTCACCTTTGAATGGATTCTAACAGCCCTAGTCTTAATACTGAACCACACCATCTGGTGATCACTGGATGCAAAATGATCGCCCACTACAACATCAGAAACACTTTCACCATTGGTAAACACCAAGTCCAGTATGGCCCCTTCACGTGTGCGGTCTGTTACCAATTGCCTGAATAGTTCTCCCTGTAGAGAATCCAGGATCTCCTTATTTCTAGATGATACTGCAGCAGGAATGTGCCAATCAACATCTGGCATATTGAAATCTCCTATCAGTAGCACTTCCCCTTTCCTAGCAATGCTGCGTATGTCTTCAATTAACTCTGTGTCCATCTCTTCCTCTTGTGAGGGAGGTCTGCAAATCACACCAATGCAAATAGATTTCTCTTTCCCTCTTTCTAGTTTAACCCACAATCCCTCTTCTCTCCCTTTTAAGCTCTGTAATTCCAAAGCTTTAATAGTAGTTTTTACATATAGTGCCACTCCTCCTCCCCTTCTTCCTACCCTGTCCTTTCTGAATAAAGTATAGCCAGGTATGGTTACATCCCAGTCATGGTTTTCTGCGAACCATGTTTCTGTAACTGCCACTAAATCCAAGTCAGCCACTCCCACCAAAGCTTCAACATCAGGGATCTTATTTCCCATGCTACGGGTATTTATACACACTGCTTTCCATATGTTACCCCTATTACCCATTTCCACAAAGGTCTTTAATGTATCACCTACCTGGGGGCTTTCACCTACCTGGGGTCTTTCTTCACCCATCCCCAATGAATTTAGTTTAAAGCCTTCTTCAGTAGATTAGCCAGTCTACTACCGAAGACGCGTTGACCTTTCTTGGACAGATGGATGCCATCTCTGTTCTGCAACCCTTGGAACTGCATCCCATTTTCTAGAAAACCAAAACGCTCTCGATGACACCATCCACGCAGCCATGCATTCATCTCCAGGATGCAAGCCTCTCTGCCTTGGCCTTTACCCTCAACAGGGAGGATTGAGGAGAACACCACCTGTGCACCTAACTGCTTCACCCTCTGTCCCAGAGCCATGAAGTCACTTAGATATGTTCTGAGGTATACCTGGCAGTATCATTTGTTCCAACATGGATTAGCAACATTGGGTAATAGTCAGTGGGCTTGATGAGTCTCGGCAAACTCTCCATAACATCTTCGATTTTGGCACCAGGCAGAGAGCATACCTCTCTGGACATCAAGTCTGGTTAATAGATGGATGCCTCAGTACCCTTCAGAAGAGTCTCCAACCACCACTACCCTTCGTTTCCCTGTGGTCACTGATTCTGCAACTTTGGGGTACTTGAGCTCTGGTTCTTCCCTTTCACTTAAATTTACTAATGTGTGTGTTTGCACCTGAAAATTATTATTTATGAAAGAAAACTGCCCCTAACCTGAACTGCAAACCTGGAAATTAAATTCAGTCTTGAAAGGAATTAGACAAGGGCCGCTTTTGGAAATGTCTGATGACCTTTATGTTCCCCAGTTAGGTTGTCACGTAGAGCAGAATGTGCATTCTGTGAGGAAACTGACTGTGATTGGACAGAAGGGTCAAAAATAAGGCTGGTTTTGTTACACAGTTGAAGTCTACTTCAGTTGTCCTCTTTCTTGCTGGCCCTTGATACTGGTAGAAGGAAAAAATACCACTTCAATATTATGAACTTGTGCAATAATGGATTTTGCTCATTTGTCTCTAGAGGATGATGCAAATACTGGAGCTGCTACCAACAGTGGTGTAAATTAAAACTGTGATTTTTACTGGTGTCTACAACCTCTTTAACCTTCTTACCACAAAGGGAAATACTGATTCATGAAGCATCTAGATAAACATCCTCATGCAAGCCTGAAGCATGTAGCCAGGCAAGGCATCTGGAAGTAATGGCAGAAAATAAGTCTCAAAGAAACTTAGAAACATAGAAAATGATGACAGTTAAAGACCATATGCTCTATGCAGTCTGCCCATCCTTGAGAACTATTAAGTTCTACAATCCCTTTCTATCTCTCAGAGATCCTCTATATTTGTCCCATGCTTTCTTGAATTCAGACATAGCTCTCATTTCCACCACCTCCACTGAAAGGCTCCTCCACAATTTCTGTAAAGAAATATTCTCCGGGACCAAGCAGGAATCGATTCTCACATATGGATGACATCACCAATGGAGCCCACATGGCACACACGCCCCAGCTTTCAGAGAAAGCCTTTGGGAAATGAACCGCATATGCATGGTTACCCTCCTGCCCAAGGAAGCCATCTTATCTCTGTCTTTGTTTTTCACGGAGCCCTTCAGACATCTGTCTGCACCCCATAAAAAAGTATCATGGTAATCGGTAGTATTCTTTCTTTTTCTGTTTTCTTTTTTTCGGTCTTGTACTATTTGTCTTCCTGCAAGCCCAAAACTGTCAGTGCCTCAGAGCCACATTTTTCTCTGGTCCTCTTGTTTTACTCTCTTCGGTTTTCCTTGGTGCACGGGGTTTTTCCTCATTCCCTTCTGATCGGGACATTGGCATTTGATCTCGCTGGACTCATTTTCCTGGCTGTGTCCATGATCAGTGGTTTTATTTAGTGCAGCAGTTGTGGTCAGACCATGACTATCACGGACCGCTGTAACTGCTGCCTTCAATGCCTCGAGGTTGACCACGGCGCCTCTACATGCTTGCTCTGTCTCCAGATGACAAACAAGGGGCATAAGAACTGCTGTTTGGTCACAGGTCCTCAGCATCAACTCCTGCATCGGCATCAGAATCAATTTCCTCGGAGGCCGCCTGTGTGTAATCCTTCTTGTTTCCTCATCTATTTTTGGCATCTGCGGTAGTTTACCTTATCTTTTCATACTGCAAAATGTATCTGGGTATTTTTCTCAGCTGCTTAGTATAGTGTGTCCCCTTTTAGAATTACCTCAAGTATTTATTAATATATTACTAATCAAAACCACTTAAATATACTACATTGAATTATTTCCACAGATAACCTAAATTTGGCCTGTATCTTTAATTTCCTAACCTGCCTACCCAAAATGAAATTATCTCATCTTTCCCTTTAATTGGGGTATCTAGTCAAAATAGCAAGATTCAACAGTGGGATGGGTAAGAGCTGGGGCATGAAGGGGGGAACGAACGAACACCTCAGCAGAGCAGTGACTTCAAAGAATATTTGCTACCTGCCCTCTTCTTTGAACTTAAAGACTAGAGGAAAAGAAAAAAATCCAGCAGCAAAAAAAGCCTTGACTAAAACAGAGAAAACTCCTCAAACAGTTGCAAAAAACTAAACCAGAAACTTCAAACAGGAAATAATTCTATCTTATCAAAAAATAGCTACCTTTTTAAAGAACCTTCATGCAGAAAACTTGTAGTATAGGTCACAGAATTTTCTTGCTTGAAATGAAGTCCCTCCAGGAATAGCAGTACTTGAAATGTAGTGTAGATCTTTATATAATTCTCAGCAACCCGACTCCTGGGCAAGGTAATTAAGAACACTCACACCTCAGCAGTGCAGTGACTTCAAAGAGGTTTTGAATATTGTATATACTGATTTTATAAGATGTGTTTTCACCTACTTGAGCATATAAGGAGGGGGGGGGTGTAATTTTATAAGGAGCTACGTAAAGTTATGCACCATGTATGTAAATCATGGTATTATATGCATTAATGGGCATTTATGTGCACACTTTAGCTGGTCATGATTCTTATTTGTATGCATGTAACCCTGATGGCATTTGGCATATAATTTTACTGTATAAAATTATATGCCAAATACTGCATGGATGGAGTTTTTAGATTGAATGTGGGCAGAGCAGACAAGTATAAGTGTAAATTATAACATGCTATAATTTATGCTCATTCTTTAAATATTTAGGCACAGGGATGTAAGTGATCATGCTTTAAATCCCCAGGGATGTAAGTGATCATGCTTTAAATCAATGCATGTTTATAAAATAGTGCTTAAGTAGGCACCTACTTTCTGGAATAAAGTAAGGGGTCTACTTATAAACTCACTCTCAAAATGCTGCTCAATATGTTCAAGTCCTTTATAAAAATTATGTTCTTGAGTGCCTCACTTTTTCATAGCGCAGCTTTGTTCTGTAGCCACACATTTTTAGGTATTTAAATTTCCCCAGGAACAAGCAGGAAGTCAGTTCTAACCTATGGGTGAATTTGGCGCCGATGGAGCACGACCGGATCCAATCCCCAACTTTCAAAGAGAGCTTTTGGAACCTACTCCATGCATGTGTGGTCACCTTCCTGCCCAAAGATGCCATCTTATCTCAGTCTTCTTTTTCCTGCAGAGCCCTGCAGACGTGCTGTCTATGCACCCGGATAATGATGATTTTGTCCAACCGGTATCAGTAAATTTTCGTCGTCTTTAGTATCTATCACCTTTCTGCAGCTCGAATCCAGCACCTCAACATCATGCTTTTTGCTTGGGTACCTCTCTTTCATTTATTTTTGATCTGCAGTTTTTCACTTGTGACCTAGCTAGTTAAGATGTCGAAGTTTAACCTCATGGGGCTCATTTTTCCTGCTATTTCTTCGACCAGCGGTTTCAAGCAATGTGGCAAGTGCAAGCGCACTATGTCCTGTATGGACTGCTACAGTTCCTGCATTTATTGCCTCAAGGCAGACCATAATGTGTCTTCCTGCTCGCTATGCCTTTTAATGTTGACTAAAACCTGGAAGGAACATGAAAGGCGACAGGGGGAACTGTTCAGTAAGTCGACCCCAGGATCAGCATCGGGGGTGAAATCCCTGCCTTTGACGACGTTGTGCTCCCGACTCGGCCAGACCTGCAGGACCGACATGCGTCAGAGTCTTCCTCAGAGGATCTTCCCTGGCCAAAGATTTCATTAAAACTGAAGTTGAGGTCCAACCCCAGCCCAGAGGTTAAGACCTCCAGGACCCGGGCGTGGAGCCCTCGACTCGATACCATGGTTGAGAAAGAGCGCCCCCCCACCCCCTGGCAACCTCGGAGGGAGCCATTGGTTCCCCCGATGCCATCACCATCTGGGACTCACCCTCCCGGGACCTGTCTCTGGCCCCCGAGCCCCCAAGATCAGCACCCGCTCCAGCGGTGCCATCAGGCATCGAGGCCAGGATGCTGACCCTCAAACGCAGCTTTGTTGCATTCGTTGAGGCTCACAGGGGCCCAACATCTGGTCACTCCAAGTCGTCAGCACCCTCAACGGGACCGTCCTCATCCATGCTGTTCCCAGAGGAGGCCTCTCCCATCCTGAAGAGGTTGGCCCATTCGGTGTTGACCCTTGGTGTCTGAATCGCAGGCCAGCACGTTGTCGGGCATAGCCATGCCGGAGCCCTAACGCAGGGTGTGGTCGGCACCGAGTCTGTCCGATGACCACAGGGCGTTGGCTAATTTCTCTGGTTCTGAATCGGCGTGGGAAATGGATGAAGACTCTCCTGACACCATTCTTCACTAGGACATCCCCTCTGACCCGTCCCCACCACACCATCGGCAGTAGTCATCTCCAGAGGACTTGGCTTTTCTGGAGTTTATACGGGAAATGTCCCAGGCACTTGCCTTCGTGGTGGTGCCCAAGGATGAGCCGCATACTGAGGATCTCAAGATCCTCCAGTACGAAGCTCCTCCCCAGGAGGCAATGACAGTGCCCATGTCCCTCATCCTGGAGCAGCTGCTCTTCAGGATGTGGGAGACCACGGTAATGGTGCCTATTGTGACCCATCAACTCAATTCATAATATTAAATTGGCCAGAGCCCCGGCTTCCAGAAAACACAGCTGCCACATAACTCCATGGTTGTGGAGTCGGTTATGCGTTGCATTAAAACCAAAAAGACACACTCCTCGATGCCTCCAGGTAGGGAGGCATGCACCATGGATGCTTTTGGCAGAAAGTGTTTCCAGGGCTCCATGCTCACAGCCTGGATCCAGGCACACCAGCTGTACATGGACATGTACCTGAGGGACGTGGCAAAGAAAATTGCTGGGTTCTCGGCTGGGTTAGTAGGCAAACCTCTTCAGCATTTCAGGATCCTGGTGTCATTGGTCAGAGAGTGCTCCGAGTTTCAAACTCGAGCAGCCTTCGACTGCTTCGAGTCGGTGGCTCAGGTAGCTGCGATGGGCATTAGTGCCAGACGCTTTGCCTGGCTACAGCCCTCTGACTTTGAGTAGTGGGTTCAGGACAAGTTAGCTGATGTTCCATGCCGCGGGGAGCATCTCTTTGGCAAACCCAGGACAGAGAAGGCCAACAAGCTTGAGAAGGAATTCATGACTAGAACCAGTCTGTCCAAGAAAGTGTCTGAACCTTCCTATAGGAAGGCTTCCGAAGGCCAAGAAGGCTTACGGAAACTATCCCAAATTTCAAATCTATCATGCTCCCCCACAGGGAAAGCAGGCCAAGGGCCAGGGGCATGGCCCCCATAAGCCAAAGGTCACCAAACCCCAAACAGTGCCCCAGCCGCAGCTTGGGGGGGGGGTTGACTCCTTGGGCATAGCCTCCCTCCCTCAGGAGGTACAGCGCCGAGGGTTCACAGGAGGATGGTTGATCCACTTCACTCATTAGTGGCCAACATTACCACAGATGCCTGTGTGCTGCAAGTGGTCGGAGAAGGTGATCTCCTCCACTTTGCCCAGCTGCCTCCTCCCTTCTTCCCTGGGGAATTACTGATGGATCCCTTGCAAAGAGAGCTTCTGCTGAAGGAGCTCGAGGGTTTACTCGAAGATCAAGCAGTGGAGCCCATCTTCCTGCACCTCCAGGACAGAGGGTTCTACTCCCAATACTTCCTTGTCCCCAAGAAGAACAGGGGCCTCCAGCCCATCCTGGATCTACGGGACCTAAACCGCTTCCTGGTCAAGGAAAAGTTCAAGATGGTATCCCTTGGAACCTTTGTGCCCTATCTTCTGTAGGGAGATTGGCTATGCTCCTTGGATCTCTTTTCTCCTCTGCTTTCAATCTTCCCCCATGATCCCTGATTCTTTCTTTCCTACTGCTACTCAAATCTGCTGTCACCTTCCTTTTCCTCTCTCTCCTTTTCTTTTTTAAGTTATTGTAATTTTCTTTTCTCTTTTCTAATTTATATTTTTTATTTATAATGTTAACCGCCCCGATGTAATGGGGGGCGGTATATCAAGTGTAAATAAACAATAAACAATGTCTACACCTACATCCTGATCCATCCAAGTCAGTACCTCCGGTTCGTTGGTGGCATACAACATTTTCATACCGGGTACTTCCCTTTGGCCTTGTCTTGGCTCCCAGAGTATTCACAAAATGCTTGGTGGCCGTTGCTGCTCGCCTCCGTCTCCTGGGGGTATTCGTCTTCCCTTCTTTAGACGACTGGCTTATTCGAGCCACCATGCTTGGGGAATCCTGTGATGCAATGCAATGCAACGCAATGCACTATTGGGCTGCTCCAAAGCCTGGGCTTTGTGGTAAACTTCCCAAATTCTCACCTTCGGCCCACCCACCAACTGGAGTTCATCGGCGCCGCCCTCAATTCAACTCAGGGGAAGGCATTCTGCCTCTCGATCAAGCTCAGTGACTATCAGCCCTGGCCCAGGCCATTCAAGGCCACCCAGTGGTGGTGACTGCCAGGCAAATGCTCTGTCTCCTGGGGCACATGGCCTCCACTGTTCACGTCACCCTGTTTGCCCATCTCTGCATGAGGCAGGTGCAGTGGACATTCAGCGCCCAGCGGACGCAAGCATGTGGCCGTCTGGAGGACCGTATCCTGGTAACACCGGCCCTGAAAGCCTTCCTTGCCTGGTGGCAGGACCCTTCAGCCTCGGAGCCGGCCTGCCTTTCCAGGCTCTCCCAGCATGCTGCACCTAACAACAGATGCATCCAAGCTGGACTGGGGAGCCCACTCAGATCATCTGCAGTCGCATGACCTTGGTCCGCAGAGGAGAGTGCCTCGCAGATCACCTTGCTGGAACTCAGAGCTGTCTTATCATGCACTCCACAACTTCCAGGATCATCTGGAAGGGCGGGTGGTTCTGGTCCAGATGGACAACCATGTAGCAAAAGTACTACATCAACAAGCAAGGGGGCAAGGGGTTGTACCACCTCTGTTGGGAGGCAGTGCACCTCTTGAATTTTGCAGTGGGGAAGAACATCTCCCTCAGAGTGGTATACTTGTTGGGCCGGAACAACGTGCGGGCTGACTGCCTGAGCCATGTACCCCAGCCCCACAAGTAGAGACTGAACCCGGCCATGCTGGGAGGGATTTTTTGGCACTGGGGGACCCCGGCGATAGACCTATTTGCCAGTTTGGACAATGCGCAGCTGTCATACTTCTGCTCACAGAGACCAGCTGGGAGGCAGCGGATGCTTTTCTCCTTCCCTTGTCCAGAGGCTTCCTATATGCATTCCCGCCCATACTCCTGGTGCCATGGGCCCTCCTCAAGATCCAAGCAGAAGCAGCCTCAGTAATTGTCATTGCACCCAGGTGGTTCAGGCAACCCTGGTTCCCCCTACTTCTGCAGATGTCCTGGAGAGACCCGCTACTGCTGGAGAGCACTTCAGACCTGCTATCACAAGAGAACAGGACCCTACTGCACACCATTCTCCCATCCCTGGTGCTGATGGCCTGGATTCTGAGAGGCTAGTTATAGCGCATCACCACCTCTCCAGGCTGGTTGAAGATGTTTTCCTGGCCTTGCATAAGGACTCCACATGATGGGCGTATGCCTTTAAGTGGCACAGGTTTTGCGCTGGTATGCGGATGAAGGTTTCAACCTCTTCTCCTGCGGTACCTTCTGCATTTGTCAGGGGATGATCTTAAGTCTAACATAGTCAGAGTGTGCCATCTCGGCTCACCATCACACTGTGGAGGGTCAGATGGTGTTACTGCACCCTTTGGTGGGCAGATTCACGTGGGGCCGCCTCCTCTCATGGCCCCCAATCCATCCGCTGCCAGTGTCTTTGAACCTCAATGTTGTTTTAGGGAAGCTTATGGCTCCACCCTTTGAACCCTTGGCCATCTGCCATCTCAAATTCCTTTCCTGGAAAGTCGTGTTCCTGGTGGCGCTCACTTTAGTCAGAAGGGTGCGGGATCTTCAGGCACTGGTGTCTCTCGCGCCCTACACCAGATTCCATAAGAACAGGGTTAGCCTTCAGACTCACCCAAAATTCTTACCGAAGATTGTCTTAGCCTTCCATTTAAATCAAGAGGTGGTGTTGCCCTCCTTCTTTCCTAGGCCTCATTCTTCTAGAGCGGAGGCCTCATTGCACAAGCTTGACTATAAGCGTGCATTGTCATTTTACATCCAGAAGATGCAGCTCAATACAGCTTTGTCTCTTGACCCCAGTCGACTGGGACTTGTAGTCTCCAAGTGCACCCTCTCACGCTGGGTGGCCAACTACATCTCCTTCGCCTATCAGCAGGCGGGGCTCTCGAGCATCATGTAACACCACACAATGTGCATGTCATGGGAGCCTCAGTGGCAAGCCTACACTCTGTGCCCTTACTGGAAGATATGCCGCGCTACTACCTGGTCTTTGGTGCACACCTTCACTGCACACTATTGTCTGGAGGAGACCTCCCAGAGGGACAGCGCCTTCAGCCAGGCAGCACTCCATCACCTCTTTGGGGAATGATGCAACTCCTGCCCTGCAACCTGTGATGTCCAGACTACCAGGATGAGGATTGCATCCTCAATGCTGCTACTGCAGTGTCAGACTTCCAGCCAGTCAGCATCCCTGCTGCCCTTTACGACCACTTTTTGGATTGCCCGTGGCTTTTACAGGTTTTTTTTTTGTAGCCTGTAGCTTGGGAGTCCCATATGTGAGCACTGACTTCCTGCTTGTTCCCGGAGAAAGCAAAAGTACACACCTGTAAGAGGTGTTCTCCGGGGACAGCAGGAATCAATCCTCACAATCCTCCCCCCCTCCCTTTAGAGTTGATTTTCTTTTTATGCTTTTTTGAGCTATGTCATCATACTGAGGTAAGATGGCACCTTTGGGTGGGAAGGTGACCAAGCATGTGCAGTGTAGGTTCCAAAAGCTTTCTTTAAAAGCTGGGGATTGGATCTGCACGGGCTCCATCAGCGCCGATATCACCCAAATGTGAGGACTGATTCCTGCTGTCCCCAGAGAACATCTGTTACAGGTGAGTAACTACGCTTTAGGGACTCATTTTTCGTCACTATTCAAAAGGGCCAATTTTAAGCGCTTCACTGCAAAACTACCTATTTGATGTTGCTGTCAAATGTTTGCTTTTCCTAAAATCTCTTTTTTTATGTTTTTTGACTAGTTTTTAAGCTTCATAGAACAGTCTGTCTTTTCTATGTATCTGTACGGTACTGCATACTTCTACTAGTGCTATAGAAATGATATTAGATTAGAATATTAGTTGTAATATAGAATCTGTAATCAAACCCTTTAGGTACAACAAAACAAAACATTAAAAGAATTCAACTTGCACAAAATGCAGCAGCTAGGATAATAATGAAAGTACATTCACATCAACATATAACACCAATACTAGCATCCCTTCACTGGCTACCAATACAAAGCAGGATAGTATACAAAACATTAATAACTTCATTTAAAACTCTAAATGATATGGCCCCAGTCACTCTAAGTAACTTAATCAGTATAGAACATTCAAAATCTACTCAAAGAAAAGGACACAATTAAATAAACTAAAAACTCCCAAAGACTTCATAAAAGCAAATAAATTAACAAACAGAGCTTTTTCACACGCAGCTCCAACAATCTGGAATTCCCTCCCAGATGATCTAAGAATGTTAACCGAGATCATTAAATTTCGTAAAAAATTGAAAACCTATCTATTTACTATGCATTACAACAATACTGATCATCCCTCAATTGATTTAGATAAAGGCTAACCAGTTTTTGTCTGAGGTGATCCAACAACCTAAACAGACAATTCCACCTAGCTGAAACTGTACTATGCACAATGCTAAAGCCCTACATAATGTGTATCTGTATATAATGTATATAGTTTTCACTGTTCTGTTCAGTTTTAACATTTGCAGTTTACTTATAATATTGCTTGTGGTTATAAGATGTTACATGTAAAACAAACTCTGCTTTGTTATTTGTTTATTGTGAACCGCAACTGATCTCTAGAAGATGTGGTATATAAATGATTGTTAAATAAATAAACCCCTATTCAGAGAAGCATAAGGAACTCAAAATGAACTTACTGGAAAACAGAAGGGAAAGAGGAAATTTGATAGAAAAATGTGGCCTCGTTTCCCTGAGCAGGTTCAAAGAACAGCTAGATTTGCATAAATTGTATGTTCAACAAGTTAAGTCTTCATAGTTTAACTCTTGGTTACAGAAATGTTTCACCTTTACCCTTTCCGTATCAAACAAATGTTCTTTCCAACACGCACTTGTTTCCTAGGAGTATGGTTTATTGACTAATAGAAGCTGCAGCTAATATTTACCAAAGATAATAGTCTCTCAAAAGTCCTTTAGAGCCAGTTGTCATAAAGTTCAGTTCATAATAATTTTACCCTGCATCTTCACTTTACATGACAAACTATCTACCCTTTAGCTTAATGACAAACATAAGGACCATTTTCTCTGAACTACTTTCCAATGGTACTTTGTATTCTTAGTCTATTTTAAAAGATAAGCACCTCTGGGATTAACTTCTCTAGCCCAGAAAAGTGTTAATTTTAAGCACCCTGGAGTATGCTTCCCCACGTGTAGTTTACTCCCTGAGCCTGTGGAGGGATGACATAAGATCTTATTTAGATCTATTGCAGATTTCAATTAAGACCTACTGTTTCTTCAGCCTTGCATTGTCCTTTCAGCTTTCAAGGTATAGCTCACTTTTTCTTGCCTGAGAAAAGCTCTAGCAACTTAATGTACTTCACCACAGCTCCTTCAGAGAAAGAACTCAATCTAACCTCTTTCTCACGAAGGAAAGATCAGTCTGGAAACTTTTCCACCTAACAACTCTCTAACTGATTCTGGGAAAGATGTGCTCAAACCATCTAGCACTTTCTCATACAGATCCTTGTGCAAATTATGCTAGTAGAAACCACTTACTATACATCCAGAGGGGATGTACAGGATTAGGGATTGAACTGTGCTAGTCTGTTAAGAAACGAGATCTAAATCATGTCAGGCCTACATAAATATTTTGCAGACCTCTGAATAAAGTAGAAGGCAACACTAAGTTCTGTTTCACCCTATTCTTTGTCTATCCATATCTGGATGCCCATTCTTAGGTACTCATGGTCACGGCCTCACCATATCTGTGACATTTTCTTGGCAGGATATTGCAGAGGTTTGCTACTACATTCTGCTTTGCTCTCATCCAGGTAATGGCTAGACATGGCTTTGCTCAACTTTCAAGATCTAATAAGCCTGGGATCTTCCAGGCCAATTCCCGAGAGAGGTTGTCACCTCCCAAATAAAAACACATCTAAAAACAAAGCTTCATGATATAAAGCTGAATGGAAAAAGCTAAATGAAATAGAAGGAAATACTTTATCCAGGAACAAGCAGGAAGCCAGCCCTCACATATAGGTGATGTTGGCACCGATGGAACCCGCGTGGTAACTGCTCAAGTCTGGGAAATCAACCACTCATGCTTGGTCAGCTTCCCGTCCAAGGGTGCCATCTTGCCTCATTTTCTTTTTTTCTCTGGAGCCCATCGGATGTTCATCTGCACCCTGGAAAAGGTCGATTGTTTCTTTTTTTCCTTCTTTTCCTTCTCAGGTACGTGTACCGGTGCCTTCTCTCCTCCCTGGACCGCTGCTGTCTCGGTGCTGTGTTTTTCTTGGGTTCTTTTTCCTTTTGGGTTTTTTCCTTGGTGCATGGGAGTCCTCGCACTTTCCCTGCCCGGGACTCTTGAGTTTGACCTCACATGTACCGTCTTCCCCGCTATGTCCTTGACCAGTGGTTTTAAGCAATGCGATCACTGTGGGCACACCATGTCCCACACAGATCTGCATGACTGCTGCCTACAGTGTCTCGGTGCTGACCAAGATGACTCCTCCTGTGGGCTCTTGTCATCAAATAATGAGCAAGAGGCAGAGGAGCCATGAAAAGTAGCAAGAGACCATGTTCAGTAAGACCTCCATCTCGGCTCCAGCATTGCTCGCAGAACCGGTGGCCTCAGCCGAGCCCTATCTGAACCCAGAAGTCGCGAGGCATTGGACTGGGGATCATCATCTAAGGGCCATTACCCAAAGCCAGATGAATCAGTGGCATCGTCAGGCAACAATGCTGGAACCATGGTAAGACCCATGGTCACCAGCATCAGAGTCCCCAACACAATGTTGAGGGTGATGGCTGAGAGTGGCCTTCCAAATTTCCCTGGCAGGAGAAGATGCACTTTGGCATTGGGAGATCGACCCCGGTCTCCTGAACCCATCCTCATCGAGGATACCCCCTCGATGGTGCTGGCATCGGGCCCAAAGTCCTCAGTGCCTTCACCAGTGGCTGTGGAGCCTTCTGATTTTGAGGTCAGGATGGTGGCCCTCAAGTGCAGCCTTGCTGCCTTTTTGACCCAGCAGCGGGGGCAAATGCCTGGTTCCTCCGGGTCATCTGTCCCGACCACTGGCCCCTGTCACGAGGGCATCACCGGACCCAGTATAGTCCTGATGCCTGGAGGGTCCTCAAGGTCTCCTCTGACTCAGATTCAGAGTGGGAGACAGATGAAGAGTCCCTCAATACCTGCCTTCAACGGGATGTCCCTTCAGACCCCTCTCTCCCAGAGGACCGCCGCATGTCCCTGCCTGAGGACCTCTCCTTTTTAGAGTTCATCAGGGACATGGCAAAGGCCTTGGCCTTCATCACGGAGTCTGAGAAGGAGCTTCGGGCGGAGGACCTCAAGATCTCCAGTATGAGGCCCCTGCAAAGGAGGCACTAATGGTATTTGTTCCCCTCCATCCTGGAATGGCTTCACTTCTGCATTTGGGAGTCCCTGGCCTCTGGGCTGATCGTGAGCAGGCGGCTCGATTCCATGTATCGACTCTGCAAGAGTCCTGGGTTCAAGAAAGCGCAGCTGCCTCATAACTCAATGGTGGTGGAGTTGGTCATGTGCAGGATTAAGAGCCAGAAGACGCACTCCTTGGTACCCCCAGGCAGGGAGGCCTGCATCATGGGTGCCTTTGGCAAGAAATGCTATCAGGGCTCAATGCCCGTGGGCTGTATCCAGGCTTGAACTTACGGGACCTGGTGAGGGGGCTTGCTGGGCTTTCAGGTGGATTTTCGGAGAAATCACTTCAGTGGTTCCAGACCCTGACCTCAACTGTCAAGGAGTGCTCAAAGTCCATCACTTACACAGCCTATGGCGGCTTTGAGTCAGTGGCCAGAGTAAGAAAATAAGATATGCCATACTGGGTCAGACCAAGGTCCATCAAGCCCAGAATCCTTTTTCCAGCAGTAGCCAATCTAGGGACCAAGTACCTAGCAGTTTCCCCAAAAAGAGACAGATTCCACAATGCTTGTATTGGGGCAAGCAGTGGATTTCCCAGGTCCCCTTTTAAAGGTAGTTAAATGGACCTTTCCACCAAGAACTTATCCAAACCTTTTTTAAACCCAGCTACACCAACAGCTTTTACTATATCCTCCAGTAACGAATTCCAGAATTGAATTACACATTGAGTGAAAAAATATTTTCTCTTATTAATCTTAAATAGGTTGCCCTTTAGCTTCATTGCATGTCCCCTATTCTTTCTATATTTTGATAGCGTAAACAATCGATCTGTGTTTACCCGTTCCACGCCATTCATTAATTTATAGACTTCTATCATATCTCCCCTCAGCCTTCTTTTCCAGGTTGAAGAGCCCTAACCTTTTTAGCCTCTCTTCATAGGAGTATCCTTCCATCCCCTTTACCATTTTGGTGGCTCTTCTCTGATCCTTTTCTAATAACGCTATATCCTTTTTAAGATACGGCGAGCAGAATTGCATGCAATATTCAAGATGCAGTTGCACCATGGAATGATACGGAGGCATTATAATATCCTTTCTTTTATTTTCCATTCCTTTCCTTGTGATTCCTAGCATTCTATTTGCTTTCTTGGCCACCGCTACACGCTGGGCGGAGAGTGTCAACATGTTATCCATGATGACATCTAAATCTTTTTCGTGGGTGGTGGTTCCTAATGTGGAACCTTGCATCGTGTAACCATAGTTTGGGTTGTTCTTTCCTAGGTGCATAAGCAGTGGACCCAGCACAGATCCCTGGGGTACTCCACTATTCATTTTTCTCCATTGGAAAGTTGGCCATTTAGCCTTACCTTCTGCTTTCTATCTTTTAACCCGTTCCTGATCCACAGTAGTACACTGCCTCTATTCCATGAATTTTTAATTTCGCCAAGAGTCTCTCATGGGGGACCTTGTCAAAGACTTTCTGAAAATCCAGATACACTATATCAACTAACTCACCTTTGTTTACCTGTTTGTTCACACCTTCAAAAAAACATAATTACTAAGACAAAAGCTTCCTTGGCTAAAGCCGTGTTGGCTGTCTCCCATTAAGCCTTGTCTATCTACATGTTCAGTAATTTTGTTCTTTATAATGATTTCTACCATTTTTCCCAGTACTGAAGTCAAGCTCACTGGTTTGTAGTTTCCCAGATCAACCCTGGAACCCTTTTTAAAAATTGGTGTTACGTTGGCCATCCTCCAATCTTCAGGTATTACAGATTTTAATGACAGTTCACAGATTACTAATAGTAAGTCTGCAATTTCATATTTCAGTTCTTTCAATACCCTTGGATGTATACCATCTTGTCCAAGTGATTTGCTACTCTTCAGTATATCAAATAGTTGTAATACATCTTCCCATTGTATCGATATTTCTTTCATTTCTTCTGCAGCATCTCCTTTAAATACCATTTCAATCATGGGTAACATCCCTATGGGGTATGTTTAATAAACCTTCTTAACGTGCGCGCTGTGCAATTATCATGCGCTAAGGTACCTTAGCACGCGATAATGGCGCTTTACGGGGCACAAATGTGCCTTAGCGCGCGCTAACGCGCGCAGCGGCACAAATGAGCGCTGAAGGCGGGGAAAGGCTCCCGGAAGGCGGGGAAAGGCTCTCCAGGGGCAGAGAGAAGGGGTCAATGGGTGGAGAGTGGGAGGGGAGAGGCTCCCCGCACACTAACGCAAGTGAAAACCTCACATTAGAGCTGATTTAAAGGGAAAAGAAACCATTTCTGTCAGCAATGTACAGCAAAACCAGGGAAACCTACAAAAAGTGATAAGTGTGATACATGTGCACGGAACAAAAGTACAAATAAACATTGAAAAGGACCCCAACAAAATATACAAAAAACATAACCAAGCTGGGCAATAGTGATAGTAATGGGAAACATCAAAAAACACTCCCAAGAAAGCCCCCAAAAAAAGATATGAATTTAGGAAGGGTCTACGCTCCGTCCCCATACATGGTGAATGATCCCACAGTGAAATAGCACTGATCAGGGTTTCCTATGGCATGCACATGTTCCACAACAGCAGGGCGGGCATGTCGGAATGAGCAACTGGACAGATGCTGGGAAAGGGGATACAGAGGGCTGCAGGCGGCACATGCTGTGGTGCAGCTGGGGCACAGTGCGAACTAGGCAGATGCCTAGGTGGCACTTAGGAATGCTGAAACTGTACAGCAGCCAGACAGCAACTGATGAGGGCCCAACATGGGCACGAGAGTGTTTATCACAGTGTCACAGGGGATAGTACCCAGCAGGTACCTCCAAGGGCACAGAACATTGGCAGGCGGTGTTGGGGGGAAGTGTGGACGTCTATGCAGGCACCCCTACCCCAGAACACGTACCATAGGCAGCCGCCTACCTGCACACTGGATGGCTTGAGACTGCACACCACCAGCACCACCAACAGAAGGGCATGTCAGCATGGTGGCAGAGGGGTACTGGTGGTGGAGGGGGGGCAGTGGCAGCTGCCCAGAGCAGACCATGGCCTAGCCCTGTGTAGGTGGGTGCCATGCACTGCAACAGACAGGCCCTGCCGGACAAACAGTCATGGTATCACCAGGGAATGCATTGTCTCTGTGGCAACACGGTGGTGCAGTGCACACAACCAGTGTGTTTGGAGGCAGAAGGTCACAGGTTCAAGTCCCAGCTATGGTGCCTGCCAACCCAGTCCCCATATTTTACCCACTACTACAACGTGCTAATACAGACAGAACCTTTATTGCAGATGATGTAAACATGCCCAAAACACCTACATTTTACCCTACAGAGCAAAGACACCATAAACAGGCGCATTACCTAGAGCAGAGTCTCCCAAATGCAGTCCTGGAGGGCCAAACACCATTCAGGTTCCATGCTGCCTCTAATAAAGATGCCTGTGCTGCATATCTATGCACCACCCCATGGTATGCAGATGTATCTCATGCATATTCATGAGGGATAGCATGAAAACCCAAACAGTGTTTGGCACACCAGGACTGGAGTTGGGAACCTCTGCCGTAAAGCAGCAACCAACAGGGGCAGACACACCCACACCCACAGGCTCCATTAGCCAATGCCTCCTGGAGAGGCAGGACATTGGGCCCTGCATGCATCTCCCAATACTAGCACTTGCATACCTTAGCAATGCCACCCTACACCTGGGAATACGGTACACAGCTATCAAAAATTTGCTATGATTACTGGCAGATAGCAATTCCTACGTTAAGCACAGCTCCTGATTGAGCTCCATCATAGCAACCTTTCTGATGTCTGTGGAGTGTGCTTCAGGTCTGGTCTCTGACAGTGTTTACCACCCTGGGGAGTGACCCCCAACAGTATTGCGTACCATATCCATGCCTGCACTGTGCCCAGGACTGGTGTGGTGGCCAGGGCTGCTAAACACCTCTATAGTAGCACAATGCTGGCATAGGTGTGGGAGTGTGTGTCTGTCTATCCAGTGTATGGTGGCTGCAAACACCCTCCACAGCCCACACTGCCAGCACTGTTGCCAGTATTGGCCTGCCAATGTGCATAATGAGGAGCAAGGTACCATGGGTATAGCCCGGACAGGGTGGCCTGGCCAGGATGCATCTGCACTGGGCATAGGGCACTGGCTGGGATATTGTAGTGCCCGGCCACCACCTGCACAGACAGGGTGGCCACAGCATGTTCTGCTGGGAGATCACTCTCACCCTGACTGAGCAGTGACCATGGCATGGCTATGCTCCCCCATAATGCTATATAGTATTTCTCTCATATGATATTTATGGGTTCCCTTTTGGGGCCCAGTCACTGACTTATCTGCTTGGTGTGTATGCTGACATCCCAGTTCTGGGTGCACGCATTTCCACCAGGAACATGCACTATTTACTAGCTAGCAGACTATCTGAAGCTGGTATGTGTCTTGATGGAATGCCTTGCAGGGTGCAGCGGCTGAAGTCTTGCTGCAGGAGAATATCAGATAGTGGTGGGGTGCAGCTTAGCATATCCAGGCCTAATGTCTGTCTGCTATTGCGTTATGGATGTGTACAGAGCTGCATTAACTGCCCTGTAGGGTGTCTGTTCCCCAGCAGGACTGGGGTTGATGGTCCCCTCTACTGCCACCATTGCAGGGAGGTAGAATGTGGATCTGTTGGTGGGAGACCCTGTTTATCACCCTCAGCCCTGGAGGAGGAGGAGGGTGGTGGTACATAATCCTCCTAGGGGTCCATAGGGGCTAAACCTGACTGAGACATACAGATATATCCAAGGTGTGTCTGCAGAAACTACCTATCTCACACATTATCACTGCTGGGGACCTGCAGCATGGCCTATCTCTGCTGTGGACCTGGTGCTGGGTGCCCCACCTCACCCTCAGGGTGAGTGCAGTACCTGCACAATGTGACGGTGTGTAGCTACTCTGTGCCAGTACCACACACGGTCAGTTCCCCCTACCAGTCCGAGGTGCTGTGGGGGTGCATACCCCATCTTGTGATCATCTGTAGACTGCTGATTTGCATGTGCAGTGCATCATGGGTATGGGTGGGTTAACCCTATCCTGGTGACCACAGCAGACTGTTTGTGTGGTGACGTGCAGTCCTTCTGCAGCCAGCCAGGGGTTTGCTAGCAGCTATGGCGCTGTAGCCCACTGGTTACTTCACTACTTGTGGAGCCAGAAGTCATGGGTTCATACCCACAGTAGGAGTTATTTGATAGGGCTGTCTGAGGCATTGTCTTTTTTTAATGTACATTAGTGCTGCCAGGAAAACACCCTCAGGGTACTGTAGCCATAAGGTGCCTCAGAAGGCGCCCTATAAGGCGCCTTCTGAGGCACCTTATGGTTACAGTCCGTATAAGGTGCCTTATAAGGTGTCCTATGGAGCGCCTTATAGGGTGCCCTATAGGGGACATTATAGGGTGCCGTGGCGGACAGTGCACTTTATAATGTGCCCTATGGGGTGCCTTATAGGGTGCCTTATGCGGCATCTTAGGTTATGGCATGTGAGGGTGTGTTTGCTGGCAGCAATAATTAAAATACAAATAAAATGCCTCAGGAAACAATACTTACATGTCAAAGCTGATGCCTCAGCCAGCCTTATGCATTAGGCACACTGGGGGATCAAACTCATGACCCCTGTATCATCAGTCAGTGTATTAACCATTGTGCTACACTTCTGTTTCTATGTTTGGATGTCTGTGCACGTACTTAAGATTACCGCGCGGTAACGCGCTTAGCAGCGCTTTGCCCGATAATGTGCGCGGCAGCGCGCGTTATTGCGTGCTAATCCCGTTTTGCTACTTTAAACTGAAACGCCCACTCCTTATATGGCATCCTGCACACTAACGCTGGGCACACATTAAGAAGGTTTAGTAAACATACCCTTATATCTTCCTCAATAAAGTCCAAATCAAAGAATTAATTTATTTATTAATTTATGTATTTATTTAGCTGTGCTTATATACCGCTTTTCACCAGGTGAAATTGGTTTACAATAAACAAGATGGTGATACATTACAACAGGTCATTTCATATTTACATGGGGGAGAACCATCACTGGGGTCCTCAAATGTATTTACATTCCTGATTTAGTATGCATCAGTGATTCAGGTCTTCTCTATAGTCTTTGGTTTTTCTTTCAGACTCATTGCATCTGGGATTTAGTATGTGTATGAGTACACTGGCTACTGTTCTGTTCAGATCCCAGGTGTTTGCTGAATAAATGTGTTTTAGTTGCTTTCAAAATGAGGGCTGGTCTTTGTTGCTCCTGATATTGGCTGAGAGGGGGCATACAAGTCGAATGCACGGTTGCAAGTTTGTTGATTGAATTTTGTCCTTTCATGTGGTAAAGTGAGCGCATTGCTTGTGGTCTGCTGTGTAAGTCTTCCAGAGTTCAGACGGGTTAGGAGGGTTTGGAGATATGATGTTTGCTGTTGGTGAAGCACCAAAGTTTTATACTTGATCCGTGCTTCTAGTGGGAGGATGTGGAGATCTCTCAGGACTGGAGTGATGTGATTATATTTTTTCACTCTTTGGATGATTGTGTCCGTTATGTTGATGGCTGTTCATAGCAGGTTAAGAGTGGTAACCGGGAGACTATGGTATATTGCATTACAGTAATCCAGATGGGGGAGTGTCATTGCCTGCATAACCGATCTGAAATTCTGAGGGTCTGGGAGAGACCTGAGTCATTGTATCATCTTTACTTTGAAAAATATTGTCCGTGTGGTTCTTGCGATCTGTTGCTTGAATGAAAGTGATTGATCAATAATGACTCCGAGGTATTTTATGTGCAATTGGACTTTTATTTCGGTCGTTCCCAGGGTGAGGTGTGTTGGGGGGGGGGGGGGGTGAAGGTTGGATCCTTTGTTATAAATAAGGCTTCTGTCCTTTTGAGATTTTTTGTGAGGTTGTTTTCTTTGAGCCAATTGGAGATATCATTGAAATATCTTATTAGCTGTGGGTTCATTGGATTTGTGGTCGTGATGGGCCCATAAAGCATGATGTCATCTGCATATATGTGGAAGTTGATATTGTGGGTCCGTATTAATGCACAGAGTGGTTGAAGATAGATGTTGAAGAGCATAGCGGAGAGTGTTGAGCCCTATGGTATTCCTTGGGTTTGTTCAAAAGGGGTGGAGGTTGTAGTGCTGGTCTGGATTAGTTGATATCTGTTGGTTAGGTTGGATTGGAACCACTGAAGTACTTTATCTTGTATACGAGTCATTTGTAGTCTGTATAGGAGGATGTCATGTGAGACGGTATCAAACACTGCAGATATATCCAGAAAAATCATGGTGCATCCAGATTGTCTGGGCTGTATTCCTCTCTGCTCTGGTCTTGTCTGCTCTTAGTGCCCCTTTTTACCCCTCTATCACCTAATGGTCCAGCTGACTCTCTCATGGGGTTTTTGCTACAGATGTACTTGAAAAAGTCTTTATTAAGCGTTTTTGCTTCCAAGGCAAGCTTTTTCTCAAATTCTCTCTTTGCCTGCCTTATCAATGCCATGCATCTAACTTGTCAGTGCTTATATTGTTTCCAGTTTTCATCATTTGTCTCTTTTTTTCCATTTCCTGAAAGATGCTTTTTGGCAACAGCCTCTGACCTCATCTTTAAACCATGCTGGCAGTTTTTTGGACTTCCTTCCACTTTTCTTAAAGCATCGAATAAAGCGGGTCTGGGCTTCCAAGATAGCATTTTTAAACAACACCCATGCTTGATGTAAATCTTTAACCTTTGCAACTGCTCCTTTTAGTTTTTTCTTAACTATTTTCCTCATTTTATCATAGTCTCCCTTTTGAAAGTTAAAAGGTAGTACTGTGGATTTCCTTGATGTCATTCGTCCATTTATTAAATCAAACTTAATCACTATTGCTAAGTGACCCCCAACACTATGTGTTCCACTAAGGACTAGGTCCAAAATGGCTTCCCCTCTGGCTTCCCCTCTTGTTGGTTCATGAACCAGCTGCTCCAAGAAGCAGCCATTTATTTCATCTAGAAACTTTCTCTCTCTAGCATGTCCTGACGTGATACTGACCCAGTCGATACCAGGGTAATTGAAATCACCCTTTATTATTACTGTGCTGTAACTTTTGTTAGCTTTCCTGATTTCTTTGAGCATTTCATCATCCATTTGTTCATTCTGGCCAGGCGGTCGATAGTAAACCCCCACTGCCATCGCCTTCCCCTTCCCCTTTTTACATGGAATTTTAATCCATAGAGATTCTACAGTGAAGTTTGTTTCCTGCAAAACGTTAATCCTTTGTGACTCAATGCACTCTCTAACATAGAGTGCAACCCCTCCACCAATTTGATCTGCTCTGTGATTACAATAGAGTTTGTACCCAGGTATTACAGTGTCCCACTGGTTGTCCTCCTTCTACCATGTCTCTGAGATACCAATCATATCTAACCTCGTATTTAGTGCTATATAGTCTAACTCACCCATCTTATTTTCTAGACTTTTAGCATTTGCATACAAGCATTTTAGAGGCTGTATTTTATTGATATTAACCTGGTTATCGGTAGGCAGGGGTAATTTGGAATGTTTAAGCTCTGTCTGCTCTGTACTGAATGGCATTTGTGTTACTTTCATCTTTATTGGAACCTCTGTCTATATGCCCTAACCTGTGCTAGTATCCTTCAAGAATACATCCTTCCAAACCATGCGCTCTTGGGCAACTGTCGGCTTTCCCCTATTATCTTGTTTAAAAGCTACTCTATCCCCCTTTTAAAGGTTAATGCCAGCAGCCTGGTTGAAACCCGGTTAAGGTCCTTCTTTCCCCAGAATATTCCCCAGTTCCTAACAAATCCAAAACCCCCTTCCTTGCACCATCATCTCATCCACACACTGAGATTCCAGAGCTCTGCCTGCCTTTTGGGTCCTGCGTGTGGAATAGGAAGCATTTCAGTTTCTACCTGAAAGCCTAAATTTGGCCGCCAGAACCTCCCTACCACACCTTCCTATGTTATTGGTACCAATATGTACCAAGACAGCAGACTCCTCCCCAACTCTATCTAAGACCTTGTCTAGGTAGCAGGTGAGATCCACTACCTTCGCACCAGACAGACATGTTACCAGGTGATCCTCATGTCCTCCAGCCACCCAGCTATCTACATGCCTGATGATCGAATCACCAACTATAGCGGCTGTCCTAACCCTTCCCTCATGGGCACTTGGCTCTGGAGAAACCTCCTTGGTATGAGAAGGTTTTACATTACTTGGAGGACAGGTCCTAGCTACAGGATCACTTCCTACTACACCAGGCTGATACTTTCCTGTCACGTGACCTCGCTCCTCCATGGCAACAGGGATGCTGCCCGACTGGAGGTGGGACTTCAGTACTGCATCCCTATAGGTCTTGTCTATGTAACTCTCTGTCTTCCTTTATGTCCTCTAATTCTGCTACTCTAGCCTCCAGAGATTAGGCGTTCCCTGAGAGGAAAGAGCTCCTTGCACCTAGTGCACACGTAAGATCCCTCACCAACTTGGAGAAAATCATACATGTGACATTCAATGCAAAAGACTGGAAAGCCCCCATCTCGTTGCTGGACTGCTATCTGCATCTTAGTTTTAAGGTTGTGTTTAGTTATTTAAGTTGCTTACTTACTTAGGTTTGCTGGGTTTACTTACACTAATAAAACTATAACTAATACATTTAATGGACTTTGTTCACCTCAAGATTAAGTAATCTGAGGTCCTTAATGTATTTATTTATTATTTATCTTATCTGTTCACTAAACACTATAACATAGAAAACCAATCACCTACCTTAGACAAAGGCTAAAAGGGTATCTGTCTGCCTCAAACAAAATCTCCACAACCCACTCACATAGCACACATCCCTGAGGATCCCACACCTTTTGTCTTCTCACTTCCATGTATATTTTACAAATATACATTTGTATATAGTTTATGCTGTTCTTTTGTCTTCTCACTTCCATGTATATTTACAAATATACATTTGTATATAGTTTGTGCTGTTCTGTATTATTTCACATTGTTTAGACTATTATATAATGTTACCATGTACATATGTTCTGCTATATTATGACGTTCTCTGTAAAACAAACCTGTTTTGTTAATTGTTGTTCATTGTGAACCGCAACTGAACTTTGGAAGTTGCGGTATATAAATATGCATAAAAATAAATAAATAAATAAATAAATAATTTATTTATAGCTTTTCTATACCGCGCTATTTGACATCAGTGCGGTTTACAGTTAACAATTTTGCACAGGACAGGGGAGGTGCCTTGTGCTTACATCAAACAGGACATAATAACTTGGATTAAAAACATTGAATTATTTACATCTGAACAATGACAGATTACTAGTGTCACTTTTACATTATTGATGCTGTTGGGTGATTGTATTAGTACAAGGTGTAGTAAAATGTATGCCTGATGAGGATAAACAGTTGCACCTGAGAGTGAATATGGTCACCTCCTTCCCTTTAAAAGGTTTAAGCATCTATAAAGCTACAATTATCCCAGGGGTGGGAGGGAGGGGGGGGGAAAGAAGACTTATTAAAAGCTGGGCTGCTACACAGTACCGTGTCCTGTGCTTCAAAGGTAATCTTTGATCAATTTCCTGGGTGATTCACACAGCCCTTGCTTTGATAGATGGAGTCTTTCAAAATGCCCCTTGATCTGTCACTTGGCTTTAACACCTACTTTTTTAAATATTTTATTTTTAATTTCATTTACAATATACATCCGAGATATAACATGAATGTGAAAAAAAGGAGTATGCAATCATGATTTCATCAAAGTAAACCTCCATATCTTAGGCCACAAAAAAAGGAAAGAATGGGGAGGTACCAAGAAATCATTAGGTGAGTCAGAAACTCACCACTATAAAGCATCAGCCATATAGGTAGACGCAGCAACTTGAACACCACCTTCTTCTCTAGAAACCAAGAACTCCACAAGCTATTTTTGGTTAAAGAACAAATATACATTATCTTTAAAAGAAACACAACATTTAACAGGAAATTTTAATTGGAAGGAAGCTCCTATAGCCAAGACCGTTGGCCAAAGGTTTAGGAACTCCTTCCTATGCAGCTGAGACTCACGAGATAAATCAGGAAGCACCCTAACCTGTGACCCCCCCCAAAAACCCTCATTAACGTTCCTGAAATAAGAACGAAAAATCAAAGCTTTATCTGGCTCCAAGACCAGAGTGACTAGCGGGGTGGACCTGTCTGTAATAATCTCCAAGAACCCCGTCAGGTCCCCTCCTCCCAATGAAACAGCCCCAGGAACATCCCTATGACTGCCAGACTCCAGAAACAAGTATTGTGCTTGAGTCAAAGGGGGAAAATGCTCTGAGGAATCTTCAATACCTCTCCGAAGTATTTCCTCACCATCTCCACAGCTGAAAAAATTGGAGACCTGAGAAAGTTCAACAGTCTGATGTTATTACGTCGGGATTGATTTGCTAAGGACTCCGTCTTCGGAGACAGCATACACTTGTCTTTTATCTGGGCTCCAACCAGTTCCCAGAGATGCCCCAGTTCCAGTTCCAAAGCGAGGACACTCTCTGCTTGATGCTCTTGAGCCTCGGAAACAGAACAATAATTAGACTTAACCTCCATTAATTCTGTACTCACTGTTCCCACAAAAGATCCCAAAGAAGAGTTCATAGTAGCCATCGCATCCCATAGCGCTTCCAGAGAAATAACCTTTGGTTTCACCAAGCTTGTAATCCCAGAAGTAAGCAGAACACCAGGTTGTCTGGTTAGAACCTCTGCAGACAATGTTGTAACCACAGTCTCCTTCTCCCCTAAAACCTCTCTCTCCACTGGTGCTGCCAAAGTCTCCGGAGTGCCCTCTCCACTTCTCGAGGATGGTGTGTTCATCGGTAGGCTGGCGGGAAGCACAACTCCGCTAGAACAAATGCTTTGGGGATGTGGCAGGGGGGTCCATAGCTTAGGAGAGAATGAATACCCAATGCGCACAGAACCTATAGACCTTCCACAGGCTCCGCTGAGGACACCGCTCCAGTGCCAGACGTAAAGCCGCAGAAATCCTGGGTTTTCTGTCCCGCAGAACTCACCGCAGGAGGACCTGAGAATAGGTTCCCCTGCTTTCGTTTTCTGCGGCCCATACCAACAGCCGCGAACACCGCTCCAAGACACTACACTCACAAAGAAAGCATGGCTAGACTCCAGACACACTTCCTGCCGCCATCTTACTTCCTCCCCCACAGAACCTGAACACCTACTTAAAACAATATCTCCAGGAACAAGCAGGAATGTAGTCTTCATATATGGGTATCGTCGGTACCGACGGAGCCTGTGTGGGAGCGCTCCCCAACATCCAATAGGAAAGCTTTTGGGAGCATCCCACAGCGCCTGCGTGCTGCCTTCCCGCCATTCCAACTCTCCCTCTTCAGTTCTTTGTTTTCTGTGGAGCTGACAGGTCGCATACCCTGTCACCGCAGAAAATTCTTTGTTACTTTTTTTTTTATTGTGGTCGTGTCTGCCTTCATTCGACACCTACCGGTACCGCTGGTTCTCTTTTCTTCTTTCCTAAAAAAAAAAATCTTTTTTGAAGTACTTTATTCAGAAACTTTTTCCCTCTCGGTGCTAGGTGCCATTTTGGGCATTAGGCCCATTTTTCTTTTACAATGGAAAAACCAGCTACTGGTTTTAAAAAATGTTCTAAGTGTGGTGGTACCATATCCGTCACCAACACCCATGACTGGTGTCTCAAATGTTTAGAACCTGACCACTCTCCATTGGATTGTCTCTCCTGTAGAAAGATGACCAAGAGGGGCCTGCAGAATGGAGCCGCAAAACCCAGTACCCTTTTTGCCGCAGATGCGATATCCATTGCATCAATGTCTTCCATGGCTTCATCTTCCTCCCATGGATCTCAGTTAACTAAACATAAGTCAGCAAAGACTAACCGGTATTCAAAGGGTAGATCTCCTTCAAAGTATCGGGATGCCATCGGTGTTGCCCTTGAGGAAAGTTCACTGGAAAAACAGCCCCGGCGGGAGGCTTCAGCTTCCAAAGCACTAACGGGGCTCCAGGATGTTCTCGAGGCTTCCACCTCTGCAGAACTACTGGTGCCATGCTCTGGGGTCCCGGCCACTTCTACCGGTACCGACACCCAAATATCGGCAGGAGCGATAGATCAAAGATTTCTCACTATCAAAAGCAGTCTAGCGGGTCTTCTAACAGCTTCGGTATCGTTGAAACTGCTTCAGACCATTCAACAGGCACTGGTACAGACACCGGTACTGGTACCAAAGGCACCGGCCTCGACAGGTATTACCCCCCCATGCCGAGTCTAGAGTCCATTGCCGGTATCGAAGGATCGGTACTGAGACACCTCGATACCGACTTCGATCGATACTGGTACCGTGTCTTGCACGAACATCGGGATCAGAGATATTTTGAATCTTCCGATTCCGATGATTCTGCCGATACCAGAGCACTTCTTCCGGAGGATCCATCTCCTCCTCAGCGTAGAATGTCTCCTCCAGAGGACATGTCCTTCCAGGATTTCATTCGTGATGTGGCTCGAGGCCTTGCAATCACAGTGGCTCCTGTCTAGGGCAGAAGAGTTAGAGATTCTTCAGTATCCTTAAGCTCCTAAAGAGGCAGCTACTCTGCCCATTCATAAGATCCTTCATGATCTCATGCTGAGAATGCGGGAGACTCCTTTAACCACATCTCCACACTCTCGCAGACTCGATACCATGTACCAAGTTCCACCTTGTCCTGGCTTTCAAAAGACTCAGTTGCCACATCATTCAATGGTAGTGGAATTGGCCATGCATAGGATAAAGAGTGCAAAAAGACATTCTTCCAATCCTCCAGGCTGCGAGTCCAGGACTCTTGATGCTTTTGGGCGTTGATGCTTCCATGCTCTCAGCTAGAATCAGCTCATACATCCTATACATGGGGATGTTCCTCAAAGAGATTACAGGAGACTTGGAGCTTATGAGCCCCCTTCTTCCTGATGATAAAAGACAGGATTTTCTTGCTCTGGTCTGAAATGCCCAAGATGTTTCCAAGTTTGTCAACCGTGCAGCCTTTGATTGCTTTGAATGCATCAGCAGAACCTCTGCTATCTCCATTGGTGCACGTCGTATTGCCTGGCTTCAGGCATCAGACTTAGAAATTTGGGTACAAGATAAACTGGGCAACATTCCTTGCACAGGAGAAAATCTCTTTGGCAAGAATTGGCAAGAAAAAGCTAATGATATTGACTCTGACAATATTACCTTGGACAGATTGTCACAGTCTACACCAACTCGACAAAGAAAAGATCTAATAAAAACCCTTTTTCAACAAGAGAGAGAAATTTTATCCTTCTTATACCCAGCAGGGTCACTGTCCAGTCTATGTTGCCCAAAAGGGACAACAGCAACAAACTAGACAACAGAAGAAAACAAAAGTCTCAAGAGCTCAGCCAGCTCAGCAGGCTCAGCCTCCTCAGGGGCTTTGACTCTTTTCTAGAGAACTTAGCCTTCCTGCCCCTGCAGGGTCCAGAACCCTCTACCATCCCCGACAAATTATGTCAGTTTGCCACCAGATGGCACCAAATAACATCAGAAAATTGGACTCTGTCCATTGTACGAGAGGGATACAGGCTTCATTTTCACAGCATGCCCCCTCCTACAATCATAAGACAGTTGAATTCTCAAACCCCTGTCGCCAATCTTCTGAGTCAGGAGGTCGCAATACTTCTTGCTCAAGGAGCAATAGAAGAGGTACCCATACCTCAACAGGGTAAAGGGTTCTACTCCCCCTAATTTCTCATCCTAAAGAAAACAGGGGGACACAGACCCATTTTGGACCCAGAGAATTGAACCAAATATCTGTTCCAAGAAAAATTCAAAATGATCTCTCTTGGAATACTTCTGCCATACTTTCAGAATCAGGATTGGCTATGTTCTCTAGATCTAAAGGATGCATATACTCATATACCCATCCATCCAGATCACAGGAAATTCCTTCGATTCCTTTTACAGGGAAGGCACTTCCAATACAGGGTTCTTCCCTTCGGTCTGGCTTCTGCCCCAAGAGTTTTCACAAAATGCATGGCAGTAGTAGCTGCATTCCTATGAACTCTGGGGATATTCATCTTCCCTTACTTGGACAACTGGCTCATTCGAGCACCCACAGCTCCAGAAGCCAACTCTGCTCTTACTCGCACAATGCGAGTTCTGCATTACTTAAGATTGGTCATAAACCTTCCAAAATCCCATCTCACTCCTTCTCAGTCCCTAGAATTCATAGACCTAGATACCAGACAATCAAGGGCTTTCCTTCCATAGCCCCGCTGTCTTCGTATAGTGCAGCTAGCTTCCCAAGCAGCGGTAAAAGCCTCCCTAACTGCTCGAGAAATGCTTAGCTATTGGGATATATGGCATCCACTGTACATGTGGTTTCCTATGCTCGTCTTCACATGCGAGCAGCCCAGTGGACCCTATCCTCTCAGTGGACACAGGCCTCAGGTCACCTGTCGGACAAAATAAGAAACCCATAACATCTTATTTCATCCCTCCAATGGTGGCAATCACTGGAAAACCTTCTCATAGGCTTTCCTTTCCAGGCCACTCTAACAACAGATGCATCCCAGTTGGGATGGGGGGCCCACCTGCACGATCTCTCCAACCAGGGTCTCTGGACCTCAGAGGAGGCTTGTCTTCACATAAACCTCCTAGAACTCAGAGCAATCTTCCTTGTTCTTCGAGTATTCCAAGCCCAGCTCAGCTACAAGACAGTCCTAGTCCAGACCGACAATCAAGTAGCCATGTTCTATGTGAACAAGCAGGGCGGAACAGGCTCTCTGTCGTTATGCAACAAAGCTTTACAACTATGGGCCCTCACCAGAGAGCATCAAATTCACCTTCTCATGGTATATCTTCCAGGCATTCAAAACCTTTGGGCAGACAAACTCAGCCGAGTACTGCTGCCACACGAATGGTCTCTCCATTCGGACCAGATTGCCCGAGTATTCCACTCTTTGCAAGTCCACAGAATGCCAAACTTCCCCAGTTCTGTTCCAGAATTCCGGCTCAAAACTGTCAGGCAAGGGATGCTTTCCTTCTTCATTGGGGTCAAGACTTCCTCTATGCCTTACCACCCATTCCCCTCATCCCCAAAACACTGTTCAAGCTTCAGAGAGACAGAGGTCGTATGATACTCATAGCTCCACGGTGGCCAGAGCAAACATGGTATCCTCTGCTTCTACATCTTTCTTGGGCTACACCTGTGGAGTTGGGATGTGCTCCAGATCTTCTCTCCCAGGAGAATGGGATGCTATGGCACCCGAATCCCCAGTCCCTGCATCTCAGAGCCTGGTTGCTGAAAGCCTAGACCTTCAGGATCTCAACCTTTCTCAACAGGTAAAGGATATCCTTCAGGCTTCCAGAAAACCCTCTACAAGGCAATCATACGCCTTCAAGTGGAAACGGTTTACTATATGGTGTTCTCAGAAGGGACTTAACCCTCTTGCGATACCCTTGGAATTGTTACTGGAGTATCTCCTTCATTTATCAAATTCTGGTCTTAAGACCAATTCAGTAAGAGTCCATCTTAGTGCTATTGCAGCTTCTTACAAGCCTCTAAATCAGTGGTTCTCAACCCTGTCCTCGGGACCCCACTAGCCAGTCGGGTTTTCAGGCTATCCACAATAAATATGAATGAGATATATATGCATTAGAAATAGCCTGCCAAACTGACTGGCTTGTGGCCCTCCAATGCTGGATTTGGGGACCCCGGCCTTACACCTCTGTCATTTAAGATTGTGAGTGGGCAAGGTACAGATGTCCAAGACATCAAAAAGATTAGATGGAATATGTCACATACCTCCTCGCCTCTCACCACCACCAAAATATTGTCTATTAGACAACTTTTTGGTGGTGGTGAGAAACTAGGAGGGATGTGACACATTCTATCTACCCTTTTGATGTCGAGGACATCTGTACCTTGCCCACTCACAATCGTACTTGACAGAGGTGTACGGCAGGGGTCCCCAAATCCAGCACTGGAGGGCCACAAACCAGTCAGTTTGGCAGGCTATTTCTAATGCATATATATCTCATTCATATTCATTGTGGATAGCCTGAAAACCCGACTGGCTAGTGGGGTCCCGAGGACAGGGTTGAGAACCCCTGCTCTAAATGGACAGCCTATTTCCTCTCATCCACTCATAGCAAGATTTATGAGAGGTCTTCTGCTAACAAAACCTCCCATTAGACCACCACCGGTGGCATGGGATTTGAATCTTGTTCTCGGGCAGCTCATGAAACCGCCCTTTGAGCCTTTAGCCACTACAGCTCTAAAACTCCTTTCATAGAAGGTCATCTTCCTAATTGCAATCACGTCTGCACGACGCATTAGTGAGTTACAAGCTTTAGTGGCTCATCCTCCTTATACAAGATTTCATCAAGATAAGGTTGTTTTTAGGACTCATCCTCACTTTATACCAAAGGTGGTCTCGCCTTTCCACTTAAACCAAGCTGTTTACCTTCCTGTATTCTTTCCGAGGCCTCATGCCTCCAATGCAGAAAGGAACCTTCATACCTTAGACTGCAAAAGAACCTTAGCCTTTTATTTGCAAAGAACACAGCAACATAGAAAATCTTCTCAACTTTTTGTTGCTTTTGATTCTAGTCATTTGGGACTTCCAGTTTCCAAAAGAACTCTTTCTAAATAGATTGCACAGTGCATATCCTTAACTTATGAGAGTAGAAACATAGACGTATGATGACAGATAATCTGTCATTTAATATCAACAACTACAACAGTCCCCTTTTTACCTTTAGAGATCCTCTGTGTTTGTCCCATGCTTTTTTGAATTCAGTTACTGTCCTCATCTCTACCATCTCCACTGGGAGACTATTCCACGGATCCACTACTCTTTCCGTAAAGAAATATTTCGGCATATCACTCCTGAATCTATCTCCTTTCACCCTCATCCCATGTCCCCTTGTAGCAGAACTTGCTTTCAATTGAAAGAGGCTCTCTCCCTGAACATTTATGCCACGGAGGTATTTAAACATCTCAATCATATCACCTCTATCCCACTTTTCCTCTAAGGTGTACATATTAAGATCCTTCAGTCTGTCCTCATATGCTTTATAATGAAAACCACTACTCATTTTAGTAGCCACCCTCTGTCCAACTCCATCCTGTTCACATCCTTTTGAAGGTGCGGTCTCCAGAATTGCACACTATACTCCAAATGAGGTCGCACCAAAGACTTATATAGAGGCACTATCACCTCCTTTTTTCTGCTAGCCATTCCTCTCTGTATGCACCCAAGCATCCTTCTAGCTTTTGCCGTCGCCTTTTCTACCTGTTTAGCTACTTTAAGATCATCAGACACAACCACGCCTATATCCCGCTCTTCTTTAGTGGACAAAAGTACTTCACCCCCTATACTATATTGCTCCCTTGGATTGCTGCAGCCCAAATGCATGACCTTACATTTTTTAACATTAAATCCTAGCTGCCAAATTCTAGACCATTCTTCAAGCTTAGCTAGATCCCTCCTCATGTTATCTACACCTTCCTGGGTGTCTACTCTATGGCAGATTTTGGTATCATCCGCAAAGAGGCAAACCTTACCCGACAGCCCTTCTGCTATATCACTAACAAAGATGTTAAAAAGAATCGGACCAAGGACAGATACCTGGGGCACACCACTGGTAACATCCTTCTCCTCAGAGTGAGCTCCATTTACTTGTACTCTTTGTCACCTCCCACCCAACCAATTTCTAACCCAAGCAGTAACTTTAGGGTCCATCCCTAGGGTGCTAAGTTTGTTTATAAGTCGCCTGTGAGGAACAGTGTCAAAGGCTTTACTGAAATCTAAATACACCACACCTAGGGCTCTCCCTCAGTCAAACTCCCTGGTCACCCAGTCAAAGAAATCAATCAGATTTGTCTGACAAGACCTGCCTCTGGTGAATCCAACAGGACTTCCTCCCGAGGGCCATGTCACAGCTCACAATGTGAGAGCCATGACAGCCTCTATGGCTGACCTTCATTCTGTGTCTGTAGATGACATCTGAAGAGCAGCTACTTGGGCTTCAGTGCACACTATTACAGCCCACTACTGTTTAGACAAGGACTCCCATCGGGATGCCTTGTTTGGACAAACTGTTCTTCAGCATCTTAATGCAACTCCTACCCACCACCCGGGTTTAGATGCCAGAGATCCATGGGAGGAAGCACAACCCATCTCATCATGGGTTTGCAGCTTCCTGGGCCATCTCCCTGGCATCTTTCAGCTGGGGAGTCCCCATATGTGAAGACTACATTCCTGCTTGTTCCTGGAGATAGCGTAGTTACTCACCTGTAACAGGTGATCTCTGTGAACAGCAGGAATGTAGTCTTCACAACCCACCCACCTCCCCTAGGAGTTGTCTCTCTATCTCTCTCTCTCTCCTTCTCTCCTTCTCTCCTTTGTCTCAGCTATAAACTCAACTGAAGAGGGAGAGTTGGAATGGCGGGAAGGCAGCATGCAGGCGCTGTGGGATGCTCCCAAAAGCTTTCCTATTGGACGCTGGGGAGCGTTCCCACACAGGCTCCGTCGGTACCGAAGATACCCATATGTGAAGACTAAATTCCCGCTGTTCCCGGAGACCACCTGTTACAGGTGAGTAACTACGCTTTCACAGGTCTCTTTCCCCCTGTCTAGAAGGCCTCTTTGTAAAGGTCTCTTGAAACAATTTATTGCTCAAAGAATACTGACCCTGTTTTTCCTTTTATGCTAAGTTATACTCTGATTTGATTTAAATTAAAGCTCTTTGCTGATACTAGGCCCTGACTTTAAACTGAAAGCTCTCTGCTGTGCTTCTAATGTAAACTAAAAACTCTTTGCTGATACTAGGCTCTGACTGAGTATTAAATTTAAACTAGAAGCTCTCTGCTGGGTTTTAATTGTAATTGAAAGCATTAGTGCCTGCCGCCAGGCCTGGCTACAGTTCTCTGACTTGGAGCAATGGGTTCAGGACAAGTTGGTCGATGTCCCCTGCTGGGGAGAGAATCTCTTTGGTAAGCCCATAACGGAAAAGGCCGCCAAGCTGGAGTCTGAGTTCCTGACCAGGACCAGGCTTTCCAAGAAGACCACTGACCCTTCCCGGCAGAAGGCTTCGGGGAAAAAGCCTCTATACCAAAAGAAAAAGAAGACTTACAGAAAAGAAAATACCCCAGTACCTGGCCTTCCCAGCTCCCCAATAGCCCAGCAGGCCAAGGGAGCGGGGCACAACCCACGCAAGCCTAAGGCCCCTAAACCACAGCTGCAACCTAGGGGGAGGGGCTTTTTTTTTTTTTTTAAATCTTTTATTTAAGGTTTTTCTTCCTTGAATACACACAACAAAAGGAAAAACACCAAGAATTTCAAGATACAATTCAAAAATAAGAATATGAAAAGGAAATAGTTCAAACACATTATGGAGAAACAATCAATAATTTTAGAGAGTAATAATAAATCTTGGTAATAAGGAGTTAAACAAACTCCACATTAGGGAGCACATATAATACAATTATCCCGCCCCTTTATCCTCAACCAGTTCCCTATCAATCAGAAATTTCTGTAATTGCTCAACATCAGTAAAGGCAAAATTCTGTCCCTGGTAAACTACCAGGCAGCGACAAGGAAATTTAAAAAAAAGGTAGCACCCAAAGCTACTACTCTGGTTCTAAATCCCAAGAACTGTTTGCGCCTAAGCTGCGTCACTCGACCAACATCAGGAAACACTTGAAGCGTAAAAACCACAACATAAAGCTTCTCTGTGCTTGAAGTATGCCTTCAGCACAGATAATTTAACAGATTCAGACTCAAACGTCGCCACTAAAGTGCAACGTTTGGGAATTGAATCTGTAGAATCCTCTAGGAATGCTGTTAAGTCTTGACCTACCGACTGGACTGAAGGAGCAGAAGCCCCTTCTGTGACCGACGTCGGCAGACCATTAGAGGAAAAAGAATACACCTGGACTACTTTCACAGGACCTTTCAATTGTAATATTTCAGAGAAATACTTCTGAAGTAACATTTTAGGAGCCAGAAGATGAGTAGAGGGAAAATTAAGAAAACGAAGATTCCTAGCCCGTTGTTGATTTTCCAATAATTCTACCCGATAAGAGACTGCAGAAATATCTTTAAGTAACGGGAGAGGAGAATCAACCCGGGCAGGAGTCTGAATCAAAACATTCAACTGTTGATCAACAATATTAAATCTATCAACAACTTTGCCTGTAAAACAGCATAATGATGCAACAGTGGTGGACAAGCGTGTATCAATCTGCTGTATAGCAGTCCAGATGTCAGTCAATGTCACCTCCCCAGAAATAAGGGGAGGATTCTGGTCAGAACCAGCTGGACACACCGGTCTTAGGGGTGAAACCAGAGACGCAGTAGGAACTTCTAAAAAAGTGGAAGACGAGAGGGGCTGGGGGAGGGGGGCGGCAGCCGGAACTCCGGGCTTAGAGAAGCACGGTCCTATGAAATATTTACAGGCTGCAGCGATGAGACATGCCTGTCCATAGGGCCAATCACTTTACCTCCTCCATCCTGCTCACCGGCTCCAGATTTACCTCCTGCTTTCCCTTTACATTTCCCCATGGACACAGCAGGCAACGTCAAGCGCTCGGTCAAACTTCTCCGGAGCGCCGAAGGAGCGCAAAAGGTGCGTGTCCTGCCCCTTGTGACACGCCCCTTAGGACACGACCCCGCAAGCCGCGACTCGCAAGCCGCGAGTAGCGCTCACCGATCTTTATGGGGATCGCAGGGGGGGTCCTCCACGGCAGGAACGTCCGCCCAGGTGCCTGTGGCTGTACCTCCGGGTCTCCTCTCCTTCCTGCAGCCCTGCTCCACGATGGTAGAAGCCGCGGGTGCTCCCAGGTAAGATGACGTCTCCCCCGGGGGAGGGGCTTTTGACACTTTGGCCTCTCCTCCCCCAAGAGGTCCAGTCCTGCAGCACACAGTGGGACATCAGGTGTTCTATACCAACTGGTGGTCCAACGTCACCACTGACAGGTAGTGGAGGAGGGTTATCTCCTCCATTTCTATCAGACGCCTCCCCCATTCTTTCCAGGGGATCTCCCAATTACTCCCCTTCACTGAGACCTGCATCTGTGAGAGCTTGTCTGTCTCCTGGCCAACAAGGCAGTGGAACAGGTCCCACCCCACCTCAGGGGCAAGGGGTTCTACTCCCAGTACTTTCTGCTTCCCAATGAAACAGTGGCTTTCAGCCTATACTGGATATTCAGGACCTCTACCGGTTTCTGGTGAAGAAGTTCAAAATGCTTTCCCTTAGAACGTTGCTGCCCTACCTCCGTCAGGGAGATTGGCTATGCTCCCTAGATCTCAAAGATGCATACATGCACATCCTCATCCATCCTCTCCACTGGCAGTTCCTTCGCTTCGTCATTGGAGGATGACATTACCAGTATAGGGTCCTACCCTTTGGCCTATCTTTGGCTGCAGGGGATATTCATCTTCCCCTATCTGAACAACTGTCTCATCAAGGATGATCATGGAGTGGAGGAGTGGCCTAGTTGTTGGGGCAAGGTACTTCAGGCCGGAAGGTCAGGGGTTCAAATCCCACTAGAGGACAGCAACCTTGCGCCGGAAGGACTGGGGTTTCTAGTCCCACAGGTGCTCCTTGTGGACTTGGGCAAGCCACTTAAAACCCTCCATAGCCCATGTTCCCTGTAAAATAGTTATCTCCAAGTTATAATGCCCTGTTCAATGTAATTTCAGTTTGTTCAATGTAAACCGCACTGATGCAGAATAGCGCGGTATATAAGAGAATGTAAATAAATAAATAAATAAGGACCGCACCACTGATGAAGTCCAGCAGGTAGCACACTGCACCATTCTCACTCTGGAGCACTTGGAGTTTGTCATCAACTACCTCGTCCTATTTGTAGCCTACCATTGCCTAGACTTCATAGGGGTGCTGCTAGACATGATCCAGGCCAGAGCCTTCCTCCCTTTCAACAGGGCCCGGCACCTAGCAGCCTTTGCAAAGGAAGTTCATGATCGAGACTCGGCCTCTGCACGGCTCATGTTGCACTTCCTGGGGCACATGGCCTTTTTTGTGCAAGTCACAACTGACGCCTGTCTCCACATGCATTCAGCCCAGTGGGCCATTTGCTCCCAGTGGTCTCAGGCAATAGGGTGCCTGAATGACAGGATGAGAGTCACCCGTCCCCTTGCCCTTGGCTGGTGGCAACAGCCGCAGAACTTGCGGGCAGGAATGCCCTTCCAGGCCCCGCATCCTCAGAGGGTCCTCACCACGGATGTCTACAAGCTGGGCTGGGGGGCCTACTTCAACAGCCTCCTCACTCAGGGCCTGTGGTCAGCACTGGAGAGCCTCCAGCAGATCAATTTCCTAGAGCTCCAAGTCATTGCCTATGCTCGTCTTCCAGCACCACTTGTGGAATCAGTCGGTTCTGATTCAGACAAGCATGTGGCGACATTCTATGTCAACAAGCAAGGGGCACGGGGTCATCCCTCCTGTGCTTGGAAACGGTCCACCTCTGCACCTTCACCAGTAAGGGTGGGATGCTCCTCAGGGCTGTGTACCTCTTCAGCCAGGACAATGCCCTGGTGGACTTGCTCAGCCGGGTTCTTCAGCCCCATGAGTTGCGGCTTGATTGTTTTGACTATTTCATTGCTGGGGCCTTCCTGCGAGGGATCTCTTTGCCAGCCTGGGCAATGCTCAGTTGCTCCACTTCTGCTCCAAGACATCACACCTCTTCCAGGTGGCAGCTAATGTGTTTCTCATCCTGTGGATGGAGAGCCTTCTCTATGCCTACCCTCCCATGCCTCTGATTGTCAAGACTCTTTTCAAGGTTCAGCTCAACCAGGCCATCCTGATCCTCATAGCCCTCTTGGTGTCCCTGGCAGCCATGGTTTCCCCTGCTTCTCAGCCTGTCTCAGGTACCCCCCAGCCCCCCTAGGGTGCACCCGTACCTGCTCTCACTGGAGGATGGCTCTCTCCTGCACCCCAACCTGGGTTCCCTGGCCCTCATGGCCTGGCTGCTGAAAGGATAGCCTTAGTCCAGTTCAACTTGCCCAGGGAGGTAGAGGAGGTCCTGCATGCAAGGATTCCACTGAATAGGCATTTACTTTCAATTGGTGTAGGTTCTCTGGTGTGCAGAGAGGGGTGTGAACTCCTTCTCTTGTTCGGCTGCTACTGCAGTACTTGCAGACCTGTACAATGCTGGTCTTAAGTCTAACCCCATCAGGCTACACCTCAATGAGTTGTCGGCGCACCATCACCTCACTGAGGGAAGCTCTTCTCAACTCAGCCTCTCGTGGCTCACTTCCTGAGGGGCCTCCTGCTCTCTTTATGTGGTTTAGATACGCAGTTAGCGGCTGAATATTGACTAACCACATAGAAACATAGAAAAATGACGACAGAAAAAGACCACATGGCCTATCTAGTCTGCCTTCCATAACAACTACAACAGTCCCCTTTTTTCCTTTAGAGATCATCTGTTTGTCCCATGCTTTTTTGAATTCAGATACTGTCCTTATCTCTACAATCCCCACTGCCAGACTATTCCACGGATCCACCACTCTTTCCATAAAGAAATATTTCCATATATCACTCCTGAATCTATCCCCTTTCACCCTCATCCCATATCCCCTCATAGCAGAACTTCCTTTCAATCGAAAGAGGCTCTCCCCCCTGTGCATTTATGCCACGGAGGTATTTAAACGTCTCAATCATATCACCTCTATTCCGCCTTTCCTCTAAGGTGTACATATTAAAATCCTTCGGTCTGTCCTCAAATGCTTTATAATGAAGACCACTAACCATTTTAGTAGCCACCTTCTGTACTGACTCCATCGTGTTTCTATCCTTTTGAAGGTGCGGTCTCCAGAATTGCACACAATATTCCAAATGAGGTCACACCAAAGACTTATACAGAGGTACTATCACCTCCTTTTTTCTGCTAGCCATTCCTCTCCCTATGCACCCAAGCATTCTTCTAGCTTTTGCTGTTGCCTTTTCTACCTGTTTAGCTACTTTAAGATCATCAGACACGATAACGCCTAGGTCCCACTCTTCTTTAGTAGACAAAAGTACTTCACCCCCTATACTATATCGCTCCCTTGGATTGCTGCAGCCCAAATGCATGACCTTGCATTTTTTAACATTAAATCCCAGTTGCCAAATTCTAGACCATTCTACAAGCTTAGCTAGATCCCTCATGTTATCTACACCTTCCTGAGTATCTACTCTAGTGCAGATTTTGGTATCATTCACAAAGAGGCAAACCTTACCAGACAGCCCTTCCGCTATATCACTAACAAAAATGTTAAAAAGAATTGGACCAAGGACAGATACCTGGGATACACCACTGGTAACTTCCTTCTCCTCAGAGTGAGCTCCATTTACCTTTACCCTTTGTTGCCTCCCACTCAACTATTTCTAACCCAAGCAGTAACTTTAGGATCCATACCTAGGGTGCTCAGTTTGTTTATAAGTCACCTGTGAGGAACTGTGTCAAAGGCTTTACTGAAATCTAAATACACCACAACTAGGGCTCTCCCTCGTTCCAATTCCCTGGTCACCCTGTCAAAGAAATCAATCAGATTTGTCTGACAAGATCTGCCTCTGGTGAATCCATGCTGCCTCGGATCCTGTAATCCGCTGAACTCCAGAAACTTCACTATTTTCTCTTTCAGCAGTGTTTCCAATAATTTACTCACCTCCGAAGTTAAACTAACCAGACTGTAGTTTTCAATCATATCCTTACTTCTGCCTTTGTGTAAAGGGACCACATGTGCCTTTCTCCAGTCCTTTGGCACCACTGCCGTCTCTAACGAGGCATTGAAAAGGTCAGTCAGTGGAGCTGCTAGAATGTCCTCAAGTTCCCTCTGTATTCTAGGGTGTATCCCATCCAGTCCCATAGCTTTGTCTACTTTAAGTTTAGCTAGTTTCTCACGAACACAGTCTTATGAAAATTGTACAAGATGCCCCTCATTTCTGTTCCTGTTTGTGGGTGTTTTCTGAGGTCCTGTTCCTGGTTCTTCATCTGTGAACACAGAAGAGAAATATTTGTTGAGCAATTCTGCTGTATCCTCATCAGTTTCTACATATTCCTCCCCTTCACCCTTGAATCTCATAATACCACTTTTATCCTTCTTCTTCTCACTAACATATCTGAAAAATGTCTTATCCCCCCCCCCTCCCATTTTATTGCATTGGCTATTTCCTCCTCTTTTGGAATATTTGCTTTCCTGACTACTTTTCTAGCTTCTCTAGGTTTTTCCAAATACAGATGCCTGTCTTACTCTCTCTGTGATCTCTTGTATTTCATGAAGGCTTCCCTCTTTTTCTTCACCTTTTCAGCTACTTCTTTCAAAAACCATAGTGGTCTCCTTTTCCTTTTACCTTTATTTATCATTTTAACAAAAAGGTTGGTTGCCCTTAAAATATCCCCTTTCAGTCATGCCCACTGTTTTTTCTATATCCCTGGCTGGTGCTGTCCATGGAAGATCTTGCTGCTATCCAGCTATCGCTGGGGCGTTTAACTGAGTAGTGCTGCTGAATATCCTGGTCAGCGGGGTTTATGCGTTTCGCAAATCTACAAACCACATAAATGCTTTTGAGACTGCCCCCTAGAGTGTAATTACCCTGCTTGTCCATAGGCTGAGGAACTCTTCCTCTCCCCTGCTTGGGATAGCCCCAAGTAAAAGGGAATCTCTATCCCCTTTTCAAACACCAGCCAATCACTTCAGAGTTTATTTATTTTATTTATTTATTTATTTATTTATGGTTCTTATATACCGCACTCTTAAAAATCAGCGCGGTTTACATATAACGATATTGTGCAAAGTAGGCCCTTACAATGAAACAGGGGATTGAACTTGGAATTCAACAGGGGAACTATATACAATTTAAGATAGTTATCTACAATTTGTATCTACAATATGTACAATCTTTGACAGCATTTCAAATGGTCTTTGTTGTGCGTGTGATAGATGGTGTTAGGTTGGTGTATTGCGAGTAGTGTAAGAGAAATAGGTGGTGCTTTAGCGCCTTTCTGAATTGGGTTAGGTTTGTTATGGTTCTGATGGACGCTGGGAGGGCATTCCAGCAGCTAGGGGCATAGAGACTAAAGGCTCTGTTTTTTGTTGATTTGTTGCATTTTGTTTTTCTTTGGGGATCTGTAGAGTGTTAGCTGTGCAGGATCTCCTCTCTCTGTTTGCTGATATAGGGTGAACAAAGTCCATTAAGGCTGTAGGGGCTGTTTTGTTAATGACCTTGAAGGTTATGATAATTGCTTTATAAGTTAACCTACAGTATATTGGCAGCCAATGTAGGTTCATAAGGACCGGGGTAATGTGATCACCTCTAGCAGCTCCACTTAGGACACGGGCAGCCGCATTCATGGCAAGCTGTAGGGTGTTTAAGGTGCTCTTGGATAGGCCTTGCAAGATTACATTGGCATAGTCAAGGTGGTGGATAACCAGAGACTGAAATACTGATCTGAAATCATCGGGTTGCAACAGGGGTCGAAGATGTCATAGAGTTCTTATCTTGTGGTATATTTGTTTGATGGTGTTACTGATGTGTGCTTTGAAATTGAGCTGATGGTCCAATGTCACTCCTAGGTAACGGATGCTAGGTCTGCTCGTGAGTTCTGCATCTCTTGTCTTCAAGGTTGGCGGGGGGGAGAAGGACTGGTTTCTAGTCACAAACAGTATGTCAGTTTTGTTGAAGTTGATCTTGAGGCTTTGTGAATGGAGCCAGTCAGTTATGGCATCAAAGCATTTTGTCAGTTGGGTGAAGTCCGGGTTTTCAGTCGTGAATGGAGAGAAGAGCAGAACGTCGTCTGCGTAGAGCAGGCATGAGATGTCGAATGAGCGGATTATGTTGCATATAGGTTGCATGTAGATGTTAAATAGGAGGGCGGAAAGGGACGAGCCCTGGGGGACACCGTGGTGCTGTTGGAAAGGCTGCGAGGATGTGGAACCTATTCTAACTTGCTGCCACCTATCTGTTAAATAAGACCTGCACCATAGCCATGCTAATTCACTTATCCCTTTATCTTTGAGTCGGATTAGGAGTTGCTCGTGATTCACCGAATCAAATGCATCAGCGATATCTAGGAATATAAGCGCGTAGCCTTGTTTGATGTTGTCAATCCCGGTAATTAGTGTATTGATGAGGGTGGTAAGGAGCGTTTCAACACCATGATTTTCTCTGAAGCCGTGTTGGCTCGTATCGAGGGGGGCATAGGAGTCCACATCGTCCTGTAACTGACGCTGAACAACCTTCTCAATTATTTTTGATAGGAACGGGATGCTTGAGATAGGTCGGTATGATTCAAACTTTTTAGCGTCTAGTTTGGCGTTCTTCAAAAGGGGTCTGATGGATGTCTGTTTTAGGCCTGAAGGGAATTGGCCAGAAGAGAAGGAGTGATCGATGATTTTTGCTATTATTGGGCTGATCTCGTGACGTAACGACCTTATCCAGAAGGCTGGGCAAGGATCGTTGGGGGCAGTGGTGGCATTGATGTTAGCTAAGGTGCTCTCGATGCTAGTAGGAGACGGTGTTGAAAAGGATGTGAGTTGCATGGGTGGGTTCTTGATAGGGCAAGATGGTTTAGCTTTGAGTGGGACACTGTGATACCTGGGTACAAACTATATCGTAATGATAGAGCTGATCAAATTGGTGGAGGGGTTGCGCTCTGTGTTAGAGAGGGCATTGACTCAGAAAGGATTAAAGTTTTGCAGGAAACAAAATCTGCTGTAGAATCTATATGGATTGAAATTCCATATAAAAGGGGGAAGGCGATGGCAGTGGGGGTGTACTATCGAGCACCTGGCCAGAATGACCAAATGGATGATGAAATGCTCAAAGAAATCAAGGAAGCTAACAAAAGTTACAGCGCAGTAATAATAATGGGTGATTTCAATTACCCCGGTATCGACTGGGTCAGTGTCACGTCAGGACATGCTAGGGAGATAAAGTTCCTAGATGAAATAAATGACTGCTTCTTGGACCGACCAGAGGGGAAGCCATATTAGACCTAGTCCTTAGTGGAACACCAGATCTAGTGCAAGAGATAAGGGTGTTGGGGCCACTTGGCAATAGTGATCATAGCATGATCGCCTTTGATTTAATTAGGGGAGGAGGGATAGTAAGGAAATCCACAGTACTACCTTTTAACTTTCGAAAGGGAGACTATGATAAAATGAGGAAAGCAGTTAAGAAAAAACTAAAAGGAGCAGTTGCGAAGGTTAAAGACGTACATCAAGCTTGGGTGTTGTTGAAAAATACTATCTTGGAAGCCCAGACCAGCTGTATTCCACGCTTTAAGAAAAGTGGAAGGAAGTCCAAAAAACTGCCAGCATGGTTTAAAGGTGAGGTCAGAGAGGCTGTTGTTGCCAAAAAAGCATCTTTCAGGAAATGGAAAAAAGAGCCAAATGACGAAACCTGGAAACAGCACAAGCACTGGCAAGTCAAATGCAAGGCATTGATAAGGCAGGCAAAGAGAGAATTTGAGAAGAAGCTTGCCGCGGAAGCAAAAACGCGAAATAAAGACCTTTTCAAGTACATTCGTAGCAAAAAACCTGTGAGAGAGTCAGTTGGTCCATTAGATGATAAAGGGGTTAAAGGAGCACTAAGAGGCGACAAGGCAATAGCGGAGAGACATATGGGACTCCCCAGCTCTAGGCTACCGGGAACCCAAAGCCGAAAGAATTAGCTCCCTCTAGAGCCTCAGCATCCTTGATAAGAATCTTCTCTGAGAACGCCCCCGTACGGTAGCCCAACACAAGGGCCAGAGGGTAGGAGTTGCCTAAACCTCAAAGAGATTACGGAGTACTGCCTGTCCAAAAGCACTGTCCCTTTGTGACTCCCTCTCTAGGCAGTAATGGGCCGCAAAAGTCTGGCTTGAAGACCAAGTAGCGGCCTGGCAGATGTCTGCCAACGGAACAGAGCGGAGATGAGCTACTGATGCGGCTTTCGCCCTGACACGGTGGGCCCGTGACTCGACCCTGCAAGGAGAGGCCGGCTGCCCTATACGCCCAGGTGATACAATCTGCCACCCAAATGGACAACGTACGCTTGGAGACAGATAACCCCAGTTTATTAGGGTCAAAAGATACAAAGAGCTGAGCAGCCCTTTGATGCCCCTGCGTACGGTCTATGTAAAAGGACAATGCCCTTCTACAGTCCAGGGTATGCAAGACTGTCTCAGCCCGGCTGGCGTGCAGCCTGGGAAAGAATGTTGGAAGAACCACCTCCTGATTGAGGTGGAAGGAGGAGACAACCTTTGGAAAGAACTTAGGATAAGTCCGTAAGACCACCCTGTTCCTATAGAACCGTGTGTACGGTCTATCAGAAACCAGAGCTTGGAGTTCACTCACACGCCTGGTGGAGAGTTGTACTGGAGTGCCTTGAGCTCTTCAGCTCGAGGCTTCACCTCGGCATCCGCGGGGAATGCCTAAACCTTGGCCATGTCCCTCACGAAGTCGGGGGACCTTCTCTGAGGCTCGGACTCTGGTGAGTCCGAAGGGACGCACCAGGTCCAGAAGGTGTCCAGGGACTCCTCATCCTCTGTCTCCCAGTCCGACTCCTCTGAGGAGGAATCAAGCGGCTCCAGCCATGTGAGCTTCAATGCCACCCGCCCCGACGCCGAGGGTATCAGCGTTGACGACCTCAGCCCCGCACGGGAGGTTGAGGGGGGGACCTTGACCGAGGATCGACTCGAGACTTCATCGACTCGAGGATCGGCTCGGTCTCTGGGGTCAGCTTGGACGTCGAGGTCCTGGTGTTCGGGGCAGATGCATCGGTCAGACTGCCGATCAACACCCGCTGCTGTTCCATGAAGACAGCCAAGCTGCTCTCCAAGGCCGTCAACCTGAGTCTGAGCTCAGGAGACTCAGTAGCCCCCGACCCAGGCCCCAGCGGCGGCTCCCCCAGGGGAGAGTGCATGAGGACAACGGCAGTCACATGACTTGGGGATTTCGGCTCCACACGAGGTAACTTCGAAGGCCTCTCCGACTCCGAGAGCCCGGGGCATCGGTCGGGGCTATGCGACCTGGCCCTCGAGGGGCCAGGAGCGTCCACCGACGTTGCCCTCGCGAGCTTTTTCTTCCTTCTATGCTCCCGAGAAGGAGACCCCCTCTCAGAGGACTCTCGACGGTGCTCGGGATCGGACTCCCGAGATGTCGAGGCCTCTGAAGAAGTCCCGGCCCGGCTGGACGCGGAGTCAGAAAAGATTCTTTCATGCTGATGTTGACGGCTCCTCAGCGCCTTCGATGACATCTTGCAACATGGGCCACAGGCCAGCGGGTCATGGTCGGGCCCGAGGTATCGGAGGCAGCAGTCATGTGTGTCGGTGAGAGACATAAGTTTCTTGCACCAATCACACTTCTTGAACCCGCTGGCAGCCATCGGGGGGGAAAGGGCCCCTGCAAGGTCAAAAGACCGGACTGCCAGTGAAACACACAAAAAAAGTGTGAACGCTGGTCTCGAAGGACAAAAAAACGAAAAACTAACTCCGGACTCAATACCGGTGTACCTGGCCCAGGCGGGAAGGGGAACCGGCGTCGAACCGGGTAAAACCACGAAAAACCGAAGAAAATCACTTTTTTACCGGGTGACACAAACTCACGTCCGTAGGGCTCTGCGGAAAAAAGAAGACTGGGCAAGATGGCACCTTTGGGTGGGAAGGGGACCGCGCATCCGCACTGCATTCCCAAAGGCTTTCCTTGAAAGCTGGGGAAATGCTCCGCACGGGGGCTCCGTCGGCGCTGACATCACCCATATGTGAGGACTGACTTCCTGCTTGGTCCTGGAGAATTACAGCTGCTCCCTGGCATGTTTGTTTTTTAAAAGTGCTTGCTTTGTCCATCTCTTTACAGTAGGGATTCAGGAGGCTATCCTCCTTAACTTGTCTATTTCCCCCTCCAAATCTGAGTTAAAGATAGCAGCCTCTGTAGTTCCCTGGTTGCATTTATATGTGTAAGTGACGGTATTTACTGTACATGTGTAAGTTGTAAATTACCAGCTTCCACGTATAAGTGCTAGCACCTACACATGGAAGTTGCTGAGTTTACCCCACTGATTTTTGCCTTATGTAGATTTACAGAAGGGCTCGTCTGGCTCCATATATTGGCACATAATGCGTATTCCTGCATCTTGTTGTTTGTAATTTAGAAAAGGCTTCGCATTTGACAGAGCCTATTTTAAAATACTTACAGAAATGTGTATATTGTGATGTCAAAGTTTCAATTCCAGTCTCCACATATTATCTAAAATGTGCCTTCATACCCATGTCCCCTATGTTAATCACACTGTCGGCTTTTTGTCACTGATTTCTTCCAAAATGTACAAAGTCCACAAGCTGTTTATTTGCTTTTAGTCTGATATCAATATAAATAAGGCACTTCCTTATTTGTTGTACAAATGTTATTTTCTTAAAAATTGGCTTCTTTGTTTTTCTTCTTTTATTATCCATTTTGCCCCATTTATTCTTATAGGATAGGAAAAAATGGAGTTTTTGAATATATAGCATATAAGGTAGTGTATTGATGGAAATGCGAACAAGCATGTCTTCCTTCTTGCAGTTATTTCAAGGTAGCACCATGAGAGAAACATGCTCACTCTGTTTCCTCCATCAGAATTCTAGATATTGTCCTCACAAAAATGACTTTGAATACTGAGAAAGGGATAATGAGGATCAGGTTTGATTTTCTCCAGAAAAGAAATGTCTGCCAAAATACATATGCATTGTTTTACTATCTTAGAAATGTTATGTAGTATGTTAAAGTTCATACCGGTCCTCCATTTCTTGTCTTTTCAGGGCAATATCAGCCTTCATGTCATTAGCTGAAGGTAACTCCCTTAGCCCTAGAAAAGAAAAGGCATTGTAAGCTTAAGAAAGCAGCCGACGTTTACTGAACAAAGTAAAGAAATCTATTAATTTGAACACAGAAGGCAACAGGATGGCCAATTGATGAAGTCCTTTTGCTTTAGTGTTGTCTGACAGTATAAAAAATTATTCCCAATTTCCATATCATCCTACTAGACCAGTCCAGACAAGTGGGTTGTATTCCCCTACCAGCAAATTGGTGAAGACAAAGAACCAATGAAAAGCCTAGGTTTCAGTGACATCACTCCCATGCCTTTTTTCGCCTCAGCCACCAGAGGTCCCTATAGTATTTCTTAGTCTCCAGCAGATGGTGGATGGATTTTCTCCTCTCTGAAAAATATCTGAAGAATTGAGAGGAAAAGATTGATTAAAAAATGCTCGTGACAGACCATTTTGAGGGTGACTCACTTGAACACAAGAGTGTGGTCTTTTCAGTAGCCGTAATAAGAGGCAAAATTGGTTAAGCTCCACACTCTTACCCTGGATAAGAACCTGTTGAGCAACCAGAAATTGGAAGGATGGAAGAATTCAGCAGCCTCACTCAACCTCAGTGCCCTCACCCCCTTCCTCTGTCTCCCCCCCCCCCTTGTTCTCTCCCGAAGATTGCAGAAGGCTCTTAGAGGAATCTGCCTGCCAGCCACCTTAAATGCAGTGCTGCCATGCCAGAGAAACAGTTTTAGAGAGTAGAGCTGAGCCCGGCATAGATCCTCGGCCTAGGGTTCTGAGGGGGTGAGTACCAAGGCTTGACCTAGTCATTGTCCTTGTTGGGGGCTCCTGATTCCGTTTGTGTGGGACGCAATTCAGGGTGGACTGCTGGTGACCACTGGCACTATGTACAGGTTTCCTGCTGTTTTCTGCACACGCTAGTACAGTTTTTAATATTGTGTGTGTGTTTGTTTAATTAAAACTTATTATACCACCCATAACATGAGCTTCTGAGCGGTTTACAATCATAAAAAATGCAAAGGCTGCAGGAAAGCAGAAAAGGAATGCCATTAAAATCAAAAGATTAGGACAGAGAAAGGGAAGAGGCATAAAGAACAAGTAATCAGGTGCATCAACGAGGAGGGGGGGAGAGGGGTGAGGAAGGGGGGGGAAGGTCGCACAGACCTTGCGCTTGTTCCATCCGAGTGGCTCCAACATGCATTCCTACCCTAGCGCCTGTAACTCATGTTGCAATAAAAACACAGTTAATGCACGCCTTTGGGCCACTGTGGTCTTAGCGCTCGCTGTTGTGATACTTGCCCTAATTCTAAATGTCGTCTTCCAGGAAACATTGTTTGGTCTGAGGCAAGTGTGAGGTCTTATCTCTGGCTTTTGGACTCTGCCCTTCTTGCAAAGCTGTGTCTAAGTCATCCCTGGATGGCTGCCACCCCTCTTTCAGCCAGGGGATGCTGTTAGTCTGACCTTGCCTGCTTTGGGGCAGAAGGTGGTGGATGGCACTATGGGTAAGGATAGTCAGCCGGCTGGAGGCTCCGGCAACTGTACTTTGGGCCTCTCCCTGTCCTCTAGGGAACTAACAGTGACTATTCCCCTTAGCATGGGGCTCATTTCTGTGAGGAGAGCTTCCAGAGTCTGGATTGTCCTCTACAGGATTCTTTTCCTTTTACAACAGGCCTGGTCATTCTGGCATGAAATTCAGACCCTGTGGCCTTTGGTTTCCCCCCAAGTGCAGTCTCATGAGGGACAAGCTGAGAGTGGAATCCCTGTTCGATTGATGGCTAAGCGTCTCCGGCAGAGGGCACCCCGTGGAGATGGGGATCAGCTGTGATACATCTGAAATTTGGATTTTCATTTGGATTGAACAAGAGACAAATTGTCTTGGCGCACTGGTTCAGATCAGTGAAATTATATCAGCAATTAAACTTTTACCAAATAACAAGGGTCTCGGACCTGATGACTTAACGGCGGAATTCTATAAGCAGTTTGCCATAGTGTTAGCTCCAAAACTTACGCAATTATACCAGAGTTTACTTATGCAGCCAGTCACATCCTCTAATTTTTCAGAGGCTACAGTAGTTTTATTTAGAAAACTGGGATGGGATCCTGAAATTATAGACAACTATAGGCCTATATCCTTGCTAAACATTGATTATAAGATTCTTGCAAAAGTGTTAGTGTTACGACTTGGTCCGGTCATACCATCTTATCTCCATATGTGAAGACTCATTCCTGCTTGTTCCTGGAGATAGCACAGTTACTTACCTGTAACAGGTGATTTCTGGGAACAGCAGGAATAAGTCTTCACAACCCACCCACCTCCCCTAGGAGTTGTATCTCTCTATCTTTCTTTCCTTTCCTCACTCTCTCTTTGTCTCAGCTTTAAAACTCGAACTGGAGAGAGGCGGTTAGGAAAGGTGGGAAGGCAGCGCAGGCGCTGTGGGATGCTCCCAAAAGCTTTCCTTTTGGACGCTGGGGAGCGTTCCTGCGCAGGCTCCGACGATATCCATATGTGAAGACTTATTCCTGCTGTTCCCAGAGATCACCTGTTATAGGTAAGTAACTGTGCTTTATTGGTGAGGAGCAAATGGGCTTTATCAAGGGTAGGCACATTAGAGATCATGCTAGAATTTTTCACAATCAAATTGTTTTGGCAGTATGTTCAAATAAGCCTGTAATAGCACTTTCCTTATATGTTGAGTAGGCCTTTAACCGGATTGAATGGACATTTCTATATCGTATTCTGGACTGGTTCGGATGAGGTTCAGCTTTCATTAATTGGGTTAAGATTCTTTATCACCACGTTCTCGGATAGCGGTCAAAAGCCTTCTGTCTGAGTCTATATTATTGGGACAAGGAACTAGGCAAGGATGCCCTTTTTCGCCACTACACTTTAATCTGGCGCTGGAACCCCTTCTTTTAAAAATCAAAAAAGTGTTAAAGATATGAGGCATCAATTCAGAAGGGTTCTATTGCAAATTGACTGCATATGCTGGTGACATATTGTTGTTTCTTTTGGATCTGATTGATAACTTCTCCCCTTTTTCAGGATTTAAGATCATTTGGGGAAAAACGAGTTGTTTCCATTACATGACCTTATGATGCAAAATGATCTTGCAGCTTTTCCAGCTAAATGGTCACCCGTAAGTATTAAATATTTGGGTGTACATTTCTGCACTTCACCCGCAGAAACTATTAAGCTAAATTGCAACAGAATTCTTTCTGAGCTAAAGAATAATTTGCAGTGATGGTTTCCCTTATGTTTATCATGGTGAGGTAGGCTAGACACCATTAAAATGATGGTTCTTCTTGCATCTTATACAAATTGAGAATGTTGCCTGGATTTTGTAACAAGAAGTTTTAAGAACAAATTGATAAGATCTGACCCTCCTTTCTTTGGTAGGGTAAGAAGCACGCATAGCGCTGGCCAAACTTCAGCTCCCGAGAAAGAAGGGTGGAGTAAACTTTCCTGATTTTCTGTTGTATCATGCTGCATTGTTGTTACGATATGGGATATGGTGGCTGCAAGATGATTTGTCACTCCCTTGGTTAGACATGGAAAGGATCCCTGTTAAACCTTTTAGAATCTTAGAATTTCCTACAATAACAATTTCTTATCAAAAAAAATAAAGGCTTCACATATTAGCACCATTGACGTCTTTAAAAAATTAAACAAATGTTTCACTATTCCTTATTCTAATTCTGAAGCATCCTCCCTCTGGTTCAATCCTCTTATATGTATAAAAGGGAAAAAGCTTTTTTTGGAAAGATGGAATACTAAGGGTTTATATAGAATTGACCAACTCTTTGATAGAGACACAATGATTACCAAAATTCAATTGATAGAAAATTATAATCTATCTGCAGCACAGGCTGCAATGCTTGCTCCATTGGCACTAAGGGGGATGTTTACTAAACTGTGGTAACATTACATAAAGCGCGTTATGTAACATTAATGATCATTAACGCATCATAACGCGCGTTAACTGAACTTAACGATCGTAAAGTTCCGTGGCGCGGTAAAACACAGCAGAAGGTGGAGAGAGGGCAAAGAGAAGGGGTCAATGGGCGGAGAGTGGGCGGGGAGAGGCTCCCTTCACACTAATGCGCTGATCTGAAGAGCTGAATCTTAACGTGATTGAAAACCTGCCGTTAGATGCACATTTGCAGGGGAGAGAAACCATTTCAGTGTCAGCAATGTACAGCATAGGCAGGGAAACCTACAAAAAGTGATAAGTGTGATACATGTGCCCAGAACAAAAGGGCACATAAACATTGAAAATGACCTCAACAAACTGGAAAAAAACATAACCAAGCTGGCCAATAGTGATATTAATGGGAAACATCAACCCCCCCCCCCCCCGAGAAAGCTCCACAAAAAAGATATTACTCGTGGAAGGGTCTATGCTCCGTCCCCATACAAGGTGAATAAGCCCACAGTGAAATAGCGCTGTTCAGGGTATTCCCCTCCATCGGACAGGGTTCCTATGGCATGCACATGTCCCGCAACATCATGGCAGGCATGTCGGAACGGCAACTGGACAGATGCCAGAAAAAGGGATACAGAGGGCTGCAGGCGGAACATGTTGTGGTGCAGCTGGGCCACAGTGCGGACTAGGGTGATGCCTAGGTGGCACATACGAATGCTGAAGCAGCAGAGCAGCCAGACAGAAACTGCTGAAGGCCCAACATGGGCACGAGTGTGTTTCCCACAGTGTCACAGGGGATAGTACCCAACAGCTACCCCCAAGGGCACGGAACATTGGCAGGCGGGGCTGGGGGGAGCGTGGACGTCTATGCAGGCACCCCTACCCCAGAACCCACACCATAGGCAGCCGCATACCTGCACACTGGATGACCTGAGACTGTGCACCACCAGTACCACCAGCAGAAGGGCATGTCAGCATGGTGGCAGAGGTATACTGGTGGTGGAGGGGGCAGTGGCAGCTGTCCAGAGCAGACCGTTGCCTAGCCCTGTGTAGGTAGGTGCCATTCACTGCAACAGACAGGCCCTGTCTGACGAACAGTCATGGTATCACCAGGGAATGCACTGACTCTGTGACAACATGGTGGTGCAGTGCACAAAACCAGTGTATTCAGAAGCAGAGGGTCACAGGTTCAAGTCCCAGCTGTGGTTCCTGCCAACCCAGTCCCCATATTTTACCCACTACTACAACGTGCTAATACAGACAGCACCTTTAATGCAGATGACGTAAACATGCCCAAAACACCTACATTTTACCCTACAGAGCACAGACACCATAAACATGTGCATTACCTAGAGCAGAGTCTCCCAAATGCAGTCCTGGAGGGCCAAACACCATTCAGGTTCCATGCTGCCTCTAATAAAGATGCCTGTGCTGCATTTCTATGCGCCACCCCCATGGTATGCAGATGTATCTCATGCATATTCATGAGGGACAGCATGAAAACCCGAACAGTGTTTGGCACACCAGGACTGGAGTTGGGAACCTCTGCCGTAAAGCAGCAGCCAACAGGAGCAGACACACCCGCACCCACAGGCTCCATTACCCAATGCCTCCTGGAGAGGCAGGATGTTGGGCCCTGCGTGCATCTCCCAATACTAGCTCTTGCAGAACTTAGCAATGCCACCCTAAACCTGGGAATACGGTACACAGCTATCAAAAGGTTGCTATGAGCACTGGCAGCTAGCAATTCCTAGGTTAAGCTCAATTCGCTGATTGAGCTGCATCATAGCAACCTTTCTGATGTCTGTGGAGTGTGCCTCAGGTCTGGTGTCTGACAAAGTGACCCCAACAGTATTGCGTACCATAGCCATGCCTGCACTGTGCCCAGGACTGGTGTGGTGGCCTGGGCTGCCAAACACCTCTATAGTTGCACAATGCTGGCATAGGTGTGGGGAGTGAGTGTCTGTCTATCCAGTGTGAGGTGGCTGCCAACACCCTCCACAGCCTTACTGAGCCCACACTGCTTGCACTGTTTCCAGTGTTAGTCTGCCAATGTGCATAATGAGGAGCAAGGTACTGTGGGTATGGCTCGGACAGGGTGGCCTGGGCAGGATGCATCTGCACAGGGCATAGGGCAATGGCTCAGACATTGTAGTGCCTGGCCACCACCTGCATGGACAGGGTGGCCACAGCATGTCCTGCTGGGAGGTCACTCTCACTCTGACTGAGCAGTGACCACGGCATGGCTAGGTTCCCCCATAGTGCTATATAGTATTTCTCTCATGTGATATTTATGGGTTTTCTTTTGGGGCCCAATCACTGACTTATCTGCTTGGTGTGTATGCTGACATCCCTGTTCTGGGTACACGCATCTCCTCCAGGACCATGCACTATAGACTAGCTAGCAGACTGTCTGCAGCTAGTATGTGTCTTGCTGGAACACCTTGCAGGGTGCAGCGGCTGGAGGCTTGCTGCTGGAGAATGTCAGATAGTGGTGGGGGCAGCTGAGCATTTCCAGGCCTACTGTCTATCTGCTATTGCGTTATGGATGTCTACTGCTCTGCATTGCCTGCCCTGTAGGGTGTCTGTTCCCCAGCAGGACTGGGGTTGATGGTCCCCTCTACTAGAAATGCTAGAAATGCTAGAAGTCTAAAAAATAAGATGGGAGAGTTAGAATATATAGCACTAAATGAAAGGTTAGATATGATTGGAATATCAGAGACATGGTGGAAGGACGACAACCAGTGGGACACTGTGATACCTGGGTACAAACTATGTCATAATGATAGAGCTGATCAAATTGGTGGAGGGGTTGCTCTCTATGTTAGAGAGGGCATTGAGTCAGAAAGGATTAAAGTTTTGCAGGAAACAAAATCTGCTGTAGAATCTATATGGATTGAAATTCCATGTAAAAGGGGGAAGGCAATGGCAGTGGGGGTGTACTATCGAGCGCCTGGCCAGAATGACCAAATGGATGATGAAATGCTCAAAGAAATCAAGGAAGCTAACAAAGGTTACAGCACAGTAATAATAATGGGTGATTTCAACTACCCCGGTATCGACTGGGTCAGTGTCACGTCAGGACATGCTAGGGAGATAAAGTTCCTAGATGAAATAAATGACTGCTTCTTGGAGCAGCTGGTTCATGAACCGACCAGAGGGGAAGCCATATTAGACCTAATCCTTAGTGGAACACCAGATCTAGTGCAAGAGATAAGGTTGTTGGGGCCACTTGGCAATAGTGATCATAGCATGATCGCCTTTGATTTAATTAGTGGAGGAGGGATAGTAAGGAAATCCACAGTACTACCTTTTAACTTTCGAAAGGGAGGACTATGATAAAATGAGGAAAACAGTCAAGAAAAAACTAAAAGGAGCAGTTGCAAAGGTTAAAGACGTACATCAGGCTTGGCTGTTGTTGAAAAATACTATCTTGGAAGCCCAGACCAGCTGTATTCCACGCTTTAAGAAAAGTGGAAAGAAGTCCAAAAAACTGCCAGCATGGTTTAAAGTTGAGGTCAGAGAGGCGGCTGTTGCCAAAAAAGCATCTTTCAGGAAATGGAAAAAAGAGCCAAACGACGAAACCTGGAAACAGCACAAGCACTGGCAAGTCAAATGCAAGGCATTGATAAGGCAGGCAAAGGGAGAATTTGAGAAGAAGCTTGCTGCAGAAGCAAAAAACGCGAAGTAAAGACCTTTTCAAGTACATTCGTAGCAAAAAACCTGTGAGAGAGTCAGTTGGTCCATTAGATGATAAAGGGGTTAAAGGAGCACTAAGAGGCGACAAGGCGATAGCGGAGAGACTGAACGAATTCTTTGCTTCTGTCTTTACTGAGGAAGATGTAGGGATGTTACCCATGACTGAAGTGGTATTTAAAGGTGCAGAAGAATTGAAGGAAATATCGATACATCGAGAAGATGTATTACAACTATTAGATAAGCTGAAGAGTAGCAAATCACCTGGGCCGGATGGTATACATCCAAGGGTATTGAAAGAACTGAAATATGAGATTGCAGACCTGCTATTAGTAATCTGTGAACTATCATTAAAATCATCTCTAATACCTGAAGATTGGAGGATCGCCAATGTAACACCAATTTTTAAGAAGGGTTCCAGGGGTGATCCGGGAAACTACAGACCGGTGAGCCTGACGTCAATACCGGGAAAAATGATAGAAACCATCATGAAGAATAAAATTACTCAGCATGTAGATAGTCATGAACTAATGAGAGACAGCCAACATGGCTTTAGACAAGGAAGATCTTGTCTTACTAATCTGTTATGTTTTTTTGAAGGAGTGAATAATCAGGTGGACAAAGGTGAGTCGGTTGATATTGTGTATCTGGACTTTCAGAAAGCCTTTGACAAGGTCCCTCATGAGAGACTTTTGGCAAAACTAAAGAGTCATGGGATAGGAGGCGCAGTGTACTATTGTGGATCAGGAACTGGTTAAAAGATAGAAAGCAGAGGGTAGGGCTAAATGGCCAATTTTCCCAATGGAGAAAGGTGAATAGTGGTGTACCCCAGGGATCTGTGCTGGGTCCGCTGCTTTTTGACATATTCATAAATGACCTGGAAAGTGGAATAACGAGTGAGGTTATCAAATTTGCAGATGACACAAAACTATTTAAAGTTGTTAAAACCCAAGAGGATTGTGGAAAATTGCAAGAGGATCTTGATAAATTGGAAGACTGGGCATCAAAATGGCAGATGAAATTTAATGTGGACAAGTGCAAGGTTATGCACCTAGGGAAGAACAACCCAAACTATGGTTACACGATGCAAGGTTACACATTAGGAACCACCACCCAGGAAAAAGATTTAGGCGTCATTGTGGATACCATGTTAAAACCCTCGGCCCAGTGTGCAGCGGCGGCAAAGAGAGCAAATAGAATGCTAGGTATGATAAGGAAAGGAATGGAAAATAAAACAAAGGATATTATAATGCCTCTATATCGTTCCATGGTGAGACCGCACCTTGAATATTGTGTGCAATTCTGGTCGCCGTATCTTAAAAAGGATATAGAGTTATTAGAAAAGGTTCAGAGAAGAGCCACCAAAATGGTAAAGGGGATGGAAGGATACTCCTATGAAGAAAGGCTAAAAAGGTCAGGGCTCTTTAACCTGGAAAAGAGACGGCTGAGGGGAGATATGATAGAAGTCTATAAATTAATGAGCGGAGTGGAACGGGTAAACGTAGATCGATTGTTTACCTTATCAGAATATAGAAAGACTAGGGGACATGCAATGAAGCTACAGGGTAAACTATTTAAGACTAATAAAAAAAATATTTTTTCACTCAACGTGTAATCAAACTCTGGAATTGTTACCGGAGGATGTAGTAAAGGCTGTTAGTGTAGCTGGGTTTAAAAAAGGTTTGGACAAGTTCCTGGAGGAAAGGTCCATAAGCCATTATTAAGAAGGGACCCAGGATATCAATGCTTGAACCAATACAAGCATTGTTGAACCTGTGTCCCTTGGGGAAACTGCTAGGTACGTATGACCTAGATTGGCCACTGTTGGAAACAGAATACTGGGCTTGATGGACCTTGGTCTGACCCAGTATGGCATATCTTATGTTCTTACTGCTACCATTGCAGGGAGGTAGAATGTGGATCTATTGGTGGGTGATCCTGTTTCCCACCCTGAGCCCCAGAGGGTGGGTTGTGTGGTGGTACATAATCTGCCTATGAGTCCAAACACCCCCCCCTTCACCTACAGCAGGTAACCATGGCACCAACACAGGATATGCACTATTCTGGGTGCATCATCGTCCATAAGGGCTAGACATGACTGAGAAATACAGAAGGACACAGATGTATCCTAGGTGTGTCTACAGGAACTACCTATCACACACTGATGAGGACCTGCAGCATGGCGTATTTCAGCCATGAAAGGTGCTGTGGACCTGGTGCTGGGCGCCCCACCTCACCCTCAGGGTGAGCACAGTACCCGCAGAATGTGACGATCTGTGGCTACTCTGTGCCAGTACCACACACGGTCAGTTCCCCCTACCAAGCCGAGGTGCTGTGGGGCACTGTTCCCTCTAAGCTGCGCACGTGTGCGCGCGCACATACTTTACAACAGAGCGCACAAAAATTACGGTTCTGATTCTGATAGAAAACAACACAGACGTTCTTAAAATTGAAAAGTTGTTGTGTATTTATGGTTTTCACAAGTTCTACAATATTTTCTAGTGCAATCAATGTGGTGTGCATACTGTATTCTGACGTGTAGTTAAATTTTAAAGTATATAACGCCGAGTGTCGTCATGTGGCACACAAAAATTTAACCTTCCTTCAAAAGCTGCACAGCTGATATTTTATGCGCACACAGCCTACAGAAAATTAGAGGTAACATTGCTGTGGGGGTGCATACCCCATCTTGTGCCCATCTGTCGACTGCTGATTTGCATGTGCAGTGCATCATGGGTACGGGTGGGTTAACCCTATCCTGGTAACCACAGCAGACAGTTTGTGTGGTGACGTGCAGTCCTTCTTCAGCCAGCCAGGGCTTTGTTCACTGCCTTATAAGGTGTCCTATAGGGGACATTATAGGGTGCCTTGGCGGACAGTACACTTTATAATGTGCCCTATGGAGTGCGTTATGGGGTGCCTTATGCGGCACCTTAGGTTACGCCACCGTGAGGGTGTGTTTGCTGGCAGCACTAATTAAAATACAAGTCAAATGCCTCATCAATCACTACTTAAATGTAAAGGGTGATGCCTCAGTCAGCCTTATACATTAGGCCCACAGGTGAATCGAACCCATGACCCCTGCACCATCAGTCAGTGTAGTAACCATTGTGCTACAGCTCTGCTGCTGTGCTTGCATGCCTGCGCACCTTCTTAAGATTAACGAGCGGTAGCGTGCCATGTAGCACTCGTTAATTTATGGCGCCTTCTAACGCGCATTATAAGGTAACGATGTACCGCCCATGTCCTTATTTGGGATTTCTGCTTCTACCATGGATCCTAACGTGAATCACATTACCGCAGTTTAGTAAACATACCCCTAAGCGTGATTCCTTCTTCCATTTGGTCCAGAATGTGCTGTCCAACATCAGACTTGGTTGAAGTTTGTCATAAAGTACTGGAAGGGAGAGGTGGGTCAACTTACTTTTTTTCTAACTTATTAAAAGCGAATCATGGCCCTTGCGTTTTAGGGCTTCAACGGGTTTGGGAATTGGAGGTTGATTTTCAGCAGGGTGAAATTAATTAGGGTGTTTTTTGGGGTCATACTATTAGGCCCACGATGTCTAGTAGCCTTGAGCAAACAGTATTTTTCTTGGCACATCGTGCTGTATGGATGCCGTTTCGTATGTTTGGAGCTGGTCTCTTACAGTCTAATATTTGTTAGAGCTGCGCCACTGACATTGGCACACTGAACCATATGATATTTCATTGTCCAATGATCAAACCATTCAGGGAAGGTATATGGAAATGCATTTCTGACATTCTTCAACTTGACTTCCTCATATCAGTTCAGGATGCCTTTTTCCGTTCTCTAAATGTAAAAACTGAGCTAAGTAAAAACTGTATACTTCTGGACTTTATGATATCAATTGCTGCATAGCATGTCATGTGTTGTTGGAAAGACTCGTCCACTTTGAATGTGACCTTTTGGTGGCACAATATTTGTCTTGCCCATAAGCTTGAGGGTGCCGCCTCTTATCTCTATGAACTGCATTGGCAAGGTAGAAAGAGTTTGGAGATCTCTTGATGTATATTTGTCAGATTTATAGATTATTCATTCTTATGATTTTTTGCCAGAATTATTATTATTAATTTTGATATTCCTTTTTGGGGGGGTAGAGGATATCCCATGTTAACATTATTTGATATGTGTTCTATTGTATTTGTTTTGAAAACTTAAATAAAGGTTTAAAAAAAGAGATGTTTGATATAGATGAAGTACTTTTGCCTTCAGAGGTTTGTGAGGAGGCTAGTATTATCCGCATGTTCCAGAAGTAGAAACTGGAAGCATTGATCCCCCAGGGTTAGCCACCATGAGTATGGCAGATGCTCCAAACAAGGAGCAGGAACTGAAGAGGCATTCACTCCTGCAAGGGTGCGGAAATCTACTACTATCTCCCATTTCCGGAGGTGCTCAAGGGCCTGTTCCAGTCCAGCCTTTTACTTGCAAAGGACACAGCAACATAGGAAGTCCTCTCAACTCTTTGTTGCTTTTGATCCTAGTCATTTAGGACTTCCAGTCTCCAAAGGAACACTGTCCAGCTGGATTTCACAGTGTATATCTTTTGCCTATGAGAGTAAAAACCTTCCTCTTGAAGGCCATGTCACAGCTCACAATGTGAGAGCCAGGGCAGCTTCTATGACTCATCTTCACTCTGTGTCTATCGACGACATCTGTCGAGCAGCTACTTGGGCTTCGGTTCATACCTTCACAGCCCATTACTGCTTAGACAAGGACTCCCACCGGGATGCCTTGTTTGGTCAGGCTGTTCTTCAACACCTGTTCCATACTTAATCAACTCCTACCCACCATCCCTGGTAGGATGCCAGAGATCTATGGGGGGAAGAGGAGCCCTTTCACAAGGGCACATGACTTCTGGGGCTTTCTCCCTGGAATCTGCAGCTAGGGAGTCCCCATATGTGAAGACTACATTCCTGCTTGTTCCTGGAGATAGCATAGTTACTCACCTGTAACAGGTGATCTCCGGGAACAGCAGGAATTTATTTTTTTTATTTTATTTATTTATTTATTTAACAGTTTCTTCTATACCGCCCCTTCCAGAGATCAGGGGCGGTTTACATTAAACAAAAATTAGTATATTTCCGTATACTTTACATGGAACAATATTTTAACTATATACATGTTTATAGTCTTCACAACCCACCCACCTCCCCTAGGAGTTGTATCTCTCTATCTCTTTCTCTTTCTCTCGTTCCCTCTCTCTTTGTCTCAGCTTTAAACTCAACTGAAAGGCAGGAAGGCAGCACGCAGGCGCTGTGGGATGCTCCCAAAAGCTTTCCTATTGGACGCTGGGGAGTGTTCCCGCGCAGGCTCTGTAGGTACCGACGATACCCATACGTGAAGACTAAATTCCTGCTGTTCCCGGAGATCACCTGTTAGGTGAGTAACTATGCTTTCACCTCGTCCCATAGTGATATTGTTCTGTTTAGGATACCGATGGCTTGAGGCGTTTTGAAATTGGGGTTTTCGTACATGAACATTGCCTCTGTTTTGTCAAAGTTGACTTTCAGGTTGTTGTTGGCGAGCCATTTGGTCATTTCTTCAAAGCACTGGGTCAAAGGGGCCATATCAGGTTCGAGTGTATCTTTTAGGGCATATACCATAATGTCGTCAGCATATAGGTGGTAATGTATTCCATGACTTTTGATAATATCACAGATAGGTTGGATGTATATATTGAATAGGATGGACAAGAGTGCTGATCCTTGGGGTATGCCCTGAGTGATGGGGAACTGTATTGATTTTTTTTTGGTCACATTTAACTTGTGTTCTATTTTTCAGATAGGATGTGAACCACTTTATAGTATTGTTGCATAGTCCGATCTCTTGTAGGCGATTCAACATTATGGAGTGGGACACTGTGTCAAAAGCTGAAGATATGTCCATGAAAACTAGCAGGAATCCATTTCTTATATTGTATAGGCCCCTTAGTAGGTTGTCGAAGAGAGTAGGTCTCCACATTGTGCTGTGGCTTGAAGCCATGTTGATGGGTGTCTAATGGGGCATGCAGATTAATGTGATCCTGTAGTTGTCTTTGTACTACTTTTTCAATGATCTTTGATATGAATGGGAGACTTGATATGGGGCGGTAAGACTTTGGATCAGTGATGCTTAGCTTTGCGTTCTTGAGGACAGGTCATATCATAGCATGTTTGAGTGCTTGTGGCATGTGTCCTTCCTGTAGGGACTCCTTCACCATTTTGTGGAGGTGCTGACTTAATTGGTCCTTGGCATATTTGATCCACTCCACTGGACACAGGTCAGCTGGAGATGTCATTGTGTTTTTGGGTGTCCACGATGTCCACTACGTGCTGGGCTGTTGGCATAAAAGTTGTTCCAGGCTTGATGGGTTTCTGCCCAATTAGGGTGGCATGTCACAAGTGGGTGAGTGAAAGACTGACTGGCGGGCTTGCTTATTATGTAGTTTGCGTATTCTTGGGGGGTCAAACTGATGGGTGCTGTGTTGAATGTTGTCTTTAGTGAGTTTTTGCACAATATTGAAAAGTTCCCTTGGTTTATTTGCTGCTCTCATGATGAGGTTGGTGTGATGTTTGTGATCGTTGATCAGGCTGTTGTATTTTTCTTGCTCAGCTCTGTATTGGTGCAAAGTTTCTTGCAACTTGTTTAGTCTCCATTTCCTTTCTAGTCGTCTGAGTGAGCGCTTTGCTTCTCTGATTGAATTGGAGTACCAAGGGGCATTGGTTCTTCTGTGAGTGTATGATTTCTCTTTGCTTGGAGCTGATGCAGCTTTGGATATGGCACGGTTCCATTTTTCTATGGTTTCGTCCAGGTTTTCACATTCTCATGGAATCTGTGGCATTATTTCCTTCAGGAAAGTTTCTTTATTGTAGGCTGTGAACCTTCTTGTTAAGTTTTCCCTTTCACTGGGTTGGTTTGGGGTCTCCAGGTGTAAGATTGTGAGGATATGATGGTCAGACCATGGGACTGGTGTGGAAGCTAGGTGTGAGTATTGATTCAGTTTGGTTAGTTGTATTGGTATGAAGATAAGGTCTGGTGTAGTCCCGTGGATGTGTGAGGGAGCATTGACCATCTGTTTGTAGTTGATTGCTTCCAGGGCTTTAATGAAGGCTCTGGTATCTTTAGCAGGTGCAGAGGTAAGGTTGTAGTCTCCCAGGGCTATGAGTGGTTTGTGCTGGTTGCTGGATGTGCAGATTGATTCAAGTATCACCGATAGATGTTCAACCTTGGCATTGGGGGGCCTGTATGTGAGGCAGAAGCTAAAGCAGTGGTTTGAAATGATTATTGTGCTTGATTCGGCTGAGTTGCTTGTGGCAATAACTTTAAATTTGTAGTTTTTTCTGGTCGGTATAGCATAGATACTCACCTGTAACAGATGATCTCTGGGAGCAACAGGAATTTAGTCTTCACATATGGGTACCGTCGGTACCGACGGAGCCTGCGCAGAAACGCTCCCCAGCGTCCAATAGGAAAGTTTTTGGGAGCATCCCACGGCGCCTGCGTGCTGCCTTCCCGCCTTTCTAACTATCCCTCTCCAATTGAGTTTATAGCTGAGACAAAAGAGAGAAGGAGAGAGAGAGAGAGAGAGAGATACAACTTCTAGGGGAGGAGGGTGAGTTGTGAAGACTAAATTCCTGCTGTTCCTGGAGATCACCTGTTACAGGTGAGTAACTACGCTATCTCCAGGAACAAACAGGAATGTAGTCTTCACATATGGGGACTCCCTAGCTGGAGATGCCAGGGGATGGCCCCAGAAAGTTGTTAGGCCTTGTGAAAGGGCCATATTTCCCCCCATGGATCTCTGGCATCCTACCAGGGACGGTGGGTAGGAGCTGATTAAGTCTGAAAAAGGTGTTGAAGAACAGCCTGGCCAAACAAGGCATCCTGGCAGGAGTCCTTATCTAAGCAGTAGTGGGCTGTGAAGGTATGTATGCTCCCCATTCCACCTGTGATGCATCTGTTGTTAGGGTGGCTTGGGATAGGGGTTGCTGGAAAGGAGACCCCACCAGAAGGTTTCTGGGTGATTGCCACCATCAGAAGGACAAAATAAGATGATTTGAGTTTATTTTGTCCGACAGGAAGCCTGAGGAGTGTGTCCACTGAGTGGATAAAGTCCACTGAGCTGCGAGCATATGGAGGCGAGCATAAGGAACCATATGCACGGTGGATGCCATGTGGCCTAGCAATTGTAGCATTTCCCGAGCAGTGAGACAAGGTTTGAGCACTGCTTGGGAAGCTAGTTGTACTATGCGAAGACAGCGGGGCTGCGGAAGAAAAGCTCTTGTCTGTCTGGTATCCAGATGAGCTCCTATGAACTCTAGGGATTGAGTGGGAGCAAGATTGGATTTTGGGAGGTTTATGACCAATCCCAAATACTGAAGGATTCGCATTATGCGAAACAGAACAGAGCTGGCTTTTGGCACTGTAGGGGCTCGAGTGAGCCAGTCATCTAAGTAAGGGAAGACGAATATTCCCAGAGTATGGAGAAATGCTACCACAGCCATGCATTTTGTGAACACTCTTGGTGCAGAAGCCAGGCCAAAGGGAAGAACCTTGTATTGGTAGTGCTTCCCTTGAAACAGGAATTGGAGGAATCTCCTGTGATTTGGATGGATGAGAATATGAGTATACACATCCTTGAGATCTAGAGAACAAAGCCAATCCTGACTTTGAAGGTATGACAACAGAGTTCCCAGTGAGACCATTTTGAACTTCTTTCGGAACAAATATTTTTTTCGTTCTCTGAGGTCTAAAATGGGTCTGTGTCCCCCTGTTTTCTTTGGAATAAGGAAATAGGGGGAGTAGAACCCTGTACCCTGATGGGGAATGTGTACTTCCTCTATTGCTCCTTGAGCAAGGAGCATTGTGACTTCTTGACCTGTTGAGAGAGGTCTGAGAATTGAACTGTCTTACAATTGTAGGAGGGGGCATGCTGTGAAAATGAAGCTTGTACCCTCTCGTACAATGGACAGAGTCCAATTTTCTGCTGTTATTTGGTACCATCTGTGGGTAAAATGACATAACCTGCCTGGGATGGTCGAGGGTTCTGGACCGTTCAGAGGCAGGAAGGCAAAGTTCTCTAGGGAGGCGTCAAAGCCCCTGAGGAGGCTGAGCCTGCTGAGGTGGCTGAGGTTTTGCAGCTTTTGATTTCTTTTGTTGTCTAGGTTGTTGCTGTTGTCCCTTTTGGGCTGTCTGACCTGGACGGTGTCCCTGTTGGGTATAGGAAGGATAAAACTTCTTTTTCTTATTGAAAAATGGTATCTTAGAGGATTTTTTCCTTGCAGGATCGGCTGTAGATTTGGACAATCTATCCGAGGTGATATTGTCAGCATCTATCTCATTAGCCTTCTCCTGCCAATTCTTGCCAAAGAGATTTTCTCTTGTGCAAGGAATGTTTCCTAATTTATCCTGTACCCAAATTTCCAAATCAGGTGCCTGAAGCCAGGCTATCCGACATGCACCAAAGGCAATAGCTGAGCTTCTGCTTATGCACTCAAAACAGTGAAAGGCTGCACGATTTACAAACTTGGAAACATCCTGAGCATGTTTGACTAGAGTAAGATAGTCTTGCATTTTGTCATCAGAAGGAGGAGGCTCATAAGCTCCAAGTCTCCTGTGACCTCTTTAAGGAACATTCCCATATACAAGATATAGGAACTGATCCTAGCTGAGAGCATGGAAGCTTGGAAGCATCGACGCCCAAAGGTATCGAGAGTCCTACATTCACGACCTGAAGGATTGGATGTATGTCTCTTTGCACTTTTCATCCTTCTCGTGGCTGATTCCACCACCACTGAATGGTGTGGTAATCGAGTTTTTTGAAAGCCAGGACAAGGTGGAACTCGATACATGGTATCGAGTCTTCGAGAATGAGGAGATGTGGTTAAAGGTGTTTCCCACATCCTTAGCATAAGATCATGTAAAATCTCATGAATAGGCAGAGTAGCTGCCTCTTTGGGAGCCTTAAGGTAATGGAGAATTTCCAATTCCTTTGCCCTAGGCTGTTTTTGAGGAGCTACTGTGATGGAAAGGCCTCGGGCCACCTCACGGATAAAGTCCTGAAAGTACATATCTTCTGGCGGAGACATTCTGCACTGAGGAGAAGAGGAATCCTCAGGGAGAAGTACTCTTGTATCGGCAGAGTCTTCGGAGTCTTCAGACTCATCAGAGGATTTAAAATACCTCCGATCCCGGTGATCGTGCAAAGCAGCTTGGTTTGCAAAGAGGTCACGTCTGTGCAGGCCCTTGGTGGATCAAGTGTGTGTCCTTAACCAATACTTTCTTCTGAGGATCCTTGCACTTAAGGCTTTGTTCCTTAGGGAGCTTTTTTGATGGAGTCGTCTCAGTGCCCCACCTAAGAGCCACGCCAAAGGGCCCTATGGCGTGGCCCGCCAGGCATGGGCGTGCCCGCTGACTCTCTTTAATTTATGCTGTCCTGGTTTGTCCTCTTAGCCCCGATTGGGCTGGAGCCTTGGAGCAGGGGAGATGCTGATTCCCACTCCGGCGCTCAACCCCGATCGAGCTTTCTTGGCCTGACTGTCCTCTTAGTTCAGCCATAAGCTTCTCCATTCTGTATATATCCCATTAATCAGGCAATGAGTGTCCATTGTTCCAACGTCAAGTGCAATAAATCCCAGCACACAAGTCTCTGGCTCTAAAGGGAAATTGATCCCCAGAATCCACGTGATACAGCTATGAACTTGTGTCCAAAAGGACTGTATTTACAGACATTTCCACCTCATATGAAAGAAGGTGCCTTGCTAACCACACAGTCTCCAGCAAAGGGAGTCATCAGCCCTTCCCCTTCGGTATAGATCATCGGGCACTGTTGATATGCGATAAAGAATTCTCAACTGTGTACTGACTAAGGAGAGTGAAATAGAGCATTTGTGCTTATAATGGAAAACCTCAAGCCAAAAATCATCTGATTTATTTGGGAGATCCTTATCCCAGTTTTTCCAGAAAGCTAGACATGTCTCATCAGCTGGAACATCCATAGCTGCTGCCTTATAAAGGCGAGCAAGTATTCATTCCCAAACTCTAGGGGAGCGAGTACCCACGGAGATTATCGCCAGTCTATCAAAACAGTGTCGAAGTTGGAAATACTAAAAGGTAGAGATTTGGGTGCCCAGTAGCTGATTCACATGCGACTGGGAGAGTAAAGACGAGTAATCAAAAAGTGAGGATACACATTTCATACTTCCCCCGGTGCAGACTTGGCTTACTAAAGTTGTGAATGAATGGAAAGGATCCTATGGGCATATACGGAGAGAATTGTGGTGATAAATGAGATCTCTTGCACAAGAATTGCCAAGCACACCACACCGGACCAATAAAAAAGTAAGAGAGGGCTAGCTTCTTTTCAGAGGAAACTTGGTTGAATGGGGTAGCTATCAGTGGGATCGGATCAACCCAAGCAACCACTGGCCAACCAGGAGGACCAGGAGTTGGACGCCCAAAAGTGGAGGATACATAGACAGGCACTTCAAAGTCCAGGAGCCCAATGCCTCCCAGGCACTTGGGGTGAACCAAAGTGAGCCAACTAACCCAGGGGCGGCGTCCCTGCCGGATAAACTTCGTCAGTAACCTGCGTAGCTTCACAAAGAAGGATCTAGGTATGACTATAGGAAAATGGAGAAATAAAGAAAGTACTTTCGGTAACAGTAGCATCTTAATCATATGTACCTGACCCAACCAAGAAACCGAAAGAGAGTGCCATCGAAGTAGGGCCTCATCCATGGACTGTAAAAGAGGTCTGCAGTTAAGCACAAACAGGTCGCACAGGTTTTGCGGGATAGTAATGCCCAGGTATCTGAACTGTGATACTCTCAAAAAGCCATGGGTATTCAGTCTCTTAGACACCCCAGAGGCGGTCAAGCATGGGAGGAGTGCCGACTTATGCACATTTACGGTAAATCCTGAAACATTTGAGAATGTCCCCAAAAGATCAGCTATAACGGGTAGAATGACAGATGGATTTTGCAAAAAGATTAAAGTATCATCTGCATATAAATAAACCGCATGAGGCTGGCCTCCCAAGGATATACCTGTGGTTAAGGCAGATTTCCATAGATAAATCACCAGAGGCTCAACTGCCATGTCAAAAAGGAGCAGGGAAAGAGGACAGCCCTGTTGCATCCCTCTTCCCAATTCAAATGAAGGGGGAGAGAAACTGTTTACTTGAACTGAGGCTAAGGGGGCCTTACAAAGAGCTGCAATCCATTGTCAATTGGACCCAAACCCAAAGTGCTCCAAGACTGTCATAAGAACATAAGATATGCCATACTGGGTCAGACCAAGGTCCATCAAGCCCAGTATCCTGTTTCCAACAGTGGCCAATCTAGGTCATACGTACCTAGCAGTTTCCCCAAAAGACACAGGTTCCACAATGCTTGTACTGGGTCAAGCATTGATATCCTGGGTCCCTTCTTAATAATGGTTTATGGACTTTTCCTCCAGGAACTTGTCCAAACCTTTTTTAAACCCAGCTACACTAACAGCCTTTACTACATCCTCCGGTAACAAATTCCAGAGTTTGATTACACGTTGAGTGAAAAAATATTTTCTTTTATTAGTCTTAAATAGTTTACCCTGTAGCTTCATTGCATGTCCCCTAGTCTGTCTATATTCTGATAACATAAACAATCGATCTACGTTTACCCGTTCCACTCCGTTCATTAATTTATAGACTTCTATCATATCTCCCTCAGCTGTCTCTTTTCCAGTTTAAAGAGCCCTAACCTTTTTAGCCTTTCCTCATAGGAGTATCCTTCCATCCCCTTTACCATTTTGGTGGCTCTTCTCTTAACATTTTCTAATAACGCTATATCCTTTTTAAGATACGGCGACCAGAATTGCACACAATATTCAAGGTGCGGTCTCACCATGGAACGATATAGAGGCATTATAATATCTTTTGTTTTATTTTCCATTCCTTTCCTTATTATACCTAGCATTCTATTTGCTCTCTTGGCTGCCGTTGCACACTGGGCCGAGGGTTTTAACATGTTATCCACAATGACGCCTAAATCTTTTTCCTGTGTGGTGGTTCCTAAAGTGGAACCTTGCATCGTGTAACCATAGTTTGGGTTGTTCTTCTCTAGGTGCATAACTTTGCACTTGTCCACATTAAATTTCATCTGCCATTTTAATGCCCAGTCTTCCAATTTATCAAGATCCTCTTGCAATTTTCCACAATCCTCTTGGGTTTTAACAACTTTAAATAGTTTTGTGTCATCTGCAAATTTGATAATCTCACTCGTTATTCCACTTTCCAGGTCATTTATGAATGACCTGGAATAAGTATCACCATTCCACCATATCAAAAGCTTTTTTGGCATCTAGGGAGAGAATGGCAAAGTTCCCCGAAACGCGTCTCAGGCTAAACAGGTCATTCAGCACATGATGAACGTTTTGAAAACCATAATATCCTTTAATGAAACCAGTTTGATCTGGGTGGACAATCTCTGAGATTCGTAACTCTAGGCGAGCCTAGAGAACCTTTGTGAAGATCTTATAGTCTATATTAAGTAAAGATGTAGGACTATAATTACTGCAGAGCAAAGGGTCTTTCCCTTCTTTAGGGATCGTTGTTATTGAAGCTTGGTACACAGAATTGGCCAGGCTTCTTTGGGGCAAGATATCATTAAAAACCTTCAATAACACCAGGGCAACCAGATCTGGGATTACTTTGTACATGTTAGCTGGGAGAAAATCAGGGCCCACCGCCTTAGCATTTTTTAAATTGTCGAATGGCCAAGTGAACCTCTGACAGTGAAATTGGGCGATCTAATGCTTCTTGTGCCTCACTTGATAATTGCGGTAACTTCGCCTCGGCTAACCATTTATGGAGAGTCATGTCATCTACAGCTAATTGAGAAGTATATAGGTTACGATAGAACTGAGCAAAGCACCCGGCAATGGATGACGATTTCCGTGGAGTTGTCCCCTGCAATGCAGCCACTGCTGCAATCTGATGGGATTGCTGCTGCCACTTCAATTGCCATAGGAGCAATTTATTTACTTTGTGCCCATGCTCATAGAAGTTTTGACGGGTGTGCAGCATCTGGGAAGCAATCTCTTCTTTTTCCAGGGTTGCCAGATTTCCCCTTAGGGATGCTAGTTGACGCCACACCTGAAGGGTAGGTCTTCTCCTGTGGTTTAGTTCTAATTCCGCTTTTTCCTCAGCTCGTCTTGCTTCTCCTCTTTCTGTCATTTGAAGGATGCGGAAAGGGGGATCAGCTGTCCTTGCAACACTGCCTTCCCCACTTCCCAGAGAAGAAAGTGTGGCATCTCTTCAGTCTCATTAAAGTGCAAATACTCTTGCCATCCTTTCTGCAGATCAGCTAAGAACCATTTATTTATTTATTTATTTATAGTTTCTTATATACCGCACTATTCGGCATCAGCGCGGTTTACATGTAACAAAAATGCTCAGTACAGTTAAACGCGTATGAGTTTTACAGGTAACAGGGTACAAAAACTTGGATAACAGGGGAAAACTATTTACAAAACTTACTACATGGAGTCATAATATCAGTAGTTTCACAGAAACATTACCACCACTAAGGGTTTGAGTATCAAACTTGGTGTGTTGTTGAGAATACCATAATTTGTATGGAAATAGTATCGCCGGGTGTCTTTAGGCTCTAGGGGGTGCCGTTAGGCTCTATGAGGTATTTGTTGAAGAGGTGGCATTTGAGGGCTTTCCTAAACTGTGGTAGGTTCTTAATAGCCCGGATATCAGGAGGTAATGCATTCCAGCATCTTGGGGCACTGAGACTAAAGGCTCTGTTGGCTGTCGATTTGGTGCAAACAGTTAGTGCCTTCGGGACTTTTAGGGAGTTTTATAGCCGTGGATCTTCTTGCTCTATTTGGGGATGTGGTATGGATGAGTGAGGTTAAGGATGCAGGTGAGAGATTGTTAATTGCTTTAAAAGTGGTTATCAAGGTCTTGAAAACTATTCTAGCCTGGATGGGTAGCCAATGCAACTGTATCAGTAGAGGCGTTACGTGGTCGCTCCTGGAGGCTCCGTGGAGGAGACTTGCTGCAGCGTTCATGGCTAGCTGCAGCGGGTTCAATGTAGATTGGGGAAGACCTTGTAAGATGGCATTGGCATAGTCAAAATGAGGTATGATCAACGCCTGGAAAATTGTCCGGAAATCAGTTGGTTCAAGCATGGAACGTAGATGCCTAAGTGAGCGGATCTTGTAGTAAACTGATTTGACTATGTTTCCTATATGGGCTTTCAAATCCAAGTACTGATCTAAAGTGACTCCCAGGTAACGTATTGAGGATTTAGATTGCAGCTCAGCTTCTTTCACCTTAAAATATTGTGGTGGGGTAAAGTTGGGGTTCCTCGTAATGAAGAGTACTTCCGTTTTCTTATGTTGTATTCTGAGGTTTTGAGAAAGAAGCCATTCAGATATTGCGTTGAAACAGTTTGTCAGTGGAGAGAGGTCCATATGCTCAGTAGAGAAGGGAATGTAAAGCAGGACGTCGTCTGCGTATAACATGCAATCAACATTGAAGGACCGGATGATATTACAAATTGGTTGCATGTAAATATTGAACAAAGAGCGCAGAGAGGGAGGAACCCTGTGGGACTCCCTGGCTTTGGTGGAATGGTTCAGAATTTGTCCCTCCGGAACGAACATGCTGCCATCTTTCGGTCAGGTAGGATCTGCACCATTCAAGCGCTCTTCCATTTATGCCTTTTTCAAACAGTCGTCTTAATAGAAGCTCATGGTTTACTGAATCAAACGCTGCAGCGATGTCTAGAAAGATGAGGGCAAATCCTTGACGAATGTCATCAATGCCTGTGATTATCTTGCAGAAGAGAGTGGTAAGAAGGGTCTCAACTCCGTGGAATTCCCTAAAACCATGTTGGCAAGGATCTAACGGTGCGGCGGAGTCGATGTGATCTTGCAATTGACGTTGAGCCTCCTTTTCTATGATCTTCGCGAGTAGTGGAATGCTGGATATAGGTCTGTAGGATTCTACCTGTTGGGGATCGAGCTTGCAGTTCTTTAGCAGAGGTCTGATAGAAGTATGTTTAAGGGCTGAAGGGAAAGAGCCAGTTGAGAAGGAGAGGTTCATTATTTTGGATAGTACTGGGCTGAAGTGACTGCGAAGCTCCTTGATCCAGAAGGCTGGGCATGGATCCTACTGGGCAGTGGTGGTATTAAGGGCCGCAATAGTATCTTCAATTCCTCTCTTGGTGGGGGTAGAGAACATGGTTAGGACTGTTTGGTAGTCTTGCTCTATGGCGTTAGTTGTAATAGTGGTTTTGTTGGTCTGGCATATCTTGGATTGGATGTAGGTTGCAAAATCTTGTGAGTGTATCTCGAATGGGGGTCCAGAGGGTGGTTCCTTTGATAAAGTCTTTACTAGGTCGAAGAGGTCATGTGGTTTATTAAGCGATCTCTTTAAGGTATCAGCGTAGTACTGTTTCATCGTATCGGTGATTGCGTTGCGGTGTGCAGCCAGATGAAGGTTGTATGTTGTCTGGTCATTTAAAGAATGAGATCGGCGCCAGCGTTTCTCTAGTTCCGAAGTTGGTTAAGCGATGCTTTGAGATCAGCTGAGTACCATGGGGCACTCGCTCTCTTGCCTGGAGGCTTGTTGGCTGGTGTGCGTAGTGCGATTGAGCTAAGGCAATTGTTCCAGTGGGAAATTAGGTCGTCAAGGTTCTGGGAGGCATTACCGATGAGTTGTTGTGTTTCCGCAAGGATAAGATCTCTGTTGTAAGGCTTGAAACATCGAGAGGGTGGTCTTGCGGAGTTGTTTTGTATTTTGTTGATTTTTGTATAGGCTTTGTGAGAAGGAATTTGGATGATGATCAGTTTGTGATCTGACCAGGGAACAGAAATTATGGAAGTTATGGGGTCCTGGGCCGGGTTAAGAGATGTTTGCGGGGCGAATACTAGGTCCAGGATGTTTCCCTTAATATGAGTAGGGTCTTTAACTAGTTGCTTGAAGCCAAGATTTTCAAGGGCATCAAGGAATGCTGATGCTTGATTATCTTGTAGTTCATTCTTCAATAAGTATTGAGGGAAAGTCCATGACCGAGGTGGGGTTTAAGTCCTCCATGTGCCACTCCAGGCTCACTAGATGATGGTAGGAAGGGCCCATTGTCCCTATTGTGACTCTCCTGCACAGTGGTAGCATTGACTGAAAAGCTAACACACATTTCTATGCGTGAGTAAGATTGATGCATTGGAGGATAAAAGTCAAGTTCCGCTGATACAGAAGCTATAGTGCAAGAGTATGTAGATGGAGTTCTGATCCCCCCCCTGACTTATCTATACCTGAAAAGGTACAATTAAAGTCTCCCCCCATTATTATTCCCCCCAAGTGTGAGTTTTAAGTAAAAGCTAGCAGATCCGACAGCAAGCTTACAATCTCTGTGGGTAGAATGTAAACATGCACCAAAGATATCTTTGTGTTGCATAGTGCTCCCACTAAAATCAGGAAACGACCATGAGGGTCACTGTATTGGGGTAAGAGCTGAAAAGGACATTGTTTAGCAAATAGAATAGCTACCCCTCATTTATGAAATGAGAAATTGGATGCGAATACTTGGGGAAATCTATGGGATGTTAACCGAGAGTGAGTCCCCAGAGCCAGGTGTGTTTCCTCGAGAAAAACCACATCAGCGCACTCCCTGTGTAACTGATCGGACACCCTTCGATGCTTAACCGGATTATGGAGGCCTCAAACATTCTAAGAAAGTAGTCTAATCATTGGCCCATTGGATCGGACGTGAAAGGAAAAAAGTCTATAGCATGTCTGAAATCTCCCCACCGCTACCAGCTTATCCATAGCATCCCCATCCCCATAACTTTTCTCAATGCTGGTGTTTCCATCCCCTAACTTCCCCCGTGCCACCCCTATCCCCCATACCCTCCTCCACCCTCCACCTCCCTTTACAGTAAACTCCCTAGCCCTCAATACAGAGGGTCTATATATCATCATCCATCCTAACTTCAGCATGTGAGGCATCACTGCCTCCAATGAGAGGGTTAGTGCAAGAGCCAAGAGGAAAACTCCTTCCCAGCCCATCCTCCCGCCCAAGGTTAAAGCAGAACCTTCTACCCCCTGCCACTCCTCTGCTCCCCCTCAGGGTACCTTGCCGCTAACCCCTTTAATCCCTCCTCCCAGCCCCTACCACCCCAATCTTAGTCCCAGTCATGGATCCCCCCCTTCCCCATCACTCTGGCCATATCACGTCTCTACAACTTATTTGTATAAAGATGATTAAACATCAACCAGAACACCACAGAATAGAACTCATACATCAGATCAACAACCATAGAAGAGCCAAAAGGTCCAAGAGATCCTTGGTCAGGTCTGACGGGAAGGACTCTGAGAAAACCAGATTCCTCAGTGTAGCCACGCAAGGAGGTGCAGTGACATCCTTTACCTTGTTCTGTAGCTCCTCTGAGTCCGCTTCAGAATGACACCATGAGCGAGGAACTTTCCGGCATTTCGGAGTGGAGACGACCTATTCCGGCTGTATATTCCTCTGCCTTTGTGTATGACACCCCTCATTTTGGATTTGATCTACACAGTCCATGCAGGCGGCAAGCTCTGATATTTTGTTTAGGTCATTATTCAACTCGAACACCAGTGCGAAGGGGAAATTCCAGCGGTACTTGATAGACTTAGCTTGCAGCAGCTGACTAAGTAGCTTAAAGCTCCGTCGTCTCTCTAATGTATACTGGGAGAGATCCTGATAGATCTATGTTTCCCAGTCCAAAAGGATATGGATCTTTTACCCTGCAAATTCTGCAGCAGAGCCACTTTGTCCTCGAAGAAGCTGAAGCAAGCTACAGTAAGGTGTGGGTGGGAATCTCGGCATGATCTGAAGCTTCTCCCCTCTATGCGCTCTCTCCAGTTTAACAGGGCCTGAGGATCTCACCACACAGAAGGCATAAATATCCTGCACAATTTCAAGGACTTTTTCTGTCCCTCCTAAAGGCGCGGGTACACCCAGAATCCATCTGTTCTCTATTTCATCACTCTTCTTCAAATCTTTAGTGAGTTGATCCAACTTGTGAAGCTCAGATTGAAACAGGGCTGTGCATCAATCTGTTCTCCTATATTCATTTCATTCTGTGTTACCTGATCATCCAAGGATTTCATATCAGAGTGGAGGTCCAATATTGCTTTGGAAAAGTCCATCCGAAAGAAGTGTAACTCCTGAAGTAACTAAGTTAACGAAGCAGTGTTAATATTCAGAGCTATCTGGTTAACTTAATCTGGTTAAACAGGGCCAAATACTTAGCTAAATTTAGGACAGCATATTAAATGATCTGACTATACTGGATATGTCATCTAAATATCCAGTTAAAAATATTGATTAAGTTATTTGTTTATCTTTAATCAGATATCAATCTGTTGCATATTGGCTTTATAAATCCTTGGAAAATAAAAATACTTATGATGATACATGGTCCTCCAGTGTGTATCAGGAAGTTAAGTTCTATCTCAACTCCTTTCTGGGCCCTATAAGAGGGTCCTGAATTTGTCCATAATTTCCTTCTCATTTACCTTTAAAAACTCGAGCAACCCAGCAAGACTGAAGCTCTGCTACAGGCATAATTTATTTATTTATTTATTTATTTACATTCTCTTATATACCGCGCTATTCTGCATCAGTGCGGTTTACATTGAACAAACTGAAATTACATTGAACAGGGCATTATAACTTGGAGATAACTATTTTACAGGGAACATGGGCTATGGAGGGTTAAGTGGCTAATGGCACCAATAGGCTGGATGAGATCGATGAAAGCCACTGTCACCTTTTCCAGGTCGGGAGGGAAGACGGGTTTATAGAGGGGGATTTTATTGTTGTGGACTTTGATGCTAGAATCCTTAAAGAATGGAAAAGAACAGCTGTATCCTGTTGCAAAGACAACAGCATTGATATTCTCCTCCGCAGTTCCGTCTTCAAAGATGGCTGCAATTTCAGTGAACCTCTTCACATTTGACTTTACCAACACTTTGCCAGATATGATACGGTTTGGTAGATCATCATGGCCAATAATGCTGTATTTCAAAAAAGGATATCTATTAGGGGCTAGTTTCATGCATACTATTACACTGTGGAGCAAGAACTAGTTTAGCACAAAAGAAATGAACCAGACGAAAGCCCTTGTGTTATGAGACTGGATCAAGCTACCACAGAGTTCATGTCACCATGTTTATCTCTCAATAATACTCTTTATGTGACAGCTCATTTCTTTTGTGAAGGGGAGAAGGTAAATGATGTTCTATATATATTTTGATATTAAATTAATTATTGCATTCAATTTAATGGTATCATTTGACACTGTTGATCATGACATTTTATTAGCCATTTTAGAGGATCAGTGGATGTACATATTCCTCTTGCCTGGTTCCTCTCTTTTCTGCTGGGTAGAACTCAGCAGGTGCAATGGGACAATGTATTTTCTATGACTAGACTAGCCCTGGCAGGGATTTCAGGGGTCTAATCTGTCTCCAGGCTTTCATAATCTTTACCTACAGCCTCTGGCTAAGATGATTCAGGATGCTGGTCTTTCGTATATTATGTATGACAGATGATATACAGATTTTGTTGTGTATATTTTTCTGAGGCTAGGGAGGAGACAATAAGTAAATTAATGCTGAAATGGGGAGCTGGACCACCATCTTATCCCACAGTAACCATCTTATCCTCGATACTAATAAATGTGAAGCTATTTCATTCCTCTCTTCATCTGCTTCCTTCCTTCCTTCCCTGGTCATTGTTTCCTCACCACTCCAGTTCTGTGAGTCTGTTAAAACCTTGTGTGTAATCCTTGACTCTGCCCTTTCTTTTCAAATCCCATTTGGACTCCTTATCCAAATCTTCCTTTTTTGCCCTTCGTCGCCTGCATTCTGCCTGATCTGCTTTCACTTGGTTTCTGTTCACTCAGCTAGTTCTGGCTCTCATTATCCCACATCAAGATTACTGCAATTTCCTGTTCCTTGGTCTTCACCATATTCTCTTTGTCACTTACAACTGATGCAGTCCACTGTTGCCAGACTTATCCATAAGGTCCATTGACTCAATCATGTTTCTCCTCTTCTCATCTCTTTGCACTGGCTTCCTATCTCTTTTCACATTCGCTATAAAATCCTTGTTCTGACCTACCAAGCTCTATTCTCATCATGCCTTCCTTACTTGGCCACGCCTATTTCTTCTTGCCTCTCAGGTTGCTCCCTTCATTCATCCTATCTCTTTTCCCTCTCCCTCCTTCTGCTTTGTGTCTTGTTGTTTCTAGGAAAGCTTCCTTTGCCTATGCTGGCCCATCCCTGTGGAACTCTCCTTTCTGTCTTTGGTGTGAATCCCCTTTTCCGATTTTCAAGAAGAACCTCAAGACTTGGCTGTTTCAACAAGCTTTCCCCCAGGCCAGTTCCCCCTGACTCCCTTTTCTTAGTCAGTAATGTGCTTATTCACATCCCTTCCTCTCCCCCCTCCCCCCCCCCCCCCCCACCATTGTAGTACCCTACCTTTTTCCTTTTCTTCATTCTCTCTGTTTTTCTCCTTTTTATATTTTATTTATAAACCACTGCAATAACATTTTGGCAGTATATCAAGCACCTGAAATAAAATAAAATTATAAACTGGCTGCATAGGAGCAAATTATAGTTAAATCATTCAAAAAACAATTTGAGTTGGTTGACATTTGGCACAAACAGAATCCTGGCGTGAAAGACTACTTTTTGCTCATAAAAGAATCGTCCCTACTCTTGATTAGATTTATTTATGAAGAAAGGCGAAACATTAGGTCAAGGCTGGCCCGTCCACTAGGTGAGCTAGGACAGCTGGCCCGGATAGGCGGTGGAAGCAGCACACATGTCTGGCTATGCCATCACCCCCCCCCCCTCCCCCCCCAGCTGCAGCTGATTCTGTCTCTGGAGGAGGAGGCGGGCAGTGGCAATATTTTTAAAAGTGTCAACCGCCTCTTTTTGAAATACTGCCGCTGCCCGCCTCCCAAGACAGAATCGGCAGCAGCTGGGGGGGGGGGGGGGGGGGGGGGGGGGCCGAGAGGCCGGGGGTGTTCTGACTAGAATGGCAGAAACCTTTGAGCCAGCCCTGCATTAGGGCTTGCTAAGTGTGCACCCAATTGCGATATCTGACCATACAATGATATTGGCGTCATTTAAGCTACACAGGTGGGAAGACTCTTGTTCTAGGTGGTGGAAGGCCATTGTCAGCATACTGAAAAAGAGGGAAACAACTAAGCTCTTAAAAAGGGAAGGGGAACATTGTAGGGAGTTTAGTGACCAAAAAGAGATTTCTGCTAACACTTATTGAGATGAAGATGAAGCCTATATGAGGGGGAATTCTCCTTCAGTGGGCTTCCAGGAAGAAAAGTTGGAAAGTCGGCACATGAAGCTACGGTAGTAGTCTTGAAGGACTACAAAAGGGGATTGCTACTTCTGGAGAGAGATCTGCAATTGTAAGTATTTACTTCTGGGAATTTTTCTAAATCTTGGGGAAAAAGAAATTCTTTAGATTAAAGCTGATTAATCTGTGAACCCAGTGTATTAGTTAAATCAGTCAGGGCCTAGTAGCAGCAAAGAGCTTTCAGTTTAAATTTAAAACATAGAATAGAGCTTAAAGTGGAGTCTTACCTACATCAAATCACAGTTGAAATATGTGGCAATTAAGAGCCTGATTCACATTGGGGCATGTCTGGGCGGCCCTGAGCAAGACGGGCCTGTTTGGTCTGGAGTTTGGACCGCGGGAACAAAACATTTCCATGGTGCACAGAATCAGGCCCATGGATGGCCCGGTGTGCACCAGTCCACATCGGGGTCATCAACTCCGCAGGCACACCCCCCCCCCCCCACAAACCCACCACCCAATCCATGGCTGGCCTGCTGGGGTCTGGATCAGGCGGTAGGATCCCCAGGCCCAATCACCGGGTCGGTGTCGCTTATTCCACCTATGAGGTGGAATAAGCAGCATGTCCCCTTTGACCCAGCAGGACATATGGGGAGAGCCGGAGGAGGAATTGGCTTGGACGGCAACCTGCATCCCAGAATCGGGCCCTAAGTAAGGTTTATTTGAACGTACAAATAGTCTGAACAACACCTGCAGCCACAAAATTGTCTTTAAAATGTCATTTATGCAGTTAATTTAATGTTATTTAACAAAATCCAGCAAAGAAGCCATATCTTGTTTGCTTCTGTTTCGCTCATGAGCTCCCTGCTGACCATCTGACCCCTAATATAATGTTCCCTCCTTTGTACACATGACCAGCAGCCTCAGTCAGGGGTGGCTCTATAATTAGGCGGAGTGAGGCGGTCACCTCAGGTGGCAAAGTTTGGGGGCAGCAACAAATATCCCCAAAACAGTCGCCTCACTTTGCCTTTAAACTTAAAAAAAATAAAGTGGAAAGCTGCTGCCGCTGCCACCCCCCCCCCCTCACCCCCATGGGAGACCCTGCAAGTTGCATGACAGTCGGCGGCCTCGGCTCTCCAGGAAGGCAGTTCTTTTTTGTGACTTTGGAGAGCTGGGGCTGCTGACCGTCAGGCAACTTGCAGGGTCTCCCGTGAGGACGAGGGGGGGGGGGCGGCTAGGACTGAAAATGGTCAGATTGGGGGGACTAGCACTGGAAATGGTCAGATTGGGGGGACTAGCACAAGAAGTGGGCTGATTGGGGGGGGCTAGGACTGATAATAGGCTGATGGGGGGTTAGAACTGGTAATGGGACTGATGGGGGGCTAACATTGGAAATGGGCTGATTAGTGGAGGCTAGGACTGGTAATGGGCTGATTAGGGGAGGCTAGCACTGGTAATGGTGCTGAAGGGGGACTAGCACTAGAAATGGGCTGATGGGGGGTGACTAGCACTTGAAGTGAGCTGATTAGGGGTGACTAGAGCTAAAATGGGATGATGGGGAGGGAGGGAGCTGCTGGCCCTGGAAGAAGACTGGGGGGCTTGAACTGGAAATGGGCTGATGGTGGGGAGGGGAGGATAGAGCTGCTGGCCCTGGAAGAAAACTAAGGGCTAGGGCTACAAATGGGCTGATGCGAGGGGATGGGAGAATGGGACTGAAAGGGAGTGGATGCTGAGAGGGGCTGCCATGGTATTTGGACTAGAAGGCACTGGACAGTGGGGAAGGAGGGGGTTGGAAGGGAATGGACACCATTGGCAGTCATGGGAATGCAAGTTGACATTGGAAGGTACCGGGAGGGAGGACTGGAAAGGGGCTGATACTGGGAAGGGTTACTGGGACTGGAAAAAGACTGATGGAAGGAAGTGAAGAAAATGAGATAAGAAATGTCAGATGGACTTTAGACCATAGAAAGAGAGCCAAAAGAAGACAGGAAAGCAGAAGCTGAAATTGGGACCAGCATGATCGGAGAATAAAATGGTCAGACAACAAAGGTAGAAAAAATAATTTTATTTTAATTTTAGTGATTGGCATTTTTGCTATCTTTATATTTACACATAATGGAGAACTGCATATCTGTCTAATGTTGCACTGCATGTGGACTCTGATTCAATTTAATTTTTGTCTATATAATTTTATTTTAGGTTTATAGTCCACTTATTCTGTACTTGGTGAGGGTCTGTGTTGTGAGGCCAGGTACTCTGTTAAAATGGAGTTTGTACATAGGGATCTATACTATACTGTAGTAATTTGGCTTATTCAGCTTTTCAAACAGGTGTATGGATGTTCTAGAGCCCGCTGCAATATTTATAGTGTTGCCCTTTTCTGGGTACACTCCATGTTGTGTGAGTTTTGGAAGTTAGTGCTGTTATGGAATAGTAAATTTGCTTTATAGATCCTGTACTCTGGGTGCTTGGTGAGGTCAACTGTAGGGTGTTGGTTGAGGGGGAGGTACTAGAATATGTAGTGTGTTTGAGATTTGCAGTTTTGCATTCTTCATGCTGCCAGACTGAAATTTAAAATATTTTGTTCAGATTCAAGGAAATTTCAAATTTTCAGAGAATGCCTCAGTTTAATTTTGTTTAGTAGCCTGAAAGCTTCACCGCTGCTGAGTTCTGGACTTTTCCAGCTCTAATACAATCTAATCCAGCGTTTGAATTCATGGCTACCAGGATTAGTTTCTCATTTTATATCTTCCCTCCTTATCAATAATCTGGTCATAGCAAAATAAATCTGATTTGCAAATACTTATAATGGTTTGATTGGGGGGGGGACTGTGTAAGTGACTTTTCATTAATCAAATTTCATGTTTTATGATGTTTGTTTTATTGTAACATTGTTTTACTAAATTGCATGTGTATGTTTAGAAGCCGCCTAGGATTTCAGATGGGTGCCATATACATTTTAAAATAAAGTATACTAAATTTATGCAAATGATGCCGCAGTAAGTCTCTGCACATGGCCCTGCATCACCCTCGTGCCGTCTCTGTGGGAAAGTAGACAGGAGGGTGCACCAGGAGACAGAGAAAAGCAGAAACCTCAGATTGGGATCTACATGATCAGAGAATAAAATGGTCAGACAAAGTTAGAAGAGAATTTTATTTTCAATTTAATGACCAGACGGTGCTATCTTTATATTTTATACAGTATGGGGAAATGCATCTCTTTCTATTTCTCTGGTGATTGCATTGTATGCAGAATCTGGCTTCTTGAGGTTGTAGTTTAATTTTTATCTATATGTTTATTTTAGGTTACGGTCACTTATTTTGTGCTTGGTGAGAGTCTGTGTTTTGAATGTGTGACCAAGACCAGGTGTTCTGTTAACATGGAGTTCGTAAGTAGGGATTTGTACTGTAGTAATCTGAATTGTTCAACTGTCTAAATAGGTGTTTGGATGTTCCAGGGCCCACTATAGTATTTACAGTGATGCTTTTTTTGGTTGGTCTTCTTATGTGAGTTTTGGAAGTTGGTGCTAGTATGGTATGGTATGGTATGGTAGATTTGCTCTATAGATGCTTGGTGACTTTGTTGTAGGGTTTTGTATTAGTTCACAATATGCCCGGTACTGGATAATGTTTGTTTTTTAAAGACATTGAGTTCTGTAGTTGAATGTCCTGGTTCTGCTCTGCACCCACTGTTGAGGAAGGAGGTTCTGTGGATGCAAAATATATGTTCAAAAAGAAAAAGCAAGAACCAAAACGCAGTTTATAACAACAAAATAAACTGAGTTATAATTTAATTTTATAAACTGTGCTGTGGTTCTCACTCTTTCTTTTAGTTCCTTGGTATGCAAACTCTTACATTTCCTTCATATAATCTAATTGGCTTTTTGGTTTGGTTCAGTACCTGACTGGAGTTTTGAGAAAGCCCCCCACCCCCAAGTACGGGGGGGGGGCACGCCATCTCATCCCTCACCTCAGGCAGCAGATTGCCTTGAGCCACCCCTTGCCTCAGTTGTCATTTTTACACACCTTTCTATGGACTGGCCAGTCTGGAACCATCATGGACATGCTCAGAAATGCCTTGATCTCTGAAGTTGTCAGGGTACAGGTAAGAGGAAGCTCAGAGACTCAGGAGCTCCAGTCAAGTAATTGGTTAGTGTAGTTGCCTCAGTGTTGATGGATGGTGTTTTCCTGGGTCTCACACTGCTGTCTCCAAGCTGAGTCTTCTCATCTCTTTCACCTCTGATCTTCAATATCTTCTCCACTGCATCTCCTCTCTCCTGTTCCTCTTCACTGCACAACACAGTTTGCACACCAAGCTGACCTTCTCACTATAGGCATGACTATCTTCACACTGTTTTTTCAACAGTTGCAGCTGGAAAAGGAGATGCCTGGGACTTTGTGTCCAATTGCTATTTATTTTTATATTGAAGCAGTTCACCATGTAAACCCCAACACAGAAATAAGTAAGATAAATTGATAATTGAGGCACAAAAGGCATTAATATGCCTTGCAAACACATAAAATCTATTATCAGAGTACTTAAACATATTTCAGTAATTTGTATATTTTTGCATAATTTCCTAGAAATTACAGGTAGGTAAAGAGGCTATTAAAGCCAAAAACAAAAAAATCTTTCAAAAAACGGAAAAAGGGAACCTATTGAAGAAAATAGGAAACAGCATAAGCAAGGCACTGATAAGGAAGGCAAAAAGAGAATTTGAAAAGAAGCTTGTCATAGAAACAATAACCCACAATAAAAACTTTTTCAGGTATATATGATGCAAAATGCAGGGAAAGCAGTCAGTCGGACCATTAGATGATCAAAGTGTAAAAGTGGCAGTCATTAAAGACAAGACCATAGCTGAGAGACTAAGGGGGTAGGATGTGTAATTTTGGAGATGTCAATTTTAAAAACCACTAGTGAAAAAATGTACAATTTCTTGTGGCAAATCAACAACTAGCTTTAAATTTTGTGTAATATGTTATTACTTCATTTTTTAACCAAACTGGCTGTCGTTTGGCCTTCCTTCCGCCTTTCATAATGCATAAGATACATCTGGTCTCGGCTTCCAAGATTGTTTAAAAATACAGGAGAGATATTCACAGTTAGCAGACCTGCTAATCGTATTAATGCCCTTCTCTGAGATATTCAGCGGTTAGCATCAGGGCATTGTGGGGACACCTGTCGATAACCGGGTAGCGGCAATATTGAGCTGCTGCCCAATTATTACCATGTGGCAAAAGTCAGGCACTGTAAAGGCTGACCTAACATTTGCCACAGAAACTAGCTGCTGCTCCTAGCATTGAATATCCAGGCAACCCGGATATTCAATGCAGAGACTCTAATATAGCCCTGGCATCAAATATCTGAGCTTAACGTTCAACAGCAGCGGTGGCTAGCCTCAACCTCTGAATATCAGGCCCACAATATCCCCACCTGATGTAAACGCTTCACCTTTGCAGCTCCTCCTTTTAGTTTTTTTTTCTACCATTTTCCTCATTTTATCATAGTCTCCCTTTTGAAAATTAAACACTGACACAGTAGATTTCCTTTGCATATGCGCTCTAGTTATTGCACAAAAGGCAAAGCAATCCCTTGCTCATGTCTCATGCTGTCCAGATAGTATATAACCCAAGGCATCTAAGGCAAACATGCAAATAGAGCCACTTACCACCAATAAGAACCACTAATCATAACAATCTCATCAGGATTCCACTAATAACTAGCATTACTCCACCGCAACACCTCACCAACAGCACCAATGAAATAACTTGCACCTTAATCAATGCCAGATCAGCTCGCAACAAATTACAAATACATGACCACATTGCAGACTACAAGATAGACGACATGCTGATAACTGAAACCTGGTTCGCTGAAATGGACAATGTTCTCCTAAACCAACTAAACATTGATACACACAACATCCACAACTGCCCTAGAGCATCTGGAAGGGGTGGAGGAGTATGCAGACTTACCAACAAACAGCTAAGATTCACCGAAATTGACACCTTATCTATACATGACCTGGATCTCATAACCATCTCAAACAAGCAGTGCATCATTTGCCTAGCCTACAGAACTCCCACATCCAACCCTGATGAACTATCAAACATACTGGATGTCGCCTGCACACACACTTCCAAACTAAGCACATTCATATTATTAGGGGATTTCAACCTGGCCTCCGTAACCAACCAGCAATCATCAGCCTTCTTAGAAGCCATGAGCGACCTACAATTCTCACAAATCGTCAAAAATCCCACACACAACAAAGGGGGCATCCCAAATTCAACAAACAAACATTCAAAACCACCACAGCAACTCATCACACTCGTGCCATGGTCAAACCATAACCTGATTTCCTTCAAACTACCCACCCAATATAAACAGACAAGGAGAACAGAACATGAACCCACCAAGAGAAAATTCTTAACTTTAGATGTGCATGACTTCACCAGCCAAATTACACCTCAACTGACAGACCACAATCCCATGGATAACATAGAGACTCTCATAAAGACCTGAAATTCAACAATGACAGACGCTGCTGACACCCCAACAACAATCTAGCCCTCTAAACACAACAGAATTGTGCCCTGGTATTTATTAGAACTGAAGCAGCTGAAAAGTGAACTACGTCGCATGGAAAGAAAGTGGAGACGCAACCCCGACAAGCAAACACAGGCACACTACATGCAAGAACTAAACAAATACCACAGCATCACCAAAAAATGAATATTACTCAAATCTCATCAAAAAATCAGTCAACAAACCAAGAGAACTATTTGACACAGCTAACTCACTCACACAGAACCCTGATGCAAAACCCATAGATAAATCACTCAGCACCACATCATGGCACTTCACCTTCAATAAAGTAACACCTGAACGCAGCAGACTATAAAATAGTCCTCCAACATATAGACTCTCATGATGAAAGCATCAATCAATGGACCTCATTCAACCCCATCAGCACCAACCAACTTGATAACGTCATATCCACACTGAATACCACGACCTCCCCTCTCGACCCTTGTCCAGTGGCGTGAGTTAAAACAGTAAGAAACCTCCTCATACCCTTCATACTCACCATGGCCAACAACTCTCTAAATCATGGAAACCTACCACCTGACCTTAAAGAATCCTCCATATGACCCATACTCAAGAAGCCCACCCTTGACCCAACAAACCCAATATCTTACAGACTGATATCCAGTATTCTGTTCATAGCCAAAATCATTGAAAAGGCAGTTCAATCACAGCTGCAGGAATACCTGAATGAATATGCATCACTAGATCCACAGCAACATGGGTTCAGACCTAACCACGGAATTGAAACTCTCTTCACCTACCTTATTAACACCTTAATCAGAGGCACAGAAAAGCTATCGCAAGGATTCATAAGAACATAAGATATGCCATACTGGGTCAGACCAAGGTCCATCAAGCCCAGTATTCTGTTTCCAACAGTGGCCAATCTAGGTCATATGTACCTAGCAGTTTCCCCAAAGGACACAGGTTCCACAATGCTTGTATTGGTTCAAGCAATGATATCCTGGGTCCCTTCTTAATAATGGTTTATGGACCTTTCCTCCAGGAACTTGTCCAAACCTTTTTTAAACCCAGCTACACTAACAGCCTTTACTACATCCTCAGGTAACAAATTCCAGAGTTTGATTACACGTTGAGTGAAAAAATATTTTCTTTTATTAGTCTTAAATAGTTTACCCTGTAGCTTCATTGCATGTCCCCTAGTCTTTCTATATTCTGATAAGGTAAACAATTGATCGACGTTTACCCGTTCCACTCCGTTCATTAATTTATAGACTTCTATCATATCTCCACTCAGCCGTCTCTTTTCCAGGTTAAAGAGCCCTAACCGTTTTAGCTTTTCTTCATAGGAGTATCCTTCCATCCCCTTTACCATTTTGGTGGCTCTTCTCTGAACCTTTTCTAAAATCGCTATATCCTTTTTAAGATACGGTGACCAGAATTGCACACAATATTCAAGGTGCGGTCTCACCATGGAACGATATAGAGGCATTATAATATCTTTTGTTTTATTAGCAATTCAATATCTTTTGTTTTATTAGCAATTCATACTACTATTCATAGCTATATCCGCAGCGCTCGACTCAGTTTCTCACCAGATACTCTTAAATAGGCTACAGCAAATCAGAATACGAGGTACCACCCTAAAGAGGTTCTACTCATACCTATCCAGTTGCCTTCAGCAAATAAAAATTGGATCAAGCATGCCCCTTCCTTTTTCCCTCAAACAAGATGTACCACAACGATCAGCACTCTCCTCCAGCCTGTTCAACATTTACATCCAACCAATATGCAAGATCATAAAGAGCTTTGGCATAAACCGCCTGATTTACGTAGATGACATCATGCTCTTCCCTCCATTCACCACGAATGCCCGATTACACAAGTCTCAACAACTGCTTTATAGCAATGTCTAAATGGCTTCATTCACACAACCTTAACATAAATCACAACAGAACCAAAATACTATACATCACAAAAGACCAAAACTTCACACCACCAACAACCATCACACTGGACAACATACAAATCAAAGTCAAAACTGAGACTAAATACCTTGGCATAACACTGGACCAATAACTGTCACTACTGCCACACATAAAACACACAACCACTGCAATATATTACAAGCTATGAATAATAAAGAACCTAAGCCCACTCCTTTCCCCTACCAACTTCCATTCTGTATGTCAAGCTGTAATAATACTACTGCTCGATTACACCAACTCAGTATTTCACAGCATCCCAAAGAGCTCACTATACCCACTGCAGCTATCACAGAATACCGCTGCAAGGATCATCCTAGGTCAAGTCCGTCAATCCCATATCACTCCACTCCTCAAACAACTTCACTGGCTGCTCATATCACAAAGAATCAAACATAAGGTCCTTATCACACATAAAATCATCCACAACCTCTCAGCCCTCAATCTTCACCCCTTAATCTCTACCCGCAGCGGCAACAGACACTTCAAACAGAGCACATCCAATAAAATAACCATTCCAACAGAAAGAACAAAATGTAGCCAAAGAACCTGCAACAGGGCCTACTTACTATATGCCCCTGCATTGTGGAATTCACTCCCGCCTCAAATAAGAGACATTCATCTATTACAGGACTTCAGAAAATGCTTAAAACCCATTTATTCACGGAATACTACGGACCATCAGCAAAAGACAAATAGCTTGCACTTAACCCCAAGTAGATAGCACACAGTTGGCATCACGCAGCTTGTAACCCTTCATCACGCTATTTACAAAGTTTGTTCACCCTTATGAGAAGGTTTTAATTGCTTTATTACAAAGTGTTAAATATGTTCAGTGCAATGTGCACCACTGTTTGTTGTCTTCCTGTTATCGCACTAAGTTACTTGTAAACTGTCTTGACTTGAAGAATGACGGTATAAAGATAACCTGTTAAATAAATGAATATGAGCATATTATGATCATTAGTGCTGAAAGTTCCCAACACATTAGCTGTTCTACCAAATTCTGTGTTCCTGAAAGGACTAAGTCTAAATAGCTCCTTCTCTAGTCAGTTCCAGTTAATTATTTCATCTAGAAACTTTAACTGTCTAGCATGCCCTGATTTAATGTTTATCTAATCATTATTGGAGTAATTGAAATCTTCTATTATTATTGTTTGCAATTTTGCAAACTTCCGCAATTTCTGATAACATTTCATGATCTGTCCCTCATTCTGTCCAGGCAGACAGTAGTAAACCCCTACAGCTATATTCTCTCCATTCACACATGGAATTTCCATCCATAAGGATTCAGTGGCATATTTTCTTTCCTACAGAACTTTTATTCTATTTGACGTCATGCTCGCTTTAACAAATAGTGCCACCCCTCCACCAGTTTGGTCCATCCTATCATTACGATATAATTTATACTCTGGGAGTATAAAGAGGGCATTGAGTCAAACAAGATAAGGGTTTTGTGGGAAAGAAAATATACTGTAGCATCTCTATGGATAGAAATTCTATAGAAACATAGAAGCATGACGGCAGATAAAGACTATTTATTTATTTGTGTGCTTTTCTATACCGCCCCTTCCAGAGATCAGGGGCGGTTTACAAGGAACTTAAAACAACAATATAGCAAAACAGTGCAATATTGCATTACATTAAACATTAGGTGAACATAAAACTAGATTACATAAGAACTAGGTTACATGGACAACACTGTGTGGGTTCTTAACATAAAAGGAAACCTAAAACTAGTTACAAAGAACCAAAAAGTAGCTTTACATGGTTAGCAAGAGATTATAATAGTTATTTGCGATCATAAGTACAGTGTTGGGAGTAGGACTAACTTGGGTGGATATGAAAATGGAATTAGGTGGGGTAGACTTGTGTTTGGTTTGTTGCATGTTTTTGTGTAGTAAATTAGATTTCATGTTGTATGTTGCTATAGTGTTGACTAAATAGGTAGGTTTTAAGTTCCTTCCTGAAAGTTGTAAGATCTTTAATCTCTCTGAGGTTTAGTGGCAGTTTATTCCATTGGCTGGGAGCATAATATGAAAAAGCAGTGTTGGTGGTTAGTACTGCCCACCGACCCTTAACACTGGATATTCGATGCCGCGTCATCTGCATTGAATATCCGGCATCGCTGCAAATGCCTTGCAACCACCAAGGCTAACTGGATAGCAACAATATTGCACTGCTATCTGATTAGCATCTGTGGCTAAAACTAGGCGAGCCAAAAGCTGGCCTGGTTTTAGCTGCAGATTGCTAACTGGATAGCGGTGCATTATTGCCACTAGCTGGTTAACAGCATTCTCTGCCCCGGAATGCCCCCAACACCCCCCATGCTAACCACAGAGCATTGGAGCATGTAGGGAGCATTGAAAGGGATATTCAATGGCACTAAACATGTAAATGCCATTGAATATCCCAATTTAGGACATTTACATGTTGGGGATTTTTTTGTTGTTAAGTGCCAAGTCAATGCTGACTCCTGGCAACCCAGCAGCTGGTATGACCTGAAGTAGATTGCCAGGCCTTTTCTTCCAAAGAAAAGGCCTGGAGGCAAGGGAGGGTAAAGTGATTTGCCCAAGGTCACAAGGAGTGCAAGTGGGAATTGAACCCCAATCTCCTGGGTAATAGGCTGTTGCTTTAAGCACTAGGCGGCTGCTTCACTGGGCTGTAAACCATGTAAAGCCCCTTCGAATATGAGGCCTTATACGTCCTATCCAGTCTGTCCTTCCATACCAACTACTACAGTCCCTTGTTTTCTTTTAGTGATCATCTTTGTTTGTCCCAAACTTTCTTGAATTCAGATAAAATCTTGGTCTCTACTACCTCCACTGGGAGACTATTCCATGCATCTATCACTCTTTCCGTAAAGAAATATTTCCACATATCACTCCTGAGTCTTTCCCCTTTTACCTACATTCTGAGCCCCTTCATTGCAGAGCTTTCTTTCAACTGAAAGAGGCTCTACTCCTGTGCATTTATGCCATGGATGTATATAAACATCTCTATCATATCTCCCCTCTCCCACCTTTCCTCTAAAGTATATATATTAACAGGGCCGGATTTAGCTAGAGTGAGGCCCTACGCCAAGAAAAATTGTGGGCCCCCCCCCCATGTCCCCGTGCAGTCCTGTGCCCCCCCTGTGCAGTCCTGGGCCCCCCCGTGTTCCCCCCCGTGCCTCCGTGCAGTCCTGGGCCCGCCCCGGTGCAGTTCCTGGGCCCCCCCCCGTGCCCCCGTGCAGTCCTGGGGCCCGCCCCCGTGCAGTCCTGGGCCCGCCCCGTTGCAGTCCTGGCCCGCCCCGTCAGTCCTGGGCCCCCCCATGCAGTCCTGGCCCCCCGGACAGCATCGCGGCTGTCTGAGGGGCTCAGAGGGGGCCGGGGAAAGCCCGTCGCGAGGCCCCGCTCCCTCTGTACAGCCGCCAGAGTGAAGAGCCTTTTCCTTCACGCTGGCGGCTGTGTTCTGTGTGAAGCCGGGAATGCTGGGAAGGTTTTTAAAGCAGGATATCTCCAATGCATATATATCTCATGCATATTTATTAGGGATATCCTGAAAAACCGCAGGATTTGGACCACCAGGACTGGAATTGAGTAGCTCTGCCATACACTAACTTTGGTTAGTAAACATGCCTCTTAATGAGTATATGGATTAAAGAAAGACTAAAAGGTTTCTACATTACTATAATACAGTACAAAACTCCATGCACATTAGGAACTACTACAAACACTGCCCATTTAGAACAAATAGAAAACCCGCCATATCCTAACAGCACTACCAGGACTCACAAAGCACCATACCCTAACTATCAAAAGGCAACACTGCAAATATTAAACCAATACATTTCAGAGAACAACAATACATGACCTACGGGGAAAGAACAAGTGGCAATGTCAAATAGGAATTATAGAAACAGAATACCTCAGCTCAGTTACACATGCACAACATAGACATCACCAAACAAGGAATCACAATTTAGAAACAGGAAGACAATAATTAAACTGGGAACCCCAAAAGCCAACTTGGAATATAACAACAACACTGTAGAAAATAAAACTATAAATTAATTTCCTCTTGTACTAAACAAAGCGCAAAAATTAATGATGCACATTTCCCAGAGCTGACATATTCCAGTTAATAAATTCAAAATAAAGAGATATTTTTTCTACCTTTTGTGCATTTTTTTTTCAGTTGCATGTTCCAGCCACTTTCTTCTGGTTTCTTTGTGTCTTCTGCTAACTCTCCATCTGCTGTCCATTTGTCCTTTCTTCTGTCTTCTTGGTTTTTTTTTCCATTCTCTCTCTACATCTGCTTTAACATACTAATCTTTCTCCTTTTGCTCTTTCCTCATTCCTATTTCATCTACTCAAAATTTACCCCTCCATCCTCAATCCCCACTTACTCTCCCAATACCCGGCCAATTGTAGATTTTTTATCCCTCCCACACAAAATATTTTTCCCCGCTCCATTTTACTCTCCCAGCCCCATCCCCTTCTAATCCGCCCCCAACACCAGCGCCCGTCTAGTTCCAGCCGCACCCCGCATCCCGTCCCTTCGAGTCCCTGCATCCGCCCAGTTCCAGTCCGAGCCCCCCCTTAGTCCCTTTCCAGTCCTAGCCCCTCCCACCAACCCACTACCAGTCCTAGCCCCCCCATCAACCCCCTTCCAGTCTCCTAACCCCCCCATCACCCCCATTTTCAGTTTAAGCCCCCCCTATAACCCATTACCAGTCCTAACCCCCCATCAGCCACTTCCAGTCCTAACCCCCCATCAACCCATTCCAGTCAGCCCCCCATAGCCCATTGCCAGTCCTAACCCCCCCCCCATCAGCCCACAGTCCCATTACCAGTCCTAACCCCATCAGCCGCACCTGAAGTCCTAACCCCTCCCCATCAGCCCATTTCCTGTCCTAGCCCCCCCCCATAGTCCATTATCAGTCCTAACCCCCATAGCCCATTATCAGACAGCCCCCATCAGCCAACAGCCCATTACCAGTCTTAACCCCCCCATAGCCCATGCCAGTCCTAACCCCCCCATCAGCCCACAGTCCATTACCAGTCCTAACCCATCAGCCCACCTCAAGTCCTAACCCCTTCCCATCAGCCCATTTCCTGTCCCTAGCCCCCCATAGCCCATTACCAGTCCTAACCCCCCCCCAACAGCCCACAGCCCATTACCAGTCCTACCTCCATCAGCCACCCTTCAGTCTTAATTCCCCCAACCATTACCAGTCCTAGCCCCCCATAGCCCACTCCCAGTCCTAATCCCACCAGCCCATTTCCAGTCCTAATCCCCATCACCCAATTTTTAGTTTTAAGCCCCCCCCCATAGCCCATTACCAGTCCTAAGCCCCCATCAACCCACTCCAGTCCTAACCCCATCAGCCCATATAGACGTAGGCTCCCCCCATAGCCCATAGCCCCCCCATAGCCCCCCCCCCATAGCCCATACACCACTCCTACCCCCCCATAGGCCCATTACCAGTCCTAACCCCCCCAACAGCCCACAGCCATTACCACTCCTAACCCCCCCCCCCCAGCCCATCACCAGTCCTAACCCCCCCAACAGCCCACAGCCATTACCACTCCTAAACCCCCCCCCAGCCCATCACCAGTCCTAACCCCCCAGCAGCCCACAGCCATTACCCACTCCTACCCCCCCAGCCCATCACCAGTCCTAACCCCCCCAACAGCCCACAGCCATTACCACTCCTACCCCCCCCCAGCCCATCACCAGTCCTAAACCCCCCCAACAGCCCACAGCCATTATACCACTCCTAACCCCCTCAGCCCATCACCAGTTCCTAACCCCCCCAGCCACCCCAGCCCAGCGAATTTTTTTTTACAAAAAAGCTGTCGCTGCCTCTGCCGGGGCCGCCGCGGCAGAATCGATTGTGCCGCGGGCCCCCCCGCTGCCCAGCAGAGCCTGGCCTGCCCTCCCCGGTATCACCTCTCGAGTCTCAGCTGCCTCCCTCCAGTCACACGCGTCGGCTTTCAGAAGCGCGAGGTGAGTTTCTCCCTCGCTGCTCGGTTAAGCCCGCGGGGGCTGATGGGAAGTCCCATCAGCCCCCGCGGCTTAAACAGAGCAGCGAGGGAAAAACTCTTCCCTCGCGCTCTGAAAGCCGGCAGCTGAGACTCGAGAGGTGATACCGGGAGGGCAGGCCAGGCTCTGCTGGGCAGGGGGGGCCGCCGCTGCACACTCGATTCTGCCGCGGCGGCCCCGGCAGGAGGCAGCGACAGCTTTTTTTTTTTTTTTTGTTTTAATTTTTAATGAATGAAATGAATGTTTTTTGCGCGGGGCCCCCTGAAACGCGGGGCCCTGTGCAAAAAACATTCCCGGTGGGCCCTTGCCAGCTGTGGGCCCTACGCCACGGCGTACGTGGCGTATAGGCAAATCCGGCCCTGTATATTAAGATCTTTAAGTCTGACCCCATATGCCTTATGATAAAATCCACTTACCATTTTGGTAGCCACCCTCTGCATAGACTCCATCCTGTTTATATCCTTTTGAAGGTGTGGTATCCAGAATTGCACACAATACTCCAAATGAGATCTCACCAAAGACCTAATGTATACAGATGCACTATCTCCTCCATCTTCCTGCTTGGCCATTCCTCTTCCTATGCACTCAAGCATCCTTCTGGCTTTCACCGTCACTTTTTCTACACTATAGTAACATAGTAACATAGTAAATGACGGCAGATAAAGACCAGTATGGTCCATCTAGTCTGCCCAGCAATATGGCAGGAGTAGGTGCACCCCTTCCCATGTCTTTGTTTAGGGGTGCTGGGAGTAGGTGCTTATGGAGAGAAATCCCATGTTCAAAGGGAAAGGCGATGGCAGTAGGGGTGTACTACCAACCACCTGGCCAGAATGAACAGATGGATGATGAAATGCTAAAAGAAATCAGGGAAGCTAGCAAAAGTTACAAAACAGTAATAATGGATGATTTCAATTACTCCAGTATCGACTGGGACAGTGTCACAGCAGGACATGCTTGGGAGATAAAGTTTCTAGATGAAATAAATGACTGCTTCGTGGAGCAGCTGGTTCATAAACTGACAAGAGGGGAAGCCATATTAGACCTAGTCCTTAGTGGAACACCAGATCTAGTGCAAGAGATAAGGGTGTTGGGGCCACTTGGCCATAGTGATCATAGCATGATCGCTTTTGATTTAATAAATGAAAGAAAGACAGCAAGAAAATCCACAGTACTACCTTTTAACTTTCAAAGGGACTATGATAAAATGAGGACAATAATTAAGAAAAAATTAAAAGAAGCTACTGCAAAGGTTAAACATTTACATGAAGCACTGGCATTCTTTAAAAATACTGTCTTGAAAGTGCAGACCAGAGGTATTCCATGCTTTAAGAAAAGTGGAAGAAAGGCCAAAAAACTGCCAGCATGGTTTAAAGGCGAGGTTAGAGAGGCGGTTGTAGCCAAAAATGCATCTTTCAGGAAATGGAAAAAGGAGCCAAATGATGAAAACAGGAAACATGAGCACTGGCAAGTTAAATGCAAGGCATTGATAAGACAGGCAGAGAGAATTTTAAAAAAACTTGAAGCGGAAGCAAACACACATAATAAAAGCTTTTTCAAGTACATTTGTAGCAAAAAAAAACCTGTGAGTCATTTGGACCATTGGCTGATAAAGGGGTAAAAGGGGCGCTAAGGAAGAGGAAGGCCTCAGCGGAGAAACTGAATGAATTATTTGTTTCAGTCTTTAATGAGGAAGCTTTAGGGTACTTTCCATGCCTGAAATGGTATTTAAAGGTGATGTATCAGAAGAATTGAAAGAAATATTGATAAACCGGGAAGATGTATTACAGCTATTTGATAAACTGAAGAATAGCAAATCACCTGCACCAGATAGTGTACATCAGAGGTTGCTGAAAAATTGAAATATGAGATTGCAGACCTACTATTAGTAATCTGTGAACTATCATTAAAATCATCTGGAGTACCGGAAGACTGGAGAATGTCCAATGTAACACCAATTTTTAAAAAGGGTTCCGGGGTTGATCCATGAAACTACAGATCGGTGAGCCTGACGTCAGTAGCAGGCAAAATGATGGAAACCATTATAAAGAATAAAATTATTGAACATGAAGATAGTCATGATTTAATGGGAGACAGCCAACATGAATTTAGCCAAGGAAAGTCTTGCTCTACTAGTCGGTTATAGTTTTTTGAAGGTGTGAATAAATATGTATATGAAGGTGAGCCAGTTGATACAGTGTATCAAGATTTTCAGAAAGCCTTTGACAAGGTCCCTCTTGAGAGACTCTTGGCAAAATTAAAAAGTCGTTGGATTGAAGCGGTGTACTATTGTGGATCAGGAACTGGTTAAAAGATAGAAAACAAAGCAAAGGGCTAAATGGCCAATTTTCTCAGTGGAGAAAGTTGAATAGCGGAGTACCTCAGGGATCTGTGCTGGGCCCACTGCTTTTTAACATATTCATAAATTACCTCGAAATAGGAATAATGAGTGATATGATCAAATTTGTAGATAACACAAAATTATTCGAAGTTGTTAAAACACAAGAGGATTGTGAAAAATTGCAAGAGGACCTTGATAAATTTGAAGACTGGATGTCCAAATAGCAGATTAAGTTTAATGTGGACAAATGCAAATTTATGCATCTAGGAAAGAATAACCCAAACTATGGTTACATGATGCAAGATTCCACATTAGGAACCACCACCCACGAAAAAGATTTAGGCATCATAGATAATACATTGAAAACTCTCCACCCAGTGTAATGACAACCAAGAAAGCAAATAGAATGCTAGGAATCTTAAGGAAAGGAATGGAGAATAAACCCAAGGATATTATAAAGCCTCTGTATCGTTCCATGGTGCAACCGTACCTTGAATATTCTGTGCAGTTCTGGTGGCCATATCTTAAAAAGGATAGACCAGAATTTTATTTAGCTTAGAATTAGAAAAGATAAAGGGGATGGATGGATTCCCCTATGAGGAAAGGCTTAAAAGGTTAGGGCTCTTCAACTTGGAAAAGAGATGGCTGAGGGGAGATATGATAGAGGTCTATAAATTAATGAATGGAGTAGAATGGGTAAACAGAGATCAGTTGTTTATGCCATCAAAAATAAAGAGTAGGGGACATGCAATGAAGCTACCATGTAATTCATGTAAGACTAATAAGAGAAAACATTTTTTCACTCAATGCAAATCAAACTCTGGAATTTGTGACTGGAAGATGTAGCAAAAGCTGTTAGTGTAGCTGGGTTTAAAAAAGGTTTGGATAAGTTCCTGGAGGAAAGGTCCATAAACCATCATTAAAGAGGACCCGGAAATCAACTGCTTGCCTTGGGACGAGCATTGTGGAACCTGTGTGCCTTATTGGGAATCTGCCAGGTACTTGTGACCTGGACTGAAAACAGGATACTGGGCTTGATGGACCTTGGTCTGAGATTTCTTATGTTCTTATGTACCTGTTTAGCCACCTTAGGATCATTAGAAATAATCATGCCCAGGTCTTGCTCTTCTTTCCTGGACAGAAGTACTTCACCTCCTATACTGTATTGTTTCCTTCCATGTTTTAGCATTAAATCTCAGCTGCCAAATTCTCGACCATTCAAGTTTCGCTAGATCTCTCTTCATGTTACCTATTCCTTCTTAGGTGCCTACTGTATTTATTTATTTATTTATTTAACTGCATTTATATACCGCTTTTCACCGGGTCAAAGCGGTGTAACATATAACATAAGGGGGGGCAATTTTTCAGGGTGGGGCCATCACCAAGGGGCAACAATTAATGATTTGGGTAGACATAGACATGTATACTTCTGCTGAATCTAATTATTAGATCATGCGAATAGGGTGGTATTTCTGTTCAGAGATGTTCACGGAATAGGATTGTCTTCAGCTGTTTCTTAAATGATGTGATGTCAGCGTTGTTCCTGATGTGGTTTGGTAGAGAGTTCCAGAGGGATGGAGCATAAAGTTTGAAGGCTCTGTTGCAGGTCCGTTGTGTGGATTTGGTTCTTTTGTGGGGGACGACGATGGAGTTATTGGAGGAATGTCTGGTTGATCTGTTGTGGGATGGGCGAGGCAGTAGGGGGTGGAGTGAGGTGTTCCGTGTTTGGTGGATAGTCTTGTGGATGAGTAGGATAGCTTTGTACTTGATTCTTGCTTGTATTGGAAGGAAGTGGAGGTCTCTTAGGATTGGGGTGATGTGATCCCGTTTTTTTGCATTCTGAATAATCCTTGCTGTAGTATTTAAGGCAGTTCGGAGGGGGTTGGTGTGTGAGGCAGGAAGTCCATGGTAGATTATGTTGCAGAAATCCAGATGAGGGAGTGTCACAGCTTGCATTACTGTCCTGAAGTCATGAGGTTCTAGGAGGGGTCGGAGGCGTTGAACAGTTTTAGCTTTGTGGAATATCGTCCCAGCGGTTTTGTTGATTTGTTGTTTAAAGGTGAGAGCTTGGTCAATGATAACGCCTAGATATCTTATTTGGGGCTGGATTTGGATTTGCGTGGTTCCCATGTTGAGGTGGGTAGGTGGTTTGAAGTCAGGTTCTTTTGTCACTATAAGGGCTTCGGTTTTCTTTATGTTGATGGATAGATTATTCTCCTGTAGCCAGTTGGCCACGTCGGTGAAGCAGGCTGATAGCTGGTCGTTTTTTGGGTTGGTGGTTGTAATCGGTGCGTAGAGCATTATGTCGTCTGCGTATATGTGGAAGTTGATGTTGTGGGTGCGTATGATTGAGCATAGCGGACGGAGATATATATTGAACAACATGGCTGATAGGGTGGATCCTTGGGGTACTCCTTGAAGTTGTTGGTAGGGGGGCGAGGTTGTGGCGAAGGTGCGGATCCGTTGCTGTCTGTTGATTAAATATGATCTGAACCATTGGAGTACAGTGTCTTTGATTCCAATTGATTGTAGTCTGCGTATGAGGATTTCGTGGGAGATTGTGTCAAAGGCCGCTGATATATCTAGGAAGACCAGGATGTATCCTGATTGTTTCTCTTGCAGATTTTGCAGATTTTGGTATCATCTGCAAAGAGACATACCTTACCCCACAGACCTTCCACAATATTATTAACAAAATGTTAAAAAGAATTGAACTAAGGATAGATCCCTGCAACACACCAGTGGTAATATCCATCTCTTCAGAGTGGGATCTATTTACCTGTATCCTTTGTTGCCTCCCACTCAACCAATTTCTAACGCAGTCAGTCACTTTAGGTTCCTCCCTAGAGTGTACAGTTTATTTATATGTCGCCTTTGCAGAACAGTGTCAGGCTTTGCTGAAGTCTAAGTACAACAGGTTTGTTATATAAGTTCTGAGCGTATGATATATATTATACAATTTTATAACACTCATGTCATAATAAGAGATAAGTTTACCATGGATGATTTTACAGTGTAGTTCTGGTCGCCATATCTTAAAAAGGATATCGTGGAATTAGAAAAGATACAGAAAAGAGCAACCAAAATGATAAAGGGGATGAAGGAATACCTCTATGATAAAAGGCTTAAAAGGTTAGGACTCTTCAATTTGGAACAGAGACCGCTGAGAGGAGATATGATAGCGGTCTACAAAATAATGAATGGAAAGGAATGGGTAAACGTGGATCAGTTGTTTACTTTTCAAAAGGTAGACAGGGGACACATAATGAAGTTACAATGTAGAACATGGAAGACTAATCAGAGAAAGTATTTTTTCACTCAACACAATCAAGCTCTGGAATTTGTTACAAGAGGATGTAAAATCTGCTAATGTAGCTGGGTTTAAGAAAAGTTTGGATAAGCTCCTGGAAGAAAAGATCATAAACCTTTATTAAAGTGGACTGGGGAAATCCACTGCTTACCCCTGGGATAAGCAGCATGAAATCTGCCTACCTTTTGGGAACCTGACAGGATTAACCACTGTTGGAAACAGGATACTGGGTTTGATGGACTAGTCTGCCCCAGTATGGCATTTCTTATGTTCTTATGTCTCTTTATTTGTATGCTGATTCTAAGTATCCAGAAATCCATATTCCGTTTAAAATAATCCAAAAGCATAAAGGCAGGATATGCATTCATACCAGTGGTTCTCAACCCTATACTGAGGAAATAACTGGCCAGTCAGGTTTTCCATATAACCACAATGCATATGCAAGGGAGAGATTTGCATACAATGGAGTCAATGCATGCATACTCATTGTGGTTATCCTGAACACCTGACTGGCTAGGTGTGTCCCAAGGACTGGGTTGAGAACCCCTGAGTCATACTAATGTCTAGTATTAATTTTTGAAAGCTAATTGTATTTGTGGTGGGGGGAATAAGGCTGAAAGCTTGCCTTGGGCACCTCATACATTTCCTCCAGCCTTGCTGCTAAAGATAAGCTGAGAGGTTCTGCCAAATGTGGACACAGTGGTCTGAAAAGACCCAGAGACTGAGAAACATAATGAGCTTAATAGCTTTGCACAGGCCTGTCGGAAGGTCCAGATTACCCTTAAGATCCTCAGACATGGCCATAATGGCCTCTGAGCTCAGCCTGTGGTATGTATGCAGTACAGTAATACAAGCATGTCACCTACAGCCTACATACCTTCCATTTGTTCTAGCTACCTCCTGCTTCTGCTAGACCAACTAGCCCTCATTCTGAAACATCTTGCTATTGGGGTAAAAGTGGGCTTATAAGATAGGGAACTGGATTTAGCTCACGCCTTTCTCAGAGGTGCAAGGCAAGTTACATTCAGGTGTGGCAGATATTTTTCCTGTTCACAAAAGGCTAACAATCTGACTTTGTACCTGAGCCAATGAAGGGTTAAGTGACTTGCCCAAGATCACATGAAGTGGCAATGACCTTCCCTGGTTCTATTTCGCTGCTCTAACTATTAGGCTACTTCTCCACTAAAGTTCAGACTTCAAGTTCAGAGTTACAACGGTCTTTTGCACATTAAAGAATACACTTAATAATGCAGTCACATTATGACTGCAGGATATCAAACAAAATCTACCAAAACTCAGGTACCTACACAGCTACAGAGGTGCAGGTAACATGCCTTCATTAAACATGTGTTTTGTTGACAAGCACAAACCCCACCACCATCTTTCTGCCCTCATCTGCATATTATTAGCCTACCTAATGAGGTAGGTCACATGCTACTTTCTAACATAGGCTTAAAATAAATAAAATGACCAGCAGTGATGGCTAACACAGCTGCAGTAGGCTTACCGTTATTTAGTAAATATGCCTGACTATGTGCTATGCTGGCACTCTCATCTGCAATTAAGCTCAGAATAGCAGCAGAGTACTAGAGAAATTCTTGGTCCTTAATCTTGTTCCATGGCTCTTTGCCCCCATCTGCTGGTTCTAGTCCTCATATTTCCCCATTTGGGCTATAACTAGTTATTTCATGTGTTTTTAGACTTTTAAAGAAATAGCTGTGACCCATATTATCAGATTCTTTTCTCCATCAAGGCCCCATTCAACTATTTATATTCTGTTCAAGCTATGCAAGCTTATAAGTAAGAGGGAAGAGTTTAGTGTGCTTTAGTTTTCACTTCAGCATTAATAGAAATAAATGACATGAAATACCATTGAGTGTTTCTTTAATGTAACATAGCAGTGACTGTATTTTAGACATCAGTGTAATATATCTGTCAGGAACCAGCCACGAGCTTGTCATTACTGGGGGCTCCATCACATGCAGAGAATATTTCTGTGATTTCTCCTGGGCTGCTCCTTATAATCAGTTGTTTGAAATTGGAGTGAGATAAAGTAGGAAGCTTGAATGTGTCATTGCCCTCAGCTTACCATAACTGAGCCCCTTTGAAGCTGTAGATCTTCTGCTTGAATCATTAGAGAGTTTTCTAGATATTATTGCTCCATTAATAAACTGTTTTTATAGGTCTTACAGTGTTCCTGGGTTTGTGTCTCAGTTAACAGGAGAGAAACAGCAGCTATGATGAAAAGAAAGACAATAGCCAGAATTTCCTATTGCTTTTACCAAGTCAGAGTATTTGGATGGTTTCGCTCACTATCAAAGCCTAACTTTAGCTGTGAAGAAAGCTTATTGTGACAATGATATTCACAGTTATTAACAGCTGTAAATGTTGACATCTTGTTGATCTGCAGATTGTGCTGCCTTGATCCGGAGCAAGAATTTCAGAAGAAATGTCATACTGTGTCAAACCAAGATCCATCAAGCCCAGTATCCTGTTTCTAACAATAGCCAATTCGGGTCACAAGTACCTCTCAGGTTCACAAAAAGGTACACAGGTTCCACAATGCTTAATTGTTATACCCTTTGTCTCATTCATACTCAATTTAGCCTCATTTCCATTTCCAAAAATTGTCTTCAAATCCATAACAGATTAACTGTTATAGTTTAGTATATTAATCTTTGTGTCTCGATATGAGTGATTATGTGGCATTTATCATTGATAAGTCTCATTATGAAGGGTCTTTTTCTGCTTATTTTAAAAAAAGCCAGTATCTGTCTATCCTCTTATCAAGAACCAGAGATTGGATCCATTTTATTAAACCAGTCTCCTCACTGCCCTTTCTGTCTAAACTTCTTGAAGAAGTAGTACTGAATCAGTTTTAAGTTTATATTGACACATATTTTAGTCACTTTTCATTGTGCTGAGTTAATCATGGTACAGACACCCTGCTGCTGACAAGCTTTAATCTATTTGTCAAGACTTTGAGCTAGGTAAGTCTTATGTTCAAGTTTTCCTTGATATTTCCACAGCATTTAATATAGTATATCATGAAATTATACTGTAATTCAGTAGCTGACAGAGTTCCGAATATCCAGTCCCATGTTAGACTGGTTTAGATCTTTCTACTCCATTGCCTCGGAAGAAAGGCCTGGCAATCTACTTCCGGTGACACTGCCAAGAAAACCCAGGAGCTTCTGGGTCGCCAGGGGTCAGGACTGACTCGAAGGCACACATTGCATTACAACTACATACTTCAAGTGAGGATGGCCATGATCATTCTTCATGGTCTGTGTTATCTACCGGAGTCGCCCAGGTTTCATCTCTTATTGTATTGCACTTTGACATCTATGTAACACCAGAATGTAAATGATTATACTGTATCAAGGCTGATGGTCATTACAGATTATATGCTGATGACCTGCAGTTCTTTCTCCCTCTTGGTGACAGTTGGTTATACTTTTGAATAGTTTGCTTTAGGCTAAACATTGGATATCTTTTAATAAATTAGCACGAAGGGGGTAATTTTATACTGTAAGAGGGCACCTAGGATAAGAGGTTAAGTAGGCAGCTATTTTATAAAGCCACATGGGTGCCTATTCATTTTTATAAATACTAGCTTAAGTGGCAGGAATCTCACCTTAAAAGAAGGCACGGACATTGACAGCTGCTCTTTTGGGAACCTGACAGGTACTTGTGACCTGGATTGGCCATGATTGGAAACAGGATACTGGGTTTGATTGACCATGAAGGTATTTTATAATCCTGGATATGATTGTAGCTCTCGATAGATGCTTACAACGTTGCTCTATTGATTACTACACTTAGGGGTATGTTTACTAAACCGAGCTAACTGTTAACCTGGGCTATCTGCAGCTAGGTGCCATGTTATTCAATAGGACCTAGTTGCACACAGCCCGGGCTAACCATTAGCCTGGTTTAGTAAACCACTTGATTCACAACTTAGATGAAGATAAAGAAAAAATAAGAAAGATAATTTGTGAATCAAGTGGTTATAACACGTAATATGCAATGGTTTATTTGGTATATGGACAGACTAATGCAAAAAAAAGGACATTGATGAGTGATGATAAGGATTGTGACAGCAAGGCAGAATGCATTTTGCTCTGAGTTAATGCCGCTGTTAAATTTGAGCTCCTATTTGCCATAACACAGTCAATGTCTAGAAGCATATTTACTATGGGTGGAAACTTAGAAGCCCTATTCATGCTCTGGATGTCTGAAAACGGGTATAGAGACATCTAAAGCACAAAGCAAGTTCTCCAAGCCAGAAAAAAAATCAATTCCAGAAAAAAAAGAAGTTTCTCCATGGACAAGCAGGAATGAGTCCTCACGTATAAGTAACATCATCTGACGTAGCATGATAACATAGCTGTCTTCATTTTTCTACGGAGTCCATCGGATGTGTTCTAGTTATCATCCGCTTCAAATTTGATTTTTCTCCCCTACAAGGGTCCCGAGCTTCTAAGTTTCTTCGAATTGCCATGCCATTGCATTTCTCTTCCTTCTAATTTCATTGGTTTAATTTCTGCACATTTTCATTGCTTTTAGGCACCAGTGCCTTGCCAGACCTTGCTTTTTCAGCCGCTTGTTTCGCTACAGAGACCAGTCCCTGGCTCAGAAACTGTTCCTGTATGTTAGAACCATTTCTGCCGGATATGGTGCTTCCGGTGCCCAGGATGTTTGTCGACAAAGGTCATGAAGCAGCACAAGTCTCAGAAGTCTGATCCATCATCCACAGCATCGATGACATCGGCCTTTAAAGCTTCCAAGGCTGCTTTGGATATGGGCAGAACATTGACAACAAGGAATCTCCAGCCTATTCAGAATTGAGCATCCATGGTGCCCCGGAGCATCGGTCATCAATCTCTCTCCAACTGGTGAGGAGAACGGATCCAGCTTTGGGGGGCATCGACATCGTAGGATCATCGAACCAAGCACCGATTCTGGTGCATCAACATCTGAACCCATTGGGGCGTAACATCGAGAGTGATGAGGGTCTGCAGGACTGTCCCTTGACATGGGCCCGATGGTAGGCTCATCCTCCTGATTATTGGGAGGGCACCATCTGTCAGGCAAGAGCCCCAACTGAGTCGCCAATATCTCTGTACAGATCCACATACAATTGTCCAAGTAGCCGAGGCCCCACTGCCTTGGGAATTGGCAGACATAGAGAAGCGCCTTTGGAATGTCCTCAAGGACTGAATCACGCTGCTCTTAGCCCTGCAGCATGCAGGATCCTGGGCGTTGCTGGCATTGACTGACCAACCTTCAATCAAACTGCTAGGTACGTATGACCTAGATTGGCCACTTTGGAAACAGGATACTGGGCTTGATGGACCTTGGTCTGACCCAGTATGGCATATCTTATGTTCTTATGAGTCCCACTACCTTCGGAATCAGAGGCCTTTGATGGGCTTTTGAAGAGCGCACCATGTCTTGAAAGTGCATCATGCCAAGGCCTCAACGTCAACCAGCCCATCTTTGGGACCTTGCCTGTGAGGGAAGCATTGACATCGGGGCATTGAGGGGTCTGATGCCATTGCTGGTCCAGCTGCTATTCCCCCCCCCTAATGTTCAGGTCGGTGCCCGAGGCGCCCATGCTACATGCATGGGTACCCTCACTCCCAATGGAACCCCGATTCCCTCAATGTTCAGATAGAGTTCCGGTTGAGGATTCACCTCTTCATCTGGAAGATGGATTCCAAGGCTTGGTAGCCAATGGGCCTCGCTGGAGAACAAGTATCCTGGACTTCCATGGCACCCTTCTCTGCCTCATGAGTGGCATCTGTCTCCTTCTGGTGTTGTAGGGCAAGACCCTACTGTTTTGGTGTGAGATTGGAAGGAATCTGGGCCTACAGTATTCTTGACTCCCAAGTGATAGTGCTCATGCATTGCTTCCTACTCAGAGGAGGACATATATGTGCAGAAACCAACTTTTGGGGTTTCAAGTCAATGGACAGCTTGATTCCATGTACAGAGTCCAGAAGGCTGGAGTATTCTAGAAGCCCAGCTGATCAGGTCCGCTCTTTTCAGGTCCCAGAATACCATCTCATTCCTCAGTGCCCCCAGAGAAGGAGGCTTGGACAGTAGATTCCTTCGGGAGGCACTTGCCAGCTCTACATGGGCAGGTTCTTGATGGACATCATGTGTGACCTAGCATGATTTCTGCCCCTGGAAACTGGAGCATTAGTGGGCCATGGCAAGGTACAAGGCTACCTATGACATATTTGAGACAGCATTGGCGTCCATAGATTTGCCTGGCTGCAGTCATACGACCTGAGCGGTCCATGCAAAACAAGCTGGTGAATGTTCTGTGCAGGGGAGAGAATCTGTTTGGTGTGCAGGTCGAGGAGAAGGCTAGCTTCATAGAGAAGTAGCACATCTCTTTCTCCAAGTTTGTCTTATCTCCTACAAGATACCAGGGTGCAGCCCAACAGAGGCCCTCCTACCTTGCGTCCCAATCCTCCCAGAACAAGCAGGCTCCTCGCAAGCAGCAATGGTGGGAAAAGCCCCAGAAGGCCCAACCATCTCCTCAGCCAAATCCAGGGGTGGGGTTTTGACTGGTTCCTTCAGAGCATAGCCACTCTTCTATCAACTGTCACTGGGAACCATCCGGTTGGAAGAAAGTCACTCTGTTTGCCCACAGGTGGACCCTCATAAAGTCAGACTCATGGGTCCTACAAAATCATCCAGAGGGTTACAAGTTGCACCTTTTGGAGTTGTCACCAAACTGCCCCCCAAGGGTTCATCATCTCGACTGTCTGCATTAGGAACTGCTTCAGGGAGAAATCACCACCCTCTTGTCTGATCTTGTGATCAAACTCATGCCATCAGAGCATGAGGGTTGGGGGTTTTATTCCAAGTACTTTCTGGTCTCCAAGAAAATTTGTGTGGGGGGGAGGGTACCATCCCATCCTATCCCATCCCATCCTAGACCCCAGAGATCTGAACAAGTTCTTGGCAAGGGAGTTCAAAATGTTTTCCCAGGGTGCCCTGTTCTCTTACCTGCAAAAAAGTAGATTGGCTATGCTTCCTGGATCTGAAGGATGTGTATACCCACCTACAGATACATCCAGCTCACAGGAAGTATCTCAGATTTTCAAGTGCCTGGTACTGCCATTTGGCCTGGCTATCCAACAACTGTAAGGTCAACTTGTAGAGTGAAACTCAAAAATCCAAAGTACTCACTCAATATAAACAAACTGTTTCTCTACTAAAAATTGCAGAATTGCTTGTTTTAAACATTCTAAATACAACAAGGTCTCAGCACACAAGGGCATATGGTAGATATGATCAGGACCTAAATCAAGATCACTACCAAAGACAAAACGCCCAGTAACATCAGCGACCTTGTAACATAATGCAAGCAACCGGCATAATCCAAGAAAAATCACTTAATTTAACACATATACTTGGATATAAAATAGCCAGATGCTTGTTCCCTGACGTCTCAATGTAGAGCTCCCATACTCTTTCAGCAGTCAGGCCATGTCAGAGACCCCAAGTTGAGGTGTAAGAGGGAGACTACCTGCTGCGACAGCACCCCTGAGGTACTCCCCAGGGGCATCGGGGGTGCCATGGATAAGCGAAAGAGCAGTGGGAACCATAGTTGCCTGGGCCACTGAGGGACTGCTAGTTTCTCCAGGACCAAGCAGGAAGTCAGTCCTCACATATGGATGACGTCGGTGCCGACGGAGCCCTCGCGGAGCAATTTTCCCCAGCTTTCAAAGAAAGCCTTTGGGAATTGCAGCGCGCATGCGCGGTCCTCTTCCCGCCCAAGGGTGCCATCTTGCTCAGTCTTCTTTTTTCCGCGGAGCCCTACAGACGTTGCCTGTGAATCCCCGCAGAAAAGTTGATTTTTCTCTATTTTTCTCTGTTTTTTCTTCGGTTCGACGCCAGTTCTTTTCCCGCCCGGACTCGCGACGCCGGTTGCGAGTCCGTCCTTTATTTTTCGTTTTTTTTGTCCTTTGTGACAGATTTCGCGCTCTTTTTCCTTTTTCCCTGGCTGCCCGGTCGTTCGACCACGCAGGGGCCCTTTTTCCCCCGATGGCGGCCAGTGGTTTCAAAAAGTGTGACCTCTGTAAGAAACTTATGTCTCTTACAGACACTCATGACTTCTGCCTCCGCTGCCTCGGCCCAGATCATGACCCCATGATCTGCACGCCATGCGGCAAAATGTCCTCAAAAGCATTGAGGAGTCGGCAGCACCAGCGGGAGCGTATCTTCTCTGACTCCGGCCGGGCTCGGACCTCGTCAGAGGCTTCGACGTCTCGGGACTCCGGTCCTGAGCATCATCGGAGTTCCTCTGAAAGGGGGTCTCCTACCCGGGAGCATCATCGAAAGAAGAAACCTGCGAGGGCGGGATCGGTGGACGCTCCTGGTTCCTCGAGGGCCAGGTCGCATAGCCCCGATTCCCGTCCCGGGTCCTTGGAGTCGGAAAGGCCGTCAAAACATCCTCGACTCGAGGTGGACTTGCCCGCTCACATAAGTACTGTTGTCCTCGTGGACTCGCCTCTGAAGGACCCGCTGTCGGGGCCCGAGTCGTGGGCTGCTGGGTCTCCTGAGCTCGGACTCAGGTTGACGGCCTTGGAGTGCAGTTTGTCTGCCGCCTTGGACCAGCAGCGGGCATTGATCGCTGGCCTCGCTGGCGCTTCTGCCCTGACCACCGGGAAGTCGACCTCCAAGTCGACCCCGGAGACCGAGCCGATCCTCGAGTCCATGAGGGCTCGAGTCGATCCTCGGTCGAGGTCTCTTTCGGCCTCCCGTTCGGGACCGAGGTCTCTTTCGGCCTCCCGTTCGGGACCGAGGTCGTCGACGCCCTCGGCGTCGGGGCGGATGGCTTCAGTGCCCGCCCGACCGGAGCCGGTCGACTCCTCCTCCGAGGAGTCGGCCTGGGAATCTGAGGACGAAGAGTCACCTGGTTCCTTTCGGACTCGGTGTGTCCCTTCGGACTCCCCCGAGTCCGAACCTCGGAGACTGTCCCCCCCGGAGGATACCCGGTTCTCGGACTTCGTGAGGGATATGGCCAAAGCCTTGGCCTTCCCTGCGGATCCCGAGGAGGAGCCCCGAGTCGAAGAACTCGATGCCCTCCAATATGACTCTCCCCCGAAGGAGGCCTTTATTGTACCGGTTCCTCCCATGCTGGAACGGCTTCTCTTCCGCATGTGGGAGAGCCCGGCGTCGTCGCCGGTGTTAAGCAAGCGGGTCGATTCCATTTATCGAGTCCGCAAGAGCCCCGGGTTCCAAAAGGCACAACTACCGCACCATTCCATGGTGGTGGAATCGGCCATGCATAGACTGAAGAGTCAAAAAATGCACTCCTCGGTGCCCCCGGGTAGGGAAGCCCGAAGCCTGGATGCCCTCGGTAGGAAGTGCTTCCAGGGCTCTATGCTTGCTTGTCGAGTCCAGACATACCAGCTCTACATGGGCATGTATCTCCAAGACCTGGCTAAGGAAATAGCCGGGTTCTCTGCTGGTCTCTCCGACGAACCTTTGCAGAGGTTCCAATCCTTGTCTACTGGTATTCGGGAGTGCTCCAAGTTTATCTCTCGAGCAGCCTATGATGGTTTTGAGGCTTCGGCTCGAGTAGCCGCAGCCGGCATCGGTGGACGCCGCCAGGCTTGGCTTCAGACGTCCGACCTCGAGCCCTGGGTACAGGACAAGTTGGTCGATGTCCCCTGCCGACGTGATAACCTCTTTGGCAAGCCCATGGATGAGAAGGCTGCACAAATCGAGACGGAGACTCTCACCAGGACTCGTCTCTCCAGGAAGACCTCTGCCCCTTCTCAAAAGAAGAAGGCCTCGGGGAAAAAGCCCTTTTACCCGAGGAAAGGTGCTGCCTATAAATACTACCCTCAGTATCAGGCCTCACCAGCTCCCCCACAGGGAAAGCAGGCCAAGGGACGGGGTAATGGGTCCCGTAGGCAGCAAGCCCCCAAGCCTGCACCACCGGCCCCTGCTCAGCAGGGTGGGGGTTTTTGACTTTCTCAGCATAGCCTCTCCCCCTCAGCTGGTTTCTCTCAGCACAGGAGGCCGGCTGGTCCACTTTGCCCACAGGTGGTCCAACATCACCACAGATACCTGGGTGCTTCAGATAGTTCAAAAGGGCTATCTTCTTCATTTTCACCAGGTACCTCCCTTCTACTTTCCAGGGGAGCCTTCCAGACGCCCTCTGCACAGGGACTTACTCCTTCAGGAGTTAGCAAGTCTTGTTCAGGAACAAGCCGTGGAACCGGTGCCCCACCACCTGAAGGGTCAAGGGTTTTATTCCAGATACTTCCTGATTCCGAAAAGAACAGGAGGCCTCAGACCCATCCTAGACTTGCGAAACCTCAACAAGTTCCTTGCAAAGGAAAAGTTCAAAATGCTTACCCTTGGAATCCTGCTGCCCTACCTCCAGCAGGGAGACTGGCTATGCTCCTTAGATCTAAAGGATGCATATACTCATATCCTTATTCATCCCGACCACAGACAATACCTCAGGTTTGTTGTGGGCGGTCACCATTACCAGTACAGAGTACTGCCTTTCGGCCTATCCTCCACCCCCAGAGTGTTCACCAAATGCCTAGCAGTGGTGGCGGCCTATCTGAGACTTCAAGGTCTCTTTGTGTTTCCATACCTGGACGACTGGCTCATCAGGGCCCAGTCTGCCCAAGAAGCCACTCAGGCTACTCATCGCACTGTGGCTCTGCTCCAGCACTTGGGTTTTGTCATAAACTTCGCAAAGTCCACTTTGCTCCCCTCTCAAGATCTAGAATTCATCGGCGCCAGGTTGGACACTCTTCAGGCGCGGGCCTTCCTGCCTCTGGACAGGGCCCAGAGGCTCATGGATCTCGCCAGCCGCTTTCACAGCAATTCCCTGGTCTCGGCCAGGCAATTTCTGAGACTGCTCGGCCATATGGCTTCCACGGTCCATGTAACCCCCAATGCCCGCCTGAACATGCGACCTGCTCAATGGTGCCTTCGCAATCAATGGCATCAGGCCACTGGGAGCCTAGCAGACTCCGTACAGATCTCCGACCAGCTGGTCTCCTCTCTGCGATGGTGGCTTCATCTGCCAAACCTAGTGCTGGGGGTGACTTTTCAGCCCCCTACACATTCTCGGGTCCTGACAACCGATGCTTCTCTCCAGGGTTGGGGAGCACATTGCCAAGGGACCTGTACTCAGGGTCTCTGGACTCCTTGGGAGTCCGCTCAACAGATCAACTTCCTGGAGCTCAGGGCCATCCGCCTAGCGCTCAAAGCCTTCTCTCACCTGATTTCTCACCAGTCGGTACTTGTCCAGACAGACAATCAGGTTGCCATGTTCTACGTGAACAAGCAAGGCGGAACCGGCTCCTTCCTTCTCTGTCAGGAAGCACAGAAGCTCTGCTCTTGGGCCGTCCATCGCAACCTCGTCCTCAAAGCTGTCTATCTCCCAGGTCAAGAAAACTACCTGGCAGACAAACTGAGCAGGATCCTCCAACCGCACGAGTGGAGATTGGATCCCCTTGTGGTTCAGCGGATCTTTCTCCGGTGGGGCCTCCCCACCACGGATCTGTTCGCCAGTCCTCTGAACCGGCAGTTTCCCAGATTCTGCTCTCGACAGCCGCATCCTCTCCGGGTAGCGGCGGATGCTTTTCTGATTCCATGGTCCACAGGCCTCTTGTATGCCTTTCCACCCATGCCTCTGGTGTCTCGGATGCTCTTCAGAGTTCTCAGAGACAAGGCGTCGGTGATCCTAGTGGCTCCCCGGTGGCCGAGACAACCTTGGTTCCCGCTTCTGATGCAGCTGGCGGTGGACACCCCTCTTCCTCTGGGGTTTCAGCCCGACCTCCTCTCGCAGGATCAGGGGACGCTCCTGCACCCCAACCTTCGGTCCCTTCATCTGATGGCCTGGCTGCTGAAAGGGTAGTCCTTGCTCCTCTCCAGCTACCTCCAGATGTGGAAGAGGTCGTCTTGGCCTCCAGGAGGCCTTCCACCCGGAAGTCCTACGCTCTCAAGTGGCGTCGGTTCTCCGTCTGGTGTACTCAGCAGTCGCAAGACCCCTTCTCCTGTTCAGCACCAGTGGTCTTGCAGTACTTGCTTTCCCTTTCCAATCTTGGACTTAAGTCCAACTCGGTCAAGGTCCACCTCAGTGCTATTTCTGCGCACCACCTACCGGTGGAGGGTAGACCTCTTTCCAGCCACCCTCTGGTGGCTCGTTTTCTCCGAGGACTCCTACTCCTTAAACCACCTTTGCGTCCGCCAGCCCCGAACTGGGATCTCAATGTGGTTTTACAGCAGCTTACCTGTCCGCCTTTTGAGCCTATGGCTACCTGTCCTCTTTGTTTTCTTTCCTGGAAAACCTTGTTCTTGGTGGCCCTCACTTCTGCTAGACGCGTTAGTGAGCTGCAGGCCCTGGTATCTGATCCTCCTTACACTAGGTTCTACAAGAACCGGGTAGTCCTACGGACTCACCCTAAGTTTCTTCCTAAGGTGGTTTCCCCTTTTCACATCAACCAGGAGGTGGTACTTCTGACCTACTTTCCCAGGCCACACTCCAGCCGAGCTGAAATGGTCCTGCATACCCTGGACTGTAGAAGGGCGCTGAACTTCTACCTTGACCGTACGCGGGAGCACCGAAGGGCTGTTCAGCTCTTCGTGTCTTATGACCCCAACAAGTTGGGGCTCCCTGTCTCCAAGCGTACTCTGTCCATCTGGATTGCGGACTGCATCGCTTGGGCTTACGAGGCTGCGGGCCTCGTGCTGGAAGGTAGAGTCACCGCTCATCGTGTTCGGGCGAAGGCTACGTCAGTGGCTTACCTCCGCTCTGTTCCGTTGGCAGACATCTGCCGGGCCGCTAATTGGTCTTCAAGCCAGACTTTTGCAGCCCATTACTGCCTGGAGAGGGAGTCCCGCAGGGACAGTGCTTTCGGACAGGCAGTCCTCCGTAACCTCTTCGAGGTATAGGCCACTCCTACCCTCCATCCCGGATGTTGGGCTACCGGTTGGAGACGTATTCAGAGAAGATTCCTTTCTTCTGTGCTGCTGAGCTAGAGGGAGCTCATTTTTGTGCTTAGGGTCTCCGGTAGCCTTAAGCTTGGGAGTCCCATATGTGAGGACTGACTTCCTGCTTGGTCCTGGAGAAAGCGTAGTTACTCACCTGTAACAGGTGTTCTCCAGGAGCAGCAGGAATCAGTCCTCACAACCCTCCCTCCTCCCCTTGGAGTTGCAGTTTTATGCTTTCGTTTTTGCTAATTTTTGCTGTCTTTTAGCTATGTCATCTGACTGAGCAAGATGGCACCCTTGGGCGGGAAGAGGACCGCGCATGCGCGCTGCAATTCCCAAAGGCTTTCTTTGAAAGCTGGGGAAAATTGCTCCGCGAGGGCTCCGTCGGCGCCGACGTCACCCATATGTGAGGACTGATTCCTGCTGCTCCTGGAGAACACCTGTTACAGGTGAGTAACTACGCTATCAGCAATGCCCTATCGTGTTGAACCTAGAACAAGGTCTTGGCAATCAGCAGCATGGGCCGGAAGGCGTAGAAAGCCCTTTGTCCACAGGATGAAGAATGCATCCACTGCCACCCTGGATGGGTTTGGCTGCCTGGATCAGAAGCGGGGCAGCTGGGTGTTGGCCAGACTGGCATAGAGGTCCACCCATGGAGTCCCCCAGAGCTGGAAGAGCTGATAGGCCACTCTGGTGTCTAGCCGCCACTCGTGCAACTGGAGGACCCTGCTTAGCCTGTCCAACAGGGCGTTGTCCTGGCCTAGCAGATACACCGCCTGCAGGAGCATCCCGTAATGGTTTGCATACAAGCAGAGAGCTACTGCTTGGCAGAGGGTGTACGATACCATGCCCCCCTGCTTGTTGACATAGAACATCACCACTTGATTGTCCACCTGGACCAACACTGATTGGTGTTGCAGGTGGTGATAGAAGGCTTGGAGGGCCAGGAATATGGCCCGAAGCTCCAAGAGATTGATCTGCTGCAGAATGTCCGTTTACGACCTCTGCACTCAGGGCAGTTGGTTGTCGCAGTGAGCTTTCTAGCCTAACGGGGAAGCATCTGTGGTGAGGACCTCTGGGGGGGAGGGGAGCCTGAAAGGACATCCTGGCCTGAAGGTGCTTGGGGGGCTTGCCACCAGGCGAGGGAGTCAGCCAGTTGGCAGGTCACCATTACCGTGTCCTACAGCCAGCCTGTGACCTGGGTCCACTGGGAGCAAAGGCTCCATTGGGCCACCCTCATGTAAAGGCGGGCATCCGGTATAACATGAACTGTGGACGCCATGTGACCCAACAGGCAGAGCAGCAGGCTGCGGACACCGAGTGTTGGCACTATACGGCACCAGCTAGCGCTCTGAGGCAATCGACCCTATCCCGAGGGAGAAAGGCTTTGGCCTGAATGGTGTCCAGCTTTGCCCCTATAAACTCCAGACACTGTGTCAGGAGGAGATGGGACTTTGGGTGGTTTATTCACAGGTCTGCGACTAAAAAGCTTTTTGATTATTTTCATCTAATTTCCATGTATTTTGGTGTGCTGAAAACAAATAAAATATTGAAAAAACTCCTAGACGTCATGGTTTGCCACAACATGCAAAATTGTCTTCAAATTTGTCATTTTTTTTCAAATTACTATTAATTAATTCAAATTACTATTAATTAATTCACATAAGTGCATTTAAGATATAAAATGCCAAAAAAACCTTAAAGGGGTTGTCCGAGTTATGTAAAAAAAATATAGCGCTGTAAATCTGATGGTTAGCAATATATACATAAGCTAAGCAAGTTTTAAGTCTGTGCTTCTAATGGTAGAAGGGGGTTAATCTTTCCTGAAGAATCCAGTGGGAGGGAGACACAGGGCAGATAGCAGCAGCTCCGGTCAGCACAGGGGGGCGTGGCCAGCACTGTGACGTCTCGTGTATAGACACAGAGCTGCTCTCTCCTGCATGCCACACTTGTGCACGAATCATCATCAGGTTCTTGGTTCTAGGCTGTTCACACTTTTTCATCTCAATTCGTGTTAGCTCGTCATTCTTCAACCATTATGTTATGGCTCTGCAAAAGTGTATTAATTCTCCAGACAGTTTCTGTTTCATCTGTGGTGAATATACAGTGTTGAAGCAACAGCAGAATATTACAGTCTTTGTGAAAAAAGTATACTTTGCATACTTTGTACTAAAAATTGGAGATCAAGATAAAATCTGGGCGTCTCATAAATTGTGCAAACGGTGTGTTGAGGACCTCCGAAACTGGTTCAAGGGTAAGAAAAAATCTTTCCGTTATGGGATTCCTATGGTATGGCGAGAGCAAAAGAACCATAGTGATGACTGTTACTTTTGTTCATGCGATGTGAAAGGGTTTAATTCCAAATGGAAGCATTCCATTTCATACCCCAATCTTCACTCGGCAATTCGTCCCATCCCCCATGGCACAGATATACCAGTACCCAAGCCCCCTGCTACCTTGGAAGAGATACCTAGCTATGATGAAGATGAAGTCATACCTGAACCAAATGACGAATCAAGTTCTGACTTTGAAGATGATAGAAGACCAAAATTGTTTTCTCAGGAGGAGATGAATGATTTGGTAAGAGACTTGAATCTTCCCAAAGATGCCGCTGAGTTACTCGGATCAAGGCTGAAAAGCAGGAATTTATTGTTGCCAGGAGTGTCATCTTCATGGTTCAGACATCGTGAAAAGGAGTTCGTTCCTTACTTCGCCCAGGAAGACAAGTTGGTTTATTGCATCGATGTCGAAGGTCTGATGGGTCAATTTAAAATCCAATATGATTCAGAGCAATGGCGTCTTTTTATAGATTCTTCAAAAAAGTCTCAAAGCAGTTTTACTCCACAACGGTTTTTACACTTCCATATCTGTAGGTCATTCCGTAAACTTGAAGGAAACCTACGAGAACTTGGAATTGGTTCTTCATAAACTTAAATATGAAGACCATGGTTGGCAAGTGTGTGGGGACTTGAAGGTCTTGTGCATGCTGCTCGGGCAACAAGCTGGGTATACCAAATATCCTTGTTTTCTGTGTCTATGGGACAGTCGAGACCGACAAAATCACTGGACCAAGAAGAGTTGGCAGCCGAGGGTGCTAACAGTCGGTGAAAAAAATATCCTCCGAGAAACTTTGATACCTTCCCATAAAGTTCTTCTACCACCTCTCCACATAAAATTGAGATTGATGAAGCAATTCATAAAATCACTTCCAAGAGATGGAGAATGCTTCAAATACTTGGTCACCAAGTTTGCAGAAGGAAAACAGCGGAAGTATGACCACAGCCTACCAGATGATAATTAAAATTCTTTATTAAGGACCCAACTTAACAAGTTTCGGCCGCAGCCTTCGTCAGGGGTCAGGGAACCACACAGATGAGCACGTCTATGTGGTACAGTAGTCACTCTTCCCAATCTGCACATGGAGTGAGAGGCGGGAAACGATTTTCTCACATTGGTCAAACATGCCCAAGATGTTTCTAAATTTGTCAACCGTGCAGCTTTTGACTGTTTTGAGTGCATAAACAGAACCTCTGCCATTGCCATAGGTGCACGTAGAATTGCTTGGCTCCAGGCATCTGATCTGGAGCTCTGGGTACAAGACAAACTGGGAAATATCCCTTGTACTGGTGAGAACCTGTTTGGTAAAGATTGGCAGGAAAAAGCCAATGAGTTGGATGCTGACAACTCCACCTTGGATAGACTATCCAAGTCCACAGCTGATCCTGCTAGAAAGAAATCTTTCAAGAAACCATTCTTTTCTAAAAAGAAAAGATATTATCCTGCTTATTCTCAGCAGGGACGTTCTGCAGGTCAGCTTGTCAGGAAAGGTCAGCAACCACCCAAACAAAGAAAAGCAAAGACTGCTAAGTCTCAGCCGTCCCAGCAGTCTCAGCCTCCACAAGGCCTTTGACTTTCAGCTAGAGAACTTAGCCTTCCTGGCTCTTGTTGGACCAGAGCCTTCCACCATTCCAGGAAGGTTGTGTCACTTTGCCCCCAGATGGGGGCAGATAACAGCAGAGCATTGGACACACTCCATCATAAAAGAGGGGTACAAGCTTCATTTTTCAAGCATGCCCCCTCCCACAATGATAAGACAGTTCAATTCTCCGACCTCTCTCATCAACCTGTTAGGTCAAGGAGGTCACTATCCTTCTTGCCCAAGGGGCAATAGAAGAAGTACCCATCCATCAGCAGGGTACAGGTTTTTACTCCCCCTATTTCCTTATCCCAAAGAAAACAGGGGGATACAGACCTATTCTGGACCTCAGAGAATTGAACAAATTCCTTGTTAAAGAGAAATTCAAGATGATTTCTCTTGGAACTCTGCTCTCATACCTTCAGAGTCAGGATTGGCTTTGTTCTCTAGATCTCAAGGATGCGTACACACATGTTCTCATCCATACAACTCACAGAAGGTTCCTTCGGTTCCTTTTTCAAGAAAAGCACTACCAATACAGGGTGCTTCCATTTGGCCTGGCCTCAGCACCAAAGGTGTTCACGAAATGCATGGCTGTGGTAGCAGCATTTCTCCGCACTCTAGGGATATTCGTCTTCCCCTACTTAGACGACTTGCTCATTTGAGCCCCAACAGTCAGAGGCCAGGACTTCTCTATCCTGCATGATGCGTATCCTTCAGTGTTTGGGTCTGGTAATAAACATCCCAAAATCCAGTCTAACTCCCACTCAGTCTTTAGAGTTCATGGGAGCGTTGCTGGATACCAGAAAAGCAAGGGCCTATCTCCCCCAGGCCCGTTTCCTTCGCATGGTGCAGTTAGCTTCTCAAGCAGTGCTAAAACCTCATCTCACTGGCCGAGAATTACTACAACTACTAGGCCACATGGCATCTACTGTGCATGTGGTTCCCTATGCTCGCCTCCATATGAGGGCAGCTCAGTGGACTTTATCCACTCAATGGACCCAGGCATCAGGATGCCTGTCAGACAAAATAGCAAACACAAGTCGCCTTATTTTGTCCCTCCAGTGGTGGAAGTCTACTCAAAACCTGTTGCTGGGGTCCCCTTTTCAACAACCCTTACCCCAGGCAACTCTCACAACAGATGCTTCGCCGATGGGTTGGGGAGCTCATCTGCAAAACCTTTCCACCCAAGGCACCTGGTCTCCACAGGAGACTCATCTACATATCAATCTCTTGGAGCTCAGAGCAATCTTCCTTGCTCTTCGAGTGTTCCACACCCTGCTCAGCTACAAGACAGTCCTCATCCATATGGACAATCAAGTAGCCATGTTCTACGTGAACAAGCAGGGGGGAAAAGGCTCTCTGTCGCATTGCAACGAAGCTTTGTGACTATGGGCCCTCGCCAGAGAGCATCAGATTCATCTCCTGACAGTGTATCTTCCAGGCATACAAAACTCTTGGGCAGACAGACTCAGTCGAGTTCTGCTTCCACACGAGTGGCCTCTGCATGCAGGCCAGGTAGCCAAGATTTTTCAAATTTGGGGAACCATGGACATAGACCTCTTTGCAAGTCCGTGGAATGCCAAACTTCCCCGGTTCTGTTCCAGAACCCCGGCTCAGGGGGCTCAGGCCAGGGATGCTTTCCTCCTATCTCCAGGAACAAGCACGAATGAGTCTTCACATATGGGTATCGTCGGTACCGACGGAGCCTGCACGGGAACGCTCCCCAGCGTCCAAAAGGAAAGCTTTTGGGAGCATCCCACAGCGCCTGCGCGCTGCCTTCCTGCCTTTCCTAACCGCCTCTCTCCAGTTCTTCTTTTCCGCGGAGCCAGCAGGTCGTGTTCCTGTCACCGCTGAAGAATTTCTTTATTTTATTTTATTTCTTTGGTCGCGCATCTGCCTTCTCAGCGCTGGACCGGTACCGCCGGTCTTTTCTTTCTTTCTTCTAAAAATAAAAAAAAAAAACCTACTGTTTTTCCTCACTTCAGTGCATTTTCTTCTTGGCCTTAGGCCTAGAACATTTTTTCCTCATGGAAAAGCTCGCTTCTGGTTTTAAAAAATGCACGAAGTGCAGCGGCACTATTTCTATCACTGACACCCATGAATGGTGTCTAAAATGTTTAGGTCCTGACCATTCCATCGCAGATTGTGAGTACTGCTCCATGATGTCTAAAAGAGCTCTACAGAATCGAGCAGCTAAGCTCAGTACCCTGTTTCCCTCAGATGTGGCTTCGGTTGCATCGACATCTTCCAGGGCTGCTTCTTCCTCACATGAATCTCAGGTAACCAAACTTAAATCCAGCCGGTCCTCGAAGGGTACATCTCCCTCCAAGTATCGAGATGCCTCCGGGCTTGTCCTCGAGGAATCCGCACCGGCAAAATTACCCCAGTGGGAGGCTCCGGCTTCCAAAGCTTTATCTATGGGGTCACAGGTTGACATCGATGGCTCGGCCTCGACCGATCACCTGTTGCCATGTTCTGGGGTACCGGTGGTTCCCACTGGTACCGACATCCAGACATTGGTTGCGTCAATGGATCAGAATATCCTGACCATGCAGCGTGCTATAACGGCATTCATACAAGCTGCGACGCCTTCGGTACCGCAACAAACTCCGTTGCCGGTACCGACTCCGGCACCGGTACCGGCTTTGTTTCCGGTGCCGGTACCGATTGCATCGACATCCGCTTCGGGGTCGACGGCAGCGGTACACTGTTCAGTGATGCCCATCGGTACTGATCCGGTAACGATCACTCCCGATGTCGATACCACTCGGTATGCGTATCGGGCCTTGCAGGAGCATCCAGACAGGCGATACTTCGATTCCTCTGAAGACTCTGATGAGTCAGATGTTACTGTTGAAGCATCGGTAATTCATCCTCAGGAGCCCTCTTCTCCAAAAAGGAGAATGTCTCCTCCAGAGGACTTGTCTTTTCAAGACTTCATCAGGGAAGTGGCCAGGGGTCTTTCCATCTCAGTGGCCTCTGAGACAGAGCCTAGAGCAAAAAAATTGGATATTTTACAATATCCTTAGGCTCCTAAAGAGGCAACCACTTTACCAATACATGAGATTCTTTATGATCACATGTTGGGCATATGGGAGACTCCTCTCACCACTTCCCCTCATTCTCGCAGGTTGGACACCATGTATCGTGTTCCTCCTTGTCCTGGTTTTCATAAGACTCAGCTCCCTCACCACTCCATTGTGGTGGAGTCTGCTATGAAGAAGATAAATAGTACAAAAAAGGCACTCTTCTGCTCCTCCAGGTAGAGAATGCAGAACCTTAGATGCCTTTGGCAGGAGAATTTTCCAGGCCAGTATGCTTGTTGCCAGAATCAACTCCTATAGTCTGTATATGGGAATGTTTCTAAAAGAAGTTACAGATCACCTGCAAACTTTATCTCCTTTTATTGCAGAAGATAAAAGGGAAGAGTTCCTCACCTGGCTCAAACATGCCCAGGATATTTCCAAGTTTTCCAACCGTGCAGCCTTTGACTCTTTTGAAGGTGCCAGCAAAGCCTCGGCCATTGCAATAGGTGCACGCAGAGTTGCTTGGTTGCAAGCTTCTGATTTGGAACCTTGGGTTCAAGATGGCCTAGGAAACCTTCCTTGTACAGGTGAAAATCTTTTTGGCAAAGATTGGCAAGCAAAGGCCACACATATGGATGCTTAAAATTCTGCTTTAGATAGACTTTCAAAGTCTACTTCTGCTCCTTTTAAGAAAAGGTTGTTCAAAAAAGGATTTTTTCCCAAAAAAGGGAAATATTATTCTGCTTATGGTCAGCAGTCATCTACTGCAGGTCGTTTTGCCACAAAGAGACAACAACAAACAAAACAGGCCAAGCCTAAGGCTGCTAGGACTGCTACGGCCCAACAGCCTCAGCCTCCTCAAGGCCTTTGACTTACCACTAGAGAGCTTAGCCTTTCTGGCTCTAGAACATCCAGAGCCTCTCACCATTCCAGGAAGGTTGATTTACTTTGCTCCCAGATGGGAACAAATCACAGCAGAGCAGTGGACCCTCTCCATCATAAGGGAGGGGTACAAGCTTCATTTCTTAAACCTTCCTCCTCACACCATGATGAGACAGTTCAATTCTCAGACATCTCTCCTCGACCTTCTGGGTCAGGAGATTACTACCCTTCTTGCCCAAGGGGCAATAGAAGAAGTACCTCTTCTTCAACAGGGCTCAGGGTTCTACTCCCCCTTCTTTCTAATTTCAAAGAAAACTGGGGGTTACAGACCCATATTAGATCTCAGAGAATTGAACAAATTCCTATGCAAGGAGAAATTCAAGATGATTTCTCTGGGTACTCTCCTTCCATTCCTTCAGAGTCAGGATTGGCTTTGTTCTCTAGATCTCAAGGATGCGTACACCCATATACTCATCCATCCAGCACACAGAAGGTTCCTTCGGTTCCTTTATCAGGGAAAGCACTATCAATACAGGGTGCTTCCTTTTGGTCTGGCCTCTGCTCCAAGAGTGTTCACATAATGCATGGCAGTAATAGCTGCATTTCTACGCACTCTGGGGATATTCGTATTCCCATATCTGGACGACTGGCTCATCCGAGCTCCATCCCAGTCAGAGGCCCAGACTTCCCTAGCCTGCACAATGCGTGTCTTGCAGTATCTGGGACTGGTTATAAACATTCCAAAGTCCCAACTCACCCCAACTCAGTCTCTAGAGTTCATAGGGGCCTTGCTGAATACCAAAACTGCAAGGGCCTATCTTCCCCAGGCCTGTTGCCTATGCTTAGGGCAGTTAGCCTCTCAGATCCAGTTAAAAACCCACCTAACTGCTCGAGAGATGTTACAACTGCTAGGCCACATGGCATCCACGGTGCATGTGGTCCCTTATGCTCACCTTCACATGAGGGCAGCTCAATGGACTTTGACCACCCAGTGGACCCAGCCATCTGGAAGTCTGTCAGACAAAATAACAACCTCCAGGCGCCTCTTTTGGTCTCTCCAGTGGTGGAAGTCCACTCAAAATCTGTTGCTGGGGTCCCCCTTCCAACAATTGTTACCCCAAGCAATCCTTACAACACATGCCTCTCCAAAGGGTTGGGGAGCTCATCTTCAAGACCTCTCCACCCAAGGCATTTGGTCTCCACAGGAGACCTCCCTACATATCAACTTCTTAGAGCTCAGAGCAATCTTCTTGGCTCTGAGTCTTCCATACCCTGCTCAGCTACAAGACAGTCCTCATTCACACGGACAACCAAATAGCCATGTTCTGTGTGAACAAGCAGGGAGGAACTGGCTCTCTGTCGCTTTGCAACGAAGCTCTGAGATTGTGGCCCTTCGCCAGAGAGCATCAAATTATCTTCTGGCAGTATACCTTCCAGGAGTTCAAAACTCTTGGGCAGACAGACTCAGTCGAGTTCTGCTTCCACACGAATGGTCCCTTCATATGGACCAGATAGTCAGAATCTTTCGAATTTGGGGAACCCCAGACATAGACCTCTTTGCAAGTCCGTGGAATGCCAAACTTCCCTGATTCTGTTCCAGAATTCCGTGTCAGGGAGTTCAGGCCAGGGATGCCTTCCTCCTTCATTGGGGTCAAGACTTCCTGTACGCCTTTCCACCCATTCCCCTAATTCCCAAGACCCTGTTCAAGCTTCAGAGAGATCAAGGGACTATGATTCTCATAGCTCCACGTTGGCCACGCCAAGTGTGGTACCCTCTACTTCTGCATATCTCTCAAGCTCCCTCCCTGGACTTGGGGTCTGCTCCAGATCTCCTGTCTCAGGAGGGGGAACGTTGTGGCACCCAAACCCCCAATCTCTCCATCTCAGGGCTTGGTTGCTGAAGGCTTAGACCTTCAAGATTGGCATCTTTCTCAGCAAGTAAGGGATATCCTTCATGCTTCCAGAAAGCCTTCCACTAGACGTTCCTATGCTTTTAAATGGAAAAGGTTTACCATTTGGTGTGCTGAGAAGGGTATTAACCCTCTAGCAACACCTTTGAATTCTTTACTGGAGTATCTCCTGCATCTTTCCCATGCAGGCCTCAAGACGAATTCAGTAAGGGTCCATTTGAGTGCTATTGCAGCATCCCTCAAGCCTCTCAATGGACAACCTGTCTCCTCTCATCCGCTTATTGCAAGATTCATGAGAGGCCTTCTTTTAACTAAACCTCCCATTAGACCACCTCCAGTGGCATGGGACTTGAATCTGGTTCTTGGTCAGCTCATGAAGCCACCCTTTGAACCCTTAGCCACTACCTCCTTGAAATTTCTTTCCTGGAAGGTTATCTTTCTTATTGCAGTCACCTCAGCTCGCCGCATTAGTGAACTGCAGGCCTTAGTGGCTAATCCACCTTATACAAGGTTCCATCATGATAAGGTAGTCCTTAGGACCAATGCACACTTTATGCCTAAAGTGGTCTCACCTTTTCATCTTGATCAAAAGGTGTATTTACCTGTCTTTTTTCCAGGTCCTCATGCATCAAGTGCAGAGAGGAATCTTTATACCCTGGATTGTAAGAGAGCTCTGGCTTTTTACTTACAAAGGACACAGCAACATAAAAGTCTTCTCAACTCTTTGTTGCTTTTGATCCCTCTCATTTAGGACTTCCAGTGTCTAAGAGGACACTGTCCAATTGGATTGCTCAGTGTATTTCTTTCGCCTACCAGAGTAAGAACCTTTCTCTGGAGGGCCATGTCACAGCTCATAATGTGAGGGCCATGGCCACCTCTATGGCTCATCTAAATTCTGTGTCTATCGACCAGATCTGTCGAACAGCCACCTGGGCCCCGGTTCATACCTTCACAGCCCATTACTGTTTGAACAAGGACTCCCGCCGGGATGCCTTGTTTGGTCAGGCTGTTCTCAAACACCTGTTACATACTTAATCAACTCCTACCCTCCATCCCTGGTTGGATACCTGAGATCCATGGGAGGAGGTAGAGCCCTTCTCAGGGTCTCACAACCTTGGGGATCTCCCTGGCATCTCTAGCTGGGGAGTCCCCATATGTGAAGACTCATTCCTGCTTGTTCCTGGAGATAGCACAGTTACTTACCTGTAACAGGTGATCTCTGGGAACAGCAGGAATAAGTCTTCACAACCCACCCACCTCCCCTAGGAGTTGTATCTCTCTTTCTATCTTTCCTTTCCTCTCTCTCTTTGTCTCAGCTTTAAAACTCGAACTGGAGAGAGGCGGTTAGGAAAGGCGGGAAGGCAGCGTGCAGGCGCTGTGGGATGCTCCCAAAAGCTTTCCTTTATGGGAAGCTGGGGAGCATTCCCGCGCAGGCTCCGTCGGTACCGACGTACCCATATGTGAAGACTTATTCCTGCTGTTCCCAGAGATCACCTGTTACAGGTAAGTAACTGTGCTTTATCACCCCACAATAAGGTGAAGTCCTTATGGGCTTGAGCTGAATTAAACTTCGAAAAGTGTATTTCCTATGTAAGAGTTGGGAGAAACACATCAGAGACTGGTTGCCTGGGAGCAGGGCCGACTTAAGGGGTTGTAGCATCCTGAGCCAACTTTTGCTTTTGCGTCCCACCTCCCTTTTAGGGCCAGTCTTGCTGTACGAGCTGTGCAAATTATGGTAAATTTTCAGCAGGCTTAATCTGTAGATTCAGCACCAGTATTCATATAGGTTAGTGCCAAATATACAAAGTACTGGCAAAGTCACTGTATTATTTCTTTAGGCTAGGCCTGCTATTCGGCAGGCCTAAACCACATGTATAACTTATCTGAATAGTGGCAGAATTTTGCCACTATCTGGAAAATTTTCTGGACTGCCCTCCCTCCTCCCCTATCATTGCCCGATAATATATGGCCATTTAGTAATTTAAACAGCCTGATACTGTCTGTATATTTTTTGAAAATCCACGGTTAGGTTAATTATGCATTTGCCAGGAAACACATAGGTTGTCTTTGGATATCAGTATGGTAGGGCATAATTATTCATTCATATGGAATACTCCCAGATTCACTGATAAAACTCCTCCAAGGGATGTAAAGTAGAATGTTTTACTATACAACTCAACCTACAAAAATAACTCTATTCAAATTCTGGTCAGACATTAGTGACACCAGCTCCTTCCATTGCCAGACGTTGTGCGTCATAACACAAAATCCTGCAAAATAGACACTCAAAACTTTCCATACTACACCTATGAAAAATCAGCAGTGCAAATATTCTAGTACACCAATATAGCTCCAGCTGGGAAAAGAGAATAAGCTGAACTGCTTCAGATTCCTATACAGAAACATGTTTACAGAATCCCTCACCTCAACTACACATGGAAAACACAGCCCATCATCTTGTAAAAAATAAAAGACTAAAAAATGGAAACAAATATGCAACAAAAGTTGAAATGGAAAACCCCAAAAACAGATACTGAGTTGTGGAACTCTGAAGAAAGAGAAACAGAAATGCATTTCCTCCTGTACTGAACTACAATGGGCACGTTTCAAAGCTGACGTATTTCATTCTCTAAAAACTGACCCTCTTCTGTTCCTTTGTTGTCTGATCGTTTTATTTTTCTGTTCGGGTTGGTCCTGATCTTTCTTTTCCACTTCCTCTTGTTGATTTTCTTCTAAGTCCTTTTCTAGGATCTCATTTCCATTTTTTTCTCCATACTCCCTGTCTTTTTCCTTTCCTTTCCTACATCTCTCTCAACACTAATTCATCTGTATCATCTTTTTTCTCTATTTCTCTCATCTGCCTTTTTACCCAACTATAGCATCATTCCATTCCTCCTCTTCCCTCCTTAATCTTCAGTTTTCCTTCACTTTCACCTACTTACCAGCTTTCTTTTTCCTAATCTTACTTCCCTAGTCCTTCCATTTCCTGACCTGTCTCATTCCTTCGCCATCTTCCTATCCCCCTGTCTTGCACCCAACTTTCTATCCTTCATTTCCTTCCCAGCCTCATGTATCACCTTTGCCTATCATCCCAGTCAGTCCCAGCTTATTCCCTAGCACTCATCCTCTCCTCATCTCCAAGCCTTCTCTTATATCTTACCCCCATCCGGGCTTCCATTTCCCCTTTTGCTCCCCCCTCCCACCATTTCTTCCCTCTCTCACCTCTTTCAAGGAAGGCCTATCCCTTCCTGTGGCTCTCAACCACTCCATAGCTCTCTGTCTTTTTCATCTGCCCTAAAACTCCCCCAGCCCCTTTTGGTCCTTCAAACCTTCTCCTCCTCCCCATATTTCTACATTTGGTCTCAGAGCACTACTCATCCCATCACTTTGTCCCCACTGTCCTAATCTTTGGTCAATTTCTTAGTCCTCCACTATCCCCTCAGGCAACCCCAGGCTCCCACTCTTCTACCTACCCAATCCCTCAGTCTCCACTTACACTCCTAGTACCCAGCCTGTCTTAAAGTCTTTCTTCTGTTTTCTCACCCAACCTTAGAGTCTCCATCTGAGTCAGAGTCACTGCTCTTCCACATCCCATGTCCCCAGTACTTGTCCTCCTGCCTCTTATTCCCTTTCCCCAGCACCCATTCATTTACTTCCTTCTCCAGTATACATTAATCTTGCCTTCCTCCTTGTAATCCCAGCATCCATTCTTTTAGTCTTCCCTCTTAATCTTCCCCTGGTTATGACTTTGCCTCTCACCCCACCCTAATATCTGTCCTTCTGTTCCTTCTTACTCCTCTATCATCTCCCTCTTTTTCCCATTTGCCAGCATCATCCCATTTCCAGTCTTAGCTCTCCCCGCAGCCCCAGAAACAGCCTATTTCCAGGTCCAGCTCCAGCTCCCTCACCCAGTCCTAGTATCAGCACTTTTCCAGTTTCAGCTCCCCCCTAACCCTAACTTCAGCTCATTTCCAGTCCCAGTTTCCCCGCAGCCCCAGTATCAGCCCATTTCCAATCTCAGCTCCCCCTCCAAGCATTAGCCCTCTTCCAGTCCCAGTACTTTCCACCACCATCAGCCCATTTACAGTCCCAGATCCCCAGCTCTTTTCCATTTCCTCTCTCCATGGCCCTGCATCACCCTCTTCTAGTCCCAGCCCTCCCCCATCAGCCCTCAGAATCAGCCAACAGCCACCTCCTCCCCCTCACATCACTGCTAGCCAGCCACCTCCTCTTTTCCTTTGGCTGCTCTTGTTGCTGTGGCTATATTAATGTTTAATGCAGCTGCGAGAGTATTTTTCTTTGTTCTTGTGGCTATGCTGAAGCCACCAGCATCGCAGCATTTTTAACATGCAACAATAAACACTTCCTGTTTCTTGCGAGAAACAGGAAGTGCTTATTTTTGCTTTCTTAAAATGTGACTGTTCTGGCAGCTTCAATGTAGCACCACTGTGCAAGTAAAAGAAAATGCTCCCGTGGCTGTGTTAAGCATTAATGCGGCCACGGCACATTAGCAGGAAGAGGAGGTGGCTGGCTGGGAGTGAGTCATTGAAGCAGGTTTCCTGTGCACTTACTCATGCATACCCTGAGCTTGTGCCTCACTGGCTCACCTCTTAAGCCAGCTGTGCGTGTGAGTATGGGCTGCTAAGAAATTTCTGTGCTGTGTGATGTAGTTTAAGCTTTAAAACTAGAAGTTTTGATAGTAGCTGTTCCTTCCAGTAGTGCTGCAATTCTCAGAGAAAATCATTCATCCTTGAAAAAACTTAGTAAAAGGTTTCTAACTTCTCGGTAATTGCTTAATATAAATCAGGAGAGTGGAGTGTTGCTGCAACCTCTGCTTTTGAAATATTTTGTTGCCTATTCTTAGTAATTACGGTTCTTCGTGGACAAGCAGGAAGTAAGTCCTCACATATGGGTGACGTCTCCAGTGGAACCCCACATGGAAATGCTCCTTAGCTTCTATTGGACGTTTTTGGGAGGCTGCACCACGCCTGCGTGTCTGCCTTTCTGTCTACCACCACAGTGCCATCTTCTCCAGTCTTTGTTTTTCTGTGGAGTTCCATGGACTTTATTTCAGTTCTCTTTCGGTAAACATGGGTTATTTCCCCTTCAAGAGCCTTCCTACTGAGTTCATTTTAGTGCCTGCCATCAATCACATCAGTACAGTCAGTCGCGGTGTCTGCTTTAGTTCTGACCCTTCTTGATAACTTTTAATTTCTCGATTGTTTCCCTGTGGCCTGGCTAGATCCATAGTCACCATCGAACCATTTGAGTTTGCCCTGTTATCTTCCCGGACATCTCCCAGAAACCGGCCAATGGGTTCAAGAAGTGCACCAAGTGTGCCAGGACCATCTCTGTCACCGACAGGCACAATTAGTGCCTCCATTGTCTGGGTCCCGATAACCAGTCTCTTCTTGCAATTTGTGTTCCCAAATGACAAGGAGAGGCCTGATGGGTCGAGAGAATCAGAGAGAATCCCTCTTTGGCCAGAGGTCTGCGTCAGCATCTTTGGCACTGTTAATGGTCTTGATGGCTTCCTAGGAATCTATTGATGGTACATTGGCATTGAGAAGTTCTCAGGCTCAATCGGAGCCGAGCACACTGAGTGACCCAGAGCATAGCCATTGGTAGATTCCCACCTGTAATTGAGAGAGGATCCGGTCTCGTCTCCGTCGATGTTGAAGGGGGATCCATCTGAGCACCAGCCGAAGGCATGAGTGCATCGGCATCGGAGTCCTTCCAAGCAAGACATTGAGAGTGATGGGTGCAAGTGGCCCACCAAGGTATTTCAAAGAGATGGCCCCTCAACCTCCAGGGTTTCTGGAGGGGCATTGACCGAGTCCCAATGGTCAAGGCCATGCTAATAACCCCCACATTGGACAAAGCTGCTCAGGCCTTCAGAATCGGCATCCGTGGAGGAACACCTGCTTAGTCCACATCGCATTGTTGCTGGAGAAACAGCTGACTGGTGCCTCGGTGCCCACGGCATCATTGTTGAGTTTTGTGCAGCTGATCCTCAAGATGTACACTCTGGCTGCGGAGGCATCAATGTCAGAGTATCGAAGAGAGCCGACGCTGGTTCCCAGCGTTGCCATCTCCCTCTCTAGTGTCTCGGTTCGGATGCCCTGATGAAACCTCGGAAGACCTCAATGCATCATCGAGCCCATCGAAGCGGTGGCTTATGTCAATCGTTAAGACTGCACAAGCAGTGCTGGGGTAGCTCTGGAGATGGCTCTCCTGTTTGCCTGGGTGGAGAAGAATCTCTTGGCCTTATCGACCCAACACATTACCAGGGTGGACAATGTAGAAGCAGGCTTTCTCAGCCGGCATTCTCTGGATCCCAGAGAGTGGGAGTTGAGTCAGGAGGCATTTCAGTTGATTCTGCGCTGCTGGGGTCGCCGCAAAATGGATCTGATGGTGACCCGCTCCAATGCCAAAGTTTGTCGCTTCTTCAGTCACCGCACAGAGACGAGGTTCGAAGGGGTCATTGCCCTGACCAAGCCTTAGCCAAGTCAGCCAGCGGCTGCTGTATATGTTTTTAGCATGGCCCCTGCTGGGATGCCTGATTCGGTGTATAGAATGCCACACAAGCAGGATTGTTCTGGTGGCATCAGACTGACCAAGAAGAGCATGGTTTGTAGACCTGATGTGGCTCCTGCAGGCACCTCCTCTTCAGCTGCCTGCATCTCGGAGTCTGTTGCAGCAGGGACCTATCATCATGGAGGACCTGGTTCCCTTCTCACTTACAGCATGGCTCTTGAAAGGAGATGACTACTGCATAAGGGCTACTCTCCAGCAGTGGTCTCTGCTTGGTACCCGGAGGAGGTCTACCAAGCTAGCATACCTACAGATATGTTGCCTCTTTGAGTGCTGGCGCAGCGCGTGGCAGTTGGCTCCTGAGGCGGGCAAGGAGTCCTCTCTATTAACATTTCTGCAGGATGACCTAGAGAAGGATTTTTCTCTTAGCTCCATGACAGTTTAGTTGGTTGCTCTGGCCTGTTTCCATGGTCTGGTGGCAGGCAAGTCCTTGGCCTTGCAGCAGGATGTCTCACATTTTCTCCAGGAGATTCGGCATCTGCGTCCTCCTCTTCAGTCTGTGATCTCTTCCTGGGATCTGTGTCTGGTGCTCAGGGCCCTGATGATGCCCCCTTTGAGCCATTGAAGCATGCCACCTTAAAGGATTTGATGCCCAAGACTGTTTTCTTGGTCGCAATTTGTTCTGCACGGTGAATTTCTGAGCTGCAGTTTGTCTTGCCGAGATCCTTATTTGTCCTTTTCAAAGGAGGCTGTTTCCATTTGGCCTGTGCCTTTCTTCTTTCCTAAGGTGCTTTCTCCCTTTCACGTGAACCAGGTGGTTTGCCTACCCTTCTTCCCGAAGGAGCAGTGTCGGGGGACAGATAAGGATCTTTGCCTGGTGGATGTCCAGAGTGCACTCTTTCGGTACCTAGAAGTTACAGATCCCTTTCGTAAGTCCGACCATCTTTTTGTACTGTTTGCTGGCCTGTACAAGAGTGAAGCAGTGGCCAAGTCAACTTTGGGGTGCTGGATTAAGGAGGCTATTGCTTCGGCATATCTGTTGCGAAACCAACTGGTTCCAGAGGGTTTGCATGCACATTCTATCTGATCGCAAGCATCCTCGTGGGCAGAGCGGAATCCTGTAGCCCCTGCAGAGATTTGTTGAGCAGCAATGTGGGCATCATTTTCCTCTTTTGTCAAGCATTATTGCTTGAATGTTCATGCATGGGCTGACATGGCCTTTGGTTTGCGAGTTTTGTGAGCTGCTGTACCTGCTTCTCGCCCAGTAGTGTTGTATCTTTGGTACATCCCACTTGTCTGGATTGGTCTAGTAGGACAATATGGAAGGAGACATTTTACTTACCAGTTAGCATTCTTTCCTTGAGTCCTGCTAGACCAGCCCAGGGCCTGCCCCGAAACTGTATTTGTTCTGTTGTTCTGCCATAGATCCCTTGGGTCTGTTATGATTTTTATACTTGGCTCTGCAGGTGCATCTTCTACTGACAGTCTTCGGTTGATGCTTTCTTGTACATAGTTCTCTACTATTGATTACTCATTGCTGCCCACAATTGAAGTTGTGTGAGACTTACCATGTTTCTCTCATATGTTTTGGGGTGAATACTGAAGGGACCTCTAGTGGCTAAGGCGAATAGAAGCATGGGAGTGATGTCATTAAAACCTGGGCTTTTCATTGATTCTTTGTCTCCACCAATCTGCTGGTAGGGAAACACACTTGTCTGGACTGCTCTAGTAGGACTCAAGGAAAGGACATTAACTGGTAAGTAAAATGTCTCCTTCCATATTGTCCTACTAGACCAATGCAGACAAGTGGGATGTACCAAAGGTACAACACTACTGGGCGAGAAGCAGGTACAGCAGCACACAAAACTCGCAAACCAAAGGCCATGTCAGCTCATGCATGAACATTCAAGCGATAATGCTTGACAAAAGAGGAAAATGATGCCCACATTGCTGCTCAACAAATCTCTGCAGGGTCTACAGGGTTCTACTCTGCCCACAAGGATGCTTGCGATCAGATAGAATGTGCATGCAAACCCTCTGGAACCAGTTGGTTTCGTGATAGATATGCCGAAATATCACCTTACGGAGGCGTTCACCTCAAATAGATCATAATAAAAATTGGACCCCACTAATTACCAGACATTCAAAACAACATATTACCAAAAAAATTGTTTGTGTGTAGGACCAAACTTCACACTGTGTGGTAATTAAAAAGCCACAGTCCCCACACGTTCCAAATTAATGATACTCCAGAGTGAACTTCTTTATATATATTTTTTTTGTCAGCTGCAACTGGCACAGTTGTATGCGAATTCTGTTTTTTCAAGGAAAATATAAAGATTCCATGAAGCAGAACTTGGTATATGTCCAACCCAGCACTGTCAGAACAGGATGTCATGACCAGTATGTGGTGTATTGTTAATGCTGTTACAACAACCTTGAAAGCATCAGCTGCTGATTGCAGCTAAGTTTTTATTTGATTTTCAAAATAAATATGTATAAGCACACCGTGTGACGTTTGATCTGACATACAAACAATTTTCTTATGCATTAATAAGCCAGTGAGAGTTCTTCTGGATGTCTTTTTATTTACTTGAAAGCATTTCTTGTTTTTTTTTCAAACCATTGGCTTTTTGTTCTTTCTTCTGTCCAAGGCTGGCCCTGCCACAAAGAAAACTAGGTGGCCACCTAGGATGGCAACATTTCGAGGGAAGTCAATCCACCTCATTTGCCTTTCACCTGTTCCTCCACCTCCTCACCACCCATTCAGTAGGAATTAATTCCACTGCGGTTTACCACTCTACCTACTAGTCTGTTAAAATCCAACCTGCAGGCAGCTTGAACACTTTCATTACTCACAGGAGGAAGTTCCTGTTGTAACGCTCGTACCACCCTGATCACACCAGCAAGTTTTGGTGGGGCCAGTGCTCCTGTGGTTCACCCCTTTCCAATGCCTTTGGAGGAGAATATGGGGGGAAGGGAACGGGAGGGTCCTCTCACTCAGAAAACTGGTCATGTTGTTGCTCCAAGAATAAAGAAAGCGACATATATCAAGGCTATATAATTTTTTTTAAACTTTGCAGTGCTGTTTATATTCAACAAAAATTGTAGCCATTTAATTATGTACGCTGGAACTTAATATAAAACATACTGTCTCCTGACAATGCACATTGGACCAGTACAGTATTAAATATATATATTCTGCATAAAACAGAGAAGATGCAAGGTCATCACATACCAAGGAGCAAAAAGCACTGAGAACCACGAGAAGTTTATAATAATTTTATTTTGGCGTTATAAACTGTGTTGTGGTTCTTGCTTTTACTTTTTGAGTATTTATTCTGCATCCAAACAAACCCCAATTCCCAACCATGGGATTTTCCAAAGACTCTGTTAGTGGGGAGCAGGGGCAACCGAAGGGGGAGTGCGGGGCCATGTGCGGAGACTCATTGCAGGGCCTCATTTGCATAAATATTTGAATAATATTAACACGTGCTAACGTTTAGTAAACATGCCTCTTGATGAGTATATGGATAAAGAAAGACTACTGGATTTCTACTATACTCCAATGCCAACCGCCAGGCATATTAGGAAGTACTACAAACACTGCCCATTTAGAACCCATAACAAATCCACTGTATCATAACAGTACTACCAGGACTCACAGAGCACCATACCCTACCTGTCAAAAGGTAACACTGCAAATATTAAACCAATACATCTTAGAGAATACTAATATATCTCCTACTGGGAAAAGAGAACAAGTGACACTGTCACATTGAAACTACATAAACAGTACACCTCAGCTTGGTTACAGATGCAGAGCATAGACCATCACCAAACAAAGAACAAGGGATCACAATTTAGAAATAGGAAGACAATAATTAAACTGGGAATCCCAAAAGCCAAACTTGGAATGTACAACAACATTGTAGAAATAAAACTATAAATTAATTTCCTCTTGTACTAACAAAGCGCAAAGATGTTAACTGCACATTTCCCAGAGCCGACATATTCCAGTTAATAAATTCAAAATAAAAAAGTATTTTTCTGCCTTTTGTGTATTTTATTTTTCAGTTGCAATTGCTCCAGTCACTTTCTTCTGGTTTCTTCATGTCTTCTGCTATCTCCACATTGTCTGCTGTCCACTTGTTCTTTCTTCTCTCTTCTAGTTTTTTCACATTCTCTCTCTACATCTGCTTTAACATACTGATCTCGCCCCTTTTGCTCTTTCCTCCATTTCTTTCTTTATTCCTTTTACATCCACTCAAATTTTACCCTCCATCCTCAATCCCCACTTACTCTCCCAATATCCAGCCAATCATAGATTTTTCTTCCCTCTCACACAAAATATCTTTTCCCCTCTCCATCCTCACTCCCCCAACCCCATCCCTTTTTAGTTCTCCCCCAACATCAGCTTTCTTCTAGTTCCAGCCCCACGCAGCATCCGCTCCCTTCTAGTCCCATTCTCCCATCCCCTCGTATCATCCCATTTTCAGTTCTAGTCCCCCCATCAGCCCATTTTCAATCCTAGCCCCCATCAAATATTTCCAGTTCATCCTAGCCCCCCATCAGCCCATTTCCAGTCCAAGCCCCCTATCAGCTCATTCCAGTCCTAGCTCCCCCAACAGCTATTTCCAGTCCTATCCTAGCACCTCCATCAGTCCATTTCCAGTCCAAGCACCTCCATCAGCCTCTTTCCAGTCCTAGCTCACCCATCAGCTATTTCCAGTCCTATCCTAGCACCTCCATCAGTCCATTTCCAGTCCAAGCACCTCCATCAGCCTCTTTCCAGTCCTAGCTCACCCATCAGCTATTTCCAGTCCTATCCTAGCCCCCCATCATCCCATTTCCAGTCCTAGCTCCCCCATCATCTATTTTCAGTCCTATCCTAGCCCCTCCATCAGCCCCATTTCCAATCCTAGGCCCTCCATCAGCCCATTTCCAGTCCACTCAGCCCAGGCGTCCCCTACAATGTAAACACCAAACATTATCCTTTCTGAGTACACCTCATATGTATATAGTGTACCCTTTTTCCCATTTGCATTTCCTGTTTAATGTAATGACCAGACATATTTAAGTTGCCGGATGTTTCTGTTCCATGTGAACCGCGCTGATTGCAAATAGTGCGGTATATAAGAAATATAAATAAATAAATAAATTTCAGGACCTAGCCTCCCCATCAGCTATTTCTATTCCTAGTCCCCCCCCCCCCAAAGAGCCCCATGGCTGTCCGACTGCCTTTAGAAGGCTCCCGGCAGGCCCCAGCTCAGCTCTGTAGTGAAGAGCAACATTTTTCTTCACTTCAGCAGCCGTGGGTACTATAGGCTGCTGGCACATCAGGTCAAAGGGAACTTCCTATTTCCTGATACTCAGTGCGCCAGCACCTAGGAAAAAACAACCCAAACTTTAATTACATGATGCAAGAAACCACCACCCAGGAAAAAGATTTAGGTGTCACACTCAGATTTGCTTACTAGCAAAAACAGTTTAAGCTGCACTGAGTTAAACAAGCTAAATGAATGTTATAATGCAATTAATGATTACATGAAGGTTTTAAATATAGCGAGTTATATATGGTAGAAAATGTTCCCCACTGCATTAGTCTTCTAAGGTCCTAAATCAAGCCTGCTAGCAACATTCAAAAGTATCGCATATTAGAAAATGCTTTTCATAGTGCTTTAGTCTGTCTTGGTCACATCAGGCAAACGGATTGTCTTAAATAACTGCATATATTTTAAATGTAATTATATGGTGAATCTAATACAGTAAGCAAGGTAGCCGCTCTTCAAAGAGAGTACGCCTCCCTGAGCCTTGAGTCTCAAGCGCTCTTCGTGCGCTTCCCCTCTTTTACCTAACGAAACAAAATGGATCCTGGTAACATCTCAATACTTTGGTTGCTTTGCCTAGCCGCATGCCTAGTCACATGCATAGGAAACACTATCCCACACATCTACACCCCCTATACCTGGCAGCCATTATTGTTCTACAACCCTCTACCAGCTCTTGCAGCTCAAAATATCTATCTGCACCCGCACCCACAAGCCATCACTCTACCCAATATCGAGCCCAGCAATGCATACAATAAAAAACAGCGACCCCGTCACCACCACAAATCAAGAAAAGCTCACCGGCCGAAAGACCCAAGACACACCAAGGTAAGCAAGAATGGGGGCAAGAACCTGCAAATGACTTACACAACGCAGTCCACAATTTCCATTATGCTCATAAACGCCAGATCTATAAGAAACAAAACTCATATAATATGACCTCCTGTCAGATGCAAAGCCTGACTTACTTTGCATCACTGAGACTTGGATAACCGAAACAGACCCTGTAATCATCAACCAAATAAGCAAACCTGGTTATACTGCGTATAACTGTCCTCGCACCAAGAAAAAAGGAGGAGGGGTCTTAATCTTGGCCAAAGCTGAATTGTCCCTAGCAAGCACACCACTAAGCATACCCGAAGGCATCGACATACTTAAAGTTCAAAACAGAACCTTAGCCATATGTCTTATCTATAGACCACCAGCATCACCACATGAATCCCTGGCAGCAGCTCTGGAAATCATCTCAGCTACAGCGCCCAAAAAAACCCAGGTCATCCTAGGAGACCTGAATTTACCCTCCACCACCGCAGTGCAAGCAAACATTTTCCAAGAAGCTATGGAACATCTGGGCTATGAGCAAATCATCCAAGACGCAACCCACATCAAGGGTAATACACTAGACATGGTGTTCCTACCCACCGAGCACACCAAGATGTTGAAATCTAAACCTAGAATAACCCAAGTACCATGGTCAGATCATCACCAAATCAAACTCATCCTACTCCCCCCCTCAGCTCCTGACCAAACTCAACCAGACCAAGCATCACCCCAACGGAGATGCTTCCAAAAACTCATCAAAGAAGACCTCCTTGAATCCATAGCAAAATACATTCACCCAGATTGCTCAGACCTCGAGATACTGGCGAATCGCTGGAACATAGGAATCGAGGCTGCCTCAAAACCCACCTGGAATCACCCAAGGTACCCAACCAGGAACAAGGCTGAACCATGGTACACCACAACGCTGCGGGAACTGAAGAAGGACCTGAGAAGGCATGAACGAAGATGGAGAAAGCACAAAACCGAGGAATGCAAAAAGTCCTACTTCGACCTCCTATCAACCTACAGGAATGAAGTCAACCAGGCAAAGAGAACACACCACACAATCACTCTCAATAAAGCCCTCAACAGGCCCAGAGAGTTGTTCGCGCTCGTCAAATCTCTCACAAAAGCACCACAAGACAGCAATCCCAGCGGCGCCATAACAGCACAACAGCTGGCAGATCACTATGCCAGCAAACTTAATCCTGCAGCACCTACCCTCATCACCCCCACGCTGGACCCAACCAACTACCATCAGAAAATCAACACACAGGAAAGAACCGATCACGGTAGAAAATGTCTAACCTTCCGGAAAGTGGACGACCAACAGATAAAAGCCATCATCACCAACCTAAAAACCACCACCTCCCCTCTTGACCCCTGTCCAGCCTCCTGGATCAAGGCAACCAAAGAGGAAATAGCACAGCACATCTCCCATATAGTGAACCTATCACTGCTGCAAGGTCTCATGCCATCACTCCTCAAGAAGTCACTTATACGCCCCATCTTGAAAAACAAAACACTCAGCAAAGATGACCCTACCTCCTACCGCCCAATTTCAAGCATAACCTTCCTTGCCAAAATCATTGAAAAGGCAGTACAGCAGCAGTTACAGGACCACATTGATGATACAAATGCCTTGGATGTGCATCAATACGGGTTTCGACAACATCATGGTGTGGAAACCCTCCTACTAGCCTTGCTGGACAATCTACTTAAGGGTCTGGAGGACAAGAGCTCAATGTTTATGCTTATCTTCATTGATATCTCAGCTGCATTTGACTCAGTGCACCATCCAACACTTTTAGAACGACTTGAATCCATAGGCATTGCAGGGACCCCACTAAAATGGTTCTCCTCCTATATAACAAACCGAATGCAGCAGGTCAATTTCAACAACGACAAAGCAACCCCTTTCCCGCAAACTCAGGGCATTCCGCAAGGTTCCGCCCTCTCCTCTCTCCTATTCAACTTATACCTGCAACCAGTGTGCAAAATATTCCAGGCCCACGAGATCAACTACCATATCTACGCTGATGACCTAATGCTCTACACACAACTAGATGCAAACAACCCGAACATCAGCAAGCTGGAAAAATGCCTACTCGAGCTTCAAATCTGGCTCCAACACAATAACATGCTCATTAACCACAAGAAGACAGAAGCAATGTGTATCTCCAGGAAACCAGGCTTCGAGCCCCCCAAAAATGTCACCATGAACAACAATAAGTACAACATAAAAACAGAGATAAAATACTTAGGTGTGATGCTTGACAGCAACCTAACTATGGACAGGCATCTGCGAAACACCAATCGAGCCATTTTCCACAAATTAAGAATCCTGCAGCCATTACGTAGCATCCTCGATCATGATGACTTCAGATCTGTCGCTCAGGCCCTCATCATCCCACACCTAGATTACTGCAATGCCATACTGCAAGGCCTGCCGAAGAAAACTACAAATATTCTGCAAATGGCACAAAATGTTGCAGCCAGGATCATCATGCAAAAACAACTCTCTGACCACATTACACCCACCCTAATTGAGCTGCATTGGCTCCCCATCACAGCCCGCATCCAGTACAAATTGCTAGTCACTACTTTCAAACTTATCCATAATATAGCACCCTCTCACCTCAGCAGCTTGATTTCCAATCCACCCAACAACAGAAGTAGGAGAGCAGCGAACCTCAACACCATCTGCCTACCGAGATCATTCACAAAGGCTAATGCCTCTACCACTAACAGAGCTTTCTCATTTACAGCTCCTACACTCTGGAATCGGTTACCAAGTGACCTGCGTGAAATCTGTGATCTAAAGGACTTTAGAAAAGAGCTTAAAACGCACCTTTTCAAATCCCATTACAACCTAACATCTTGAGCTACACGCGACCGCGTGTAAATATGCATATACAGATCACTTATAAAGTTTTTAACAGTTAGTCTATTGTAAATATGTATATAACAATCAATTGTGAATATGTATATAACAATCAACTATAAGCCTGTAACTTGTATTTTGCTGTGCCCCCCCCCCCCCCAATCAGAGTGTATTCAACCTAATTTCTGGCCAGTACAGCCACCCTCACCATGTGTTACAACCGCTGCTGATCACTGGAAGCAGCGGGATATAAATGTACGCTAAATAAATAAATAAATAAATAATAAATAAATAAATCATGGATGACATGTTATAACCCTCCACCAGTGTGCAGCGGCGAGCAAGAAGGCAAATAGAATGCTAGGAATCATAAGAAAAGGAATGGAGAATAAAATCAAGGATATTATAATGCCTATGTATTGTTCCAATTGTGCCTTGTCTCTCTGGGCTGGGATCATGGCTTGCACAGCCCCTAACCATGGGACAAGTTGCTCTGTGTGCAGGCTCTGCCCCTGTACATAAAAGGGGTGAGCATAAGCGGGCATTGAAGGGGGGAGTGGACATTAGGTGGCATTGGGAAGTGGACATGGATGGGCACATGGATTCAGAAAGGAGATGCTGGGTGTAGGGGGAGAATGGGGAGGCAGCGGGAAGAAAATTGAGGTGTGGGGCTTTCGAGTAGAGATGCTGGACATGGAAAAGGGTCATAGTGAAAAGCAAGAAGGAGAGATGGCATGGTAATGTTGGCCAAAGGATTATAGGGAGACAATGGGAAAATGCTGCACTGAGTGGTGGGGGGGGGGGGGGGGAGGCACAGAGAGGAGATGCTGGACACAGGGTAATGAGGGGAGAAGGAAATGCAGGACATGGGGGTAATAGAGAGAGAGATGGGATAAGATGGACATGTGATAAAAAGGTTGAGAAAGATGGAGAGATGCTAGACATAGGGAGGGGATGGTATGGAGATGGGGTAGATGCTGACTGCAGGGGGGATAGGAAGGGAGAGGGCAGACAAGGAAGGAAAAAGAGGGTAGAGGTTCTGGATGGCAGAAAAAAGTGAGCCAGAGAGAGAGAGACAATAAATGGGGGGTGAGAGATGTTAGACATAGAGGGGAAGAGAGCGTGAGTAAAAGACTAAGGAATAATGGACCAGGGAAGAAGAGCTGGGGAAAGGAAGGAATGGGGTGAAGTTTGAAAAGTGGTAGGTAGATGGTGTAAAAAGAGGGAGATTGAGAACTGGATAGTAAGGAGTAGTGAAATTTGAGTGGACAGAGAGAGAAATAAATGGAAGAAAGCTGAAAGGAAATGAAATCTATATCCAAGACAGAAGGAAGTGAAGAAAACAAGAAATGGCAGATAGACTAGAGATAGTAGGAAGAGAGCTAAGAAAAGACAGAAGAAAGCAGAAGCCTCAATCGGGACCAGCATGATCAGAGAATAAAATGGTCAGACAACAAAGGTAGAAAAAATAATTTTATTTTCAATTTTGTGACTGAACTTTGCACTATTTTTATATTTTACACAGTATGGGGAACTGCATCTCATATTTCTCTGGTGTTGCACTGCATGCAGAGTCTGGCTTCTTGGGGTTTCAGTTTAATTTTTGTCTACATATTTTTATTTTTACTTTAGGTTATGGTCACTTATTCTGTACTTGGTGAGGGTCTGTGTTTTGAGAGTGTGACCAAGGCCAGATGTTCTTTTGGAGTTTGTATGTAGAGATCTGTACTGTAGCATTCTAAATTGTTCAGCTTTTCAAATAGGTGTTTGGATGTTTCAGGGCCCGCGCAGTATATTTACAGTTATTCTTTTTTGGGGTAGGCTCCTTATGTGAGTTTTGGAAGTGGTACTGGTATGATATAGTATGGTAGATTTGCTCTATAGATCCTCAGTGACTTTGCTGTAGGGTTGTGTGTTCACAATATGCCTGGTATTGGAGAATGTTTCTTCTTGATATTGAGATAACCAGAATCAGATTTTTTTTTTAGATATTGAATTTTTTAGATATTGAATTCTGTGAGTGAATGTCCTAGTTCTGCTCCGCACCATTGTTGAGGTAGGGAGTTCTGTGAATGCAAAATATATGTTCAAAAAGAAAAAGCAAGAATCATTAACGCAGTTTATAACAACAAAGTAAAAATGGATTATAATTTGGTATAAATTGTGCTGTGGTTCTCATTCTTTCTCCAGGAACAAGCAGGAAGTCGGTCCTCACTTATGGGTGACATTGGCACCGATGGAGCCCACGCAGAGCAATTCCCCAGCTTTCAAAGAAAGTCTTTGGGTTGCTGCCACGCATGCGTGGTCCTCTTCCCGCCCAAGGGTGCCATCTTCCTCGTTCTCCCCTTTTCTGCGGAGCCCATCGGACGCATGTCCTCATCCCTCGGAAAAAGTTTCATTTTTTCGCCTTAACAGGCTTTTTCTATTTTCCGGTTGCACCGGTGCTCTACCCGTCCTTCTCTACCTTTTAGAGCTATCGGAGATAGTCCTTTCTTGTCACTTGTTTTTTCAGGCTTCACATCTTTTTTTCTCTAACCACTGGCCGTGTGGGTCTTCGACGGCTATCACCTTCACTTCGGCAGGCTTCCACCTCCTTTCTCCCCAGCGGAGCCTCCTCAATTCCCCGTGCACCAGCTTCTGCTGCAGCAGGAACTGCACTCTCTCCTCGCCCAACGGGCAGTCCAGAAGGTCCCTCCTCGTACTTCCGGGGGTTCTGCGGCCCATCCTCGACCACCGCAGGCTAAACAAGTTCCTGGTGTGGGAGAAATTCAAATGTTATCTCTTGGTGTTCTGCTTCCCTTCCTCCAGCAGGGCAACTGGCTATGCTCCTTGGATCTAAAGGACGCTTACGCCCACATTTTAATCCACCCCAACCAATGTTCCCTCTAATTTTCTGTAGGCTGTGTGCGCATAAAATATCAGCTGTGCAGCTTTTGAAGGAAGGTTAAATTTTTGTACGCCACATAACGACACTCAGAGTTATATACTTTAAAATTTGACTACACGTCAGAATACAGTATGTACACCACATTGCACTAGAAAATATTGTAGAACTTGTGAAAACTGTAAATACACAACAACTTTTAAATTTTAAGACGTCTGTGTTGTTTTCTATCAGAATCAGAACCGTAATTTTTGTGCGCTCTGTTGTAAGGTATGTGCGCTCACTCGGCGAGGTGTGTGCGCGCGCACACGCAGACAGCTTAGAGGGAACAGTGACCCCAACACAGGCAGTATCTGTGTTTCAGGGTGCAGGGAGAGCACTTCCAGTACAGGGTGCTCCCCTTCAGCCATGCGTCCACCCCACAGGTTTTCACACAGTGCCTCGTCGTGGTCGCCGCTTACCTTCGGCGCCAGGGCATGCCGGTCTTTCCCTACCTCGATGACTGGCTCGTTACAGGCTCCTCGGTTGAGGAGGCTCAGCAAGCGATGTCTCACGCTGTCCTCCTCACTGGAGAGCTTGGGGTTCTTGGTCAACTACCCGAATTCTCACTTCAAGCCAGTGCAGGCTCTCGAATTCATCAGGGCACGCCTTGATACTCAGCAGGCGATAGCCTTTTTGCCAGTGGATCGCTCCACCCACCTTCGAGCTCTGGCGGCTCACATCCAAAGAGCTCAGCAGGTCACCGCTCGGGCCATGCTACGTCTCCTGGGCCACATGGCCTTGACCATACAAGTGGTTCCTCATGCCCGCCTACACATGTGGACGGCTGAGTGGTGTCTCAGTGCCCAATGGAGCCAGTCCCTTGGACACCTCAGGGACCCTGTCAGGGTTCTTCCCGACCTCTGCTTGTCCCTGAGCTGGTGGCAAAACACCCGCAACCACCTGTGGGGATTGCCCTTCCAGGCCCCGCAGCAGTATGCAGTGCTGATGACAGATGCTTCTCTGTTAGGGTGCGCAGCCCACTGCAGACCACTCTGTACGTAGGGATAATGGTCATCCAAGGAGTCTCAACAGCAGATAAACCTGCTCAAACTTCGGGCCATTTGGTGGGCCCTGAGGGCCTTCGAGGAACACCTCAACGGGAAGTCAGTTCTAGTGCAGACCAACAACCTTGTAGCGATATTCTACACCAACAAAGAGGGAGGCACGGGATCGCGCTCCCTCTGCCGGGAAGTGGAATGCATATGCTCTTTCGCTGTCTGGCGGAGGATGTCTCTCAGGGCAGTGTACCTTCTGGGTCAGGAGAATGGCCTGGCAGACAGACTCAGCAGAATCCTTCGCCCCCATGAATGGCGGCTGGATCCCAGAGTAGCAGACTGGCTGGGGGACTCCGGTGATAGACCTCTTTGCCAGTCCCCAGAACACGCAGCTCCCCTGCTTTTGCGGGCCGGTGCTGCACCCAAGCAGGGAGAAAACCAATGCATTTCTCCTGGACTGGTCCTCCAGCTTCTTTATGCATTCCCTCCTTTCCCCCTCATTGTGAGGATTCTGTTCAAGGCCCAGCAGGATGGGGCATCATTGATTCTCGTGGCCCCCTCATGGCCTCGGCAGCCTTGGTTCCTGCTCCTGCTCCAGCTGTCGACGGCGCCTCCGGTTCCCCTGGGGTCTGCTGACGCAGGAGGAGGGTCGGGTGCTGCACCTAAACCTAGCCTCCCTATCTCACATGGCCTGGCGGCTGAACGGGTCTCCTTAGCCTTTCTGGCCCTTCCGGAGGAGGTCAAGGAAGTCTTCCTCACCTCGAGGAAGGACTCCACTAGATGAGCTTACGCCTTTAAGTGGAAATGTTTCTCCATCTGGTGCTCCGAGCACCAAATCGACCCCTTCTCATGCCCCATTCAGTGGGTTCTCCAGTACCTCCTCCATCTCTCAAAGGAAGGGCTGAAATCAAACTCTTATCAGGATTCATTTGAGTGCCATCTCGGCTAATCACTTCCCCCATCGAGGGTAAACCCCTTTCGGGGCAGCCGTTAGTCTCCCTCTTCATGCGGGGTCTTGAGATGTCCAAGCCACTCATCTGTCCTCCTCCGGCAGAATGGGACTTGAATGTGGTACTCATGCAGCTCACCCATCCACCCTTCAAGCCAGTGGCAACATTTATTTATTTATTTATTATTTATTTACAGTCTCTTATATACCGCACTATTCAGCATCAGCGCGGTTCACATGGAACAAATGCTCATTACAGTTAACATGTATGAGTTTACATATAACAGGGGACAGAAACTTGGCTAACAGGGGTAACTATTTACAGACTTATTACATGGAGTCATAATCAAAGCAGTTGCATAGAAAACACAGTTCACTTTATAGGTTTGAGTATCCACATGGTGAGTTGCTTGTGGTATTGTAAATTTGACTGAGAATGGTATCGGTGATGTCCTGAGGTTCACTCTGGCATCTGTCCTGGAAGGTGGCCTTCTTGGTGGCACTGAGCTTGGCCCACCGAGTCAGTGAGCTCCAGGCTGTCATGGCTGGCGCCCCTTACACCAGGTTTTATCGGAACAGGGTGGTCCTCCGTACCCACCCTAAATTCCTGCCTAAAGTCATCTTGGACTTCCATCTTAACCAAGAGATGGTCCTGCCGACCTCCTTCCAGAGGCCCCACGCCGACCAGGCATCGACGGCTCTCCACACCCTCGACTGCAAACGGGCCCTTGCCTTTTACTTGCAGTGCACCCAGACTCATCGCAAGTCTGGCCGGCTTTTCGTGACCTATGATCTCAATGGACCAGGGCAGGCAGTCACCAAGTGCACCCTCTCGGTTTGGGTGGCAGACTGCATTGCTTTCACCCATGCAAAGGCAGGCATTCCACTGGACCATCGAGTCACCGCACACAGGGTCCAAGCCAAAGAGGCCTTGCTGCCCTCCATGCCCCTGATGGACATCTGCAGCGGCGACCTGGTCTTCCACGAATACCTTCGCTGCTCACTACTACCTGGACAGGGAGTCCTGCCAGAACAGCGCCTTCGGCCAGACTGTAATCCATAAACTGTTTGGGGTATAAGCAACTCCTGCCCTCCGACCCTTCTTCACAGCTACCAAGGGCTTCGCCCCGAGGAACCGAGGATTCAGACTCCTTCGGGCTCCAGCTTCTGCTCACTGCCTCACGGAGGCGGTTTTTTGGTTACAGGTTCAGTAGCCTGTATCTAGGGAGTCCCATAAGTGAGGACTGACTTCTTTGCTTGTTCCTGGAGAAAGCATAGTTACTCACCTGTAACAGGTGTTCTCCAGGGACAGCAGGAATCAGTCCTCACTATCCTCCCAGCTCCCCTGATGAGTTGCTGTATTTTTGTCCTTCCCTTGCTATCTGCTTGGTAGGGCTCGAGCTAAGGGACCTGCTTGAGCAAGATGACACCCTTGGGTGGGAAGAGGACCACACATGTGTGGCAGTAATCCCAAAGGCTTTCTTTGAAAGCTGGGAATTGCTACGCGTGGGCTCCGTCGGTGCCGACGTCACCCATAAGTGAGGACTGATTCCTGCTGTCCCTGGAGAACACCTGTTACAGGTGAGTAACTATGCTTTCACTTAGTTCCTTGGTGTGCAAACATCTTAGATTTCCTCCACATGATCTAATCGGCTTTTTGGTTTAGTTCAGTCCCTGACTGGAGATTTGAGAAAGTAGCCCTCCCCCTCCCCCGCTTGTGGGCACAGGGAGAAAAATGGCCAGCCGGGAAAAGGAACTGCTACTGTCTTTGTACAAGTCTCTAATAAGACCTCATTTGGAGTTTTGTGTGCAGTTCTGGAAACCACACCTTCAAAAGGATATAAACAAAATGGAGTCTGTCTAGTGGTCAGTGGTCTTCGTCATAAGGCATATGACGATAGACTTAAAGATCTCAACATGTTTATTTTGGAGGAAAGGCGGGAGAGGGGTGATATTGTATGATGACTGAAATATTTTCTGAGAGGGAAGTTAATATATATATATGTACTGGGGACTATGCACTAGTCTTCACTGTAGTATAGTATTGAAAAAAATACAATCAAGGACTAGGCTCTCTTTCTTAAATTGCAGAGCAGTTTTATTTAGAGAAATTACACACTTATTCAATAATTTGAGCACTCAATGATATACATATAAATTTTCTTCTGGAATCTTATGCATGGAAAACATGCAATAACAAGAGAAGGTGTGAACTCCTAAATTATTAATTGTGCAGAATCAGGATTACCTTACTGCAAATAAAGCTGGTCAGGGTGCTGTATTTCTTTCTCTGGAGATTCTAGAGAGGCAGAGTTCTGTTTGCTCCAAAAGATCCTTGTATGCAGAAAAGGTGGGGAGCAGGTTTTGAAGATGACGAACAGCAACTCTAGAGACACTGGGATGAATATTTATATTTCTTATAAGCTCACGGTAGAAAGTTGCAACTGGTTCTTTCTAGTTCTTGAGATTTAGACCAGAGTGAAAACATAATTCTGATTGGCTCAGCTAGTTTATTGTTTAATCTCCAGGAACAAGCAGGAATGAGTCTTCACATATGGGTACGTCCGTACCGACGGAGTCTGAGCGGGAACGCTTCCCAGCATCCAATCAAGAGCTTTTGGAAGCATCCCAGCACGCCTGCATGCTGCTTTCCCGCCTTTCCCAACTGCCTCTCCTCAGTTTTCATTTTTCCGCGGAGCCGGCAGGACGTCGTCCTGTCACCGCAGAAAATTCTTGTTTTTATTTTTTAGTTTTCTTGTGGTCGCGGCTGTCTTCCCGACGCCACCGGTACCGCCGGTGTTTTCTTTTCTTTTCTTGTAAAATTTTCCTTTTCCACGGGATATTTTTCCTTCATAGTGTCCCACGGTCTCTTAGGCCTTTTAGGCCTCTTCCTTTTCCTTCATGGAACCGCCAGACACTTTCTCCAAGAAATGTTCAGACTGTGGCGATACAACTTTATTTTTAGACCCTCGAAGTCGGTGTCTAACCTGCTTGGGTCCTGACAATAGTTTGGTAAGAAGAGGTTTTCAACATCGAGGCTCCCTCGATACATGGTTGCCCTCCAACTTCGGGGCACTGTCCCCTTCTTCTTCCACACAGGATCAGGTAACCCACAAACAGTCTGTTAAGACTAGCCAGTCCTCGAGTGGTAGGTCTCATGCGCAGCATGTAGACGGCTTCGGCCTTGCCCTCGAGGGCCCACTGGCTTCAAAACCCCGGCGGGAGTCTTCGGTCTCCAAAGCCTATAAGGGGTTTCAGGTTGTTCCTGGGGTTCACCCCCCACAGAACATACCTAAGCCGTGTACGGTGGTGGCATCCGCTTCGAGCGGTACCGATACCCCGGCATCGGCACTGGTGTTGGATGAAACACTCCTCACCAGGGATCGTCATCTGGCGTCCTCGGTACCTTCGGGACCGCTGGATACCCTCCAGATTGACTTTCCATTATCGGTACCAACACCGATACTCCAACCGACGTCGGTATCCTTCAGATGTGCATCGATAGCCTCGCTTCCTTCGATGCCGAGTCTGGAATCGATCACCAGTCTGGAGGACTGGGTACCGATTCACCTTGGTACCGGCTCTCGATGGTACCGAAGGCTCGGTTCCGATGATTCAGATCCGCAACTCGGTTCCCCTGACGCCAATTGAGTTGCCACTGGTTGCCCTTCCTTCACTGGTATCAGACACGGTACCGAAGTTGGTACCGATGTCCTCATTACCTTCACGGTCGGAGCCTTCCATGCTTCGCTTATCAGGCTCTTTGCTCTCGATGCCGAGTTTGGAATCGATCTCTAGTCTAGAAGACTGGGTACCAATAGATTTTGGTACCGACACCGATCGATACCAGTGCTTCGGTACCGAGGATAGCGGCCGGAGGTTTTTGGTTACCTCCGTACCGATTGAACTGTCACCGATGACTGCTCCGATGTCTTTGTCGGGTTCGACTCCAACATCGGTACCGGTTTTGGCATCGGTACCGGTACCCACAGTACCATCGTGGCCAACTCCTGCCATGCTTTTTTCAACAGGATCACGCCATTCTATACCAAGCTTGGAGTCTATACCTGGCATGGACAATGTGGTAAGGATGGTGGCTGCTCCTGACAGCCAGTACCAGCAACCATCTTTTAAGCATTCCACACTGCACTCTGCAGGATCTTCTATTCCTATATATTTGGATAACTCTGTGGATGCTCAGGCTAGTTCTTTGGATCTACCCTGCCCAAGGGAGATTCCTGTTTGGGATCCCTCTTTTCAGAGTTTCCTCCTGGATATAGCAAGATCCCTTGCCATTCCTATTCCAGGACATGATCCTGCACAAGGCTCTGTTTCTACAAAAGCAAAGGACAACATAATGCTTCCTTTGCATCATTCCTTGCAGGATCTCCTTCTAGGAATGTGGGAAACATCTTTAAGGGTACCCCCACCTCCCAGGGCAACTGATCTCTTATATCAGGTGCCCCCCTCTCCAGGGTTTCAAAAGACTCAACTTCCTCATCATTCCATAGTAGTGGAATCAGCAATGAGGTGGGTAAAGAGTAAGAAAAAGCACTCTTCTTATCCGCCAGGCCGTGAGTCTAAGACACTAGATGCCTTTGGACGTCAAACCTTCCAGACATCTATGCTTTCTGCAAGAATTCTCTCATATATGTTTTATATGAGTCTTTCTCTTGAGGAGGTCACAAAGCAGTTACATCTTTTGACTCCTTTCCTTCCAAATTCTAGGAGTAAAGACTATTCTTCACTGCTTAAGCATATCCAGAATATTTCTTGGTTTCTTTCTCGTGCTTCCCTAGACTCTTTTGAGTCTGTTAGCAGAACTTCTGCTATTGCTATAGGGGCACGACGTAGAGCCTGGCTCCAAGCTTCAGACTTGGACAAATGGGCACAACAACGTCTGGGACATACTCCGTGCACTGGAGAAAATCTTTTCAACAAGGAGTCTTTACGTCAGGTTACTCAGTTATCCACTGATTTACCTGTTCCTAAGGGTTGTTCTACACCTTCTTCTGTCCCACTAGGTAGGAAATCTCATACCAAACTTTCTTCCCACAGGAGAAGAAAGTTTTATTCATCACTTGCCCATCATACAGATGTTCCCCAACAGGGGAGGCATCGTCCTGGTCTGAAGAATCCAACCTCTCACAAGGCTCAGCAAACCCAGCATCTGCAGGGTTTCTGATCAATCATCATCAGATGCTTGTGACTCTGGGGGTTAGCATCTACAGTTGCTTCTTCTCAATGAAGACAATCCACCGCTTCATTCTAACCCCTACACATGGATCTCTTTCCAAAAGATATCCATTTTTTCTATATTTCTATGAGCTGTCAGGATATTCATGCCTATAGGTCACAGGTTTCTCCTCTTTTTCCTGCTAGGGAAAGAGGTCTAACCACTATCAAATGATAGTTTCTGTGCCAGCATGTATTTTTTCCTTTCTATAGACTTCCTACTTCGTAAGTCTTCTTCAGCTCCATTCTCTTCACCCTCTACCAAGTTTTTCCCCTGTAAGAGGGAATTACTTACTGGGAGGCTTTTTTATTCAGCCTCTCTACTTACTTTCCAGTGCGGAGTTTTCCTCTCTGAGTTACCTCCTCTGCTTCAATCTTGCTTTGGGGCAGCTTATCAGACATGTCCAGAGTTCCTCCTACTGTTCTGTCTGTTCTTTCTGTTTTCAACAGTAAGATTCTTTCTGCTGTCTTGCTAGCAGCTGCCTATGCAGGAGCCTTAATGTTTGGACCACTGGTTCTTGTCTTCAAACAACCAGATTGTCCTCCACTAACATTCTGTCTAGTCTTAGTAGTGGCTCCAAGTCAGTGCTTCATCTCTCTTGGAGATCACCTCACTACAAGCTTTTAGATTGTCTGCTATTCTGCCATCTCCATTTTCCTGGGTTTGGCAGCATAGTTGGCAGAGATACTGGCTCTCTAGCAGCCAGTTCTATCTCCTCCTTCTCCTGCATCATGCTCTCTGCAATCTACAGAGAAGCTTTCCACTATGGGCCCTTGCTAGAGAGCATGGGGGTGTTTTTTCTCCAACAGCTATCCTAGCTGGTTAGAAAAGGCTTTTCAGTCATGTCTCCCATGACTAGAATGTTCTCCCTTCTTTTACTATCTCCTTTTTTGATATAAAGGACATAGGCCTTCTCTTACGTGAAAGCTCAAGGAGTTGCCAGTTCCCTGCTTTGGTCCATAGTATTCCCAATCGGGGATATGCTCGTCCTCATGGTAAGAACGCATGATACCTTTGCCCTTAAGCAGGTCAACATGGTATCTCATCTCTAGGCGTCTTCTGTCTACTTACCATGCTAGAGTCCTGGAAGACTCGGGACTTGCTGGCTGCACATTGATATTATCCTTTGTTTTTCACGTAACAGTCCTGGTTATTTTTCACTACCTAGCATTCTTGCAGATCATGACCAGGAGGAATAGATTCTCTATACATCTTATCAAGTAGGTTCCACCTCCTTGTTAGATGAATCTTTCCTCTCCACATATCCTATGTGATCACTGTGCTGTAGGCATATCTCTGTCTGTTTAATTGCAGACACCCATATGTAGGCCTACATATCCATATTTATTTTTTGTGTGTATTTTATGCCCTTCCATATCTCACTATAGATATATTCTTATATGTCTATCTATATATATATATACAGATATATATATATATATATATATATATATATACAGTCAAACCTCGGTTTTCATGATTAATCCGTTCGAAAAAGTCTGACTAAAACCGAAACGTATGAAAACTGAAGCAATATTTCCCATAAGAAATAATGTAATTCCAATTAATCCGTTCCAGACACCCAAAAATATTCACAAAAATACATTTTATAGAGAATAACTATATTTTTACATACAGAAAACAATGAGAAATAAATATAAATGACTAATGAAATGGATAAATGAACATTTAACATCACTGAAAGCAAGCTAAGTACAGTACTGTACAGTACAGTATGTTAACATCTGGCCTTAGCCACCCCTGACAAGCTGCTGTGCCCAGCTCTCTTCGGAATCACATTGAATTCAGTCCATTAAAATACCTTTACATTATCTGCTCAATGCTTCAGAATGGCAGAAAATCTTAATGATATAGCTTCAGACGTACCCTGCAAGAGAAAGAACTGCCTCCCACATTCATGCAACATCTCCTGCTTACGTTGACAGCTTTTCTTCCCTGCTACCGGGACAAAATCTCAGTCAAAAGACGTTGAAAACCGAAGCAATGCATGAAAACCGGGACAAAATCTCAGTCAGAAAAGACGTTGAAAACCGAAGCGTATGAAAACCGGGGCAAATGAAAACCGAGGTTTGACTGTATATATATATATATATATATATATATATATATGTTCCCTGTAAAATAATTATCTCCAAGTTATAATGCCATGTTCAATGTAATTTCAGTTTGTTCAATGTAAACCGCACTGATGCAGAATAGCGCGGTATATAAGAGAATGTAAATAAATAAAATATATATATATATATATATGTATCTGTTGAGATTTTATTATAGATAGATATGTATCCACATACTTATCTATCTCACTGTCTATCCTCATATAGCTATATGATTCTGACAGAGGGACTTTACCCATACCTATGCTATCTAGCAGGTTTGGAGTTCTACACACTCAACCACTCTTGTGGTAGTCAACAATTTTTATACCATAACCTAACGGTTTAGGTACCTCTGAAGCTCTCTGTGCCCAATATCTCTCCTAGCTTACCCCAGTTAGGAGAGACATTGTGGATCTTCAGTTAATCACAGGCTTTAACGCCTCAGGCCTTTGTCCTCTCTTTTTGGGATACAAGGAGTTCCCACACCCTTTCTCCCCACAAGGACTGTGCCTGTTTGTCCAAATCGGTTAGCCTTTCTCTTTTTGCTCCTAAGAGTGACTCACTCTGCCTCCAAAAGAGCTAGTTTTTGTCATAAAGCCTTCCGCTGAAGGCCCACCGTTTTAGGACTACCCCAGTTTTCCTACTGGGGTTACCTGTTACCTTTCAGGATTCTGACCTCCACTGGTTTTCCTACAGGATTATTACCTCCACTTACAGTGAGGTCCTCTTCAAGGTTCCTCTACTAGGTTTCCCAGTAGATCCATGAACCTCCATACTTCTGTGAAATCCTGTCAGGGGAGGTCCATATTGCAATATCCTTTGCAATATTATTGATGACCATCATCATCCTCACATGGACTCCTTCTCTGCAGTCCTATGCTAGCTTAGCTGTTCCACAGCATCCTTCTTTCTTCAACTCCTACCCTCCATCCTCAGGATGCCTGGTGTTCTGGGAGATAGAAACATGATGACAGAAAAAGACCACAAGGCCCATCTAGTCTGTCCTTCCATAACAACTACAACAGTCCACTTTTTACCTTTAGAGATCCTCTGTGTTGGTCCCATGCTTTTTTGAATTCAGTTACTGTCCTCATCTCTACCACCTCCACTGGGAGACTATTCCACGGATCCACTACTCTTTCCGTAAAGAAATATTTCCGCATATCACTCCTGAATCTATCTCCCTTCACCCTCATCCCATGTCCCCTCGTCGCAGAACTTGCTTTCAATTGAAAGAGGCTCTCTCCCTGAACATTTATGCCACGGAGGTATTTAAACATCTCAATCATATCACCTCTATCCCGCCTTTCCTCTAAGGTGTACATATTAAGATCCTTAAGTCTGTCCTCATATGCTTTATAATGAAGACTACTAATCATCTTAGTAGCAACCCTCTGCACCGACTCCATCCTGTTCACATCCTTTTGAAGGTGCGGTCTCCAGAATTGCACACCATACTCCAAATGAGGTCGCACCAAAGACTTATACAGAGGCATTATCACCTCCTTTTTTCTGCTAGCCATTCCTCTCCGTATGCACCCAAGCATCCTTCTAGCTTTTGCCGTCGCCTTTTCTACCTGTTTAGCTACTTTAAGATCATCGGACACAACTACGCCTAGGTCCCGCTCTTCTTTAGTGGACAAAGTACTTCACCTCCTATGCTGTATTGCTCCCTTGGATTGCTGCAGCCCAAATGCATGACCTTACATTTTTTAACATTAAATCCCAGCTGCCAAATTCTAGACCATTCTTCAAGCTTAGCTAGATCCCTCCTCATGTTATCTACACCTTCCTGGGTGTCTACTTTATTGCAGATTTTGGTATCATCCGGAAAGAGGCAAACCTTACCCGACAGCCCTTCCGCTATATCACTAACAAAGATGTTAAAAAGAATCGGACCAAGGACAGATCCCTGGGGCACACCACTGGTAACATCCTTCTCCTCAGAGTGAGCTCCATTTACTTGTACTCTTTGTCGCCTCCCACCCAACCAATTTCTAACCCAAGCAGTAACTTTAGGGTCCATCCCTAGGGTGCTCAGTTTGTTTATAAGTCGCCTGTGAGGAACAGTGTCAAAGGCTTTACTGAAATCTAAATACACCACATCTAGAGCTCTCCCTCGGTCCAACTCCCTGGTCACCCAGTCAAAGAAATCAATCAGATTTGTCTGACAAGACCTGCCTCTGGTGAATCCATGCTGCCTCGGATCCTGTAATCCGCTGGACTCCAGAAACCTGACTATTTTCTCTTTCAACAGCGTTTCCATTAATTTACTCACCACCGAAGTTAAACTAACCGGCCTGTAGTTTTCAACCACATCCTTACTTCCGCTTTTGTGTAAAGGCACCACATGAGCCTCTCTCCAGTCCTTTGGCACCACTCCCGACTCCAACAAGGCATTGAAAAGGTCAGTCAGTGGAGTTGCTAGAACGTCCCCAAGTTCCCTCAGTATTCTAGGGTGTATCCCATCCGGTCCCATCGCTTTGTCTACTTTAAGTTGAGCTAGTTTCTCACGAACACAGTCTTCTGAAAATAGTTCAAGATGTCCCTCGCTTCTGTTCTTATTTGTGGGTGTTTTCTGAGGTCCTGCTCCTGGTTCTTCATCTGTGAACACAGAACAAAAATATTTGTTAAGCAATTCCGCTTTATCCTTATCAGCTTCTACATAGTCCCCCCCTGTACCCTTGAGTCTGACAATACCACTTTTGCCCTTCCTCTTCTCACTAATATATCTGAAAAATGTCTTATCTCCCCATTTTATTGCATTGGCTATTTCCTCCTCCTTTTGAATCTTTGCCTTCTTGACTACTTTGCTAGCTTCTCTAAGTTTTTCCAAATACAGATGCCTGTCTTCCTTTCTCTGTGATCTCTTGTATTTCATGAAGGCCTCCCTCTTTTTCTTCACTTTTTCAGCTACTTCCTTCGAAAACCATAGCGGTCTCCTGTTCCTTTTACCTTTATTTACCATTTTAACAAAAAGGTTGGTTGCCTTTAAAATACCCCCTTTCAGTTTTGCCCACTGTTGTTCTACATCCCCCAGCTGTTCCCATCCCACTAACGACTCCCTGAGGTATTGGCCCATCTTCGCAAAGTTAGTCTTCCTAAAGTCTAAGATCTTCACCTTGGAATGGATTCTAACAGCCCTAGTCCTAATACTGAACCACACCATCTGGTGATCACTGGATGCAAAATGATCTCCCACTACAACATCAGAAACACTTTCACCATTGGTAAGCACCAAGTCCAGTATGGCCCCTTCACGTGTGGGGTCTGTTACCAATTGCCTGAATAGTTCTCCCTGTAGAGAATCCAGGATCTCCTTACTCCTAGATGATACTGCAGCAGGAAAGTGCCAATCAACATCTGGCATATTGAAATCTCCTAGCAGTAGCACTTCCCCTTTCCTAGCAATGCTGCGTATGTCTTCAATTAACTCTCTGTCCACCTCTTCCTCTTGTGAGGGAGGTCTGTATATCACACCAATGCAAATAGATTTTTCTTTCCCTCTTTCTAGTTTAACCCACAATGCCTCCTCTCTCCCTTTTAAGCTCTGTAATTCCAAAGCTTTAATAGTAGTTTTTACATATAGTGCTACTCCTCCTCCCCTTCTTCCTACCCTGTCCTTTCTGAATAAAGTATAGCCAGGTATAGTTACATCCCAGTCATGGTTTTCTGTGAACCATGTTTCTGTAACTGCCACTAAATCGAAGTCAGCCACTCCCACCAAAGCTTCAACTTCAGAGATCTTATTTCCCATGCTACGGGCATTAATACACACTGCTTTCCATATGTTACCCCTGTTACCCATTTCCATAAAGGTATTTAATGTATCACTTACCTGGGGGCTTTCACTTACCTGGGGGCTTTCTTCACCCATCCCCAACGAATCTAGAGATAGCATGTTCCAACCTATGACATGCTGGGACTCCAGGCATCTCAGCTTGGGAGTCCCCATATGTGAAGACTCATTCCTGCTTGTTCCTGGAGATAGCACAGTTACGTACCTGTAACAGGTGATCTCTGGGAACAGCAGGAATAAGTCTTCACAACCCTCCCACCTCCCCAGGAGTTGTATCTCTATCTATCTTTCCTTTCCTCTCTCTCTCTCTTTGTCTCAGCTTTAAAACTTAACTGAGGAGAGGCAGTTGGGAAAGGCGGGAAGGCAGCACGCAAATGTGCTGGGATGCTTCCAAAAGCTCTTGATTGGATTGCTGCGTTCCCGCGCAGACTCCGTCGGTACCGACGTACCCATATGTGAAGACTTATTCCTGCTGTTCCCAGAGATCACCTGTTACAGGTAAGTAACTGTGCTTTATTGTTTATTAGCAAACTTGATATACGCCCATCACAATAGCGTCTGAGCGGTTCACAAAATAAAACAAAGCTGCTAGAAAAGGAAAGGAACGTCAGTATGTTTGATAGGAAAAAATAGAGTAGTAGCTAGAAGAGGACAGATGAGGAGCAGAAAAGCGAGGAAGGGGTCAGACTGTTAAGCATCAACGAAGGGAGGGAGAGAGAGGAGATGGGGGTGAAGGAAGGTCAAAAGCTGTACAGAAGAGGTGGGTTTTTAAGTTGGCCTTGAAATTTTTGAGGGATAACTCAAGACGGAGGGCTGGGGGAAGCGAGTTCCAGAGTCAGGGGCCGAGGAAATAGAAGGCGGAGGAATGGGTGGATTCCAGGTGGGCTTGGGATGGGGAGGGGAGGGGAGGAACATGCGGTTTGCGTGTATGGAGCAGAGGGAGCGGTGGGGGGTGTGGAGTCGGACCAAATTGGCGAGGTAGAGGGGAGTGCCGGTGTGAATAGATTTGTGGACAAAGATGAGGAACTTGTATTGAATTCTAAAAGTGAGTGGGAGCCAATGCAAACGGATGAGGAGAGGAGTAACTTGGTTGAAGCGGGAAGAGCAGGTAAGAATATGGGCAGCAGTATTCTGAACTCGTTGCAGGCGTAGAAGCTGCAATTGAGGACGACCAGCCAGGGAGACATTGCAATAGTCTAAGCGGGAGATGGCAAGGGAAAGAAGAAGGGTGGTCATGGCAGAGGATGAGAGAAAAGGACAGACAGAGCGGAGTTGTCTTAGGGTAAAGAAGCAGTATTGGACAATCGAGGCAATGTGAGCTTTAAAGGATAGTGAGGAGTCAAGGGTCACACCCAAACAGCGCAGGGAGGAAACTATTGGGATAGGAGAGGAGGAGAACTGGGGAACAAGAGTTGGGGGCAGGGCTACCAGCGGTAAACCAGATGGCTGATGTTTTAGGAAGGTTGATGTGGAGGAAGTTGGAAGAGAGCCAGGAGGACACAGATGAGAGACAGTCATTGAGAGGAGAGATGTTGGGGGTGGCCGAGTCGGTGTGGTAAAGAAGAAAGATTTCGTCTGCGAATAGTAGGCAGAGACTCCATGTTGTTGAACTAGAAGAGTGAGGGGGCAAGAAAAATATTGAATAAGAGAAGCATGAGAACGGAGCCCTCGGGGACACCACAGGGAAGAGTGGTGGAGGGGGAAGAGAGGGGCCCAGTGTGAACAGAAAAGGAGCGGCCTGAGAGGAAAGAGCAGAACCAGCAAAGAACAGTGCCTGAGAGGCCGGCGTCGTGCAGACAAGAAATAAAGGTGCGATGATCGACGAGGTCGAATGAGGCAGAAAGATCAAGTGCGACAGCAAGGGAGAAGGAACCATGATCATGAGCAGTGTGCAATTCATTGAGAGAAAGAAAGACGGATTCAGTACTGTGGCCGGGGCGGAAGCCAGATTGCTGAGGGTGCAGTACGAGGGAAGCTTCGAGGTGGGAGGACAGTTGGGCAAAGACAAGTTTTTCTAGGAGTTTAGAAAGGAAGGGGAGATTAGAATTGGGCACCAACTGGAGGGAGAGGACGGATACGGGGATCCTTTTTTTTTTGGAATAGGATGAATAATGACGAGTTTCCAGGGGGTGAGAAAAGTACCAGAGGAAAGACTAGAGTTTATGATGGAGAGAATGTGGGGAGAAAAGTCCAAAGAAGGATCAAAAAGCCAATGGGAAGGAATAGGATCTGAAAAGCAGGTAGTCACATGCTTCTTTGCAAGCCAGGTGTTCAGCTGCCATGTCCAGTAATACCTCAGCGGTTCTCCAGGACCAAGCAGGAAGTCAGTCCTCACTTATGGGTGACGTCGGCGCCGACGGAGCCCTCGCGGAGCAATTTTCCCCAGCTTTCAAAGAAAGCCTTTGGGAATTGCAGCGCGCATGCGCGGTCGTCTTCCCGCCCGAGGGTGCCATCTTAGCCAGTCTTCTTTTTTCCGCGGAGCCCTACAGACGTCCCCGTCTTGTCCCCGCGAAAAAGTCGATTTTATTCATTATTTTATCCTTTTTTCCTTCGGTTCGACGCCGATCGTTTTCCCGCCCGGACTCGCGACGCCGGTCACGAGTCCTCTTACTTTTTTCGGTTTTTCTGACTTTGTCAGCTTTCGTTTTCGATTTTTCCCTGGCAGCCCGGTCCTTTGACCTCGCAGGGGCCCTTTTTCCCCCGATGGCTGCCAGTGGCTTTAAGCGGTGTGGTCAGTGTGACCGAAATATGTCACTAACTGACACACACGACTTTTGCCTCCGCTGCCTGGGCCCGGATCATGAGGAACTGATCTGTGGGCCCTGCGGCAAAATGTCCTCAAAAGCGTTGAGAAGTCGGCGGCATCAGCGTGATCGAATCTTCGCTGACCCCAGCCGTACCCGGACCTCGTCGGAGGCCTCCGCGTCAAAAGGCTCCAGCTCGGACCGTCGCCGGAGTTCCTCCGACCGGGGTTCTCCCTCCGGGGACCATCGTCGGACGGTGAAACCCGCGAGGGCGGCGTCGGTGGACGCTCCTGGTTCCGCGAGGGCCAGGTCGCATAGCCCCGATAGCCGCCCTGGGTCCTTGGAGAAGGAACACCTCCCGAAGCGACCTCGCCTGGAGTCGGAGATGCCTGCTCGGGTAAGTCCTGTAGTCCTTCTGGACTCGCCTCCGCGACAGCCGACGTCGGGCCCGACGCCGTCGGGGCCCGAGTCGGGGGCTGCTGGGTCACCTGAGCTCGGACTCAGGTTGACGGCCTTGGAGAGCTGACTGTCTGCCTTCATGGACCAGCAGCGGGCACTGCTCGCTGGCCTCGCTGGCGCCGCTGCCCCGACCGCCGGGACGTCGACGTCCAAGTCGACCCCGGAGACCGAGCCGATCCTCGAGTCGATGAGAACTCGAGTCGATCCTCGGTCGAGGTCACCCTCGGCCTCCCGTTCGGGACCGAGGTCGCCGACGCCGACTCCCTCGGCGTCGGGGCGGCAGGCGCCGCGCCCTGCCCGGACCGATCCCACCGAGTCCTCGTCGGAGTCGGTCTGGGAGTCTGAAGAGGAAGAGTCACCTGATTCTTTCCGGACTCGGTGTGTCCCCTCGGACTCACCGGAGTCCGAGCCTCGGAAGCAGTCCCCCCGGAGGATGCCCGGTTCTCGGACTTCGTTAGGGATATGGCCAAGGCTTTGGCCTTCCCTGCGGATCCCGAGGAGGAACCTCGAGCCGAAGAGCTCGACGCCCTCCAGTATGACTCTCCCGCGAGGGAACACTTTACTGTACCGGTTCCTCCTATGCTGGAACGACTACTCTTCCGCATGTGGGAGAGTCCGGCCTCCTCGCCGGTCCTGAGCAAGCGGGTCGATTCTATATATCGAGTCCGCAAGAGCCCTGGCTTTCAAAAGGCACAGCTACCACACCATTCCATGGTAGTGGAATCGGCCATGCATCGTCTTAAGAGTCAGAAGATGCACTCCTCGGTGCCTCCTGGCAGGGAGGCCCGTAACCTGGATGGCATTGGTAAGAAGTGTTTCCAGGGATCTATGCTCGCATGTCGTGTCCAGACTTACCAGCTATACATGGGCATGTATCTCCGGGATCTGGCTAAAGAGCTAGCCGGATTCTCCGCTGGTTTGTCCGAGGAACCCTTGCGGAGGTTCCTGGCCTTGTCCACTGGCATTCGGGAATGCTCAAAGTTCATGTCCCGAGCAGCCTATGATGGCTTTGAAGCATCGGCTCGAGTGGCCGCAGCCGGCATCGGTGCCCGCCGACAGGCTTGGCTTCAGTCGTCAGACCTTGAGCCCTGGGTGCAGGACAAGTTGGTCGATGTCCCCTGCCAAGGCGAAAACCTCTTTGGCAAGCCCATGGCGGAAAAGGCTGCACAAATTGAGACTGAGACTCTCACCAGGACCAGGCTTTCTAGGAAGACCTCCGCCCCTTCCCAGAAAAAGAAGGGCTCGGGGAAAAAGTCCTTTTACCCGAGGAAGGCGGCTGCCTACAAACAATACCCCCATTATCAGGCCCCTGCAGCTCCCCAACAGGGCCAGCAGGCCAAGGGACGGGGTAACGGGTCCCGTAGGCAGCAAGCCCCCAAGCCTGCACCACCAGCCCCTGCTCAGCAGGGTGGGGGTTTTTGACTCACAAAGCATAGCCTCTCCCCCCCGCTGGTTCCTCCCAGCACCGGAGGCCGGCTGGTTCACTTCGCCCACAGGTGGTCCAGCATCACCGCAGATGCCTGGGTGCTTCAAGTCGTGCGAGAAGGCTATCTTCTCCACTTCCATCAGGTCCCTCCCTCCTATTTTCCGGGAGAACCTCCGCGACCCCCTCTGCACAGGGAGTTACTCCTTCAGGAATTAGCAGGTCTTCTGCAGGAACAGGCGGTGGAACCGGTGCCCCACCACCTGAGAGGTCAAGGCTTTTATTCCAGGTATTTTCTGATACCAAAGAGAACAGGGGGCCTCAGACCCATCCTGGACTTGCGCAACCTCAACAAGTTCCTTGTGCGGGAGAAGTTCAAAATGCTTACCCTTGGAATCCTTCTGCCCTACCTCCAGCAGGGAGATTGGCTATGCTCCTTGGATCTAAAGGATGCCTACACGCACATCCTCATCCACCCAAGCCACCGCCAATACCTAAGGTTTGTGGTGGCAGGAAATCATTACCAGTACAGAGTACTGCCCTTTGGCCTGTCCTCCGCACCGCGAGTCTTCACAAAATGTCTCGCGGTCGTGGCGGCCCATCTCCGGCTTCACGGCCTCTATGTCTTTCCGTACCTCGACGACTGGCTCATCAGAGCAGCGTCCGCTCAGGAGGTCACCAACGCCACGTGCCGCACGGTGACTCTGCTGCAGCACTTGGGCTTTGTTATAAACTTCGCAAAGTCCACTTTGCTCCCCTCACAGGATCTCGAGTTCATCGGCGCGAGGCTGCACACTCCTCAGGCGCGAGCATACCTACCGCTCGACAGGGCTCAACGGCTCATGGACCTAGCCGACCGCTTTCGCAGCCAGCCCCTGGTCTCCGCCAGGCGCTTCCTGAGACTGCTCGGCCATATGGCTTCCACCGTCCATGTGACCCCCAATGCCCGCCTGAATATGCGGTCTGCTCAATGGTGTCTCCGCCAGCAGTGGCGACAAGCCACAGGCGGCCTAGCAGACCTAGTGCGCGTCTCCGAGCCGCTGGTCTCGTCTCTCCGGTGGTGGCTCCGGCAGCCGAACCTGATATTCGGAATGCCTTTCCAGTCACCTCAGCCGACCCGGGTGCTGACCACCGATGCATCCCTCCTGGGCTGGGGAGCACATTGCCAAGAGGCACGCACTCAGGTCCTCTGGAACACGTGGGAGTCTGCTCAGCAGATCAACTTCCTGGAGCTCAGGGCGATCCGCCTAGCTCTCAAGGCCTTCTCCCACCTGACTTCCCAACAGTCCGTCCTTGTCCAGACGCACAATCAAGTTGCCATGTTCTACGTGAACAAACAGGGGGGCACGGGCTCCTTCCTCCTCTGCCGGGAGGCACAGAAGCTCTGCTCTTGGGCCGTCAGTCACGGCATTCTCCTCAAGGCAGTTTATCTCCCGGGCCAAGAAAATTGCCTTGCGGACAAACTCAGCAGGGTCCTCCAGCCGCACGAGTGGCGTCTGGATCCCTTGATAGTTCAGAAGCTCTTCCTCAAGTGGGGCCTCCCCACGGTGGATCTCTTTGCCAGTCCTCACAACCGGCAGCTTCCTCGCTTCTGCTCTCGTCAGCCACACCCCCTTCGGGTTGCGGCGGACGCCTTTCTGATCTCATGGTCGGGGAGCCTTCTGTACGCTTTCCCTCCCATCCCGTTAGTCTCTCGGACTCTTTTCAAGGTTCTCCGAGACAAAGCCTTCATGATCCTGGTGGCCCCTCGCTGGCCCAGGCAGCCGTGGTTTCCGCTCCTGCTGCAACTGGCGGTGGAGGATCCCATCCCTCTGGGGGTACAACCGGATCTCATCACTCAGGATCAGGGGTCCCTCCTGCACCCCAACCTCAGGTCTCTCAACCTCATGGCCTGGCTGCTGAGAGGGTAGTCCTTGCTCCCCTTCTCCTGCCGGCGGAGGTGGAGGAGGTCGTCTTGGCTTCGCGACGGCCTTCTACCCGCAAATGCTACGCCCTTAAATGGCGTCGCTTTGCAGTCTGGTGTACCCAACAGTCTCAGGATCCCTTCTCCTGCCCGGTGTCGGTGATCTTGCAGTACTTGCTGCACCTCTCTAATCTGGGACTTAAGTCCAACTCCGTCAAAGTTCACCTCAGTGCTCTTTCAGCACATCATGTGCCGGTGGACGGCAGACCTCTCTCCAACGACCCTCTCGTAGCGAGGTTTCTCCGAGGTCTCCTTCTACTTAAACCACCTCTGCGCCCGCCAGCGCCTGACTGGGACCTGAATGTGGTTTTGCAGCGGATCACCTGTCCGCCTTTTGAACCTATGGCTACCTGTTCTTTCCGTTTTCTGTCTTGGAAAACACTGTTCTTGATAGCCCTCACTTCCGCTAGACGCGTAAGTGAATTGCAGGCCCTCGTGTCTGATCCCCCTTACACTAGGTTCTACAAGAATAGGGTAGTCCTACGGACTCACCCGAAATTTCTGCCTAAAGTGGTCTCCCCTTTTCACATCAATCAGGAGGTGGTACTTCCAACCTTCTTTCCCAGACCACACTCCAGCCGAGCTGAAACGGTCCTCCATACCCTGGACTGTAGAAGGGCATTGAACTTCTACCTTGACCGTACGCGGGAGCACCGTAAAGCTGCTCAGCTTTTTGTGTCTTTTGACCCCAATAAATTGGGGCTCCCGGTCTCCAAGCGTACTCTGTCCATCTGGGTTGCGGACTGTATCTCTTGGGCTTATGGGGCAGCCGGACTCTCCTTAGAAAGTCGAGTCACGGCTCATTGCGTTCGGGCAAAGGCCACGTCAGTGGCTTACCTCCGCTCTGTTCCGCTGGCAGACATCTGCCGGGCCGCTACTTGGTCTTCGAGCCAGACTTTTGCGGTCCATTACTGTCTCGAGAGGGAGTCCCGTAGGGACAGTGCTTTCGGACAGGCAGTCCTCCGTAATCTCTTTGAGGTCTGAGCAACTCCTACCCTCCATCCCGGATGTGGGCTACCGGTGGGTGATAATTCAGCGAAGATTCTATCCTTCTGTGCTGCTGAGCTAGAGGGAGCTCATTTTTGTGCTTAGGGTCTCCGGTAGCCTTGAGCTTGGGAGTCCCATAAGTGAGGACTGACTTCCTGCTTGGTCCTGGAGAAAGCGTAGTTACTCACCTGTAACAGGTGTTCTCCAGGAGCAGCAGGAATCAGTCCTCACTACCCTCCCTCCTCCCCTTGGAGTTGCAATCGTCTGCTTATGTTCTTTTTGCAAATTTTTATGCTGTCTTTTTTAGCTATGTCATCTGACTGGCTAAGATGGCACCCTCGGGCGGGAAGACGACCGCGCATGCGCGCTGCAATTCCCAAAGGCTTTCTTTGAAAGCTGGGGAAAATTGCTCCGCGAGGGCTCCGTCGGCGCCGACGTCACCCATAAGTGAGGACTGATTCCTGCTGCTCCTGGAGAACACCTGTTACAGGTGAGTAACTACGCTTTATCAGTACTAATCATGCCAGACAAGGTTCTGGTCAGTTCTCCAACGCTCCTTTCTGAAAATCTGTATGTCAAAAAAGAGCAAAGAAAATGTCCGGACTTCTCTGTTTATTGTCGTCTGTCCTAACCAAGCTTTTAAATGGTTGTCTTTGATACCACTGATAGAAGTAGTTTTTGGGTTTTTTTATTTATCATTTTTACAAAACAATCCAGAAATACAACTCTGAATCTGAATCAGATAAGAAAAGAAAAAGTAAACCCAATATAGAGATCCATCCTAAAACAGTTCTCAATATAAGAAAAAAAAATCATCCCTGGCATAGACCCCAATATATTTCCCCACAATATGAACCAAGAATAAAGAAAATATACTACATAAGTGAAGCACCACTCACAGATAATACAGATATCATAGGAGTATATATTACATTAAATGGCTGCCGGTATGGGAGCCTCCCCACCCTCTTCCCTAACATCAATAAACGTAGCAGTTGTCTGGGCTCAAAGAAAATATATTGGCAAGATTTATAATTAATCATACACTTACAAGGATATCTTAATTTAGACATCGCACCCAAGGCTACCGCTCTGGCGTAAAGCCAGGAACGCCTTTCGCCTCTTCTGCGTATCCCTAGCTAAATCAGGAAAAATTAATATTTTAGCACCCATAAACTGAGTAACAGACAATTTGCGAAAGTATAATCTAAGGATAATCTAAGCACCAAATTCCTATCGGACTCGAAGGCAAAATTAACTAATAATGTCGCCCTACTGGTCCACCACCTCCAGGGAACTCTCCAAAAAAGCTGTTAAATCTAACTGAGGCGACTCAGAATCCACTCCAGGGGCCTGCTGTACCCTGGGCTCAACTGGAGATAGGGAGACATATTGAGCTTTCACCACAGGAGGCAACGAATCAGCAGGGAGCTGCAAAAGCTCAATGAAGAATTTACGGACCAAGTCCATAGTAGCTATCAAGGGCAACCGAGGAAAGTTCAGAAACCTCAAATTATTCCTCCGAAGACAGTTATCCAAATATTCAATTTTCCATGCCTGAACTAACCGGTCCTTCTCATTAACAGCTCTAAGAGACTCTAGTCCTTCCACCTTGGATTCCAAATGAGAAAGCCTAGTTGAATGAGCCACAAGCTCAGAGTCTGACAAGGAACACTGCGCTTTAATATCCAAAAGTTGCTGCGAAAAGGAAGTCACAAAGGGTAAAAGGGTTTGCTGAACGGCAGAGATAGCTTCCCACAAGCTATCTAAGGTTACCAGCGCCGGTTTTTCCACAAAGCCAGGAGGCCTGGACTCCAAAGTGCCGGGTAGGTCAGGCATCAGCTGTATCAATTCCCCGCTGCCAGTGGAGGAGGAAAATCCCACTCGACTCCCTGCAGCGGCTCCACCAATCACTACCGTCGCAACTCTCTTCACGGAGGAACCCCCCGCAGCCGCGGATGCCTCCTGTCCTGGAGAAATACCGCGGACCTGCCCCTCCGTGAATTGGGGACCAGGCTGAACTGGCGGCACCTGCACGGGCTTAATTCCACCCCATCAATGCTCAGATCCAGTGAAACATCCACTGGAGCTGCTGAAGCCATGGGTGCCGAGGGAACGCAAAAACCAGCTATCGATGACTGCACCAAACCTCCAGACGGAGTTGAAGCCTCAGGGGGTTTCTGGGTGCGCTGTTTCCTTTTCCTCCCCATCGAAAGGAAGGTGCAGAGCTAGTTCCACGCACTCCAACTCGGCGTCCTACTCCCCCGCCATCTTGGATCGATTCTCGTGGCTGTTTTTCTAATGCTCGATAGAAGTAGTTTTTAATCATGTTTTGCAAACTGAGTTTCAATTTTTTACTCCAGTTTCAGCCATTATCAGTTTCCCTGGACCATCTTTTGTCATCGCAAATCTTCTATCAGGTGGCCTTTGTTCAAGTAGGCTTTTGTCATTAGGTAGAGGGAGAGTGTCAGCACCTGTTTCTTAGTGTTCAATTAACTAACAGATTCCTGCTGTTGGGTTGTCTGTCTTGACTAGATTGTAAGTTCCGATGAGCAGGGACTGTGTCCTTACATGTCTCTCTACAGCGCTGTGTACATTTTGTAGCTCTGTACAAATGATCAGGAATAATGGTAGAAAAATCCAGTTATTATATTTTAGCAAAAGTAATATCTGAATTCAGCAAAATCAATAATTAAGCGTATCATGCTATATATGATAAGAGATATTTAAATATGTCCATGGTATAATGGCACAGGAGGTAGACAATTTCCAGTTGAAAGGAGGCTCTGGAACGAAGGGGTTATAGGATGAAGGTGAAAGAGGGGAGAGACTAAGGAGTAGCAGTGCATGAGTGGTGGATTCATGCACTGCTTCCCAGTGGAGGTGGTGGAGAGTCGAGAAATGTATCTGAATTCAAGAAAGCATGGGCGAGATACAGAGGATCTCTAAGGGAGAGGAAGGGATTGTAGAATATAGTTCTTATGGATGGGCAGACTGGATGGGCCATATGGTTTTTAGCCACTGTGATTTATTATGATTCTATGGAATCTTGAAATAATCAGGGAAAACAAATCCAGTGAGATACAAGCTTCCCTCAAGATGTCTTGTCAGTCATCATAATGAGTTCTGACCAGAACTCTCATACAATCACCCTCTAGACATGCTTTTAAGTAAGAGTTAATAACACAGTTTTGCTTAATATTTTACTTCTTTGCTTGCTTTTTCTTTCTCCTACATTTTTGACTATAACCTCCAGCCCATATGTTAATATCCTGCTAGGTGCCACGCACAAATCTTTGGAAATTTCCAGAGACTCTGAAAGAAGTGGAATTCAGTTATTTTTCAGTGTTGATTCCCAGGGACTTCCTCACTGTAGCTGGACTCAAAATGGTGAATAACTTGGAAGATTTGGGATTCATCAGTGAAATGATATATTCAGGTGTTAACCACAATAGTCCAAAAGACAGTCAACATGGCAGCAGCACAGGTATTCAAGGAATGCAAGGTGGAAGAACAACTAAAGATGTTCCTTCCTTACCTCTTTGTCAATAAATCAGCCCCCAAAGGCTTATTCATCCACATACTTACTGTACACGGTGTGTGTTCACTGTCCAGAGACTAAATATATTTACCCCTCACCAGGGCTGGAATATCTCTAGAAAGTTCCTTGTCATAGCCATACAGCTCCATTTATGGTCTAAGGGAACAATTTTGCCATTTCTCAACAAACCTAGCTCCAATTAGTTTTGTCATTTTGCTCTATCTATTTATGTATTCTTTTATTTTACTGATTTTATATACCATTCTATTTCACAGTCAGAATGGTTTACCTACCACAAAAACAGTGAACAGAGATTGTTTACATAGAACAGGATTTAAAACTTAGAGACGTAACAAGCACCTACTCTTACTGCCTTGCTGAGCAGACTAGATGGACCATACTGGTCTTTATCTGCTGTCATATACTATGTTACTGTGTAAGTTAAAACAGGTAATGCATGGGGCATGAGGGATGGGATGACTGTGTATATGAGTAGTTCAGATCAGTAAGGAGGCTCTTTATTTATGGGACGTTCTCATAATATAGCTGGAATAGGCGTGTCTTTAGAGATCTGTGGAAGTTAGAGAGATCAGAGTTGGATCTGAGTGAATGAGGTAGCATGTTGCAAAGGGTGGGAACATATTATTTATTTATTTATTTCACGACCTATTTGGATCGCTGAATCTACAAGTCACAGCCGTGTACAGGGAACAAAAACTTTAATAACTTAACATGGAACGTAGTTGATAACAGGTTAACAAAAACATTGAACGTGTTTGAAAACAGGTTACACTATTTTAACGGTAAGGAACAAATAATAGAAAACAGCAAACGTGTGATGTCCAGTATTGCTAGGACCAAGAAGGGATAGGGTAATTGTACATGGGGTGAGCAGAGCATGTGGCAGTTGGGGTTTGAGTCTATGTGACAGGTCCATAGTGTTCCATGAAAAGGTGAGTTTTTAGTTTGCGCCAAAACGCTTTAATGTCACTTAAAGAGCATATTTCTGGTGTGAGTGAATTCCAAGTGGATAAGGCGTAGAATGTGAAGGCTCTGATGGTGGTAGATAGGTTGGAGTGAGAGAATGCAGTTGGAACAGCTAGGAGGAATGCTCTGTTGCAGGTTGACTGGTCGCTTCTTGTTATTGCCATGGGTGTTAAGAGGGTGTTTCGCATTCCACTTCGTCTTAGTCTGTTATCGGGAGTTCGGTGGATGGTGGTTGTGAGGGAGTCAGTGGATAATTGGTGTAAGATTTTAAATATCATGAGCAGGGCCTTGTACTGTATTTGATACACTATCAGTAACCAATGTAGGTGTTTTAGTATTGGTGTAATGTGTTCTGATCTGCGTGATCCTTGTAGATTGCCAGGCCTTTCCTCCATACAGTTTAAGTTTAGTGTTGTTGCCATTGTCACAGAAATGTGATCCTCCACCATTAATACTGTCCCATTCTGCTTCTGCCCAGATGGGTGGTTTGTCTTGGTCTGGCACCTCAGCTGAGACCTGTCCATCTTGTGAGACCCTGCCAGTAGTTAAACTACCGATAGCTTAGCCCTCAGCATCACTGATGTGCACAAGCCCTCACAGCACGACAAGCTGCAAACCAAGTGAGGACATGTGATGCTAACTGGTTGAAAACCAGCTTTTCAAGGACTTTCGCCAGGAAGGAGAGATTTGAAACTGGACGCCAGTGCACGAGTATAGCTGGGTCTAGGGACAGCTTTTTAAGGAGTGACCGGATGACAGCTGACTTACAGGGGTCTGGGAAAATACCTGAAGATAAACTGGAGTTAGCGATGGTTAGAATGATTGGCAAAGGAGCAAGAGAAGGCTCAGATAGCCAGCGGGATGGTATAGGGTCCAACAGGCAGGTTGTTTTCTGGAATGTAGAAAGAGCCTTATGTAGCTCCGGTGCTGGTTTGTCCATGGAGAACAGAGCATATAACATAATGTCTTCCGCATATATATGATGATATATGCCAAAGGACTGTATGAGGGAGCAAATGGGTTGAATTTATAGGTTAAATAATATAAAGGAGGGCGTTGAACCCTGTGGGTCTCCTTGTGTCTGGGTGTACATATCAGATGAGTGGGCCCCTATTTTTACTTGTTGCTGGTGCCCACTTAGATAGGATCGGAACCAGTCAAGTGCTGTGTGTTCTAATCCTATTTCATGTAAGCGACTTATCAGGATATTATGGCTGATGGCGTCAAAGGCTGAGGCAATGTCCTGTGATGCTGCAGACCCTCTGAGAAGAGAAGAAAATGTTTTAAACGCAGGAAAAGTCAAGCACAGGCTGCAATATTATGAGGAACCTGATGGGGGAGCAAGAGGGACCTCCGAGGAACTGAGGAACCACACCTCCTAGGTCGTGAGGTAATGCCAACCAGCTTTCAATCAAGGAAGAGAGGAGTACCTCTTAAAGAGAGTCTGGAAGACTGGAAGGCAGAACAGGCAGGACAAGGAAGACTGCCAGGAGAACCAGCAGAACCAGCAGGATGGGCAGGACATCCGAATGAATGGGCAGGATATCCAGAAGAAGCAGTAACCCCTGGACAAGGGTTTCGCAGGAGGCAGCAGCAGCCGCAGTGGCTTGAGGAAGGAAGCAACCCTGGAGAAGGTGGGATAGCTCCATTCAGAGTGGGTGCTTTTCGTACAGAGAGGCAAAGGCGTGGCTGTGACTGTGGTCTAAAGCCAACAGAAGGACGGTTGGAGAACTTAAGGCCTATTGCTCAGGCCAGGCAGGATCCCAGCCGGAGCAGGCCTCAAACCTCACCAGGAGTAGACAAGCCATGGAGAAAGGGTAACCCCTGTTTAACTGAAAGCAGGTTGCAGACTGCTGGTGGATGGGGAGGACAGGGAGCAGAGGAATACTGTCCGTATGAAACTGCTTATGAGATAAGGTGCAAGAAACACGTACCGAATAAGAGACTGGTTAATGACAAAGCTTTACCTGAAGCTAAGGTAAAACACTTGCAAAAGGAAGACAGTTCCCAGTATAGGAGGGCGCAGGACCGACGCCCCACATCCATCCCTGAGCATTGGGAGGTTGTACAGAGGATATATAAAAAGCCTGATTACAATTTGCCAGCAAGTACTGACCTGGTTTCAGAGGCTTCAGAAGGGGAACTGATGCAGGTGGAATTTGCTTCAGATACCGAGATGGACTTTAGTTATTGTAAGACAGGAAGTCTGGAGTCCTTGCTTAGCACATAAGCTCTATCTTGGGGAATAAAGACTGTTTGTTTTGATACACCATTTATTGTGAAGATAACAGCTTTGCTTTAACGTCATGTTTTACTTTTCTTTAACCTGAAGTAAGGAATTTGTGTTGATGTTTTTGTCCAAGCATATGAACCTTTTTGCAAGAAAGGGAAATAAATGCCTTTTGTTTTCCCTCCACTCGGACTCTTTGTATTCTTTGGGATTTTTGGTAACAAAGGAAGCTACCAGGGCTGCAAGTCCCTGGGCCCTGTAAGATATTAGCCAAACCCAACCTCAAAGGGTTTATGTCCAACCTACCTCAGTCCGTTACGCTGCCAAGGTAGGCCCTGTGACATAAAATGGCGTAGTTATTGGATTTTTTTTGTTGCTTGGAACCTACGTCGGCACAAAGAAAAGAAAAGAAAAGAAACTCCTGAGTTGGAAAAAAAAGAAGGAAAGCCCAGATTGAACTGCTGGAAAGACAAGATCCGGAGCGGATCAGCTAGAGAGATCGGATCGGAGGGAGAAAACCCGAAGGGGAGTAAACCTGAAGTCCGGAAGGGAAGGTGAAAATCCTGCAAGGAAAATCCTGTTGCCAACCCGAAGCAGAAGAGCTGCCGAGCGGGACAGCCACTAACGTTCCAGAGCTGACTCAACACTTAAGTCAGGTAAAATGTAATTAGGCCTGACAAGTGTTGGATGCCAGGGGAAGTTTAAAAAAAAAAAAAAAAAAGGATAGAGAGCAAAGAAAGAGAGTTTAGGAGAGCCAAACTTGTTTTTTTTTTTTTCCTCTTTGTCTCTTGTTACAGGTTTATCATGGAGCCTAAGGATCTCTGTGCCTGGATGGCACATCAATTTGACAAGCAAGCTGAGGTTGCCCTGAGAAACCAGGCCCAAGCATTGCAGGCCATGCAAGCAGCAAGTGCCAGTCTTGCAGACGATGGAGAAATGGTTGGATCAACAGCGAGAGGAGATGGCAAAGGTCAACTCGGAGAGGCTGCAGGCTACCGGACCGGCCAACCCAGGGACTGGACAGTGGTCATGTAATGATCTGGTGGTGGGAAAGCTAAGCCCTAATGATAACGTAGACGACTTTTTAGACTCATTCAGTAGGATTGCTCACTCAGCTAATTGGCCACCCGAGCAATGGGCCATTCGACTGGCAGCGTCCCTTACAGGGGAGGTGCTAGCTGCGTACAGGTCAATGCCCCCAGCCCTAGCTAACACCTATGAAGAGGTCATCATAGCTATTAGGGACCGCTTAGGCCTTACACCACTAGCCTATAACAAGATGTTTAGAGCCACGTCCCTTAGGGCTGATGAAACACCAAAAGCCCTTGGCCATAGGATAAAGAGCCTAGCCCACAAATGGCTACAGCCAGAAAGAAAAAATATAGATACATTAATGGATGCCATAGTATTGGAGCAGTACATGTCCGCTGTGCCTAGTAGAGTACAGAACTTTTTAATTTTACAAAATTGCTGTACTACTACGAATGCCATAGCTCTCACCGAGCGATACTTGGAGGCAGAAAGAGTCACCCAACCTAGAGTAGGGACTCCCAAATTGGCCATAGGAATGGAGACACGGAGAGTTGGAAGTCCTTCACGACCTCCATATGGTAATTTGAAAAGTAATACACCGCTAATAAGAGAAAATGTAAAAAGATGCTATGCTTGTGGTAAGAAAGGTCACTTAAAAAGTGAGTGTTATTCTCGCACGGCTCTTGTGGGAGAGGCCCCAAAGACAATGCGGGAAGGTTTTGTACTAAATGTAAAAAGTCATGGAGTCAATGTACAAGCACTTCTGGATTCAGGAGCTGACCAGACCATGATTTCGAAAAGGTTATGGTCGGTGATCAAGAATCAGGGATTGTCAGTTCCTGAACATCCAGAAGGAAATGTTAAAATAAAATGCATTCATGGAGCGGCTACCCGCTATCCTGTTTATAAGTTGTGGGTTAAAGGATTGGGCTTAGAAAAAGAAATGCTAGTAGCAGTTGTGCCTAAGTTGCCACAGGAGTTGGTATTGGGCCGCGATTGGCCACAATTTCGGAGAAGTCTTAAAGAGGGCTTATCTCCACCCAAGGGGCCAAATTCCACTTGCACTCGGCCTGAGCCTACTGAGAACCCCAAGCCACAACCAAATGGCCCGAAGAAGGGTACGGATCCCAGGGAAGCTCTGGTTTCCACACGGTCGCACGCCCAGGATGATGAAAGACCCTCATGTTCTAAAGATACCTCTTTAGGGGACCTTCCTTCGCACGAAGATCTAATTGGGGACCCCTCGAGGAGAGAACGGAAGTCCAAAGCTGAGCGAAGGAAAGAAAGAAAGTGCCGCTCGCAGGGCAGAGCGGAATTGGAAGCTGGGAGAGGGATGCCGTGGGTACCGGCAGACTTAATGGAAAAGTTCCCCTCCTTCAAGATGGAGCAGAGAGCAGACCCTGTACTAGCCCGTGCATTTGAGCATGCACAGGAAGAAAAGGATTCTTTCCCCAGATTCATCATGAATGAGGACATACTCTATCGGGAGAGTAAGAACCCTCGAACTGGAGCTCTGCGGAAACAGTTGGTAGTACCGAATACGTTTAAATCACTGGTTTTACGTCTGGCCCATGACCATCTGGTAGGGGGCCATAAGGGCACACAGGGCACCCTTGACCAGATTTTAGCGGCCGGGAGTCTTTCGGGAAACAACTCGCTTCTGTGAATCGTGCGCGTCATGCCAAAGAGTGACCCCTCACAGACCACCTGAAGTACCACTAGTGCCGATACCCATCATTTCAGACCCGGTAAGGAAATTGGCTATGGACATAGTAGGACCTCTCATCAAAACACCAAGAGGATTCCAGTATATCCTTGTAATTGTCAACCAGGCCACCCGCTTTCCATGGGCGGTTCCCCTGAGAAATATTTCAGCCAAATCGATTGCCATCGAACTAGTCAAACTATTCTGCGAGATAGGCTTCCCGCAGGAGGTCTTGACAGACAGAGGTAGTAACTTCTTGTCAAAATACCTCGCTCAGGTTTGGGACGCTTTTGGCATCCACCACATAACGACCGCCGCCTACCACCCCCAATGTAATGGCTTGGTGAAGCGATTAAACCAAAGCATAAAACAAATGCTTCGACGAGCGTTGGATGGACAAATGACGGAGTGGGACACCATGCTGCCTTTCATCCTATATGCTTGTAGGGAGAGAAAACAGAGTTCCTTGGGGACCTCACCCTATGAACTCATGTATGGACGACCACCCAGAGGCCTGTTAGATGTTTTAAAGGAACAGTGGATTGAACCAGTTGAGACCGAAATAGGCGTACCCCGGTTCTTGAAGGACTTAAGGACTCGCTTAGAATGAACCTCCCGAGTCGCAGGTGAGAATCTAAAAGAGAGTCAACAAAAACAAAAGCAATATTATGATCGGCGTACAAAGCCCAGACAATTAAAAATCGGAGAAAAAGTGATGATCCTAGTATCGGGCGCTACCCCCAAGTTTGAAGCTCGATGGAAGGGGCCTCATACAGTTGTTAAGCCCATAGGATCAACTTCCTATTTGGTCCAGGATACCAAAGGACATACACAAATTTATCATGTTAATGTTCTTCGGCCATGGCACGAGCGGTCAGGTTTGCTAGCGTCGGCTACCAATATATTCCACCCTGAAGGGATACAAGTGGACGACAGTCGAGGGTATTATCGAACCAGTCAGCTGCGGAAAAGCACGATATCATGTATTACGTGCTGCGTGGAAGAGGCTTCATCAGCCCGTAATATTTTAAGAGGGGGGATGTGTGATGCTGCAGACCCTCTGAGAAGAGAAGAAAATGTTTTAAACGCAGGAAAAGTCAAGCACAGGCTGCAATATTATGAGGAACCTGATAGGGGGAGCAAGAGGGACCTCTGAGGAACTGAGGAACCACACCTCCTAGGTCATGAGGTAATGCCAACCAGCTTCCAATCAAGGAAGAGAGGAGTACCTCTTAAAGAGAGTCTGGAAGACTGGAAGGCAGAACAGGCAGGACAAGGAGGACTGCCAGGAGAACCAGCAGGATGGGCAGGATATCCAGAAGAAGCAGTAACCCCTGGACAAGGGTTTCGCAGGAGGCAGCAGCAGCCGCAGTGGCTTGAGGAAGGAAGCAACCCTGGAGAAGGTGGGATAGCTCCATTCAGAGTGGGTGCTTTTTCGTACAGAGAGGCAAAGGCGTGGCTGTGACTGTGGTCTAAAGCCAACAGAAGGACGGTTGGAGAACTTAAGGCCTATTGCTCAGGCCAGGCAGGATCCCAGCCGGAGCAGGCCTCAAACCTCACCAGGAGTAGACAAGCCAAGGAGAAAGGGTAACCCCTGTTTAACTGAAAGCAGGTTGCAGACTGCTGGTGGATGGGGAGGACAGGGAGCAGAGGAATACTGTCCGTATGAAACTGCTTATGAGATAAGGTGCAAGAAACACGTACCGAATAAGAGACTGGTTAATGACAAAGCTTTACCTGAAGCTAAGGTAAAACACTTGCAAAAGGAAGACAGTTCCCAGTATAGGAGGGCGCAGGACCGACGCCCACATCCATCCCTGAGCATTGGGAGGTTGTACAGAGGATATATAAAAAGCCTGATTACAATTTGCCAGCAAGTACTGACCTGGTTTCAGAGGCTTCAGAAGGGGAACTGATGCAGGTGGAATTTGCTTCAGATACTGAGATGGACTGTAGTTATTGTAAGACAGGAAGTCTGGAGTCCTTGCTTAGCACATAAGCTCTATCTTGGGGAATAAAGACTGTTTGTTTTGATACACCATTTATTGTGAAGATAACAGCTTTGCTTTAACGTCATGTTTTACTTTTCTTTAACCTGAAGTAAGGAATTTGTGGTGGTGTTTTTGTCCAAGCATATGAACCTTTTTGCAAGAAAGGGAAATAAATGCCTTTTGTTTTCCCTCCACTCGGACCCTTTGTATTCTTTGGGATTTTTGGTAACAAAGGAAGCTACCAGGGCTGCAAGTCCCTGGGCCCTGTAAGATATTAGCCAAACCCAACCTCAAAGGTTTTTATGTCCAACCTACCTCAGTCCGTTACGCTGCCAAGGTAGGCCCTGTGACAGTCCATAAATATTAATATAAAGCCTTGTTTCTGTTTTTTGATGCCTCTGATGAGTCTGTCCATGAGGTAGGTTGACAGGGTTTCCACTCCATGGTGGTTTTTGAATCCAGGTTTATGTGTGTCTAGAGGGGCATGAGTGTCTATAGGTATATGATCCTGGAGTTGTTGCTGGACTACCTTTTCTGTTACTTTTGCCAGGAGCAGTAGGCTGGATATTGGTCTGTAGGAAGTTACATTGTTAGGGTCCAGTTTCCTGTACTTTAATATAGGTCTTACAGATGCTGTTTTGAGGGCTGCTGGTATTAAGCCTTGGCTTAAGGAAAGACAGATGTAGTTGATAATAAAGGTGCTTAGTTTTGATCATGCAAGTTTGACCCAGCTAGTTGGACAGGGGTCAATAGCTGAGACTGTAGTGTTAAGGTTGTGGAATATATTTTCTATGTGTTCCTGTGTGACAGGATTGAAATTAGAGAGTCTATGTATCGATGTGCTGCAGTTTGGAGGATCTTCTGTGGTTTGAGAGTTTCCTGTGTATTTGTTTTGTAGATAGGATACAAAGTCCTGCGGGTGTGAGGTATTGGCGAGAGGATGCTTTGTCGGGTCTTCTAGCACAGACTTTACTATGTCAAAAAGTTCTCTAGGCTGATTTAATGAAGAAGGCAAAAGCTTTTAATGGTATTCCCTCCATTTCTGGTTAATCATATTTCAGAGTTCCTGGAGGCTGGACATGTAGGTATCCTGATCAGTTGGTAGCCTGATGTGTCGCCATTTACGTTCCAACTTTCTGAGTTTTAACTTGGATTCATGGATTTCTGAGGCATACCATATGGCTGTGTGGGGCCTCTTGGGATGCTTTGTGGACTGGGGGAAAGTTGAAGCTTCAGCAAAGGTGTTATTCCATGTATCAATGAGTGTGTCTAGATTGGTAGAATTAGGATCAGACTTGAGTTTGGGGAGGACTTCCTCTAAGAAAACTTTCTGGTTGAAACGGCGGAAGCGACGAGTGAAAGTATGGTTTGATTGTTTTTATCTTGCCTTATAATGTGGGGAATGTAGAATATTATGGCATGATGATCCGGGCATGGTACTGGGAGGATGGCAGGTGGGGTTAGGTTGTTCTGGCTGAGTATGGACTGGAGTGCAAAAATAAGATCCAAAGTGTTCCCTTTGTCGTGGGTAGGTATAATTATTATTTGTTGGTAGTCAAATGTGTCCATTGCTTGTTTTTAATCATACTGGTATCTAGAGTATCTGAGCTGTTGCAGGAGGTTGTATTAAATTTTAGGGTTTTTCTAACTAGGATGAAGATTCCTCCTCCCCTTCTATTCACTCTAGGTCAGTTAAAGAGATGATAGTTGTAGTGATTTAATTGGTTGGTTAGGATTGTATTTGTGTCCCTGAGCCATAATTCTGTGACACATAGTTTATCTAAGTTTTGGTGCTCTAAATAATCCATGAGGACATATGTCTTATTTCGGGTCAATTGGGCACTGATGAGCATGAACTTTAAATTTTTAGGCATTGCAGGGTCTTGTGTTGAAAGTTTTGCTGACAGTTTTGTGTTTATGTGAATGAGATGATTATGTCCTCTAGACTGAGGAGCATAAATGTGGTTGTATGCATCATGTCGACCCCTATGGCTGATTCCTTGTATGATGGGGATGAGCTCTGGAGGATGTATGTAGGTCACAGTCTCTGTGAGGGTTAGGGCAAAGCAGAGAAGTAGGTATATGAAGGCTAAGGTGTGTGCCATCATGTAGTATTGTATGGGAAATTAGGCTATACTGCGGAATTTAAGGGTGAGTACTTGTCAGTTCCAATTGTTTAGCGAAGGCTATTGTCTACTTGGTTAGCTTACCAGTTAAGAGTAACTGATGATGTTACTGCTCTCTTCTGGATGGATGGCTGCAGGGGCTGGTGCTGCAATTGACTCTGGCAGTTGCAGGGGCTGGAACGTCAGGCTGTGCAGTTGATTGGAGTGATTGTATAGGTGTTTAGGAGGACTTACTGGCCTTTCTTCAGTCTGCCCTGGGTTTCCTCTCTGGTCTACTCTAAGGGCCACACCTAAAGGCCCCTTTGGCGTGGCCCTTCGGCATTGGGCCAGCCAGGCGTGGGTGAGCCTGATGTGCTTTTAAATTTAAAGGAGTGATGCTGTTGAGCAGGGAAGGAGCTTACCTCCTGGCTCAATAGCAGCGCGTTTCGCCATTCCGGCCTGTTCTGCACTCCTTTCTTCACAGTAGTGCTCTTGAGGTGGGGGGGGGTTGCCTCTGGTGCGGGTAAGAGGGAGAATGGTCGCATCTATCACTTGGTATGAGAAGCGAATATGAGATGGTTGTCATGTGTATAAGTCATTTCTTTCTTGTAATCTATGTCACTTTTAAAGAGATAATGCAGCAGATCCAGCATTCACAGAAAACCCAAATTTGAGATATCAGAGGGAGAAAGATCAGTAAGCTGATTCCTCAAAAGCTTAAAAAAAGAAACAAAAAATAGCATTTTCTGCATTCATATTGCAAAGACTAGCCACAGAGCATAGAACTGACAAGCAGAGCAATGCCATAGTGTAATTCTCATGCATAACCAGTGATACTCATTAGTTTCTAATCATAGGCCTTTCACCAGCTCTGCTCCACTCAGACTCACACTTTGCATACAATTATTTCATCCTCCGCCATCGTTTGTTGACCCTTATTTCCATATATTTAACAAGACTAAAATGGCAATACAATTCTCTGATATAAAATAAATTACGTATAACTAGAGCATACAATACTTATGGGTATGTTTATTAAACTGGGTTAAGAGTTCACCTGGTCTGTCTGCAACTAGGTCCCATTGAATTATTGCTCTTCAGTTTATTCTGTTGTAGCTAGATAGAATCTGCCATGGAATGTGAAATTAAGAGCTAGATTTACTAATGTGCATTACCAGATTAAGATGTGTTAATTTCCATTTAGCTTGTATTAAGTGAATTAACATAAGTTATTAACAAATATCTTCCAATGAAAATAATAGTATTTGCAATAAATATTGCATGCTACATCGCATTAACACATGTTAATCTGTTGATATGCACAGTCCTAATTTTTGATCTTTATCTGGCCCCTTTGTAATAGGGGTTTCTCTCCAAAGTAAGTGATGCCCAGAGTTTACTCTATCTTCTTTCCTATCTGAGGGGAAATTGAGATAGAGAAAACTTCAGGGGCATAGCAGAGTAGTTTTATCTCTTTTCTTGCAGCCTTTGTGCTGCACTGGAAAGAGCAAAGGCACCAGAAAATAGAGCATCCCCTGTCAGTGGCAGGAAGCAATCCTGTAGCAGTTATCTGCTTTCTAGGTCATGTGTTATCCTCTTGCACCATGAGTACACCTTCAGTTCTATATGTCCCAGATCGTAGGGACAGGATTACCATGGTGATTGTCATTGGTAATATATATCTGGTTGGCTGGTAGAGGGCAATGTTTCCAAATGGATTCGTTTTGTGCATACCATGATTGTAATGAACCTCAGCCAGAGTATATGTAATATGATCTTGGTCTCTCAACTTTACTGCTATCTTTTGTCATAGTGCCAAAGAGAGCTTCCATCTAGAAGTTCATAGGATGTAAAATGTATAAGCAACTTATCAAAGAGCTTGAAAAGTGCTTTTATTTGGACCTGTGGCATCCAGCATGATGGAAAATATTTCTGTATCTTTTAGCCATATTTTCTTGTTTTCTGGCTGTATTTCTTAGTATTGGAGAGTCTTCTCTCTCTCTAAGGCATAAAATAATCATTTGGCAATGACATTTCTATTATCAGTGCCACCCAGGACTGGCGCTACTATTAGGTGAACTAAACGGTCACATACAGCTACTGGTCTCTGGGGTGCCTATTGTTGCAATGCCTCTCCGGGGCCAGCAATGTTTATAATATATGACAGCAGATAAAAAACAGTATGGTCCATCTAGTCTGCCCAGCAAAGTGCACTTGCCACTCCGTGCATGTCACCTCTCCCCGTGCCTTTGTTTAGGGGTGTACCCACCGCTCCGTGTAGGTCACCCCTATTTATTCAGATATAAGAGATAGTTATGCTTATTTTGATTTTATCCTGTTGCTAGAAAGGAATCCACTGTGTCTGTCCCATGCCATTTTGAATTCCGTCACTGTGTTTGCCCCCACCACTTCCATCGGGAGGGCATTCCAAGCATCCACCACACTTTCAGTGATAAAGTATTTCCTGACATTGCCTTTCAGTTTACCCCCTTGCAGCTTCATGTTATGCCCTCTAGTTTTACAGTATCTCCAGGAACAAGCAGGAATAAGTCCTCACATATGGGTACGTCGGTACCGACGGAGCCCGTGCGGGAAAGCTCCCCAGCTTCTTAGAATAGAAGCTTTTGGGACCTCCCACTGCACATGCGCACTGCCTTCCCGCCTTCCTGAACAGCTCTCCTCAGTTTCTCTTTTTCCGCGGAGCCAGCAGGTCGTGTTCCTGTCACCGCTGAAGAAATTGTTATTTTATTTGTTTCTTTAGACCGCGTACCTGCCTTCCCCATACCGATACCGGTATCGCCGGTCTTTTCTTTCTTTCTTTAAAAAATTATAATTCTTTTTTCTTTTCTTAGCTTTTTGGTCACTTCAGAGAGGCCTCTCGGCCTACTCAATTTCTCCTCATGGAGAAGCCAGCCCCTGGATTTAAGAAGTGTACCAAATGTAATGCTGTTATTTCAGTCACAGACACCCATGACTGGTGTCTGAAATGTTTGGGGCCTGACCATTCCATACCGGACTGCCCATCTTGCTCCCACATGTCCAAACGTGGGCTGCAGAACCGGGCCAACAAATTCCATGTGCTGTTTGCTTCAGAGAATACAGCATCACAGTCATCCAGGTCTTCTTCTCCGGATGGATCTCAGGTAACCAAACCTTCTGTGGGCAAGTCCTCAAAGAGCAAATCTCCTTCAAAGCATCGAGAGGCTCTTAGCTTAGAACTTGAGGACCCTGCCCCAGCCAAACAACCCCGGCGGGAAGTCCAACTTCCAAAAACGCCAATTCAGGGGTCTCAGGTTGATATCGATGCTACGGCCTCGACAGATCACCTGTTAGCCTGCTCTGGGGTACCGGGTCACTCCGGTACCGACATCCAGGCAGCTATGGCGTCCATGGGCGATACTGTACAGTCCATGCAGCAGGCCGTCATGGCTTTCATTAAAGCTGCAACGCCATCGGTTCCGCTTTCAGCGGTTCCGGGCCCGATACCGGTATCGTCCGCCATGCCGGTATCGAGGCCGTCCACCTCTAAACGCAAGTCGGTACCGTATGGGCTTTCGCTCCATACCGGTTCCATACCCGATACGCCCGATATCGATACCGATCGGTACGCGTATCGTGCGTTAGAGGAAAGCACCGATTCCTCTGAGGATTTTCACTCCTCTGATGATTCTGCTGAGTTTTCACTCAACTTACCTGAGGAGCCCTCTTCTCCTAAAAGGAGAATGTCCCCTCCAGAGGATTTGTCCTTCCAGGACTTTGTTTTAGATATGGCTACAGCCCTTTCTATTACCACATCCTCTGAAAAGGAACCCAGATCCAAAAAACTGGATATTTTGGGATACTCAAAGGCCCCTAAGGAGGCAGTTACCCTGCCTATCCATGAAATCCTTCAAGAACAACTGATGGATTTCTGGGAAAATCCTTTGACTTTGTCTCCTTATTCCCGTAGGTTGGACACCATGTATAGGGTCCCTCCTTCTCCTGGTTTCCAAAAGACTCAATTGCCCCACCACTCTATTGTGGTGAAGTCTGCAATGAAGAAGATTAGGAGTACCAAAAGGCACTCTTCCACCCCTCCAGGACGGGAATGTAAGACTTTGGACTCTTTTGGTAGGAAAATTTTCCAGGCTAGTATGCTTATAGCCAGGATTAATTCCTACAGTCTCTATATGGGCATGTTCCTGGAGGAACTTGCCAAAAAGGTGCGGCATTTTGCCCCCTTTATCCCTGAGGATAAAAAGCAGGGATTTCTTTCCCTAGTGAAACAACTCTTAGAGGTTTCTAAGTTCTCTAATAGGGCAGCATATGATTCCTTTGAGGGAGCCAGTAGGGCTTCGGGCATTGCTATTGCAGCCCGACGTCTTGCTTGGCTCCAGGCCTCTGATCTGGAACCTTGGGTTCTAGATGGCTTACGGAATCTGCCCTGTACAGGTGAGAACTTATTTGGGGAAGAGTGGCAAATCAAAGCCACCCAGATGGATGCTGAAAATGCCACCTTGGAAAGACTTTCAAAGTCCACTTCAATTCCTACTAAGAAAAAGTCTTTTAAAAGGCCTTACTACAAGAAGGCCAGAGTTGCTTCAAATACTGGCCAGCAGTCTTCTCAACCTCGCTATACTGCTAAGCGTCAGCAATCCAAACAAGCACGAGCTAAGCCTGCAGCAGCTACTGTAGCTCAGCAGGCTCCAACCCCTCAGGGGTTTTGACTTGCTCCTAGGGAACTTGCCACTTCTGGTTCTAACACAACCAGAACCTCTCACCATACCCGGAAGGTTGGTTCACTTTGCTCCCAGATGGGAACAAATCACAACAGAACAATGGACCCTCTCTATCATTCGAGAGGGTTACAAACTTCATTTCTCCAGCCTTCCTCCCCATCATATGGTGAGACCATTCAATTCTCCCCCATCTCTCCTAACCCTGTTGGGTCAAGAGGTTTCCTCTCTTCTTGCCCAAGGGGCCATAGAAGAGGTTCCTCTTCCTCAACAAGGGTCCGGTTTCTACTCCCCTTATTTTCTCATTCCAAAGAAGACAGGGGGATTCAGACCAATCCTAGATCTGAGAGAATTGAACAAATTTCTCTTCAAGGAGAAATTCAAAATGCTGTCTCTCGGCATTCTCCTTCCTTACCTCCAGGGTCAGGACTGGCTTTGTTCTCTAGACCTACAGGATGCGTATACACATATACTCATCCATCCATCCCACAGAAAGTATCTTCGCTTTCTGTTTCAGGGAAAACATTTCCAATACAGAGTACTCCCCTTCGGTCTAGCCTCTGCTCCAAGAGTATTCACAAAATGCATGGCAGTCGTAGCCGCATTTCTAAGAGGCATGGGAATCTTTGTCTTCCCATATCTGGACGACTGGCTCATCCGAGCTCCAACTCAGTCACAGGCCCAGATTTCCCTGGACCACACAAGGAGCCTTTTGCAGTATCTGGGACTGGTAGTAAACCTTCCCAAGTCCCAACTCATCCCTACTCAATCTCTAGAATTCATAGGGGCCCAGTTGGACACCATCACTGCAAGGGCCTACCTTCCACATGTTCGAGGCCAGCGCCTCCTGAGTTTGGCCTCCCAAGCTCAGTCCAGCACTCACTTGACAGCCAGGGAAATGCTACGCCTACTGGGTCATATGGCCTCCACAGTGCATGTGGTGCCCTATGCTCGTCTTCATATGAGAGCAGCTCAATGGACCCTGGCCACTCAGTGGACTCAGGCGTCAGGAGCGCTCTCAGACCAAATACAAACCTCCGATCGTCTGTTTTGGTCCCTCCACTGGTGGACTTCCACCAAGAATCTGTTGTTGGGGGCTCCATTTCAACCATTGCTACCCCAAGCAACCCTCACAACAGATGCCTCCCAAACAGGGTGGGGAGCCCATCTGCAAACTCTCTCCACTCAGGGCACTTGGTCTCTACAGGAGACCACCCTTCATATCAATCTTCTGGAACTGCGAGCAATTTACCTTGCCCTCAAGGTCTTCCACTCCCTCCTAGCCAACCTCACTGTCCTAGTTCAGACGGACAATCAGGTGGCCATGTTTTACATAAACAAACAAGGAGGGACGGGCTCTCTGTCGCTTTGCAACGAAGCTCTAAGACTATGGGCCTTCGCCAGAGAGCATCAGATTCACCTGCTAGCAGTGTATCTCCCAGGAGTTCAAAACTCTCGGGCAGACAGGCTCAGTCGAGTTCTGCTGCCACACGAATGGTCCCTACATTTGGACCAAATAAACCGAATCTTTCAGGAATGGGGGACCCCGGACATAGACCTCTTTGCAAGTCCGTGGAATGCCAAACTTCCCCGGTTCTGTTCCAGAACTCCGTGTCAGGGAGCTCAGGCTACGGACGCCTTTCTCCTGAATTGGAATCAGGCATTCCTATATGCCTTTCCACCCATTCCTTTGATTCCCAAGACTCTGTTCAAACTCCAGAGGGATCATGGAACTATGATCCTCATAGCTCCACGCTGGCCACGCCAAGTGTGGTTCCCTCTACTTCTACAGCTCTCCCAGGGATCCTACTTGGATCTGGGAGCTGCGCCAGACCTCCTGTCTCAGGAGGAGGGGACTTTGTGGCACCCAAACCCCAAATCCCTTCACCTCAGTGCTTGGTTACTGAAGGCTTAAGCCTTCAAGACTTTCATCTTTCCCAACCAGTGAAAGATATCCTTTCTGCCTCTAGGAAACCCTCTACCAGGCGTTCCTATGCTTTCAAATGGAAACGTTTTTCCATTTGGTGTGCTCAGCAGGGTCTTGACCCTCTGGCACTTCCTTTGAATTCTCTTCTTGATTATCTCCTGCATCTATCCAATGCAGGCCTCAAGACGAATTCGGTAAGAGTCCATTTAAGTGCTATTGCAGCATCCTTGAAACATATAAATGGACAACCTATCTCCTCTCATCCTCTTGTTGCAAGATTCATGAGAGGCCTGACTCTCACTAAACCTCCCATCAGACCACCCCCGGTCGCATGGGATTTGAATCTAGTGCTCGGTCAACTTATGAAGCCACCTTTTGAGCCAATGTTTTCCACCTCCTTGAAATTTCTTTCCTGGAAGGTCATCTTCCTCATTGCAGTCACTTCGGCTCGCCGCATCAGTGAGCTGCAGGCTTTAGTGGCTAATCCACCTTACACAAGATTTCATCATGATAAGGTGGTCCTTAGGACGAATCCCCACTTTATGCCTAAAGTGGTCTCGCCTTTTCATCTTAATCAAGAGGTATATCTACCTGTCTTTTTTCCAGCTCCTCATGCATCCAATGCAGAGAGGAACCTTCATACTCTGGATTGTAAAAGAGCTCTCGCTTTTTACCTTAATAGGACTCAGCCACATCGAAAGTCTTCTCAACTTTTTGTGGCCTTTGATCCTTCCCATTTGGGACTTCCAGTCTCCAAGCGTACACTTTCCAATTGGATTGCTCAGTGTATTTCTTTTGCTTACCAGAGCAAAAACATTTCTCTGGAAGGCCATGTCACTGCTCACAATGTGAGGGCCATGGCAACTTCTATGGCTCATCTGCACTCTGTTTCCATAGATCAGATCTGTCGAGCCGCTACCTGGGCCTCGGTTCCTACCTTCACAGCCCATTACTGTTTGGACAAGGACTCCCGCCGGGATGCCTTGTTTGGCCAGGCTGTCCTCAAGCACCTGTTCCATTCCTAAACAACTCCTGCCCACCTTCCCAGAATGGATGCCTGAGATCCATACGAAGATGGCGAACCTTTACAGGGGATCCCATGCATCTAAGCTAGGGAGTCCCCATATGTGAGGACTTATTCCTGCTTGTTCCTGGAGATAGCACAGTTACTTACCTGTAACAGGTGATCTCTGGGAACAGCAGGAATTAGTCCTCACAACCCACCCACCTCCCTAGGAGTTGTATCTTTTATCTATCTATCTTCCTGTCCTCTCTCTGTTGACTCAGCTATAAACTCGAAACTGAGGAGAGCTGTTCAGGAAGGCGGGAAGGCAGTGCGCATGTGCAGTGGGAGGTCCCAAAAGCTTCTATTCTAAGAAGCTGGGGAGCTTTCCCGCACGGGCTCCGTCGGTACCGACGTACCCATATGTGAGGACTAATTCCTGCTGTTCCCAGAGATCACCTGTTACAGGTAAGTAACTGTGCTTTCCTCGTCTTTGTCCATTAATACTCTTTAAGTATTTAAAGGTCTGAATCTCCTCCAGAGTGTACATATTTAGGTCTTCAAGTCTCTTCTCATAATTCTTCTGACGCAGGCTCCAAATCATTTTGGTCGCCTTCCTCTGAACCACTTCCAGCCTTTTTATATCCTTTGTGAGATACGGTCTCCAAAACTATTTATATTTGATATACCACCCTTAATAATTACATTAGGGTGGTGTATAATAAAATAGATAATAAAGGAAGAGTAGTCATTCAGAAGGGGAGTAGGGCCTAGGAGAGGATCAACATGGTCAGGGAGGGGAAGTCAGTGGGAGGCAAGTTAAAAGCTTTTTGGAAGAGGAGGGTCTTGAGAAGTGATTTAAACCTGGTAATGAGATGACTCAAGGTGGAGGAGTCAGGAGCAGGGCCGTACCAAGCCATTAATGCACCCTGCGAGACTTGCACATCTGGCGTGCCCCCCTCCCAGTTATTTGCCCCATGGCTAGCATCTCCCCATCTTACCTCCATGTCCAGCCGGCTCTCCCCCACACTGTCTGCCCTTGCCCAGCCACCACCGCTTTTCGTGTTGCCTTGGCGGCGGCAGTGGAGGTGGCAGCAGAGCAGACATCCAGTTAAAAAAAAAAAACACGTGTCTTTCCACCTCCGCTTTTGCACATAGATCTGATCCCTCCCTCTTCTGATGGATGCTCGCATCAGAGGAGTGAGGGACCAGACCAGCCATTCAAGTGCAGAGTTTCAAAGACCCATGTTTCAACGGCTGGTCTGGTCCCTCCCTCCTCTGATGCAAGCATACATCAGAGGAGGGAGGGATCAGACCTGCAAGCACAGAGTCAGAAAGACCCACATTTTTTTTAAATTGGATGTCTGCTCTGCTGCTGCCATTGCTACTGCTGCTGCCAAGGCAACAAGAAAGTGGCAGCGATGGGAAAAGGGCAGGCAGCATGGAGGGAGCTGAGACTGGCAGCCCTAAATGCGTCCCTGTTTCTTTGCGCCCTGTGCAGCTGCACTGCTCACACAGGGTTAAGTACAACGTTGGTCGGGAGGTAGGGCATTCCAAAAGGAGGGGCCGAGGAAGCAGAATGTGTAGTGGTTGGTTATCTCAAGTTTGGCTCGGGTAATAGGAGGTAAATGAAGATGATTGGTGTGTAGAGGACAGAGTACTCAGTGAGGGATGTGCAGATGGATGAGGTAGGAGAAATAGAGGGGAAAACCATTATGGAGAACCTTGTATACCAGTGCAAGGATCTTGAAATGAATGCGGTAGAGAACAGGGAGCCAGTGAAAGCGGGTAAGGAGGGGGTTGACATGGTCAAAGCGTGAGGCATGGGCAAGTATCCTGACAGCAGTGTTTAGAATGAGCTGCAGGAGTTGCAAATGACAGTGAGAACATTACAATAGTCCAAATGGGACATCACAGAGCAACAGAGTGGTGAAGGAGGGGATCGAGAGGAATGGGCGAACGGCACAAATCTGGTGAAGAGAGTAAAAGGAACGACAGACAATAGTAGAAAGGTGATCATGGAAGGACAAGGAGGAGTCAAGTATGACTCCCAGGTATCAAACTGAAGAAACGAGGGGAATAGGGGCATCCTGCCACATGGGGGAGTGTGGGGCAAGGGCCACCACCAGTGAGCTAAATAGTAGAAGATTTCCCAGGATTCAAAATTAGATTGTTGGAAGATATCTAAGTGGCAATTCCAGAGAGACAGACATTGAGTGGGGAGAGATCAGGGGAAAGTGGGCTAGTGTGGAGAAGTAGTACAATATCATCAGTATAATAACACACCAATATCCCGCACCAGGAGGGTGAGGGGGACCAAAAAGATGTTGAATAGAAGAGGGGCAAGCACTGAACCCTGAGGGACACTACAGGGGAGCAGAGTGAAGGAGATGAGGTGGAACCAAGAGTGATGGAGAACAATCGGTGAAAGAGAAAAAAGTGGAACCAGTGCAAAACGGTGCCACAAATGCCAGAGTCATAAAGGCGAGTGAGGAGGGTGGTATGGTCAATGAAATCAAAGGCAGATGATAGGTCTAGGGAGACTGCAAAGGATATGTTATCGTCAGAGCCCATTCGCGCCTGCTCAGCACGAGGTTAGCTTCCAAAATGGCACCAATTATCCCTAGAAATAATCTTGTGGTACTGCTGTTAGGTTAACCCATTACATCAGTAATCCATGTGTTTCTAGCAGAACAGGTTAACCTAATATCACTTTATCTAAAAGCAGCAATCTTCCAGTAATAAGAACAGTACTACATTCAGAAAGAAGGTAAAGCAGTGGGCTCTTCTCTCCCTAGTGGTAGCCAACATTTTCATGGAGTCTCTTGAATCCACTCTACTGGAAAATGCCAAGTTCAAACTCAAACTCTGGGTCTGCTTTGTAGATAACACATTTATTATTTGGCCCCCATGGATGGGTACACCTCATAACTTTTTTAACCATCTGAATGACAGCCACTACAATGCAAGGCAGAGTTGGGGTGAGTTGAAGGTATGCGTGTAATGCAGGGGGCAGTGACAGGCGGTTAGTGTGAATGGACCGTAGGAGGCAAGATGGAGTGTGAAAATGTATGAGGTTGGCAAGATATTGTGGAGAACTGGTGTTTATGACTTTATGGATGAGGGTGAGTATTTTATAGTTAATCCTGTATTGGAGCGGAAGCAAGGGAGGTGGATAAGCAAGGGGGTAATGGGAGACATGTGTGAGAGTATAGGCTGCTGTGTTCTGGAGTAGCTGTAGAAGATGAAGTTGGTTTTGGGGAAGACCTGCTAGGGCAACATTACAATAATCGAGTCTGGAGATAACCAATGATAGTAAGAGCGTAGCGTGGTTTCTGTTTGGATCACGTTCGGGTGGTAGTCCAGTTGCTTTTCAGTTATATGGTTCCAGATGTCTACGAGACTAGACGGGTCAAGTGTATCAGTCTGAAGGTTTGGTAGGACCTCTTCTAGGAATGTATTCTTGTTGAACCATCTGAATCGTCGTCTGACTTGTTGATGTTCCAAGTGATGAGTTGGGGATTTCAGGGGGAGGGAAAAAGTAATGAGAGTGTGGTCTATCCAAGCCATGGCATGTCTTTGGAGTGTGTGAAGGGGAGCAGTATGTCTTGGGAAGGTAGGGATGAAGATAAGGTCCAGTGTATTTCCCTTGTTGTGCATGGGAGTTGTTACTTTTTGTTGGAGGTCCATTGATGTCATTGCAGTGAGGAAGGTATCAGCCATATTGGGTTGTAGTGAGGGGAGATTGAACTCTCCTAGGACGAGAAGGTCCTTGTTGGTTTTAGAGTTGTTTAGAATGTTTTCTGTTATGCGAGATAAGTCATTAGATGATGTGTTGGGAATTCTGTAACAGAGGATGATGGTTAGTTGGTTGTTCATAACAGTGATGGAGTCCATTTCTTTGGTGCTTTCGGTTTGGAGGGGACAGAAGTGGAGACACCCTTTGGTTAGGAACAGTACCCCACTCCCTCTTCAATTGTTTCTTGGACAGTGGAACAGTGTGAAATCTTCTGATTTGAGCTGATTGAGGAGGAATTATTGGTCTCAGTGAGCCATGTTTCTGTAATGCAGAGAATGTCCCATTGGTAATCTTTGAGTAGGTCTATGATAATGTGGATTTTATTTCTGACAGATCTTGCATTGATTATTGCACATCTGAGTGTTCTAACTTCTGCTTTGAGATTAGTGATGTTGAGTGGGATGGTGGCTGAGATTGGTATGTTTATGAGGCATCTTGTGTTGACGGGTTCAGTTGGGAAGGGGGAGAGTAGTGGATGGTAAGTGCCGGGGCTATAAGGGAGATAGAGAGGTGAAGGGAAGACGAATACCTCCAAAATGCATATTGTGTGCTGTGGACAGGAGTATGATGGCTAGCAGTGCATACATGGCTAAATATAACACAAACATGGTGAGGTTTTTCTGTGTCAGGGTAGCACAGTGCATTAGGTCCACTGATAGTGGTATAAGGTCCACTGAAAGTTGCTGAGTAGCAGAGGTACTCCTCTTTGGTTCTGCCTAGTGTCCATATCTAAGGCCATGTCAAAGAGCCCTCTGGTGAGGCCCTCAGGCATGGGTATGCTTAGTGGCGCTGAAATTTATGTGACAGCATTTGGCCCTGATTGACCTCGGCGGTGGAGAGTGGGAGGCACTTGTCGTTCCCGCTCTTTTCTGCAGATGCTAATCGGAGCGATGTGGTGAGTATAGGCAGTTCTGCTGGAGTGTCCTGATTTGCCAATATACCTGATTGTTGGACAATGAGAGCAAGAGGGGCCAAGAAAATGTTAAAGAGAAGGGGAGCCAAGGGGAGTTTTTTAATGCCTGTGATATAGAGCTCTTGATCTCCCCTACGGCTCCTCTTGCCGCATAGTGGGAAGTGATAAGATTCTGAAGCTTTTTCTCCCCTAAATTGTTGCTGCCGTTGTGGTTTGACATAATCTTCTCCTTTTAGGTAGTTTAGTAGTTGTGACTCTTTTGAGCTTTCGAAGTAAGTTTAGTTGAGCTAGGAATTATTTTGATTGTTTTGGTCTGAGAGTTCCTGTTTTGCCTATTCTAAAAAGGAGAGATACTATCCTTCTTACCCATCTTCTGCTACCTATCAACCTCAGCAGAGACAGCAGGGCCCTCGCCAACCTAAGAAGCCCAAGACTCCTAAGCCTCACCAGCTACACAAGCACAACTTGCACCTGGTTTTTGACTCCTTCCTAGAGAGCTTTGCCAATCTGCCCCTTGAGGGCCTCCAGTCCCTCCACATAGCAGGCAGACATTGCCACTGTGCCCACAGGTGGCACTTCATAACATCAGAGCAGTGGACACTCAGATTGTCCAAATGGGTTATAAGCTTCACTTTGAAACCTTACCCCACACAAGCTTCACAGGGGATTATCCACACAATCCCTTCAAAGCACTCTTAAAAGAAGAGGTGACTATCCTGTTGTCCCAGGGTGCCATAGAAAGAGTTTCTCCTCCTCAAGAAAAGGTGGGCTTCTGCTCTCCATATTTTCTCATTCCAAAGAAAACAAGAAGGTTCAAGCACATCTTAGATCTCAGAGACCTAACGAAGCTCTTGGTCCGAAAAAAATTCAAAATGATTTCCCTAGGAACTTTTCTACCATACCTCCAGAGACATGATTGGCTATGTTCTCTAGACCTAAAAGAGGTGTACATGCATTTACTGATACATCCCTTGTACAGACAGTATCTGCGCTTCATTTTTCAAGGAAACCTTTATCAATACTGGGTTCTCCCCTTTGATCTAGCCTCTGTCCCAAGGGTCTTCACAAAATGCATGGCAGTAGTCACTGCCTACCTATGTATTTTGGAGGTATTCGTCTTCCCTTACTTAGATGGCTGGCTGACCAGGGGAGACTCTTCCTTCATCGCACCATCACAGTGCTCCAACACCTGGGATTTGTCATAAACAACCCAAAGTCTCACCTTGCTCCAACCCAATGACTGAAGTTCATTGGAGCACTCTTAGACACTCAACAGGCCCAAGCTTTCCTCGCACAGGATCGCTGTGCCCACATCAAGCTGGCAAAAGGGGTCACCTTTTCAGATGCTTGCACCTCGATGCATCCTGACAATGAATGCTTCCAGACTGGGTTTTGGAGTGCATCTGAATAACCTGAACACACAGGGGCTGTGGACACCACAGGAATCAGCTCTGCATATCAACCTGCTAGAACTATGGACACTAACAAATGCTCTTCTGGTTTTTCAACCCCAACGTTCGGGGCAACCTGTTCTAGTCAGGATGGACAACCAAGCTGCCATGCTCTATGTGAACAAATGGGGGAATGGGGCCCCATCCCCTCTGTGAGGAAGTGATTCACCTATGATCCTTTGCCATCTCTCACTGCATTCACTTCAGAGCAGTGTGCCTCCCAGGCGAAATCATTGTCCTTGTGGATAGACTAAGCCATATCCTTTGTCCACATGCATGGACCTTGCATCAGGAGACGGCTGCTCGAATCTTCCAAAAGTGGGGAACTCCACTCATAAATCTTTTTGCCACTCTGCAAAACACAGCTTCCACTCTTCTGCTTCAGGATTCCGTCACTGCACCGACAGGTCCTGGATGCCTTTCTCCTCCTTTGCGGACAGGGACTGCTCTACGCATTCTCTCCCATCCCCTTGATACCAAAGATGCTGTTCAAGCTAAATGCCAACAGGGACTCAATGATTCTCATAGTCCTTTTCTGGTCCTGTCAGATGTCGTTTCCTCTGCTTCTTCACCATCCCAATCTTCACTCCCTATGCCTGACAGCTTGGCTGCTAAACGGCTAGTGCTTGCTGACCTCAACCTACCACAGGCAGTCAAGGATGTCCTCCTTGCATCTCATAAGGATTCCACCAGGCAATCTTATGCCTTCAAATAATGTAGGTTTGCCCTCTGGTGCTCCCTAAAGAACATTAACCCCTTATCTTGCCCAGTGGAGTCGCTTCTACAATATCTCCTCCACTTATCCTTGACAGGTCTTAAAACTAACTCAGTGAGAGTTCACCTTAGTGCCATTGCAGCCTCTCACAGACCAGTAGATGGACAGCCTACCTCCTCATATCATGTCGTCATATTTCTTTTTTTCTATAAAGGAAAAAAGGGGACTGTTGTAGTTGTTGATATGGAAGGACAGACTAGATAGAAACAACACAAGAGGAGCAACCTCTCGCAATAACTTAGAAAAACACACGAACAGTGAGAGGTAATAGGTGGTCACTAATGCTTTATTAAATTTTAAAAACTCCCCAACGTGTTTCGGCACAGCCTTCGTCAGGGAGCTGAGAACTGCAAAGCAACAAATAAATAATGAATGATAATAAATATAAAAGACACATATTACGTAATGATATGAAAATATAAAAATATGAGACCACAAAATGTATATGACAAAACATATAAATTATATAAAATAATAAATAAAGCATAATTACAACTATAAGTACAACTTTAATTAATGGTGTTATTAAAAAGCGAAATAAAACCATCAATATAAATTATATAAATTATATCAATTTAAAACAGACATGGACTAAAAGATCAAACTTGTATGCTTGAAGTGTAACAATACTTACAGATTAAGACGGTCAACAATCACTATGGAGTGCACAGCAACCGATGTAACCATATGTATAAAATAAAAGCTGGAATTGTGTCACAAATAGCAAAATTAATATGAAAAGGTATATGTAAAGAAAACCATATATGTTACAGTAGCGGGAAACCAAGAACACAAGAAACAACAAAAAAAGAACCCTAAAAACACTAACAATAGCATAAGAATTGAACTAAGAAAATACAAATGATGATAAGAAAAAACTAGAAATAATGGATAATGATTATAAAAACATAATTATAAATTATAATAATAAAAGTGAGACATTAAAAACACGAATGTCTGAACTATAGATCCAAAAAAAGGAAACTCTATTGTAATCACATTGTATATCAATAGGTATATAGAATAGAAAGAATCTCAAAAAAACAATGTAATAAAGCTGCCTAAAATAAGAGATAACCATAAATAACAAAAAAAATGCAGCCTGTAACAACAGTTGGGCATAAAAATTGAAAACCTATATGAGGAATGGTTATATTAGGAACATTGATTATACTCACAGCAGCAAATGTGACAAAACCTATATGAAGAATGGTTATTTAAAGAACATTGATTGAACTCACAGCAGCGAAATTGACATAATCTAAAGAACCTAACTTTGTTTCGAAAATGTAAAAAATACAGCTGTGAATGGCGATAAAATTCTCCCTGGTTCGTGTGTACAAAATACAGACGTGAACGGCGATAAGTCTCCCTGGTTCGTGTGTAAGGAAATATGTACATAGCTCCTATTTTAAACACAATGAGCGTGAAAGAACAAAACAGTTTTTCTTAAAGGGAAAAAACATAAAAGGATGCCGTCCGTCCGCAGTGGTCTGATTTTTAATGCGAGAACTGACATTGTGCCTAGCTCGTCATTTAAATCTGCCAAATGTGGAGCAACACAATAAACCAAGAAACATAAAAACAATGACAAAGGTATGAAACCCCAAAGGTAGAGTGAAACTATGAAAGTCACTAGTGTACTTACGGACAACGAGAGATGACAAAGCATCTTAGAGCAAGGATTCATAACTCGTGGAATTAATCGCATACTAAAATCAGTAGTGTGAAATCAACTGGGAGAAAGGAACTCTACCATGGGACAAAAACCAAACAGTCTTGCAATAACCCGAAGCATAAAAATACATAAACGATAATGATTATATAAACCACAACGATGTGGAAGAATCAAGGAGGCTATAAGTGATTAATGTCATATAAAAAATACAATAAACAATCCAATGCATACATTTGAAACTTAAGGAAGCTCTACCTGTCGTGAACAGCAGACTTGAGTGTTTAAAGGAACGCCGTGAATAGTGCCTTTTTTTAAGTAAGATGATACCCAGAGGAATACGTCGTCAGAGGCCCATGACAACACTAATCATTATGCGACCACCCATGTGGTCTTTTTCTGTCGTCATATTTCTATGTTTCTATAAAGGAAAAAAGGGGACTGTTGTAGTTGTTGATATGAAAGGATAGACTAGATAGGCCATGTGGTCTTTTTCTGTCGTCATGTTTCTGTTTCTCACACCCCTTAATAGCATGCTTGATGTGGGGTCTCCTACTGTCCAAGCCCCCATTAAGCCATCCCTGGTGGCCTGGGATCTGAATGTGGTTCTGGCGCAACTTCTAAAGCCACCTTTCGAACATTTAGCCACCACTTCACTGAAGTTCCTTTCTTGAAAGGTCATCTTCCTTATTGCCCTCACTTCAGCTCGCCACATCAGTGAGCTGCAAACTCTAGTGCTGGATCCCCCCTATACTCTGTTCCACCATAACAATGTGGTTCTCTATCTCCATCCACACTTCCTCCCGAAGGTGGTTTCTCCGTTCCATCTAAACCAGTCAGTAATCCTCCTGATTTTCTTCCCTAGACCTCATGTATCTCGGGCTGAAGCAGCGCTACACACTTTAGACTGCAAGTGAGTGCTGGATAGAACTAAAGATTACAAAAGATCCTCTTACTTATTCATTTCCTTTGATCCTAGTCACCTGGGTCTACCGGTGATGAAACATACTCTATCTTGATGGATAGCAAATTGCATTTCTTTTGTTTATGCACAAGCAGGCTCTCCTTGGAGGGTTATGTCACTGCTCATAATGTGCAAGCTATGGCAGCCTCCAAAACCAATCTCCGTTCAATAGCCATTGAGGACTTCTGCCGGGCAGTTACCTGGTCCTCCATTCATTCTTTTGCTGCACACTACTGTCTGGATAGTGGTCTCTCATTGGACACTGTCTTTGGCTAAGCTGTATTCCAGCATTTCTTTGAGACTTAAACTCAACTCCTATCCTCCATCCCAGACGTCTACAAGATACCAGACTATCACTGGGGGAGTATCACCTCCTGAAGTCCAGTAGCCCACAACTATTTCAGACTTTTCAGCTACTGGTTATTTCCATCAGGGATCACACTACTCTCCCACCTGGGAGCTAGTGAGTCCCATATGTGAAGACTGCATTCCTGCTTGTTCCTGGAGATAGCGTAGTTACTCACCCTTTAATGGGTGATCTCTGGGAATGGCCGGAATCAGTCTTCACAACCTGGCCTCATCTCCTAGGAGTTGTAGGGTTCTTTTATTTTTCTTCTTCCTATCAGCTACAAACTCACTTGAGGAGATGAGTTGGGAGGGCAGGCACACAGGTACAGTGAAGTGCTCCCAAAGGCTTTCCTATTGGACACTGGGGAGCATTCCTGCTCGGGCTCCGTTGGTGAGGTTCACCCAGATCAGAAGACTGATTTTTGCTGTTCCCGGAGATCACCTGTTACAGGTGAGTACCTATGCTTTTCCAGGAGAATTAGGTGATATCAAAATGATTAAAATTCTCCTGAAATTGTTCCAGATAAGTATTAACTTTGAAAAATGCAATGCTGACTCTTGGCGACCTAGCAGCTCCTACGTTTTCTTGGCAGTAGATTGCCAGGCCTTTCTTCCGAGGCAATGGAAGGTTAAGTGACTTGCAGAAGGCCACAAGGAGTGCTAGTGGGAATTGAACCCTGGTCTCTTTGTTGCCAAGCCAGTACTCCTCCACTCTGTACTAACTTTATATTGTACCAAAATTTTACTTTCCATAACATAAATCAACACAGTTCCTTAGGGAAGAAATGTTTCTTTTTCTTTCAGATAAACGACAGACTTGTTTTCTAGAACCCAACAAGTAAGTATGCCCTTAAAGTTGTTTCTTAGAACCTTGGAGCCAAAAGTTTAAAATAAGGCTTTCCTTTGGAAACGTCAAGTCCCAAAATATTGTAAGAAAATGAAAACTAAAAATTAAGAGTGCACGCAAAAAAATGTAAGAATCTCACAATGGTGCTCAAAGGTTACTTGTTTTCTTCTTCCTTCCTGTTCTGCATTGGGGGCCCATTGGCACCGGTTCTGGATCTCGATCTGGATCAGGAGCACTTCTCAGGAACTGCAGGATCATATGTTCCTACTCTCTGTCTCTATAAAATCAGCAAAGAAAATCCTGGCACTATCCCTGTCAGCTCTTTCAGTCAGCAACAGATTTGTAAAAGCAGTACTGCAAGGTACTGGGAGTCAGGGGCAGTTCTATAATGAGACAGAGTGAGCAAACTCACACGGTAAACTTTTGGGGGCAGCAAAAATGCCCCCCCAAAACAGCCGCCTCTCTCCGCCTTCAGTTTAAAAAGAAATATGGACAAGCTGCTGCAGCCACGATAGCGGTAATTTAAAATGAAAGGAAACCAGTGTGGAGCCTCTCAGCGCTATGGAACCCCTTCTGATGCGTTCCACTCTAGCGTCACTTCCTTTTGGGGGTGGGATGCAGCTACAGGGGTTCCATATGACTGGGAGGCTCCACACTGGTTTTCTTTCATTTTAAATGACCGCTATCGCAGCCGCAGAGGAAGGGGAAGGAGCAGAACAGAGACACGGGCAGCAGGAGAGGGAGCGGAACGAGCTACACGGGGGGGGGGGAGGAGAGGGAGCGGAACGAGCTACACAGGGAGAAGGAGAGGGAGCGGAGCGAGCTACACGGGGGGGAGGAGATGGAGCAAAGCTGACACGGGTGGCAAGAGGGGGAGCAGAATGCAGCTACACAAGGGGGGGGGAAGGAGAGGGAGTGGAATGAGCTACACCGGGGGGAAGGAGAGGGAGCTGAATGGAACTACACAGAGGGGAAGGAGAGAGAAATGAATGGAGCTACACATGGGGGAAGGAGACAGAGCAGAACGAGTTACATGGGGGAAGGCGAGGGAGCTGCATGGAGCTGACAGAGGGGGAAAGAGTGGGCTGGAAGGGAGCTGATAGGAGAGAAAGAGAGGGCTGGAAGGGAGCTGACAGAGGAACAAAGAGGGCTGGAAGGGAGCTGACAGAGGAACAAAGAGAGGGCTGGAAGAGAGCTGACAGATGGGCAAAGAGAGGGCTGGAAGAGAGCTGACAGAAGAGGAAAGGGGGCTGGAAGGAACTGACAGAGGTGGAAAGAGATGGCTGGAAGGGAGCTGACAGGGGGAAGGAGAGGGAGTGGAATGGAGCTGGCAGAGGTGGAAAGCGAGGGCTGGAAGAGAATTAAGAGAGGGGAAGAAGAAGACTGGAAGGGAACTGACATGGGTGGAGGTGGGGGCTGGAAGGGAACTGACGTGGGGGCTGGAACGGAACTAACATAGGAGGAAGAAGAGGGAGTGGAACAGAACTGAGGGAGTGGAACAGAACTGACTGAGTGGAACAGAACTGACTGAGTGGAACAGAACTGACAGAGTGGGAAAGAGAGGGCTGAAAGGGAACTGAGAGAGGGGAAAAGAGATGGCTGGAAGGGAACTGACATGGGGGGAAGGTGGAGGATGGAAGGGAGCTGACACCGGGGGGGGGGGGGGGGGCTTGAGGGAGCTGACACTTGGGGATGGGGATGGGACTGGTAGTTGGCTGGGTAATGGGGAAGAGGCTGCCAGGGAGGGGGCACTAGGACTTGAAGGGAGCTGACACATGGGGAGGCTTACTGGGACTGGAAATAGGCTGATGGAAGGAAGTGAAGAAAACAAAAGAAGAGACAAGAAATGGCAGAGTGCTAAGAGAAGACAGGAAAGCAGAAGCCTCAGATCAGGACCAGCATGACCAGAGAGTAAAATGGTCAGACAACAAAGGGAGAAAAAATAATTTTATTTTCAATTTAGTGATTGGACTTTGTGCAATCTTTATAGTTTACATAGTATGGGAAACTGTATCGCTTATTTGGTGTTGCACTGCATACAGAGTCTGGCTTCTTGAGGTTTTGGTTTAATTTTTGTCTAAATATTTTATTTTTACATTAGATTGTGATCACTTATTCTGTACTTTGTGAGAGTCTGTGTTCTGAGTGTGTGACCAAGGTCGTGTGTTCTGTTAACATGAAATTTGTATGCAGGGATCTGTACTGTAGTAATTTGCCTTGTTCAGCTTTTCAAAAAGGTGTTAGATATCCTAGAGCCCACTGAAGTATTTAAAGTGCTGCTTTTTTCTGGGTAGGCATTTTTTATGAATTTTTGAAGTTTATTCTGGTAATGGTATGGTAGATTTGGCCTTGTAGATCTTTGGTGACTTTTGTAAGGTTTTATATTAGTTCCCAATATGCCTGTTACTGGAGAATATTTGTTAGTGAGATGACCAGAATCAGATTTGTTTTTTATTTTAGAAGAGGGGTTCCTTAAAGTCAAGATGCTGGTCCAGTGTGATTCCGAGATATCGAAGTACCATACGATATCTCGGAATCACACTGGACCAGCATCTTGACTTTAAGGAAACATAAAAATTATAACCAGATCCATCTACAACAAAATCAGAACACTGCGACACCTCAAATCCAAGGAGTTTCGAACCATCTTCCAGGCCCTCATACTACCACATTTCGACTATGCAAACGTAATTCTATATGGTCTACCAAAGAACACCCTCAACCCCCTTCAACTAGCTATGAACGTAGCTGCCTGCGTCCTCTGTGGTCTATCCAGATCAGACCATATCACGCCAATACTTAAAGATCTCCACTGGTTACCGATATACTGCAGGCTAACATACAAGATCCTGCTGATTACATTTAAGATTAACAACAACATAGTCCCCAAATCTCTCAAGAACCTTATTACACCAACTCTACAAATCAGAACTAGAAGGACAGCAACAGCCAACACATTGACCTTCCCTAAAGACTCCATAAAGTGCACCCAAGCAACCAGGAAAAGAGCTTTTGCCTACTACGCCCCAAAATGCTGGAATGACCTCCCACCAGAAATAAGAGCAATCAAAGACCTCCTACAGTTTCAGAAGGCTATAAAGCACCATCTCTTTCTGCTACACTTTGCTCAATCAGCTACCCCACCCCAGAGAAAGCTACCCCCATCTCCTACAAACACCTCAGTCACGACATAACACCCATGCTTTAAGCAATCACACTCATGCCCGTCAGCACTTCTTATCTATTCACACCATGTAATATTTATTACTCCATGTCAACCTGCATATACTTACTATGTATTCCTTGTCTATTCTGACCAAACTCAGCGTGTAAATAGTTAATCTTTATCTGTATCATTTAAAGCTATTGCAACATGTAAATAGTTACCCTGTGTGGTCCAAGTTCTAACTCCTGTTATAATGTAAAACTCAAACAGTCTTGACTGCTCTGAGCTCTTGTTGTTGAATGTAAACAACACTGATAACAAATAGCGCAGTATATAAGAATTGTTAAATAAATAAAATAAATAAATAAATATGAGTGTATCGGGGCTGGTGGAAGATTAGCTGTGCAGCAGAGTTTTGGATAGACTAAAGAGGAGAGAGATGACACTGAGAGAGAACAGCAAGGATAAAGTTATATTAGTCAAGACAGGAGGTGACCAAAGAGTGGGCAAGAGCCTTAGTAGTGTGTTGAAAGAGGAAGGAACTAATTTTGTTAATGTTGTAGAGAAATAAACCACAGGTTTTAGCTATATGTTGAATATGTGTGCAGAAGGAAAGGGAGGAGTCAAAGATGACCCCAACGTTGTGGGCCAAGGAAACAGGAAGAAGAAGAGTGTTGTCAACAGTGATAGAGGAAGGGGGGGGGGAGGATTTAGGGGGGAAACAAAACAAAGAAGTTCAGTTTTAGCCATATTCAATTTTAGAAATACGAGTTTGGAGCAAAGGAGAGATGTCCAATGTAGATAGACTGATTTGAGAGTCATCAGCATAAAAATGATACTGAAAGCCATCTAACTTGCCCAGTAAGGAGGCAAGCATGGTTGTACCCACCGCTCCATGCCCGCCGCATCCAGGTTCGAATCTCAGCTTGCCTGCTGACATTTCTGTTCGGATGTCTCACCGCTGCTTGAAATTGAACATGGCCAAAACTGCGTGGCTTCATTTTTCTCCTTAAACCCTCCTCTCCCCTTTCTCCTTTTTCAGTCTCTACTCTCTACTCCTCCCTGTCTCCTCAGCTCACAACCATGGGGGTCACCTTTGACTCCTCTCTCTCCTTCTCCACGCATATCCGTTTCTTTCTCTACAACATCAACAAAATTTGCCCATTCCTTTTTGAATACACTACTAGGACACTTATCCACTCCTTAGTCATCTCCCGTCTAGATTATTGTAACCTGCTCATTGCTGGTCTCCCTCTGAGTCATCTCTCTCCCCTTCAATCTGTTCAACACTCTGCTGGGCAGCTAATCTTCCGCCAGCTTTGTTATGCTCATATTACCCCTCGTCTCAAGTCTCTTCATTGGCTTCCTATCTATTTCCGCATCCAGTTCAAACTTCTCCTGCTGACCTATAAGTGCATTCACTCTGCAGCGCCTCACTACCTCTACTCTCTTATCTCTCCCTACACCCCTCCTCAAGAACTTCGCTCTTCTGGCAAATTGCTCCTATCTGTGTCATCTCTTCTATTGCCAACTCCAGACTTCGCTCCTTTTACCTTGCTGCTCCTTATGCCTGAAACAAACTACCTGAGTCTGTACGTCGGGTACCTTCTCTGACCCTTTTCAAATCCAGGCTGAAAACTCATCTTTTCACTGCTGCTTTTGGATTTTGACTCACCTGATGTCCTTTGCATTTCCTTACCATTCCCCCTAACTGTACCAATGTCTAGAGTTACTGTGTTCAGGGGTGGCTCTGTAATGAGGCCGAGTGAGATGGTGGCCGTAGGTGACAGCTTTTTCGGGGTGGCAAAACTTGCCCCCAAAAAGACCGCCTCACTCGGCCTTCAAACAAACAAAAAAAACAACGACCAGAGGAGCCGGAGCCACTGCTGCAGTTGCTGCCGCAGCAGCAGAATGAAGAGCCCCATGGCCCCCCGCCTCCCTGGCAGAGCCCTCCTTGTCTTTCCTTTCAGCGCCAACTCAGCTTTGCAGAACCACAAAGGGAGAGCATTTCCCTTTCTCATGGCTCTGTTAAAGCTGAGCCCGCCGGCGCTGATGGGAAACGGACATTTCCTGTTTCCTATCAGCGCCGGCGGGCTCAACTAACAGAGCTGCGAGAAAGGGAAACTCTCCCTTCACGACTGTGCTGAGGAAGCAGGGGACCGCGGGGCTCTTCCTTCTGCTGCTGCCACAGTGGCTCCAGCTCCTCTGAGCATTGTTTTATTGTTTTTTTAAAAATTTCCCTTTGAAGGTCGGACTGGGCTGGGCTGCGCTGGGGAAGGGGGCAGCATTGTATTGGATTGTTGGGGGGAGGGCTAGGACTGGAAATGGGCTGATTAGGGGGGCTAGGACAGGAAATGGGCTGATTAGGGGGGCTAGGACAGGAAATGGGCTGATTGGGGGGCTAGGACTGGAAATGGACTTATTGGGGGGTTAGGACTGGTAATGGGCTGATAGGGGGCTAGGACTGGAGTGGGCTGATAAGGGGGATAAGACTGGAAATGGGCTAATGGGAGAGGGGAGGAGAGTGCTGCTGGCCCTGGAAGAAAACTAGGTACTAGGGCTACAAATGGGCTTTGCAGAGGGATGGGAGAATAGGACTGAAAAAGAGCTGATACTGAGGTGATCTGCCAGCGGAAGGAGGGGCAGGAAGGGAGCTGACACTGGAGAAGGAGGGGGCTGGAAAGGAGCTGATATGGCGGGGGAAGGATGGGGATGGAATGGAGCTGACATCTGGGATGTATTGAAGGGAGATTGGAAGGGAGCTGACACTTGGGGATGGGAGTGGTAGGTGGTTGGGTAATGGGGAGGAGGTTGGAAGGGAGCTGATATGTGAGAATGGCACTGGAAGGGGGATGGACAGAGGGTAGAGTGACTGAAAGGGAGCTAATTGGCGGGGGTGGCACAGAGTGGACATGAGCTGATACCTGGGATGGTATTTGGACTAGAAGGGGCTGGACAGTGGGGAAGGAGGGGGACTGGAAGGGAATGGACACCAGTGGTAGTCGTGGGAATGCAAGGCGGATGACATTGGAGGGTACTGGGAGGGGAGGACTGGAAAGGGGGTCGATACTGGGGAGGGTTACTGGAACTGGAAATGGGCTGATGGAAGGAAGTGAAGAAAAAAGAAGAGATAAGAAATGGCAGATGGACCATAGACCACAGAAAGAGAGATAAGAGAAGACAGGAAAGCAGAAGCCTCAGATCAGGACCAGTATGATCAGAGAATAAAATGGTCAGACAACAAAGGCAGAAAAAATAATTTTATTTAATTTTAGTGATTGGACTTTGTGCTATCTTTATATTTTACACAGTATGGGGGAACTGCATCTCTCATTTATCTGATGTTGCACTGCATGCGGAGTCTGGCTTCTTGGGGTTTCAGTTTAAATTTTTTCTACATATTTTTATTTTTACTTTAGATTGTGGTTACTTATTCTGTATTTGGTGAGGGTCTGTGTTCTGAGTGTGTGACTGTGAGGCCAGGTGTTCTGTTAACATGGAATTTGTACATAAAAATCTATAGTGTACTGTATTACTTTGACTTGTTTAGCTTTTCATATAGGTGTATGGATGTTCCAGGGCACACTGAAATATTTACAGTGACCTTTTTTTACATGGACTCCTTATGTGAGTTTTGGAAGTTGGTGCTGATATGGTATGGTATGGTATGATATGGTAGATGTGCCCTTTGTTGTAGGGTTTTGTATTAGTTCATAATATGCCTGGTACTGGAGAATGTTTGTTGTTAGTGAGATTATCAGAATCAGATTTTTTTTTTTAAGATATTAAGTTCTGTGGATGAATGTCCTGGTTCTGCTCTGCACCCACTGTGGATGCAAAATATATATTGAAAAAGAAAAAGCAAGAACCATAATGCAATTTATAACAACAAAATAAAAATGAGTTAGAATTTGGTTTTATAAACTATGTTGTTGGTTCTCGCTCTGTTTTAGTTCCTTGGTGTGCAGACATCTTGCATTTCCTCTATATAATCTAATCGGCTTTTTGGTTTGGTTCAGTCCCTGATTGGAGCTCTGAAAAATCTCCGCCCACCTCTACGGGGAAGAGGGGGGGGGCACCATCTCATTCTTCGTCTCAGGCAGCAGATTGCCTTGAACTGCCCTTGACTGTGTTGTTTGTCTTGATTAGATTGTAAGCTCCGATGAGCAGGGACCATCTTTTACATGTCTGTTCAGAGCTGTACAAATGTTTTGTAGTAGTAGTAGTCCATGCAGATCACCCGCCTCTAGCCTGTATTTAGGGTCGCACCTTCTATCTGTTGAAATATAAAATTGTTTGTTTTAATTTCATCCTTTTGCTATAAAGGGATCCACTCTGTCTGTCCCATGCCATTTTGAATTCCATCGCTGTTTTTGCCCCTGCCACCACCATCGGAAGGACATTCCAAGCATCCACCCCCACTTTCACTGTAAAAGTATATTCTGACTTTGCTTTTTTTACCTCCTTGCAGTTTCTTTTTATGCCCTCTAGTTTTGCAGCTTCCCCTTCTTTGAAAAATGTTTGTTTGTTCATTAATACCCTTTAATCATTTAGACATCAGTATCATATCTCCCCTGTCCCTCCTCTCCTCTAGGGTTTACATGTTTAGGTCTTCAAGTCTCTTTTCATATGTCTTCTGGCACAAGTGCTTAATCATTTTGGTTGCTTTCCTCTGAATCATTTCAAATCTTTTTATATCCTTCATGAGATTCGATTTCCAAAACTGAAACAATACTCCAAGTGAGGCTTCACCAATGACTTGTACAGGGGCATTAATACCTCCTCCTTTCTGCTGGTGTTATGCCTCTCTGAATGCAGCCTATCATCCTTCCGACACTAGCTACCGCCTTGTCACATTGTTTTGCTAATTGAGATCCTCAGACACTGTCACTCTGAGGTCCTTCTCCTGCCCCCCATCACAGAACTTGTCCAAATCTCTTTATAACCCTGCTATGTTGGTTGCCATGACCCTATCCTCTGCGCTGCATGAAAAAAAATTCTACAATTTCTTTTCATTAGTTTCATGGAGTATCCTCATGTTGTATGGTAAATTTTCTATGCCACTCATGCCAGATCGTAATAAATCTTAACAAGAAACTAGCCAAATTACAACTAATATGACATACACATTACGAAATGTTCCACGGGGCAGAATGTATGAGCCATAAACTAGCATGTTATTCATATTTCCCACAGGGAGGGACAGATTATCAGAATGGGAAAATTTAAATGCCGCACTTCTGGCAGCCTCAGTGCCTATGGTTTCAACAGCTCCAGCAGTGCCGGCTTCGGTATACAGCCAACAGTATTGGCCTCGATGCCGGCCCTCAAGCTGGTATTGGTCGATATCTTGGCTCCGATGCCTCAATTGGAACTGACTGAAAACACCCGTACCCAAGAGGCTAAAATTGTGAGGCCTCCTGATTCTGATACCTCGGAGCAATGGTATCAGCATCGACCTTCAACATTGACGAAGTATTGGGGTCAAAAGCACAACCACAGATACTTTGATTTCTTGTTGGACTGACTCCTCTTCAGCCGATTCTGACAGGGACTGTCATGATTCCCAAGACCTTCCAGACATTCCTTCGGACCCGTCCCCTCCTCAAGAGTGGCACTGGTCTCCACTAGAGGACACGTCTTTCCAAGAGTTCATCTGAGACATGGCAGCAGGGCTGCAAATCACCGCAGCCTTGGAAAATGAACCGAGGGCAGAGGTCCTCCTACCCCTAAAGAAGCAGCCACCTTACTGGTGCATCATATCTTACAGGATATCATGCGCTGCATGTGGGTGGCTCCCCTCATGCTTCTGCCCATCAGTAAGACTCTATACCATGTACTGAATTCCAGACAGTCCAGGCTTTCAAAAGCCTCAACTCCCCTTCCACTCAATGATAGTGGAATTGGCCATGCGCCAAATAAAGAGTTCAAACAATCGCTCTTCCATATCTCCAGGTAGAGACTCCAGGACACTTGATGCCTTTGGACATCGATATTTTCAGGCATGCATGCTGACCTCTAGGATTACTTCCTACATACTATACATGGGCATGTTCCTCAAGGATGTCCCCAGAGATCTGGAGATGTTTGCCCCCATGCTTCCTGATGATATGAGGAGTTCCTTCCAAGCCCTTATCAAACAAGGTCAAAATACCTCCAAGTTCCTCATCAGGGCATCTTTTAATGCTATTGAATCAACCAGCATAGCTTCAACAGTCTCTACCTGGGCTCAAAGGATGGCTTGGTTACAGGCCTCAGATCTTGAACAATGGGTCCAAGACAAATTGGCTAATATCGCATGTACTGGAGAGAACCTTTAGGAAAAGGTTGGATAGAGGAGGCAGATGAGATTGAAACAGATAATCTCACCCTTAAATGCCTCTCCAGAAAGACGGCTGATCCCCCCTCAAGAGGAAGGTTCTGCCAAAGAAGCCTTTTTATTCTAAAAAGAGGAGATATAATCCTTCTTACACACCTGCAGCTGCTTACCAGCCTCAGCAACAACAGCAGAGCCAACATGGCCCTCGCCAACCAAAGAAGCCCAAGGCTCCTAAGCCCCAGCCAACAGCACAAGCATAACCTGCACCTAGTTTTTGACTGCTTCCTAGAGAGCATTGCCACTCTTCCTCTACAAGGTCCCCAGCCCCTGCACATAGCAGGCAGACTCTGTTCCTATGCCATCACTTCAGAATAGTGGACTCTAAATATCATCCACAGAGGATATCTACTTCACTTCCAAGATTTACCCCCCACCGGCTTTACAGGGAACTATCCCACAAACCCCCTTCAAAGCACACTCTTGAAAGAAGAGTTGTTCACCTTGCTATTTCAGGGCACCATAGAAAGCGTTCTTCCCCCTCAAGAGGGGATGGGCTTCTACTCCCCATATTTTCTAAGTCCAAAGAAAACAGGAGGATATAGGCCCATCCTCAATCTCTGGGACCTAAACAAATTCCTGGTCCAAGAAAAATCCAAAATGATTTCTTTAAGAACTCTTCTCCCATACCTCCAGAGGTATGATTGGCTATGTTCTGTAGACCTAAAGGAGGCCTACAGGCACTTACTGATCCATCCTCAGCACAGACAGTATCTGCATTTCAGGTTTCAGCAAAGCCACTACCAGTACCGGGTGCTGCCCTTGAGCTTAGCCTCCGCACCACGGGTCTTCACAAAATGCATGGCAGTGGTTGCAGCCTATCTCTGCACTTTGGGAATCTTCATCTTCCCTTACTTAGATGACTGGATAACCATGTGAGATGCCCCTTAGGTGGTAAAACACTCCCTGCATCGCACCATTACTGTGCTCCAACATCTAGTATTTGTCCTAAACTTCCCAAAGTCGCACCTCGTTCCAACCTAAATTTTTTAGTTCATCGGAGCACTTTTGGACACTTAGCAGGTCCAAGCTTTCCTTCGGCAGGATCGCTCTACCCACCTCATCAAGCTCATAAAACACATACAGCAACAAAGGCTGGTAACTGCTCAAGAGGAGCTTCGTCTCTTGGGACACATGACCTTGACAGTTCATATAGCATTTCCACTCTGCACATGCTTGCCTACACATGTGACAAGCCCAATGGACTCTGTCTTCTCAATGGACCCAGGCCAAGGGGGGTCTCGGAGAGAAGATACTCACACCCCTCAACTGGTCAGATCTCTTCACTGGTGGTGTTCCCCACAGAACGTACTCAGCAGGTCACCTTTTCAGATGCCTCCACCTCAATATACCCTGACGATGGATGCCTCCAAACTGGGTTGGTGAGCATATCTGAATGATCTGACCACACAGGGTCTATGGATGCCGCAAGAGTCTGCATTGCAGATAAACCTTCTGGACTCACAACCAAAAACAGGTCAGTCCCGGAGTGATCAGTAAATGGCAAATCAAAGCAAATCACTCCACTAGTGCATGTGAAATCACAACAGGTACTTCTATCAAAAATTGTTCATAAATACATGGAAGGAGAAAAGAGCCTCAGAATCCAATGAGGTAAATTGATATAAGTTTCATGCACATGAAGCCACATCTTTCAACATCAATGGCTCTAAAAAAAAAAAAAAACTCCTTCCACCTTTTAAAATTAATCAATTATAATGTTTATTTGTAACAAAGAATAATGATGAAAAACCTGAAATCTCTCAAAGCATAACATTTCTTCACTTAACACAATTCATGGCTTGACTGCAGTGCTGTAGCAACACATCAAATGAGCAAACTGCCATGTGTGCTTGTCCAGCAGTGTGGTGTGTTTGCCCAGCGGTGTGTTCGCTCATCAATCATGTCATTATTTCAAGATAAGTCCTGTTTTTTTGAGTTTTTGAATTTTTGAGCTTGCTTTGTTTCTAATGGCCGTTTGCTCATTTAAGACTAATTGGAGAAAATATTTTTTCACTCAACAAGTAATTGCTTTAGGTTGTAGTAAAAACTGTTGGTATAGCTGGGTTTAAAAAGTTTGGACAAGATCCTGGAAAAAAGTCCATCAACTATATTAACTATTTTAATTACCCTATCTTCAAACAATCTTATGAGTGATGTGATGCCCCAGCAGATTTCTTTCAAGTTGCTTGCTGGCAGCCTGGACAATGCTCTGACTTGTCCTCCCCTTCCCCCCTCCCCCCCCCCGCCCCCAAAGAAAAAAGAGGAAAAAATCTTCACATACAGCCATGATGACAAAATGATGGAGCTGCATGTGAGTATCAATGCAGCTGGCTCTGCAGAATGGCAATAGAGTTGATTTTCAGTGGTCACATGGTCATGGACCAGAGGGAGTATAATGGTAGTACAGCACCAGAGCTGTCCTGTAACAACATCTGGAATCTCACTTCTCTTTCTTCCTGTCTTCTTCATTTCCTCCTCTATATCCATCTCTAACGTTTCCTTTCAACTTTCTTCCATTTATTTTTCTCTCTCTGTCCCCTCAGATTTCAGTCTTCTTTTTACTGCATCTTTGTAGAGCTTTACATCTATTTTCCTCACCCTGGACCTCCCAATTCCCTATCTTTTTATTCCCAAGTCTTCCCCACCCCCTAGCATCTCCTCTTTCTCTATCTCACTCTCCTTCCAGCATTTCATCTTATACTCTCCCACTCCTTCCAGCATCTCCTCTCACTCTCTCCTCCCCTTCCTTCGGCATCTCCTTTCTCTTTCCCACCTTTAATCAAACATTTCTTTTCCCCATCTGTCTAGCATCTCCCATCTCTCTTCCTACTTCCTCCTATATCCAGCCTCCACCTCTGTGTTCTATCCTTCCTATGTCCAACTCCCTTTCTGTGTCTCTATTCCCCCTTTCATCCAGCATCTGTCCATTCACCCTATTCTTCCCCTGTATTTAGCATTCCCTCTCTGTGTCCCTGTCAACCTCCTATGTCCAAGCACCTCTCGTGTCTCTACTTCTCTAGCCATATGTGCCAGCATCTCCGTCACCTTATTTCCTTCACCCATGTTTAGCATCCCCCCTGCACCCACATTCCCGTGTCCAACATCTCCCTATCACCCTATTTCCCTTCTGTTCAGCACTACCACCTTTGTGTCCCAATTCTTCTTGCTCCCTACAGCCCAAGCCAGATTATCTCCTTTCATTGTCTCTCATGTCCACTATCTCCCTCCTCCCCCCGCAATTCAGCCATTCAGAATATCCCCTTTCACTGTCTCCCATTTCCGCCATCTCCTCTCCCCTTCCCCACATGATGCCAAGCCACTATTCAGTTCCACCCTCGCTCTCAGTGCCCACTTGCTGGGATCTATGTCAGCTGCAATGAAACACAAAGGAAGAACAGATCCTGCAAGTTCTGCATGCCACTGACCTCTGCTCTCCTGAGAACAACTTCATAGCAAGCTCTGCCCTGCAGTCTGATTTGCACAAGCTCTTTAGTTACTTGTGTTTGTCTTAAGTTTGCAGTTTGTCTGTACATATATTTGTCTTGTACATATATTTGTCTTGTTAATTTGTGTGTTTCTTACAGTAGCTGATTTTTGTAATTCTATTCAGCTTTTCTGACATCTGCTCCTTTTCTACGTTTTTCTCCTCCCTCCCACCCCTAGGATAATATTCTCTTATAACTTTACTGTGCTTATTACCAGTATAACACACAAGTGCACTCTAGTCCTCTGGGACTTCTCTCCTGCTTATTCATCATTTATCTCCTCCAACTTTTACTCCCCCCTCTATCTCATTCAAATCACTCCACATCACTTTCTTTTCTTATTGTTGACACTCCCAAATCTTCTCCCCTCATTCCATAGCTCTCAAGCCCCAACTCCTTACCACCCCTCCCATACCATGCTCACCTCTCCTTCCATCTTGTCTTATACCCTGTCATGTGTTCTTCAGCTTCACGATCTTCCTCTCATTCAGCCATTTCCCCTCTTTCTGAAAGAACCTTACTCTCGTTACCGCCATGCTCCCTCATCTCTCCCCCGCACTCTCCTGCTCCTTCTCTCATCAGGAGATATCAATCCCAACCCTGGCTCCCCTAGACGTTTTACATACACCCAGGGCAGATCCACATACAACCCCTCAAATCTTATTCCTATCTCTATCCTTTCCCTGTCCTCTCCCCCTTTCTCACGCACCTTGTGGAATGCACACTCCATCTCTAATAAACTCGTCTTCATTCATATTCTCTCTAATACCCTGCATCTTCTTGCTGTAACTGAGACTTGGCTTCTATAGGGCCAGCCCAAGGGTTTCTGCTGGCCACACCAAGCCACTCCGCCACTGCTGATTCTGTATGGAGGGGGGAGGTGGCAGCATTTTAAAAGCAATTGCTTTGTACTGCCACTTTGTTACCTGCAGGTCATGTGCTTCAGCTAACATGGCTTGCTGTTTCTGACCCCTCTCCAACAGCAAGTTGCATCAGAGAGGATCATAAGTGGCAAGTCATGTGTGCCAAAGCATATGGCCTGCCATGGGCAACAAAGCGGTGGCACAAACCTGCCCATCCAGGTCAGCCATCATAGGCGACAGCCTAATGCGCCTAGTGGACAAGTTGGCTCTGCATGCACTGCATGTAGATTCTGGCTTCTTGAGGTTTCAGTCTAATTTTTGTCTACATATTTCTATTGTCAGTTTGTGGTAATTTGCTCTGTATTTGGTGAGGGTCTGTTTTTGTTTAGAATATGTGACTGAGGTCAGGTATTCTGTTAGAAGCGAGTGTTTGATAGGGATTTGTAGTAATCCAGAATGCTTAATTTTCCTGTTACTGATGTATTTACAGTGCTGCCTTTTCCTAGGTAGGTTCTCATTGGTGCTGTTATGGAATGGTAAATTAGTTCTATCTAGATCGACTTTTGTAGGGTTTTGTCTTAATTTATAATACTCCTGATACTAGAGATTGTTTATGTTGTTACTGCCAGACTTTTTTTTTTTTTTGCATGGTGAAATGTCCTAGTGCAGTTCTGGAGGGAGGGAATGAAAATTACATGTTAAAATAAACCATAGAAATCTATTTTGTGGTGATCCTTTCATTTGCAAAGCAATACAACATGCAGATCTTTCCATGGTGAATGTGCCATGAAGAAAACTTCACTCATTGGTGTGATATATATCACTCTTTAGGATGAGCCACCCTTGAGATCTCTGCAATTGTGATGTATAACTGCTGATATTCAAGTATTGTAATAAAGATTTTGTTCAAGTCTTTTATCCTTTTGACCTGGGAATTATCTTGCGCGTGGTTTCCATTAGACAGATAGCTACTGTACAGTAAGCCTTATCCTTGTGAATTCTTGATTAGGACAGACCATGAATGAGCTGACACTTGAACCATGATTATAGACAATATCTGACATCCAGACACTGCAATGACGTACGTAAGGCAGACAAGTATGATGTTCTCTGTAAACAAACAGGGGGTATGCAGGCACACTTTGTAGGTGACGTCACCTGGTGCCCGGCTCTCCCCAAGCTTAGAGAAGTCTTTTAGATTTCTCTGAGACTGTGCAAGATCTCATTGCTTGCCAGCCTGTGCTCCTGCACCTCAATCTTCTCTTACTGCAGCCATCATCAGGGTTCCTGGATCACTTCAAATCACTCTGCTTGGCCTGAGGCATCGCAAACCGAAAGTAAAACCTACATTAACACAGGCACAGCAACCGACTATATGTCCTCATAGCCACAGCTCCTCTATGATCTCCCTGTTCAAGAGATACATACAGGACAGCGCTGCTCTTCTACAGTCTGCTTCAGGGGAAAAAGAACCTTCAGATCTCACCCTGCCTTTCTAAATTCATTGACTGCGACTCTCCCACCCTCATGGGCTGGAGAGAACCTCTGCCCTTTGAAGACGATACCTGCTCCCTCCCCAGTGAGTCTCAGCCTCTTCAATGGAAGAAGGTATCCATTCCCCACCTCCCCTCGAACATCTCCATGCAGAAGACTCCTTGAAAGACTACTCCTACCTGAAAGTTTTGCAAAAGATATCATGAGCACTTGCCCTCACAAATCCTAGCTAACAAGCGTGACTTTCAATCCATTCTGAAAGCTTGTAGTGTTCCCAAAGATGATATAGCCCTCCTGGTTCATCAGATGTTGCAGGACCTCCAAGCCTCTGTTTAGAGGACCGCAGCTTCTGTGCCTGCCATCTCCTGGAGCCTCGACCTCCGGTACAAAGTCCTCTCAACTCCAGGCTTTGACCACAGCAGTTAACCCACCAGTCAGTAGTCTCAGAGGCGGCATTCAAAAAGGCCAAACTCACTAAGACCCAGGCACATACGCCATCGTGCAGAGAACAAAAAATGTTAGATACTATTGGCAAGAAGTCATACTAGAGGAACATACTAGCCATGAGAGTTCTGGTACAGCAGCTTCAGATCCTGCACTACTGTCATAAACTGCTCCTATGGCTAGAGGAGCCAGGTTGGCTCTCAACAGAGGACCAGATTCAGTTGCTGGTGAACCTCCATGAATCCTTGTATCACATTATTCGAGCCACCTATGACGGCTATGACTCAGGACTGCCTGGCTGTATGTGTCCGGCCTCCATGAGGATTTACACAAGAGTCTCCTGGATGCCCCTTGCCTTGGTGACAACCTGTTTGGATTGAAAGTGCAGGAAGCAGTGTCAGAGGTCAAGGACCCACTCTTCCACAGCTAAGGAATTAGCAGCACGACCTGCAGAATTGGCCTCCTAGTCCAGGCAGCCACAGTTCTCACAGTACCAAAGGGCATATTACTATCAGTATCTCAAGCAGTTATAACTGCATCAAAGACACAATCCTTCACCAGACCCCCTTCACAATGCATGCCAGGATCACACTATGTACAATGTGCCCATCCCCGTGAAAGAAAGCAGCAATCCTCCACTCCCGCTGCTGTTCCCAAGCAGAACACGAGTTTTTGATTACTTGCCCATAGGTGGCAGGATCCATCACTTCAGGGAGGCCTGGCAATCAATAATGACCGATCACTGGGTTCTGAAAATCAAAGAACGAAGATACAGACTCAACCTTGTAAAGATCCCACCCAACCACCCACCGGTCAGCAGTGGAGGCTTACCTCAGCAACACCTATCCATCTTAGAACAAGAGATCATTGAGCTCCAGTGCATTGCTGCCATTGAATTGGTACCCTCAGAACAATGGGAGCAAGGGTTTTATTCAAGATTCTTTCTCTTACCCAAAAGATTAGGAGGACTCCATCTAATCTTAGATCTCTGCAATCTCAATCTCCACATCAAGCAGGAAAAATTCAAGATGAACTCTCTAAATACATTCCTTCCACTGCTATGCCGCAACAATTGGTTGGCCTCCCTAGACTTGAAGGACGCGTATGCCCATGTACTCATCCATCCCCACCAACGAGTGACGAATAACGAATAACGAGTGAGGTTATCAAATTTGCAGATGACACAAAACTATTTAAAGTTGTTAAAACCCAAGAAGATTGTGGAAAATTGCAAGAGGATCTTGATAAATTGGAAGACTGGGCATCAAAATGGCAGATGAAATTTAATGTGGACAAGTGCAAGGTTATGCACCTAGGGAAGAACAACCCAAACTATGGTTACACGATGCAAGGTTCCACATTAGGAACCACCACCCAAGAAAAAGATTTAGGCGTCATTGTGGATACCATGTTAAAACCCTCGGCCCCGTGTGCAGCGGCGGCCAAGAGAGCAAATAGAATGCTAGGTATGATAAGGAAAGGAATGGAAAATAAAACAAAGGATATTATAATGCCTCTATATCGTTCCATGGTGAGACCGCACCTTGAATATTGTGTGCAATTCTGGTCGCCGTATCTTAAAAAGGATATAGAGTTATTAGAAAAGGTTCAGAGAAGAGCCACCAAAATGGTAAAGGGGATGGAAGGATACTCCTATGAAGAAAGGCTAAAAAGGTTAGGGCTCTTTAACCTGGAAAAGAGACGGCTGAGGGGAGATATGATAGAAGTCTATAAATTAATGAGCGGAGTGGAACGGGTAAACGTAGATCGATTGTTTACCTTATCAGAATATAGAAAGACACGGGGACATGCAATGAAGCTACAGGGTAAACTATTTAAGACTAATAAAAGAAAATATTTTTTCACTCAACGTGTAATCAAACTCTGGAATTTGTTACCGGAGGATGTAGTAAAGGCTGTTAGTGTAGCTGGGTTTAAAAAAGGTTTGGACAAGTTCCTGGAGGAAAGGTCCATAAGCCATTATTAAGAAGGGACCCAGGATATCAATGCTTGAACCAATACAAGCATTGTGGAACCTGTGTCCCTTGGGGAAACTGCTAGGTACATATGACCTAGATTGGCCACTGTTGGAAACAGAATACTGGGCTTGATGGACCTTGGTCTGACCCAGTATGGCATATCTTATGTTCTTATTACTAATATCTATGCCTCATTTTCAAAAAACAACATGACCAGTACACGATGCTTCCTTCAGCCTTTTCTCTGCACCGCAGGTATTCACCAAGTGCCTAGCGGTAGTCGCGGTGCATCTACACTGTCAAGGCTTCTGCATTTACCATACCTGGATGATTGGCTTATTTCTGCCAGCTACAGGGATAAAACAACACATGCAGTGTGAGCCACTGCTCATGTGCTGCAGGTGCTGGGATTCATAATAAATGTACAAAAGTCTGAACCAGTTACACAACAGTGCCTCACTTTCATTAAAGCCAGGATAGACACCTTGCAAGCCCAGGCATATCTCCAGACGACAGAGCTGTGATGCTCTGGCACCTCCGTCTACACAATATGACAACTGCTGGGACATATGACCACATCAGTCCATGTGGTGACCCTAGCATGTCTTCACATGTGGCCTCTGCAATGGCAACTCAAAAGACATTGTAGTCAGTACTGCCAATCACTGCAGTCGAAAGTGCCCCTATCCAGACAACATCTTGAAGGGCTTTGCAAATCCCTCCACTGGTGGTCTGTGCAGAAAAATCTGCTCACGAGATGCCCCTTCCAGTCTCATCCACATCAGCTCGTGCTCATGACAAACGCTTCCACTTCCGGATGGGAGACAAGCATCTTACATCTCTTAATGCAAGGGAATTGGTCCTCTTATGAACGGACTCTTTATTTCAACCTGCTGGAATTGCAAGCAATGTTTCCTCTAAGCTGTGGAGTGTTCTGTGCAAACATTCTACTTCGTGAGTGTTCTAAGATGGATAGGTGTTGCTGAGGTAAGCCTCCACTGCTGACCGGTGGGTGGTTGGGTGGGATCTTTACAAGGTTGAGTCTGTATCTTCGTTCTTTGATTTTCAGAACCCAGTGATCGGTCATTATTGATTGCCAGGCCTCCCTGAAGTGATGGATCCTGCCACCTATGGGCAAGTAATCAAAAACTCGTGTTCTGCTTGGGAACAGCAACGGGAGTGGAGGATTGCTGCTTTCTTTCACGGGGATGGGCACATTGTACATAGTGTGATCCTGGCATGCATTGTGAAGGGGGTCTGGTGAAGGATTGTGTCTTTGATGCAGTTATAACTGCTTGAGATACTGATAGTAATATGCCCTTTGGTACTGTGAGAACTGTGGCTGCCTGGACTGGGAGGCTACTAGCATTAAAATTGTGAGCGAGACTACATTTGACTAGCATGTAAATTAGTTTTTTAGATTATTACCACTATTACATGGTATAATAGCAGTGATAACCTCGTAAAAATCTCAGAATGAATTTTTAAAATATATTTTAAGAATGTTTTAAACCTTGTAAGTGAAACAGAATTAAGTCAAATTTAATTGCAGAAAATGTTTTAATTTAACTTCTCTCTTCTTCCTTTCTCTGTTTTTCCAGAAATCATAAACATTGTCAATATTAATATTATTCCCCATAGACATATGCAGTTTAATTCTCATTAAGTTCTTCAGGTGATCTGTACCTAGCCGATTTCTAATCTTAGTTTTAATGGCATTCATTAAGCTAAAACCTCTCTCGCAATCAGCACTTAAAGCTTGAAAAGTTCCATAAACATCTAGAAGATTTAGGGGTATGTTTACTAAACCGTCTTAACGTGCGCCCGGCGATAGTGTGCAGGCTGCCATAAAAGGAGTGGGCGTTTCAGTCTTAAAGTAGCAAAACGGGATTATCGCGCGATAACGCGCACTGCTGCGCACATTTTCGGGTGAAGCACCGCTAAGCGCGTTAACGCGCGGTAATCTTAGGTAGGCGCCCAGACATACAAACATAGAAACAGAGGTGTAGCACAATGGTTAATACACTTCCTGATGATACAGGGGTCATGAGTTTGATCCCCCAGTGTGCCTAATGCATAAGGCTGGCTGAGGCATCAGCTTTGACATGTAAGTATTGTTTCTTGAGGCATTTTATTTGTATTTTAATTATTGCTGCCAGCAAACACACCCTCACGTGCCATAACCTAAGGTGCCGCATAAGGCACCCTATAAGGCACTCCATAGGGCACATTATAAAGTGCACTGTCCGCCACGGCACCCTATAATGTCCCCTATAGGGCACCCTATAATGTCCCCTATAGGGCACCCTATAAGGCGCTCCATAGGACACCTTATAAGGCACCTTATATGGACTGTAACCATAAGGTGCCTCAGAAGGCGCTTTATAGTATAAAGCGCCTTCTGAGGCACCTTATGGTTACAGTACTCTGAGGGTGTTTTTGCTGGCAGCACTAATGTACATTAAAAATAGACAATGCTTCAGACAGCCCTATTAAATAACCCCACTGTGGGTTTGAACCCATGACCTCTGGCTCCACAGGCAGTGATGTAACCAGTGGGCTACAGCTGCTAACAAACCCCTGGCTGGCTGTAGAAGGACTGCACGTCACCACACAAACCGTCTGCTGTGATCACCAGGATAGGGTTAACCCACCCGTACCCATGATGTACTGCACATGCAAATCAGCAGTCTACAGATGATCACAAGATGGGGTATGCACCCCCACAGCACCTCGGCCTGGTAGGGGGAACTGACCATGTGTGTTACTGGCACAGAGTAGCTACACACCGTCACATTGTGCAGGTACTGTGTTCACCCTGAGGGTGAGGTGGGGCGCGCAGCACCAGGTCCACAGCACCTTCCATGGCAGAAATAGGCCATGCTGCAGGTCCCCAGCAGTGCTAGTGTGTGAGATAGGTAGTTCCTGCAGACACACCTTGGATACATCTGTATTTCTCAGTCAGGCTAAGCCCTTATGGACCCATAGGCGGATTATGTACCACCACCCAACCCACCCTCTGGGGCTGAGGGTGGGAAACAGGGTCTCCCACCAACAGATCCACATTCTACCTCCCTGCGATGGTGGCAGTAGAGGGGACCATCAACCGCAGTCCTACTGGGGAACAGACACCCTACAGGGCAGTCAATGCAGCTCTGTACACATCCATAAAGCAATAGCAGACAGACATTAGGCCTGGAAATGCTCAGCTGTGCCCCACCACTATCTGATATTCTTCTGCAGCAAGCCTCCAGCCACTGCACCCTGCAAGGTGTTCCAGCAAGACACATACTAGATGCAGACAGCTGCTAGCTAGTCCATAGTGCATGTTCCTGGAGAAGATGCATGCACCCAGAACTGGAATGTCAGCATACACACCAAGCAGATAAGTCAGTGATTGGGCCCCAAAAGGGAACCCATAAATATATCACATGAGAGAAATACTATATAGCACTATTGGGGAACCTAGCCATGCCATGGTCACTGCTCAGTCAGGGTGAGAGTGATCTCCCAGCAGGACATGCTGTGGCCACCCTGTCTGTGCAGGTGGTGGCCGGGCACTACAATGTCCCAGCCATTGCCCTATGCAGATGCATCCTGGCCAGGCCACCCTGTCCGGGCTATACCCATGGTACCTTGCTCCTCATTATGCACATTGGCAGGCCAATACTGGCAACAGTGCTGGCAGTGTGGGCTGTGGAGGGTGTTTGCAGCCACCACACACTGGATAGACAGACACACACTCTCACACCTATGCCAGCATTGTACAACTATAGAGGTGTTTGGCAGCCCTGGCCACTGCTCCAGTCCTGGGCACAGTGCAAGCATGGCTATGGTACGCAATACTGTTGGGGTCACTCCCCAGGGTGGTAAACACTGTCAGAGACCAGACCTGAAGCACATTCCACAGACATCAGAAAGGTTGCTATGATGGAGCTCAATCAGAAAATTGTGCTTAACGTAGGAATTGCTATCTGCCAGTAATCATAGCAAACATTTGATAGCTGTGTACCGTATTCCCAGGTGTAGGGTGGCATTGCTAAGGTATGCAAGTGCTAGTATTGGGAGATGCACGCAGGGCCCAATGTCCTGCCTCTCCAGGAGGCATTGGATAATAGAGCCTGTGGGTGCGGGTGTGTCTGCCCCTGTTGGCTGCTGCTTTACGGCAGAGGTTCCCAACTCCAGTCCTGGTGTGCCAAACATTGTTCGGGTTTTCATGCTGTCCCTCATGAATATGCATGAGGTACATCTGCATACCATGGGGGTGGCGCATAGAAATGCAGCACAGGCATCTTTATTAGAGGCAGCATGGAACCTGAATGGTGTTTGGCCCTCCAGGACTGCATTTGGGAGATTCTGCTCTAGGTAATGCGCCTATTTATGGTGTCTGTGCTCTGTAGGGTAAAATGTAGGTGTTTTGGGCATGTTTACGTCATCTGCAATAAAGGTTCTGTCTGTATTAGCACGTTTTAGTAGTGGGTAAAATATGGGGACTGGGTTGGCAGGAACCACAGCTGGGACTTGAACCTGTGACCTTCTGCCTCTGAACACACTGGTTGTGTGCACTGCACCACCGTGTTGCCACAGAGACAGTGCATTCCCTGGTGATACCATGACTGTTCGTCCGGCAGGGCCTGTCTGTTGCAGTGCATGGCACCCACCTGCACAGGGCTAGGCCATGGTCTGCTCTGGGCACTGCCCCCCCTCCACCACCAGTACCCCTCTGCCACCATGCTGACATGCCCTTCTGCTGGTGGTGCGCAGTCTCAGGCCAACCAGTGTGCAGGTAGGCGGCTGCCTATGGTGCGTGTTCTGGGGTAGGGGTGCCTGCATAAACGTCAGCGCTTCCCCCCAAACACCGCCTGCCAATGTTCTGTGCCCTTGGAGGTACCTACTGGGTACTATCCCCTGTGACACTGATAAACACACTCGTGCCCATGTTACATAAGAACATAAGATATGCCATACTGGGTCAGACCAAGGTCCATCAAGCCCAGTATCCTGTTTCCAACAGTGGCCAATCTAGGTCATACGTACGTAGCAGTTTCCCCAAAAGACACAGGTTCCACACAGGGCCGGCCCGTCCATTGAGCAAGAATGTTTTTTGCACAGGGCCCCACGTTTCGGGGGCCCCGCGCAAAGAACATTCTGCTTTTTTTTTCTTAAATAAATTTAAAAAAAAAAAAAAAGCTGGCCGCTGCCGCCGCGGCGGCATGGAGTGTCCCGCGGGGCTCCCTCTGCCCGGCGGAGCTCTCCCAGCGCGGCTGAGCCCCTCTGCGCCGGCTTGCAGATACGCGAAGGGAGAGTGTCTCCGTCGCGTCTCTGTTAAGCCCGCAGGGTTTGCTATGGGTTCTAAATGGGCAGCGTTTGTAGTAGTTCCTAATGTGCCTGGCGGTTGGCACTGGATTATAGTAATGTAGAAATCTTTTAGTCTTTCTTTATCCATACACTCATTAAGAGACATGTTGACTAAAGGTTAGTGTATGGTAACATTATGCAAATATTTATGCAAATAAGGCCACTTATGCAAATGAGGCCCCGCACCGAGTCTCCGCACATGGCCCCGCACCCCCCTTGGGCCGCCCCTGGTTCCACAATGCTTGTACTGGGTCAAGCATTGATATCCTGGGTCCCTTCTTAATAATGGTTTATGGACTTTTCCTCCAGGAACTTGTCCAAACCTTTTTTAAACCCAACTACACTAACAGCCTTTACTACATCCTCCGGTAACAAATTCCAGAGTTTGATTACACGTTGAGTGAAAAAATATTTTCTTTTATTAGTCTTAAATAGTTTACCCTGTAGCTTCATTGCATGTCCCTAGTCTGTCTATATTCTGATAACGTAAACAATCGATCTACGTTTACCCGTTCCACTCCGTTCATTAATTTATAGACTTCTATCATATCTCCCCTCAGCCATCTCTTTTCCAGGTTAAAGAGCCCTAACCTTTTTAGCCTTTCTTCATAGGAGTATCCTTCCATCCCCTTTACCATTTTGGTGGCTCTTCTCTGAACCTTTTCTAATAACGCTATATCCTTTTTAAGATACGGCGACCAGAATTGCACACAATATTCAAGGTGCGGTCTCACCATGGAACGATATAGAGGCATTATAATATCTTTTGTTTTGTTTTCCATTCCTTTCCTTATTATACCTAGCATTCTATTTGCTCTCTTGGCTGCCGCTGCACACTGGGCCGAGGGTTTTAACATGTTATCCATAATGACACCTAAATCTTTTTCCTGTGTGGTGCTTCCTAAAGTGGAACCTTGCATCGTGTAACCATAGTTTGGGTTGTTCTTCCCTAGGTGCATAACTTTGCACTTGTCCACATTAAATTTCATCTGCCATTTTAATGCCCAGTCTTCCAATTTATGAAGATCCTCTTGCAATTTTCCACAATCCTCTTGGGTTTTAACAACTTTAAATAGTTTTGTGTCATCTGCAAATTTGATAATCTCACTCGTTATTCCACTTTCCAGGTCATTTATGAATATGTCAAAAAGCAGAGGACCCAGCACAGATCCCTGGGGTACACCACTATTCACCTTTCTCCATTGGGAAAATTGGCCATTTAGCCCTACCCTCTGCTTTCTATCTTTTAACCAGTTCCTGATCCACAGTAGTACACTGCCTCCTATCCCATGACTCTTTAGGGACCTTGTCAAAGGCTTTCTGAAAGTCCAGATACACTATATCAACCGACTCACCTTTGTCCACCTGTTTATTCACACCTTCAAAAAAACATAACAGATTAGTAAGGCAAGATCTTCCTTGTCGAAAGCCATGTTGGCTGTCTCCCATTAGGCCATGACTATCTAAATGCTGAATAATTTTATTCTTTATGATGGTTTCTACCATTTTTCCTGGTACGGACGTCAAGCTCACCGGTCTGTAGTTTCCCGGATCACCCCTGGAACCCTTTAAAAATTGGTGTTACATTCGCTATCCTCCAATCTTCAGGAATTAGAGATGATTTTAATGATAGTTCAGAGATTACTAATAGCAGGTCTGCAATCTCATATTTCAGTTCTTTCAACACCCTTGGATGTATACCATCCGGCCCAGGTGATTTGCTACTCTTCAGTTTATCTAGTAGTTGTAATACATCTTCCCTATGTATCGATATTTCCTTCAACTCTTCTACACCTTTAAATACCGCTTCAGTCATGGGTAACATCCCTATATCTTCCTCAGTAAAGACCGAAGCAAAGAATTCATTCAGTCTCTCTGCTATCGCCTTGTCACCTCTTAGTGCCCCTTTAACGCCTCTATCATCTAATGGACCAACTGACCCTCTCACAGGTTTTTTGCTGCGAATGTACTTGAAAAAAATCTTTATTTTGCGTTTTTGCTTCCGTAGCAAGCTTCTTCTCAAATTCTACCTTTGGCTGCTTTATTAATGCCTTGCATTTGACTTGCCAGTGCTTGTGCTGTTTCCAGGTTTTGTCGTTTGGCTCTTTTTTCCATTTCCTGAAAGATGCTTTTTTGGCAACAACAGTCTCTCTGACCTCACCTTTAAACCATGCTGGCAGTTTTTTTGACTTCCTTCCACTTTTCTTAAAGCGTGGAATAAAGCTGGCTTGGGCTTCCAAGATAGTATTTTTGAACAACACCCAAGCTTGATGTAAGTCTTTAACCTTTGCAACTGCTCCTTTTAGTTTTTTCTTAACTGTTTTCCTCATTTTATCATAGTCTCCCTTTTGAAAGTTAAAAGGTAGTACTGTGGATTTCCTTACCATCCTTCCTCCACTAATTAAATCAAAGGTGATCATGCTATGATCACTATTGCCAAGTGGCCCCAACACCCTTATCTCTTGCACTACATCTGGTGTTCCACTAAGGACTAGGTCTAATATTGCTTCCCCTCTGGTTGGTTCATGAACCAGCTGCTCCAAGAAGCAGTCATTTATTTCATCTAGGAACTTTATCTCCCTAACATGTCCTGCTGTGACACTGACCCAGTCGATACCGGGGTAATTGAAATCACCCATTATTATTACTGCACTGTAACTTTTGCTAGCTTCCTTGATTTCTTTGAGCATTTCATCATCCATTTGTTCATTCTGGCCAGGCGGACGATAGTACACCCGCACTGCCATCGCCTTCCCCTTTTTACATGGAATTTCAATCCATAGAGATTCTACAGCAAATTTTGTTTCCTGCAAAACTTTAATCCTTTCTGACTCAATGCCCTCTCTAACATAGAGCGCAACACCTCCACCAATTTGATCAGCTCTATCATTACGATACAGTTTGTACCCAGGTATCACAGTGTCCCACTGGTTGTCCTCCTTCCACCATGTCTCTGATATTCCAATCATATCTAACCTCTCGTTTAGTGCTATATATTCTAACTCTCCCATCTTGTTTTGTAGACTTCCAGCATTTGCATACAAGCATTTTAGAGACTGTGTTTTATTCATATTAATTTGGCTATTGGTAGACATGGGTAATTTGGGATCTTTAAGCTCTGTCTGCTCCATACTTGAGGGCATTTGGGCTACTTTACTCTTTTTTGGAACCTCTCTGCTTTTTGTAGTATCCTTCAAGGATACATTCTTCCAAACCATGCACTCTTGGGCGACTGTCGGCTTTCTCCTATCATCTAGTTTAAAAGCTGCTCTATCTCCTTTTTAAAGGTTAATGCCAGCAGCCTGGTTCCATCCCGGTTAAGGTGAAGCCCATCCCTTCGGAAGAGCCCCTCCTTTCCCCAGAATGTTCCCCAGTTCCTAACAAATCCAAACCCCTCATCTCTGCACCATTGTCTCATCCACGCATTGAGACTCCGGAGCTCTGCCTGCCTTTTGGGTCCTGCGCGTGGAACGGGAAGCATTTCGGAGAACACTACCCTGGAAGTTCTGGATTTCAACTTCCTACCTAAAAGCCTAAATTTAGCCTCCAGAACCTCCCTACCACATTTTCCTATGTCATTGGTACCGACATGTACCAAGACAGCAGACTCCTCCCCAGCACTATCTAAGACCTTATCTAGGTGGTGCGTGAGGTCCGCTACCTTCACACCAGGCAGGCATGTTACCAGGCGATCCTCACGTCCACCAGCCATCCAGCTATCTACATGCCTAATGATCAAATCACCAACTATAACTGCTGTCCTAACCCTTCCCTCATGGGCACATGGCCCTGGAGAAACGTTCTCGGTGCGAGAGGGGTTTACATCACCTGGAGGACAGGTCCTAGTTACAGGATCACTTCCTGCCACACCAGGGTGATGCTCTCCTGTCACGTGACCTCTCCCCTCCATGGCAACAGGGATGCTGCCAGACTGGAGGTGGGATTTCAGGACTATATCCCTGTAAGTCTCGTCTATGTACCTCTCTGTCTGTCTTATGTTTTCCAAGTCTGCTACTCTAGCCTCTAGAGAACGGACTCGTTCCCTGAGAGCAAAGAGTTTCTTGCACCTAGTGCACACGTAAGACCTCTCACCAACTGGGAGAAAATCATACATGTGACACTCAGTGCAAAAGACTGGAAATCCCACATCCCGCTGCTGGACTGCTGTCTGCATCTTAGTTTTAAGTTTGTGTTTAGATCTTTAAGTTCTTTACGTACTAAAGGGTGCTATGGATATTTATACCAATAAAACTGTACCTAATAAGTTTAATATACCTTGTTCACCTGAAGCTTAATTAATCTCAGTTCCTTAGTGTATGACTGATTTGGGTAACGAGATTCACCTGAGAGCACCTCCTGTCTTTTAAGATGTGCAAGTACCTATAAAGCTGTGATTATCCCAGGGGTGGGTGGGTGGGCGTGGGGAGGGAGGGAGGGATATAACACTTATTAAAAGAGGGCTGCTACACAGTATCCTGTCCTGTGCTGCTGAGGTAAGCTATATTCTGATTTGATTTAAATTATAGCTCTTTGCTGCTGCTAGGCTCTAACCTATTATGAAATTTAAACAACAAGCTCCCTGCTGGATTCTAAATTTAACCAGAAAGCTCTCTTCTGTGTTTTAAATTGAAACTAAAAGTACTTTGCTGATGCTAGGCCCTGAGTGACTATGAAATTTAAACTACAGCTCTCTACTGGGTATGAAAGGTAACCAGAAAGTTCTCTTCTGTGTTTTAAATTGAATCTTAAACTGCTGCTACTAGGCCCTGACTGATTTAACAAAAAATAGTGGGTTCACAGATTAATTAGCTTTAAAAGAAAAAAAAATTCCTTTCAGAAAAATTCCCAGAAGTATATACTCACAATTGCAGATTTCTCTCCAGAAGTAACAGCCCCCCTTTCTAGTCCTTCAAGACTGAGGTTGGGCCCTCATCAGTTGCTGTCTGGCTGCTGTACAGTTTCAGCATTCCTAAGTGCCACCTAGGCATCTGCCTAGTCCGCACTGTGCCTCAGCTGCACCACAGCATGTGCTGCCTGCAGCCCTCTGTATCCCATTTTCAAGCATCTGTCCAGTTGGCCCTTCCAACATGCCTGCCCTGCTGTTGCCGCACATGTGCACGCCATAGGAAACCTGTCTGATGGAGAGGAAAACCCTGCACAGCGCAATTTCACTGTGGGCTCATTCACTTTGTATGGGGACGGAGCATGGACCCTTCCAGAATTCATATCCTTTTTTTGGTGCTTTCTTGGGAGTGTTTTTTGATGTTTCCCACTGAGATCACTATTGCCCAGCTTGGTTATTTTATTTTTCCATTTTCTTCTGTTCATTTTCACTGTTTATTTGCCCTTTTGTTCCGTGCACGTGTATCACACTTATCACTTTTTCATAGGTTTCCCTGGTTCTGCTGTACATTGCTGACAGAAATGGTTTCTCTTCCCTTTAAATCAGCTCTAACGCCAGGGTTTCACTGGCATTAGTTTTCAGCCTCGGATTTCACAGCGTTAGTGTGTGGGGAGCCTCTCCCCTCCCACTCTCCACCCATTGACCTCTTCTCTCCCCCCCCCCGGGGAGCCTTCCTCCACCCTCCGTGAGCCTTTCTCCGCCTTTAGTGCTCGTTTGCGCCGCTGCGCGCGTTTTCGATCGCTAAGGTACCTCTGCGCCCGTTATCACGCGATAAAGTACCTTATCGCGTGATAACGTCACAGAGCGCACATTAAGATGGTTTAGTAAACATACCCCTTAGTTCACTGAATTGTTCCTGTTGTCATGTAAATGTATGCCCTGAAAGGTTTTCATTGCTCTAGCGTTTATCTTTTCTGCAATGATTAATTTAAAGTCTGAATACTCTTTATGAAGTTCCTTATCATATGATTGTTCATCTTTCTGGAACAATATGCAGTAACACTTAGCTAATCTTGAAAGCTCTGGATTTCCAAAGGAAATTTCATCCAGGTTGGAGGGATTTCATAAACAGTCTTTGTCAAATACACACCAATACTGTAATTAATTCTCTGGAAATCTGTTATCCATGTGGTCACAAGTTTGCCTAATTACGGAAAATGGCATCAATATTTACTGTCGAGTTGTAAGAAGGGAGGAGTGGTCTAGTGGTTAGGACAAGGTACTTCAGGCCGGGGGTTCAAGTCCCACCTGGGGATAGCAATCTCAGGCCGGAGGGACTGGGATTTCTAGTCCTACAGGCACTCCTTGTGGTCTTGGGCAAGCCACTTAACCCTCCATTGCCCGTGTTCCCTGTAAGTATTAGCGTATGTGTCTCATATCCCCTCGTGTTAAATGTATCCCCCAATTGACCGCTTTGACCCGGTGAAAAGCGGGATATAAATACAGCTAAATAAAATAAATAAAGATGAAATTAGATTTTGTACAGTTTCACTGAAATGGACGTTATCTCCCAGCTACAGAGATCTAATTTTCCTGATTTTGGCTTTGGTGAACTGAAATACTTCCATGGTGGTCAAAGAGCTCTTCTGAAGAATTTTGCTAAGTTCTGCTATATAACCAAGAACTTTACAAAGGATAAATAATGCCACTTGCATTCTGGTTTACCTAATTTTTCAAAGCAGTATTTGTGTACTGGGTCATTATTTTCTTCTACTTGTTTTTTTGCAATATTCAATTAAAATATCATAATTCTTAATCAAGGCGCTTACAGCGAAGTGTTGAGCAAGCCATTTTACTTCATTTAGTGGCCTAAATGAAACAATGTCACTGTCCGTTGCATTGGCAATTTCCTCGAGTTTGGCTTTTCGTACACTTGGGGGTATGTTTACTAAACCGTCTTAACGTCGCTGCGGTGGTGGTATCGCGCAATAAGTGACGTAGGTGTTAAGGCACACTAACGCTGTGAAATCCGGGTCTGAAGGGTGGAGTAAGGCTTCCCAGAGGGTGGAGAGAAGGGGTCAATGGGCGGGGAGAGGCTCTAGGCACACTAACGCTGGGAAATACGGGTCTGAAAACTAATGCCAGTGAAACCCTCGCGTTAGGCACATTTGCAGGAAAGAGAAACAATTTAAGTCAGCAATGTGCAGCAAAGGCAGGGAAACCCAGAAAAGTGATAGTAGTGATACATGTGCAGGAACCAAAAAGGCAAATAAACATATAAAATGACCAGAACCACATTTAAAATTCCAATAACCAAGCTGGCCAATAGTGATATTAATGATAAACATAAAGCAACACTACTGACAAAGCGTAAAAATTAAGATATCATGTTTGGAAGGGTCTATGCTCTGTCCCCCTACGAAGTGAATGATCCCACATTGAAATAGCACTTATCAGGGTTTCTGTCGTTTAGATTGGGCAGGTTTGTTATGGTGTGCACATGTGCAGCAACAGCAGAGTGGGCACGTAGGAAAGGGCAACTGTACTGATGCTGTAAATGGGATACAGGGGGCTGCAGGCGGCATATGCTGTGGTCCAGCTGGGGCACAGTGCGGACTAGGCAGATGCTTGGGTGGCACATAGGAATGCCGAAACTGTAAAGCAGCAAGACAGCAACTGACAACGGTCCAACATGGGCACGAGTGTGTGTCCCACAGTGTCATAGGGGATATTACCCAGCAGGTACCCCCAAGAGCACATAACATTGGCAGGCGGTGCCGGGGGCAAGCACGCCTGTCCATGTAGGCACCCCTACCCAAGAACCCACACCATAGGCAGCTGCCTACCGGCACACTGGATGGGCTGGGACTACGCACCACCAGCACCACTGGCATAATGGCATAGCAGCATGGTGGCGGAGGGGTGCTGGTGGCGGAGGGGGCAGTGGCATCTGCCCACAGCAGACCACGGCCAAGCCCTGTTAGGTGGGTGCCATGCACTGCAACAGACAGGGTCTGTCTGACGAACAGTCATGGTATCCCCAGGGAATGATCTGTCCCTGTGGCAACAGTGTGGTGCAGTACACACAGCCAGTGTGTTCAGGAGCAGAAGGTCACAAGTTCAAGTCCCAGCTGTGGCTCCTGCCAACCCTGTCCCCATATTTTACCCAGTACTAAACCGTGGTAATAAAGACGGAACCTTTATTGCAGATAAAATAAACATGCCTGAAACACCTATATTTTACCCTACAGAGCACAGACACTATAAACATGTGCAATCCCTAGAGCAGAGTTTCCCAACTGCAGTCCTGGAGGGCCTAACACCATTCAGGTTTCATGCTGTCCCTAATAAATATGCCTGTGCTGCATTTGTATGTGCCACCTCCATTGTATGCAAATATATCTCATGCATATTCATTAGGGACAGCATGAAAACCTGAACAGTGTTTGGCCCACCAGGACCAGAGTTGGGAACCTCTGCCCTAGAGCAGCGGCCAACAGGGGCATAAACACCCACACCCACAGGCTTCACTATCCAAAGCCTCATGGAGAGTCAGGCTGTTGGGCCCTGCGCGGAGCAGCATCTCCCAATACTGGCACCTGCATACCTTAGCAATGCCGTCCTAAACTTGGGAACATGTTCCACATATATCAAAAGGTTGCTATGATTAATGTCAGCTAACAAATCCTAAGTTAAACATAATTTGTTGATAGAGATTAATCATAGCAACCTTTCTGATATCTGTGGAGTGTGTTTCAGTTATTGATTCTGACAGTGTTTACCACCCTGGGGAGTGACCCTAACAGTATTGAGTACCATAGCAATGCCCGCACTGTGCCCAGGACTGGTGTGGCGGCCAGGGCTGCCACAAACCTCTATATTTGCACAATGCTTGCATAGGTGTGGGAGTGTGTGTCTGTCTATCCAGTGTGTTGTGGCTGCCTACACCTTACTGAGCCCACATTGCACTGTTTCCAGTGTTAGCCTGCCAATGTGCATAATGAGGAGCAAGGTACTGTGGGTATGGCCCGGACAGGGTGGCATGGGCAGGATGCATTTGCCAAGGGTATAGGGCAATGGCTGGGACATTGTAGTGCCCAACCACCACCTGCACGGACAGGGTGGCCACAGCATGTCATGCTGGGAGGTCGCTCTCACCCTGACTGAACAGTGACCACGGCATGGCTAGGTTCCCCCATAGTGCTATACAGTATTTTTTTCAAGTGATATTTATGGGTTCTCTTTTCTGGGGCCCAATCACTGACATTCTTGTGTGGTGTGTGTGCTGACATCCCAGTTTTGGGTGCACACAGTTTCTCCAGGAACATGCACTATGTACTAGCTAGCAGACTGTCTGCAGTTAGCATCCGTATGGTTGCACCACCTTGCAGGGTGCAGCAGGTGCACACTGACTTCCCTCTGCTGGTGAATGTCAGATCATAGTGGTGGACAGATGAGCTGACTGGGCCCACTACCTATCTGCCAGTGGCCCTGTCCCAAGTGCAGATCTTCAGCAGCTGTCTGTTCGCCACCAGGACTAGGGTTACTGGTCCCACAGCCTGTCCTCATGTACATCCACTGCCCCCCTTGAAAAGGGTGAGAGTGCGGGTCTGTTGGGGGCAGATCATGTCCCAGAGAGGGCGGTTTGCTAAGTACATTGTCGCCATGTGAGCCCTGACACACCCCTGCTCCCTAAACAGGTGACCATAGCAAGCAGAGTGGATATGCACTATGTTGTGTGCATCATGGTCCACAAGGGCCAGACATGACTGGCAATTACAAATGGACACAGAGACCTCCTAAAGGTGTCTGCAACAAATACCTGTCACACACTGGCACTGATGAAGACCTGCAGCACAGCCCACCTCAACCAACCCGGGTACTGCAGACCTGGTGCTGGCCACTCCACCTCACCCTCAGGGTGAACACAGAACACGCACATTAGCATGGCCTGTGGGTACTCTGTGCCAGTAACACACACGGTCATTCCCTCCTACCAAGCTGACGTGCTGTAGAGGTGCATACCCCATCTGGTGAGCAGATGTAGACTGCTGTTCTGCATGTGAATTGCATTATGGGTACTGTTGGTTCTATCCTATCCTGGTAGCCACAGCAGACAGTTTTATGGTGACGTGCACTCTTTCTGTAGCCAGCCATTGGTATGATAACTTCCATAGTGATGTAGCACAATGGTTAATGTAATGACTTCAGTAGCAGAGGTCATGGGTTTGATTCCTCTCTGTTCCCCTTTTTTTTTATGGCTGTCCTACACAACTACGTTTCATTCGTGTAACAGTCATATCTGTGCAGATTTGTGTTGCCACCACATTATATCCTCATCACTGTTGCCATCCATCCTTCTGTCCGTCTATGTGTGTGTGCCAGCTGTGTGGCATCCTGTCCTAATGTGCAGGCTGCTACCCCATGTCCTGCACTGGCACACTTTTCTGCATTGCGGCTCTTCATGCTTGTCTCTCCTGTGTCTGCTCTGCATGGCACTGCTCTCCTCTGTCCTCCTGTCATTGCACTTATCCTGCCCACCTCTACCTCCTCTGGTGGACACGTATCCCCATCCTCTGCCACACACTGTCATTGTTGAACTGTACATTACCATCACCCTGTACATCGGTACAGCTGCCCCCGATATCTTTGTCCGCTTTACCTGCTGCCACATGGGCTGCACGAAGATTTGGCTGTTCCATGAGCTCCGTCATATACTTCCTTCCATCACTTGTTCATTGCCTTTCCTTGGTGCTCTGTGCAGTGTTATGGTTACATCTGTGTTTGAGCCATACATTTCATGCTTGTGATGGGCACCATCTCCTGTGTCACCTTGGCATCCCTGGGGCATCTTTTGCGGCACCTTAGGTTTGGCCAGCTTATGGGGCGCCTTATATGCTGCCTTGGAGGGTGCTAACCTTTTCTGCCGCCCTCTGGGGCACATTATGACCTGCCTTGGATGACATGGTGCTTTAAGATGTGCCTTATGGTGCGCCCTAAAAGGTGCATTAGGTTGCGGCACTGGGGTAAGGCTTTTTTGGCTGGCAGTGCAAATTGTTGGGATGTGTCTGACTGTTATAAGCAGGAAAAGGGATTGCCTCAGACAGTCTTTTAACTGAGCCCACTAAGGGATCAAACTCATGACCACTGTATCAGCAGTCAATGTATTAACCAGTGTGTTACACCTCTGTTGCTCTGATTGCAGGTCAGTGCACCTAATTAAGGCTAACGCGCATTAACATGCCACGGCTCCCTCTATCGCATGATAACCGACTTTATCACGTGATAACCCAAAATGTTACCTTAAGACCAGAACGCCCACTACCTTATATGGCATTCGTCACAGTAAGACTGCAACTAACGCCGGTAACATTAAGACGGTTTAGTAAACATACCCCTTGATCTCTGAAGAGGATATAAACAGTGTGCATTCGATTTTCAATCTCCTTAATGAATAGGATTGCTTTCCATTCATCATCTATTCCTAAATCTTCTCAATGAGCTACACAATGCTTCTCTAGCAATGAGGAATTGATTCACAAGAAATTGCAGCAATGCCATTATGCTTTCAAAGCATAATGGAAGCACCATCTAATGTAAACATAACCATGCGATTCATGTCCAAAAGATTTTCGTTATGAAACTTCCATATAGAATCAACTATTGCAGCACTATTGCAAGCAGTCTGTTTTACAATGCCAGCAAAAACGGTTTTATGAATATCATCACCAGTTCTTCTGAATTTCATGTACATGATAAGCATCTTTGACACAATGATGTTGGTACTTTCATCAGTTATGAGGGTATAGAAAGGAGATTCCTGGATTTCATTTAAAATTTCACTTTTAACACCACTATTCATGCATTCAATGACTTTGACGGCATAGTTTTTGCTTCTCCAGTTAGCAGGAATTTTAGCATAATTTGCACATGGTTGTGAATTTCCTACATGAACATCATGGATGAATTCAACCCAACTGCAAGTAGCACATTGTCAATTAAAATCTTGACCTCTTCTGGACTTGACCTATCTCGATTTGTGTGTTCAATTCTGCTGTTCTGATCTTCAGGGGTTTCTCTTAGAAATTCAGTAGATATTCACAGTACTGATTCTGAAGTTTTGTTACCGCATTCAAGTGACGTTTGTGATTCATGTGACGCTTAAGATAATCTATTTTCCACGCACCCCATTTCTTTCCAGTGCTCCAATTCCTGTCGACTTCTGCTTTGAGACATATTTTGCAGACTACTATGTCATTTGTTTCACAATATTCTAAAATTTCTTTGCGCGTCCAGTCACGTGTGACATCAGTTTCAAAGGAAACCATTCGCTCTTGAAACGATTACTTTTTTTCTTTGTGAATCCACCGAACTGTTGATCGTCAGCTTTATGCTTCGACATTTTCAAACATTTTAAATAAAATTAATTTCAAACAAACTCACTTGAAACTATAACATGAAATTATTAATGGGTGACAATATGAGTGCGACTAAGAAGAATGAAAATGGCAGACTAACCGAGAACAGAAAGTGTCTTTAAAGCTTCCGATTGAACAGTTGTGCATGTGCTTGCATTTTTATAGTTCACTGGTTTAGAATTTACTGCAGCGGCATGATTTGAGTACTTCTGTTTTCTAAGAATCAATAACAAGTTTTATTATTATATCGCCTATTTGTGTGCTGAGCCAAAAATCTGTGCACCAAGGGCTAAAAATGTGTGCGCCAGCACACGCTAGTGCAGCTTATTGGGAACATTAGTTGCGAGTCATCTTTTATGCCCTCAATGTGTTGAAAAAGTGGATCAGACAAAAGATTTTACCTGTGCAAACAGACAACCAAATGACCATGTTTTACATAAACAAGCAGGATGGATTGGGCTTTCTGACTTCTGTGAGAAGCGGTGCACCTCTGGCTGATTGCCCAAGCCATGGGCACCACTTTCAGGGTGATGTATCTGCCAGGATTCAAAAATCAGTTGGCAGACTCCCTCAGTCACCACCTGAACCCACACAAGTGGTCTCTTGACCCTGCAGTGCATCTTCCTAACATGGGGCACGCCACTGATGTCTTTGCCTTAGATGAGAACGCCAAATGTCCTGTCTTCTGCTCCATCAAACTGAGCATTCATCGGTTTGGACATGATGGCTTCACCATTTCCTGGAGTCACCATTTATTTTACACTTTCCCTCCCTTTCCATTCATCAAACACATCCTCATCAAAGCGCGAGTGGACTGGGTCATGTTGATCCTCCTTGCACCACAGTGGCCCCACCAAGCCTGGTTGCCTCATCTACTTGCATTGGCAAAACAATTAGTACTTCCCTTAGGGACTCATCCATTCCTTCTCAAGCAAAACCAGGGTCTTGCCAGTCTTTCTCTTGCCGCCTGGAAATTGAACACTACTACTACTGAGCATTTGTATAGTGCTAAAAGGCATATGCAGTGCTGCACAGACACATGTAAAAGACAGTCCCTGCTCATCGGGATTATAATCTAATCGAGACAGACAACACAGTAGCTGTAGGCATGGGATACAGCTAGGGGGAATGGTAAGGAAACATAAAGGACATCAGGTGAGTCAAGATCTGAAAGTGGCAGTGAAGAGGTGAGTTTTTAGCCTGGATTTGAAAAGGGTCAGCGCCTAATGTACAAATTTGGGTAGTTTGTTCCAGGCAACGCTACCTGATGGGAGATCCTTCCATCTCCACAGGTGTGCGGACACTCATATTGGCCTCATGGAAACCATCAACCCTACACTCCTACCAATGGAAGTGTTCTTGCTTCACCCACTGGGCTAGGTCTCAGAACTATGACCCTATCTCCTGCCCCTCAACCTACTACTTCTGTATCTTCTACAACTTTCCAACTCAGTTCTACAGAGCACCTCTGTCCGCTACCATCTTTCTGCGATAGCAGCATGCCACTTTCCTGTCAAGTGAGTGGAGGAGTAGCCTAGTGGTTGGGGCAAGGTACTTCAGGCCGGAAGGTCGGTGGTTCAAATCCCACTAGAGGACAGCAACCTTGGGCCGGAAGGACTGGGGTTTCTAGTCCCACAGGCACTCCTTGTGGTCTTGGGCAAGCCACTTAACCCTCCATAGCCCATGTTCCCTGTAAAATAGTTATCTCCAAGTTATAATGCCCTGTTCAATGTAATTTCAGTTTGTTCAATGTAAACTGCACTGATGCAGAATAGCGCGGTATATAAGAGAATGTAAATAAATAAATAAATAAGGGAGGAGTGGCCTAGTGGTTAGGACAAGGTACTTCAGGCCGGAGGGCCGGGGGTTCAAGTCCCACCTGGGGACAGCAATCTCAGGCCGGAGAGATTGGGATTTCTAGTCCTATAGGCACTCCTTGTGGTCTTGGGCAAGCCACTTAAACCTGTTCCCTGTACGTATTAGCGTATGTGTGTCATATCCCCTCGTGTTAAATGTATCTCCCAATTGACCGCTTTGACCCGGTGAAAAGCGGGATATAAATACAGCTAAATAAATAAATAAAATAAAAATAAATAAATAAAGGGAAAGCCAGTCTCATTACATTCTCTGGTCTCAATATTCATGAAGGAGCTCATTAATTTGAAACTGCCAATCAAGCCAACACCAGCTTGGGACCTGAGTGTGGTCCCCTGGGAACTGATGAAACCGCCCTTTGAAACTCTGGCCTCAGCCTCGCTCAAATACCTTACCTGGAAGACGGTGTTCCTAGTAGCTATCACATCAGCTGGGAGGATCAGTGAATTACAAGCCTTAGTACACTACTCCCCCTATACTCAATTCCTGCACAACAGAGTCCTCCTCCACACTCACCCTAAAGTTCCTGCCTATGGTGGTCTCTGAATTTCATCTCAATCAGCCAATCATTCTGCCTTCCTTCTTCCCAACACCCCAGATGGGGTCTTCAGAGGAGGCTCACCATTTTCTCGAGTGCAGAGAGCCCTTCTATCCTACCTGCATGCCACAAAAGACTTGCCAACATCCTCTCAACTCTTTTGTCAAGTTTGATCCACATTGCCCAGGTCAGCCAGCTTCCAAGCTCACCATCTCTACTTGGATCACTGACTGCATTGCCTTCTGCTACTCCCAGGCCAACTTACAGTGCTCTGGATGCGTTAGCCCACATCACCTCTGAGCCAAGGCAGCGTCTACAGCAAGTCTAGCTTCCGTTTCTGCTGCAGATGTCTGCAGAGCAGCAACTTGATCTTCCATTCATACATTTACTAATCATTACAACTTGGACCCCTCCTATGCGGCTGACCTCACCTTTGGACAAGCTGTCCTGCACAACCTTTTTGCATGCTAATAATTTCTTCCACCTTCTGTAGGGGATGGGCCGCAGAAACACACCTTTCAAGGAGGGGCCTTCGGCTCTAGATTCATCTACAGAGTGTGCCTGCATATCCACTGCTTGTCTCCAGAGAAAGCATAGTTGCTTAGCTGTCACGGGGGTTATCCGTAAACAGCAGGGGTATGCAGCCACACTCTACCCGCGAAAACACAAAAACAAAACAAAGAGTATGAATAGAGGCATACAGTAGAAGAAAGAAAAGAAGAAGAAAAAAAAACAACAAACCGCAAATCCACAAGGAGGCATAGCCAGCCAGAACACATGTAACCAGCAGTTAACAGTGATTTCTTTTCATGAGCTGCCGCCTTGTTGTGGACACCATTTGGGGTCTGTATGTAACATGTCTACAGCAGCTCTGTGATGATCTGAGATGCAGGAGCAGGAGCTGGCGTGGACTGGCAAGGCGGAAGAGCATGTGCATGCTCAGAGAAGTCTATAAAAGACTTCTCTAACCATAGGGCAAGTCAGGCATCGGACGCCATCGGAGATGTCACCTACAGCATACCCCTGCTGTCTGCAAAGAATCTCCAGTACAGGTAAGCAACTACGCTTCCTTTTTGTTGGATTTGAAAAGATAAACTCTCCACTAGTGGAGGTAACAAACTGTTTTATGCCAAAACAAGAGACATACTTGATTTATAAACATTAATGCCAAAAAGATTGAGGTCTCATACTTTTTATTTATATTTATTTATTAGAAATTATGAATTATATTAATAATGTTCATGAATCGCTGAATCGTCTTCTAATAATTCATATAAATTTTTGACAAAATTAAAAATGTAGATACATTGGTTTAAATATGAATGAGATATGCTCACCCCTTTATCTTTAGTAACAATGACTTACCATTTATGTGACTTCCCTTCTCAAGTCATTATATTGCCTTCCAATCCACCCTCACATACACTTCAAGCTTCTCCTATTCACCTACAAGTGCTTTCATTCTTCAGTTCCTCATTACCTTTCTACCCTTATCTTCCCCCACTGTCCTCTCATCTCCTAGTATCAGGCAAGCGATTTATCTGTGCACTACTCCTCCATTTTTAGCTCCAGAATCTATGCATTCCACCTTGCTTCACCAAAAGCCTGGAATAGTCTCAATGAGTCTGTGCGCCATATTCCCTTTCTGGCCATACTTAAGCCCCGGCTAAAAACCTAGGGGAGCATATTCAAAGTGTTTTAGCAGGCTAGCAGACCCACTAAATGCAGTCAGTCCAATATTCTGTGGCATTAACTGGTTAGTGCCGCTGAATATCCCCACAGACCATGGGAAAAATGCTTGATTAAAACCGGGGCAATCTGTGGGCAGATTGGGGTTGGTGATGACTGCTATCTGGTTAGTGACAATATTCTGGTTAAAGTTAGGGCAGGTGAATGGCAGTTAACAGCTGAATATCACTGCTAAGCGGATAGTGCTGCTGATGTTCAGCAAGCCCAGATATGTTCCGCCACCGAATATCCGGTTTTATTAAAGCAGAGGCAGCTAGGCACTTTAATTAGTCTAGCGGTCGCTGCTGAATATGCCCCCTCCCCCCTAATTTTTTGAGGTTGCTCTTAAATCCTATCTCTCCTTGACTTTAGCCTTCTTGGCTTTAATCATATTCATATATTTCCCATGACTCTTATTTGTTTTGTCTACTGGTTCATCTATTTCCAATCACACCTTGCTAAGAAAACCCAGGAGCTGCTGGGTCACAAGGAGTCAGCATTAGCTTGACGGTACACACACACGCACTGGTTCAAAAATGATATCATTCAAATTAGATTAATAAACACTGAAGCAGAATATCTTCACCAGAAGCAAAGCAAATGGCTACCGCAGTACTTCTCAACCATGAGTATGGTAAGCATTGGTGATGCATGCTGATGGCTGAACACATCACAGACCCTAAGAAGGCATCAGCAAACAGTTTCAAAGTGATTTTTCTTTCAAAATTCTCTTAAACGTTATCCAGGTGCTATGAGCCAATGCCAAGTTTAATGCCTCATCGTATATTTCTGTATATGTTTAAGATTTGCTGTTCTAAGGGCAATGCCATCTCTCATGCTGACTTGATATGCAACAGCCACTAGGTTAAGCTGCAGCAGAAAAAGCAAAGAAGCCAAAGAAGGTTCTTCAACAAGAGTCCAGAAAAATATGACAACTTGTCCTGCCACTGTATGCATGCATCAAGGTAGCTGGAATATTTAAGCTTGCAGTGTATGTTTATTAATAGTATTTATTGGCAAAGTGATTATACTAGCTAAATGATAGGGAACATTGCATCAGGATCTTTTTGTTTGCTAGGAGTATATCAGTAAAGTGCTCTAAAAGGCTATGGAGGTAATGATAATTTTAGAACAGTTGAGCAGCACTTAGACATGTAAATGTCAGTTTTACATTTCCAATATTTACATGTATAAATGCTGCAGAATGCATAGAGTCATTGGGGACCTGTTCGGGGCATGGTTGGGCTGTGCAAAAAATATATGTGTACTTCCTGTGTTGCAGAATTGTTCATTTTGGCTTTTGCACCTCCTTCAAAGTACATATTAAGCGTCAGCAAAGTGCTCACATTGCCCAGAACCCCTTAAGGTCTTTAAAATGACTCAAAAATATAAAAATAGGGCGTTATGAGCTTGATTTGTTAATTGCCACCTGCTATATGCATGCACTTTTTTGAAATACATGTTTAAATACTGTGATGTTAAATGTATACTCGTTTGTAATCTGCCTTGAACTGTTGTATGATTAATCGGATAATATGTACATATGTATATTGCCAGCACATGCAAGCTACCAGGTGGTGTCGCTCTCTTTTGACCGTGACATTTTCAGAAATAATTGTTCCAACTGCATATTTAGGGAAATACACATGTATTTCTCACGTCCCTAAACGTATTTTACAAAAGTCTTCATATTCAGGTGGACTTTTGCAAAATAGGCTGACATGCCCTGACTTGGACGTCCCTTTTTTGACCTAGATGTCTGATGCAAAATATGTCTTCACACTGCCCAGATTGCACTGTACAATTACAAAATCGATTGTCCATTTTGCATACATCATAAAAAGGTCGATGGAATTTCCCATGGGTTAGCAGCCTATTGTGCAAACATTTGCTATTTCTAAGAGCTTTGTAGCAACAATTTGTATTCAATTAATCCACGGAGACCCAGAAACAAAGATAACGGAGGATGTAGTAAAAGCTGTTAGTGTAGCTGGGTTTAAAAAAGGTTTGGACAAGTTCCTAGAGGAAAGGTCCATGTTGTTGTTGTTAATTGCCGTCGAGTCTGAGTCGACTCATGGCGACCCTCTGGATAGCTATCCTAAATTGTGTTCGGTCTTCAGTCAGTCGGCTCATTGTTGACAGACTGGTACCCGTAGCTGCTGCTGTTGTATCGATCCATCTCATTGCTGGCCTTCCTCTTTTGCGTTGACCTTCTATCTTGCCAAGCATGATGTCTTTCTCTAATGATCTCTCTCTCCACATGATGTGTCCAAAGTATGAAAGTCAAAGTCTTGTCATCTGAGCTTCTAAAGATCTGAGCTTCTAAAGGTCCATAAACCATTATTAAAAAGGGACCCAGGATATCACTGCTTGACCCAATACAAGCATTGTGGAATCTGTGTCTTTTGGGGAAACTGCTAGGTATGTATGACCTAGATTGGCCACTGTTGGAAACAGGATACTGGGCTTGATGGACCTTGGTCTGACCCAGTATGGCATATCTTATGATGTTATATAATTAAATATCACTGAGGTATAGTTCTCTTCTTTGTGAAAACAGACCTGCAAAGCCTTTTTCGCATGCCCCCCCCCACCCCAAATGTATTTCCATTCAACATTAATGGGCTGTTATGATATAAACTCATGAAAAGAGTTCATTAATGTTGAATGGAAATACATTTTTGTGTATAGTGGAATACATGTAAAGGTTTACAGCTGTAAAGCATCAAATGTAATTTTTCTTACAAAATGGACTTTGGGTAGAAAGATGTTGAAATGTCAAAATTTCAACATTTTTATGCATTTGGGGGCATTTTTTATCATTCCAAGCCCCTCTAAAGTTGTTCTTGAATTGGGTGATTTTGCTCACTATGGTAGGAAATAGTTCTGAGGCTTTTGCCAGCTGTCCGTCTTTGTCGATTCTTGTCACATTAACTGCAGACACAATGGAAAATCATAATCATACCTCATCTTAAGAACTCTTGTAGGTCTTCTTCTCTACTAAGGATGTGCATTTGTATACTTTTTGGGAATCTGACAGGTACTTGTGACCAGGATTGGCCACTGTTGGAAACAGGATACTGGGCTTGATGGACCTTGGTCTGACCCAGTATGGCATATCTTATGTTCTTGCCTGCCTTCAGTTCATTAATTTTATGTCCACAGAATACTATACACAAAATCTATTTAACTTGCATTAACCTACAAATTAATGTGCACAAATCAATTTCCACATGTCAAAAGTTTTTACATGCATTAAAAAGAGCTTAAACTTATAACAATTTGAAACAAACTGAAAAAGTGTCTGAAAATAATCCAGAACCCATCCTTATTCTTTATCCATTCCAACTATAAGTTTGAAGCACAGAGATCCCTCATCTTTCCCATTTCTGCACTGACTTATCTACAGTTCCTTTGCACAGTGGATTTTACACTGCTGTCAGTACTAAATGAACATGAAATATGTGTTAAAATAATTTTGAACATCCGTATAAAGTACTGCATATGATTTTACTCCTAAACATCAAACTAAGTGGATTTATTCCAACTGCACAATTTAAAAAATTAAAAATGTCATCTCTAAGACACTGCATACAAAATTAAGTTCCTTGCTCAGCTCTGAGACTTATCCTCAGTTAATGACTGTATCATTAAATTAGTTTCTTCATTCTTCCGAGGTCTGCTCCGTGCAAACACTTTCACTGAGCTCCTGACCTGCATCCTCATTCCAAGTTGAGCTTGCGTTTTCATAATTAAGGGCAGTGTCCTCAGCCACTGACGTATGATCATCGCACAGATTTTCTGATTTAACATCTGTTGTATTTTCCGGATGCAACTCTTTCAGCTGGACAAAATCAGAAACCTTAGAGGATGTAGTGTCATCTGAGTGGTGTGTTATCTTGTTACCTTCAGCCGTATCATCTGGAGCACTTTCAGAAGTACTTGCGGCTCCTTGGACCACATGGGAAAGATCATGTTCAGCCACCTTTGTTGTAGAGTGTTTGCTTTCCATAGGTTCCTCTACTTGCGCTGTTGGACAAGCAGAAACTCCACCAATGGCATCTTTTGTATCCATACTTTCCACCCTTTCCAATCCTTCCTTAATTTGATCTTGTCCAGGTCCTTCCACTTCAGAAATCTTTGGACTATCCAATAGAGTCAACCCATTGTCTGATTCTGGAATAGCACCTTCTGTCCCCAGACTATCCTTGCAGGTTTGCTGTGACATAAACTCTGAGTGTTTCAGCTCTTCTTCTAGTACTTGCTCTTCCTGGATGTCTTCTGTATGTTTTTCAGTCTTTTCTTCAACACATTCCTCTATTTCTATAATTCCTTCTCCTTGAATAATCTCCTCTATGTTCTGATGTTGAACATTTGCTGGTATTTCAACAGTCACTGTCAATAGATTTCTGATTTCATTTAAATTATCTACGGCTACATCATGAGTTGTTTGCCTCATCTGTTTATGTTCATCTTCCACCTTCTCTGCAACTCCTTCTCCACTCCCCTTACCTGGATATGTTACCTCTTCACTATCTTCCAGGACTATTGTTTTCTGCTGATCTACAGGGATTGATTTCTGCTCATCAACTGTACTGGAAGGAACAACATACTCTCCCTCAAAAACAGCTTCCTTATCAGGCAATGTTTCAGCATCAAGCTTCTCTGATGTAACATTATCAGGCAGTTGATCAGCATTGTGCTTCGCCTGATCAGCAAATACATCATCTGTCGGTATGCCATTCTCTGAAGTTATTGTCAGAGGATTCTGCATCTTGGCAGGGCTGGCTTGTGCTGATCCTGAAGGGGTCTTGAGGTCAGTTAAACTGGACACACTCTCACAGGTCAGGTGAACACTGTCTTCATAGAGGTTGTGCTTCTTCAAGCTGGCGGCTTCCTGGATCACTAGCAATGATAAAATAGTAAAACACTGTAAATGTGCTTGCAAAACTTACTAAAACTGTATGTATCAATGAGGCGCATCGTTCAGCTTTATCTGATTTGGCGTATACTGTGGCATATAACGGGGGGGATATTCATTGCCGGTAGCTAGCTGCTGGTGCAGAACTTAAACCCCGGATATTGGCCCTGGCACTGAATATCCGGGCTCGCCAGATTGCCACAAGCCTAACCAGACAGCAATGATATTGAGCTGCTGCCCGATTAGCTAACACGGCGAAAGTTAGGCTGGGATTACCTGCGCCAGACTTTCATCGCATATCATTAAGAGGGCAGTGGTTAGTGATAGGTTCTGCCTCCACTCCGCCCTGATGCTAGCCGCTTAGAATTGGGGTATATAGCAGCAGCACCCAGGTATATTCTGCTGCACTAACCGTGCTAGTGTTGAATGTCCCACAGAGCGGCATTGACATGGTTTGCAGGTGTGCAAACCGTGTAAATGCCTTTGAAAATGCCCCCCCCCACACATTCTTTAGTGGAACAAGAACATTGTATGTGCTCCAATAACAGAAATTAACCCTTAGGTATCTGAAAAGACAATTCCTAATATTTCTTTATTTTTAGAAATTCAGAGTTGAAAATGGGAGTTGTTTTATTGCTTCCCTAAATTTAGTTTTGCTTACAACACAATAGTTTGAGATAGGGAGGATAATTTTCAAATGCATTTCTGCGTGTAAGCAGTTCACCCTATGCCTGATACAGCCTTCCTCAATCAGTGCACTGTGTCCCCAACCTGATCATGTTAAACGTCTACCTAAAATTATAGTTTTTCAGGTTATTTTTAAAGCTTGCACCCTGCCTTTCCCTGTTCATAGTCTTATATATTGTAACCATGTTTACTGTAACATTTCCCAAACGTTTTGAGTAGACTGTAAATCCCAGGTGCTCTCTGTTTTCTGTGTCTGCACAGTTCTGTGTGTTTTTAGCACTATAGGAATGGCAAGCAGTAGTAGTATATTAATGGGAAAATATTGATTTTCATGCACTACAAAATAATTTGAAAAAGGTTGTATCAGGTACAAAGCAGAGTCATGATAGTAATGTCACATAATTCACAGCTAAAATTTGTTACTGCTAAGGATGTGCACTCATTAGCATGCATACAGTTCATTTGGGTGCCTTAAAAAAGTGCAAATAAAATTGAATTAACATGTTAGTCTGCAAATTAACAGGTGTACAGTCAATTTCCACATAATAAAATCAACTCATATGTGTGAAATGGGCTGAAAAAAATAATCTTAAAATCAGGAAAGTCTAAACATGAAACAAAAATGTTTTCAGTGCATATCTCTTGTTACGGCTGTTGGAGGACACCTGCTGGCCAAAAGACATGAAATTACAGAAGCCAGACTGTGGCCTCTCTGTTCTCTCTGCAAGTATAATGTCAGATCTAGCCGCCCTCTCTTCTTTACATCTTTCTCACCTTCTCATCGTCTTTTCTATTATTTCTCTCTCTTAGTCACTAATTCATTACCATATTTCTTAAAACTGCAAAAGGATCTTTTAATTTAGCAATCAGAAAATATTGTGTTTGGCATCATCCAATAATAATACATAATTAATATACAAACACATATCAAGTAAGTGATAAGGCATGCTACAAGTGTGCAGGGAGCAAGGCAGCTAATCTACCAATCCAGTTACCTAATCTTGCATTCCCCAGGGTTTTCCATTGCTTGGTAATGTCGCCTCTTAAACCTCTAAATCTAAGGCTGAATAAAGTGGCATTATGAGACCATATCAATGGAGCTAACAAAGCACAGTTTGTTTGGAGGTTATCTTCTTTGATTATTCGAACAAAATTGTTCTTTGACAAAACAAGTAAGTTGTAGGCAACTTTTTTATGCACAGAAATCAGATAAGAGATAATAGTAACTATTACAGTGGGGCATTTTCAACAGTGGCAGCCAGCTCAAAGTGGCTGGCCATCACTGCTTTAAATTTAACCCAGATATTCAATGCCGGGGTCATATCTCGCCACCGGCAATGAATATAATGTTTGGTGTGATGGAGGATTAGCTATACACGGTCAGCGACGATATTCAGTCGCTGGCCGGATAGCTAAATCGGCTAAAGTTAGGCCAGATTGTTTTAGCCTAACTTTAGCTGGTTAGGGTTAACTGATCAAAAACTTAATATCGCTGCTACTGGCTATTCCCCAGTGCCATCCTTGGAACGCCCTGACGCTAATCAGTTGGCATCAAGGTGTACAAACTGGGTAGCAGGAGATATTCAATGGCATTAAATGGTTCAGTACCACTGAATATCCCATTGGCCACAATTTAACTGGATAAAAGATCTGCTAACTGGTTAAACTGCTTTAAAAGCATAGTTACTCACCCGTAACGGGTGTTCTCCAGGGATAGCAGGAATTAGTCCTCACTTATGGGGCGACATCGGCACCGAAGGAGCCTGCACGGAGCAATTCCCCAGCTTTCAAAGAAAGCCTTTCAGATTGCATGCGTGGTCCGCTTCCCGCCCAAGGGTGCCATCTTGCTCAGTCAGGTCCCTTAGCTCGAGCCCTACTAAGCAGATGCCAAAGGAAGGATAAAAATCCAGCAACTCATCAGGGGAAGGTGGGAGGGTAGTGAGGACTGATTCCTGCTGTCCCTGGAGAATATCTGTTACAGGTGAGTAACTACGCTTTCTCCAGGAACAAGCAGGAAGTCAGTCCTCACTTATGGGACTCCCCAACTACAGGCTACCAAACCTGTAAGCCAGAAAATGCCTCCGCGAGACCATGAGCAGGAGCAGAAGCAGATGTTCAAAGGAAGCCCGGGTCCTTGGGCCCTTGGGGCAAGCTCTCGGTAGCCGCAGAAGAAGGGTGAAGGGCAGAAGTTGCTTATACCCCGAACAGACTACGGAGTATAGCCTGGCCGAAGGCGCTGTCCCGGCGGGACTCCCTTGCCAGGCAATAGTGCGAAGCGAAGGTATTCGCTGAAGACCAGGTTGCAGCCCGGCAGATGTCTGTCAGAGGCACTGAGCACTGCGAAGCCACTGATGCCACCTTGGTGCAGACGCTCTGCGCAGTGACTCGATGATCCAGGGGGGCGCCAGTCTTTGCCTGGATGAAGGCGATGCAGTCCACCACCCAGATGGAGAGGGTACGCTTGGTGAGTGCCAGCCCCATGCGGTTGAGATCGTAGGCGATGAACAGCCGGTCGGACTTGCGATGATCCTGGGTGCACTGCAGTTAGAAGGCAAGAGCCCTCTTGCAGTCAAGTGTATGCATGACCTCCAATGCCCAGTCAGCGTGAGGTCTCGGGAAAAAGGTTGGCAAGACCACCCCCTGATTAATGTGGAAATCCAAGACAATCTTCAGTAGGAACTTGGGGTGGGTGCGAAGGACCACCCTGTTCCTGTAAAACCTGGTGTAGGGGGCCTCGGCATTGAGGGCTTGAAGTTCGCTGACTTGCTGAGGTCAGTGCCACCAGGAAGACCACCTTCCAAGAGAGGTGCCGGAGCGAGCACGTTGCCATCGGCTCGAAGGGTGACCGTGTCAGCTGCATGAGCACGATGTTTAGGTCCCATTCTGCCGGGGGAGGCCAAATGGGGGGTTTGGACAGCAGGAGGCCCCGCATGAAGCAGGAGACTAGAGGCTGACCCGAGAGGGGTTTGCCCTCGACGGGCAAGTGGTTGGCTGAAATGGCACTCAGGTGAACCCTGGCTGAGTTGGACTTCAGACCCACCTGGGAGAGATGGAGAAGGTACTGGAGGACCCAACGGGTGGAGCAGGAGAAGGGGTCGATCTGAAGCTTAGAGCACCAGATCGAAAACTGACGCCACTTCAGGGCATAAGCCCGCCTCGTTGAGTCCTTCCTCAATGCGAGGAGGACATCCTCGATCTCCGCTGAGAGGTACAGTGAGGCTACAGAGACCCGTTCAACCGCCAGGCCGTCAGAGATAGCGAGACCAAGTTCGGGTAAAGCACCCATCCCTCCTCCTGCATCAGCAGACCGGGGGCACTGCCTAGGGAAACCGGAGGCTCCGACGAGAGCAGAAGCAGGAACCAAGGCTGCCAAGGCCAAGAAGGTGATATGAGAATCACCGAGGCTTGCTCACGCTGGATCTTGAGGAGGGTCCTCGCAATGAGAGGAGTGGGGGGAATGCATGCAGTAGCCCAGAGGTCCAGTTCAGGAGGAATGCAGTGAGAGGAGTGTGGGGGGGGGGGGGTAATGCATACAGTAGCCCAGAGATCCAGTTCAGGAGGAATGCATCTGGGGCCACCCTTCTTGGGTATGGAATCGGCCTGCAGAAGTGGGGGAGCTGCATGTTCATTGGGCTGGCAAACAGGTCCATGGACAGAGTCCCCCAGAGGCGGAACAGGTGGAGAGACACCTCTGGACTCAAACGCCACTCGTCTGGGCGGAGAAGCCTGCTTAGCCTGTCCGTGAGGACATTGTCTTGGCCCGGGAGTTAGACAGCCTGTAGGGTCATGCCCCGACGTACTGCAAAGGAGGATCGCCTCCTGACAGAGGAGGTGGGAGCCCGTGTCCCCCTTCTTGTTTATGTAGGGCATCGCGATTCAATTCTCAGTCTGCACAAGCACCGACCTGCCCTTCAGGTGGTATTCGAAAACCTTCAAGGCCAACCAGACCGCTCAAGCAGGTTGATCTGCTGTCAAGATTCCTAAGGTGACCACTGCCCCTGTGTGCAGAAGTGGTCGCAGTGGGCTCCCCAGCCCAAAATTGAGGCGTCCGTCATCAAGATGAGTTTCTGCATATGAGCCTGGAAGGGCATGCCCCGAAGAAGGCTCTGGGGGTCCTGCCAAGAAAGAAGGAAAGCAGTGGAGGGCAATTACCCTTGTCTCAGGTGCCTCTGCAGAGGAGGCTCACCTCTCGATGTCGCGCACAGTCCTCCTTCTCGAGCGCCTCGGTTTTCTGATCAACTACTCCAAATCCCACCTCACACCATTGTGGACCCTGGAGTTCATTGGCGCTCTTCTCAACACAGAACGTGCGTTTGCCTTCCTGCCTTGAGCTCACATGGATCGGCTCCACACTCTGGCTACCGAGATCCAAGGCCGGCTCAGGGTCTCGGCGCAGACAATGCTGCACCTCCTGGGGCACATGGCCTCGACTGTCCACATCGTTCCCCACTCTTGCATGCACATGCATGCAGCCCAGTGGTGCCTCAGGGTGCAATGGGCCCAAGCCTCTGGCCGCCTCCGGGGACCCGGGTGTCTCGCAGTCTAGTCGAGTCCCTAGTCTGGTGGCAGGACCCCCAGATGGAAAACTGGAGAGGGAGGCCTTCTGCAAAAAAAAAGAAGGAAGGAAAGCAGCGGAGGGCAATTACCATGGCCAAAACACTTAAAATAAAAACAGAAGAACTTTGTTGTAGACCCAACTTTACAAGTTTCGGCCCTAGGCCTTCATCAGGGGTCAACGGAACAAAAAGATACATCTAAGGGGTGGAACAAGCCACTCTTCCCAATCTGTCAGTAGTGTCAGAAGTTCTTCTGTTTTTATTCTAAGTGTTTTGGCTGTGGTAATTGTCCTCTGCTGCTTTCCTTCTTTCTTGTTTTTTTTTGCAGAAGGCCTCCCTTTCCAGCTTTCCATCTGGGGTCCTGCCACCAGACTAGGGACTCGACTAGACTGCGAGACACCCGGAAGGGGTCCCGGAGGACTGTGTGTGACACCGAGAGGTGAGCCTCCTCTGCAGAGGTGCCTGAGATGAGCCAATCGTCTCGGTAAGGGTAGATGGATATGCCCTGCAGCTGGATGTACGCCGCGGACGATGACAGGTACTTGGTGAAGACTCGCAGGGCAGACACAAGCTCGAAGGGGAGCATTTTGTACTGGAAGTGCTCTCCATGCATCCTGAAATGCAGGTACTTCTTGTGCTTGGGGTGGACCAGAATGTGAGCATAAGTGTCTCTGAGATCCAAGGAGCATAGCCAATCGCCCTGCCGGAGGTAGGGCAGTAGGTCACCAAGGGATAGCATTTTGAACTTCTCCCGCACCAGAAACTTGTTCAGATTCCGGAGGTCGAGGATGGGGCGCAGGCCCTCCCCCCTCCGTCCTCTTCGGAATGAAGAAGTACCGAGAATAAAATCCCTGACCCCAGATGTGCGGCGGAACTCTGTCGACTGCTTGCTGACCAAGGAGTTGTTCAGCTCTTGCTGTAAGCAATCCTAGTGTAAGGGAAGCCGAGTGGGTACCGCCGGGGAGAAGCATAGGAGGGAGTCTGTCTAAATGACGATGATATCCATCCCAGATCACCTGCAGGACCCAGGTGTCTGATGTCATAGCCACCCATTTGGGGGCGAAGAGGGACAGGCATCCTCCCACGGGTGGAAGCGTCCCCATGAGGTGAAAGGCTATGTTTTAGGCATCAAAACCCCAGGACTGGCTGGGGTGGCGCCGGTGGCTGGACCCCTTCGATTTCCGGTGACCCTGGGCACCCCCCTTTCCCTGAGCGCTGGTCATCGGCGTAGGGGTAGGCGGGTATGGTGGGTATCCTCAGTAGAGAAGCCCTTTCCTTTGGAAGAAAGGCCTTATAGTGTGCTGCTTCTTCCATGGGAGTAAGGAGGTTTTGCGATAGAGATGGGTGCGACTCACAAATTCCGTCTCGATCTTGGCTGCCTTGTCCTTCATGGGCTTGCCAAACAGCTGTTCACAGAGGCAGAGGACATCTAGGAGTTTCTCCTGGACTCAATTTTCCAGGTTCGAAGACTGGAGCCATGCCTGACATCGGGCTCCGATGCCAGCTGCTGTTACACCGGCAGCGTGGGAAAGGTATTTTGAGCAGTCTGCGACAGACCTCAGGAGAATCTGGAACCTGAGAAGGTGCTCCCCACCAAGGCCTGCAGAGAATCCGCTGAGCTCTTTGGCAAGGTTGCGAAGGAACATACCCATATACAGTTGGCACACCTGGATGCGGCACGCCAGCATGGATCTCTGGGTAAGCCTTGCGCCCAAGGGCGTCGAGAGCACAGGACTCCCTACCATGCGGGACCGAAGAGTGCAACTTCGGGCTCTTCTGTTTCCGCATATCAGACTCGACTATCATGGAGGTGTGAGGATGCTGGGTCTTCCGAAACACCGGGCCGTGCTGGACCCTATACATGGCATCAAGCCTTTTACTGACAATAGGGACTGAGACGGGTGTTTCCCACATGCGGAGAAGCAGCCGGGAAAGGATGTACGGTACCGGGTGGAGATTCATACTGCAAAATGTCAAGTTCCTCTGCCCTTGGCTCCTCCTCCATCTGCGTAGGCAGATTGAGGGCCTGAGCCATATCCCGCACAGACGCCAGGAAAGAGGTGTCCTCGGGAGGTGACTGCTTTTGTGAGGCGGGTGGGGACGGGTCAGAGGGGAGATCCCTGTGGGTGCGAGTCTCTTGGGAAGTGTCCCCGGTCCGATTCCCAGCCCGAGAGGTCCAAGAGGGACTCAGAGTCAGGTTGATCCCTGCACCCCCTGGCCAAGGCCTGCTTGGAGCCAGAGGACTGGCTCTGGAAGACCTCGCCTCCAAGGAATGGGACAGCGAGTGAGACTGGTGCAGAGGACCCTCACGAGGCCCGCTGCTCTTGGAGGTTTCCAAAGCAGTTTTCGGGACTCCAGTTGGGTGGCCCTTGGTCTCGGGGTGCAAGCCAGCCTTGCTGGGCAAAAGCTCCTGCTGGGCAGCAAGCAAGGCAGAAACGCTGCACTCCAGTGCCTACATAAGGGACTCCCACTTGGGAGTGGGTCCCTATGATGCTGACGCCGGAGTTACCAGATCTTCCATAGAGGAGGAGAGGGGGTCCTCACTGGGACAACCCTCAGGAGACCAGGTGCCATCGCCGGAGACCTCCGTGTCTGTGTGAGGTACCTTTCAAGGCCGTTCCTTGTCTGACTCTCAGGAACGCCGAGAGGGGCTAAGGGAGCGAGTGCAAGACCACTCGCGCTTGTCTGGAGCCCTCGATAGTGACTTCAAGGTCATCATCTTCTTTTTCCATTCCACCTTGGGCGAACCCTGATCGGAGTGATGCCTGGGGCGCGGGGACACTATGTGGGACCCCGCAAGCGGTGGATCGGCAAGGCGAGGTGCCACCGGGGATCCCGGGGCTGCCTTGCGGAAAATGTCATTGGATTTCTGCTTGCAGCTGAGCAGAGCCTTAGCGGACATTTTCTTACAGAGAGAGCAGAGCTCCGGGTTGTGGTCACCCCCAGATACCATAGACAGCAGTTGTGGGTGTCCGTGAGCAACATATTTTTGGAGCATCTGTCACATTTCTTAAAGCCGCTGGCTATGGGGGCAAAAAGGGCTCCTGCGAGGTTGAAAACCCTTGAGGCCAGCGGTTAAGAAAAAAAGGGTGCGAAAAGGGCCCAAAAGAGAAACACTAAATAGAGGCAAACAAAAAAGGTCCCCTTGCCCACCGCCGAAACAGGGGCGAAGGGGGCAGAAGGAAGATGACTGATGCTACTTAAAAAAACGTCCAAAAGCCGGATCATGTAAAAACTTTTTCTGAGGAACGAGGACATGCGTCTGAAGGGCTCCATTGAAAAAGGGAGACTGAGCAAGATGGCACCTTTGGGCAGGAAGAGGACCACACATGCGTGGCAGCAATCCCAAAGGCTTTCTTGGAAAGCTGGGGACTTGCTCCACGTGTGCTTCGTCAGTGCCGATGTCACCCCCATCTAAGTGAAGACCGACCTTCCTGCTTGTTCCTGGAGAATGGAGAAATTTCACTTACCGTTAATTTTCTTTCCTGGAATCCTGCTAGACCAGTCAAAAACAAGTGGGTTAAGTCCCCCTGCCAGCAGATGTTTGAGACCGAGAAAGTGCCAGAAGCATCAGTCTATGGGCTCTGGCATATAGAGGGGGCTCCCCTAGGTGTCACCCTCAGTATACTGTAAAAACAGAGGAAGCCCTTGGTAAAGTAAATATAAACAATAGTGAATGATACCATTGGAAAAAACGGAAGCACGAAGATGTGCAACTATAGACATGAAACCCAATGGGGCTAAGCTGATATAGAATCATAATTGCAAGGCAAACAGTACAGCTGTAATTCCTAAAGGCTCTTCTGATAAGACCGTTGAATCAGCCAAGGCTGTTGCCAGAGAACACAGTGAGGATTGGGTCATGGACTGGTATAGCAGGATTCCAGGAAAGGAAATTAACGGTAAGTGAAATTTCTTCTTCCAATTCATCCTGCTAGACCAGTCCAGACAAGTGGGGAGTACCAAAGCTACATCACTCCTGGACGGGAAGAAACAGCTACTAATACCACACTGGCCCCAAAATGCGCTGCATCCCAAGCGAATAGATCAAGATGGCAGTGGCATTCAAAGGTGAACAAAGAGGACCAGGTGGCTACCTGACAAATGTCAGTGAGGGACACAAATGACTGTTCCACCCACAAAGCTGCTTGAACATGCATGGAGTGAGTATGAAGCCCCACAGAGATAGGCTTCTCATTCAGAATGTAAGTGGATTCAATAGCACGCTTGATTCAGCATGCAATAGTAGACTTAGAAGCTGCAAGGTCCTTACGAGGACCTGCAAAAAGTACAAAGAAGCGATCAGTCTTTCGAAAGGAAGAGGTGATTTTCAGATAGCGATGAAGCATTCTTTTGACATCGACTGCGCGGAGTCCTGTCTGCACCTCTGAGCACTGCTCCTTGGAAAAGGCAGGGAGCAAAATGGTTTGATTCACATGAAAGGGTGCGAGAACCTTTGGTAAGAATGAGGGTACCACCCAAAGTGGCACTCCTCCCGGGGAAAAGGAAAGAAAGGGATCCCGACAGGACAAAACCTGGCTAAGCAGCCCAAAGGGGAGCCTTCTTGAGGCTCCGAAGCACCAGGGAAAGGTCCCAAGGAGAGGGACAAGAGCATGTAGAGGAGGCCAGAGTGTATGCACTCCATGCAACGATATCCGCATGCAACGCGAGCGAGCGTCCCGCTACCAGGCCTTGAAAGCAGGTGAGGGCCGTGACTTGTACATGGAGAGAGTTAAGAGCTAAACTCTTATCAAAGCCCTCTTGTAGAAATGCCAGGATATCTGGTATGCGGATGCGCCAGGGAGAAATCTTCTGTAGAGTGCACCTTGACTTGAACACTCGCCAAACTCTAGTGTAAGCCATAAAAGTAGAAGGGTGCCATGCTTTGAGAAGGGTATCCACGACTTTATGAGAATAGCTATTGTGGACTAGGTGTCACCTTTCAAGAGCCAAGCCGTAAGCAAGTAAGGAGCCGAGTCATCCATCAGGATTGGGCCTTGCTGCAGGAGACCTCGGCAAGAGGTCAACATACCATGGGTGCCGGGGCCAATCAGATGCCACCAGAATCACGTGACAGGGGTGGGACTCAATGCAATGAAGACACCGCCTGATCAGCACCCACGATGGGAATAGGTAAAGGAGGGCCCCTACTGGCCAGGGCTGCACCAGTGCATCGAGGGTCTGCAAGCCGTATTCCTTCCTGTGACAAGAAAGCGGGAACCTTGGCATTTTTTGCCATGGCCATCAGATCCAAACTGGCCAGATCCCAGGAGCATACTATGCACTGAAACACCCCCAAAGCAAGTTCCCACTCGCTAGGGTCTAGAATATGGTGAAAGTCGGCCTGAACATTGTTCATTCCCACAATATGTTGTGCTGAGAACGGTTGATCATCTACCGGGATTCCTGATTGTCCACAATCCTTGGGCCATCTGGTCCAGACAATGTGCTTCCCAGCCCAAAAGACTGGCATTCATTGTGACTAGGATCCAATACATAATCTCCAGGGGAATGCTACACAACAAGTGGTCTGGGCAGAGCCACCAGCACAGGTTGATATGAATGGTCCTGGGACGTGGAAGACGAACATTGTACTCCTGCAAGGCCAGGGACTAGCAGGACAGATGGGGCCATTGTAGAGGCTTCATGTGGGTTGAGCCCAAGGAACCACTTCGATTGTGGCCACCATGGCCCTCAACACCTGAAGATAGTCCGATACACGGGGCTGCATTTGAAGGAGGAATGCTTGAAGTATCCTGGTGAATTTCCAAACCCGGTCCATTGTAAGGAAGATCCGCACAAGACGTGTTGAAGCAAGCACCCAGGAATTCCAGGGATTGGGAGGGGTAGAGACAGCTCCTGGCATGGTTGATCACCCAGCCAAGGCACTCAAGGAATACCACTACACGGGAAACTGTGTCGAGGGCTTCAGCATGCGACTGCCCTGATGGGCCAATCGTCCTGGTAAGAGTGAATGCAGTTTCCCTGCTTCCACAAGGCTGCTGCGACAACCACCATGTCCTTTGAGAAGGTGCGGAGTGCCATTGCCAAACCAAATGACAGTTGCCAAACCAAATGACAGAGCGCTGAACTAATAGTGGCATCCAAGCATCACAAAACGCAGAAAGCGTTGCTGATCCTTGCAGATTGGTATGTGGAAGTATGCTTCTGCAAGGTTGAGGGAAGCCAGAAACTCCCAACTGTGTACCACTAGGATAACAGATTGGAAGGTTTCCATGTGGAAATGAGGGACCCAGAGAGATTGATTGACCCCCTTGAAGGATAAGGTGGTATATAAAACTGGTTAAATAAATAAAGGATGGGCCAAAAGAATCCGTCCTTCTAGTAGTGGCCAGGGCCATTTGTTGGACGGTGGCACCAGACAAATGGCTCAAAGATCCAAGAGATGCTGAAGTGTGGACTAAAGAGCCTCACGCTTGAGGCCCGAACCACAAGGGAAAATTACAGGTGTCCTTGATGGGCTTGGAGTGTTTGAGCACATAGCCATAGTGGACGATGTTGAGAACCCACTGATCAGTGGTTACTTCCTCTTACTCGCAGGCAAACGGGGCCAGCGACCCCTCACTGGCAGTGCGCCAGAGTGGGCCTGTAGACTGTCAGTGGGAGGAACAGCTGGGACCGGAGAACTTTGCCAGTGTTGAGTAGGAGTCCTTTGTCCATTGCACTCCCCAAAAAGGTGGCGGTTTGGTGCCCGTCCTGTTGGGCAAAGGACCGGAAAACTGACCCAGGTGGTAGCATCGAGCATCTCGGAAGTGCAACTTGGAAAAGGAGTGAGGAGATGACCAAGGCCCTGAACGGCGACTTACTGACTTGAGCCGATCCTCCAGTAAGCGTTGTGGCTTTACCTCTCCGAGGTCCTTAACAAGTCTCTCAAGGTCCTCCCCAAAAAGGAGTTTGCCTTTAAAGGGGAGTTTAGCCAAACAAGCTTTAGATGCTAAATCTGCTGACCAGTGTCGAAGCCAGAGTCATCAGTGAGCCACCGTGACTGCAGCCACTGACTGAGCCACCAGGCGGAGCAGATCATAGAGGGCATCAGCCAAAAATGCAGTCATGGACCCCAAGCGCAGCAAAGCTGGGTCTGCAAGTCCCCCGCAAACAGAGGCTTGAAGGGCGAGGGTAGATGAGGAGAAGGCAGTCTTGAGAAGTCCCTCTACACTCCTGTCTTGTTGATCCCGAAGAGCTGCCCCCACCACCTCCCCCCCTTCCACAGGAATCGTCGTGTGCTTGGTAATGGCTGTTATCACTGCATCCATCTTTAGGTATCATAGCCACTTTTCTTGGTCTTCTGGAGACCACAGGTAATGACAGACCAACCGCCTAGCTGTGCGTAGGGAAGCATCCGGGGAATCCCATTCGAGGGAGACCATCTGTTGAAGTTCCGGAGGGAATGGGAAGGCCTTTGAAGGCTTTCAGATGTCCAGCACGATAGGGTCTGCCTGAGATGGAGCCGGGGCTGCATCCTGTCCTGGTGTGTCAGAGAGGCGTAAGGCCTCTACTACTTGCGTAATTAAGGCGGAAAGCTCCTCCTTGTGGAACAGACAAACATCTTGTGCCTCATCCTGATCTGCAGTCTGATCGTCTGAGGGGGATCATTCCCCATCTTCCCAATCAGATGAGTTTGGGCTGACCGCCGAGAAATTATCCTGCTCTTCCGGCAAATCTTCATCAGCCCATGAGATCTCCTTAGAAGGATGTCCTGGAGGAGATGGTCCCTAACGCGCTTCTTTAATGGGCAAGATGGATCAGTCGAAGGCTTAGTGCAGGATAGACCTCCTGCTTGGGGGCCCCCTGTGGGGATGCGGAAGAAGTAGACCGCAAAAGATCCCAGGCTTGCATAAACAGGGACATAAAACTGTCAGAGTCCAGTAGAGAACCCCCTGAAACATGTTCTGAGATGCTATACTGCTGAGGGAGCAAGAGGGGCAGCATCCCCAGTCTGGGATGGAGAAGAGTCTCTTACTGCTAGGTTTGAAGAAGGGGGAATATACTGGAGGGGAGGGGGGGGAATCACTGACTTGGTTGTGCCTAGTCTCATCCAGCATGGTCCTTGACGACTCCCGCGCTAACTCAGAAGTCTCCCCCGGATGATCTATGCAGGCTGAGCAAAGTTGGTCAGCCAAGATGCAGTGTTTCCGGCCACAAACTATGCTCCTAAGTAAGGAAGAAGGCATATTGCCATCAAGGACATGCGCTGGAAAAATGCCGTTTTTAAACAACTCTGGCCCGTGCAGAGCAAGGCAGGAGCCGCAGTAAAGATGGTCACCGCAGAATATGGAAGGCTGCACGATTGGGCCAAAGAGAAGGAAAAAGGGCAGGAAGGCAACCGCGCGGCAGGCCTGAAGAGCTGTAGAAGGGCGGTGGTGGCGGCAGGCATTCAGTGGAGAGAAGGACAGCAGGCCCGTTGATGGGAGTGCAAAGTTCCAAAAGCAGGGGTGGGGGGATAAAAGCACTCATTGCATCTTCAGATTGAAGAGAGTCCCCGCGGTTTCCTGTCAAGCAGCCGGAGAAACCAAATGCAGGCTTGATGTGAGGAAAGAAGTCTGTGATTGACCACCTTGCTGTTGCCAAGTTCGTTGTCCCTCTCCTTTTTTTTTTTTTTTTAACAAAATAAAAAATGAACTGCCAGGAAACTCCTCAGGCTGCTATAGGGATGCCAGAAGCGAACTGCACTAGTCGTCCTGACTAGGAGCTGTTCCCCCAATGCGGAGCTACGCAGGTTCTCTTGACCAGAGCTACTCTCATCAGAATGGAAAAAAACCTGAGCGGTCTAGTGGGAAACTTCAAAGGGAACACCTCTTGTGATCCCCGAAGACCTCCACGCAGGTAACCTCTACTGGCTGAATCTCTACCCAGCTGCCAGGAGAAGTGGAAAAAGACATCCATCATCTGCTGGAGACAGAAAAATACTGAGGGTGACACCTAGGGGAGCCCCTCTATATGCCAGAGCCCATAAATTAATGCTTCTGGCACTTTCTCTGTCTCCAATATCTGCTGGCAGGGGGACTTAACCTACTTGTCTGGACTGGTCTAACAGGATGAATTGGAAATGCCCCTTACATTTTTTGCACAGTTCTATACAAACTTTTACATGTTATGGGGTCCATCCCTAGGGTACTCAGTTTGTTTATAAGTCACCTATGCAGAATGGTGTCAAAGGCTTTATTGAAATCTAAGTACACCATATCTAGGGTTCTCCCTCAGACCAACTCTCTGGTCACCCAATCAAAGAAATCAGATTTGTCTGACAAGACCTACCTCTGGTAAACCCATGCTACCTCGGATCCTGTAATCCATTGGACTCCAGAAACCTATCAGGCCGATACAGAAAGCCAGTGCTAGACCCACGCTGGATCGATTTTTTTAATATTCCTGACAACACACACATTTTAACCCATGATGCAGGAAGGTTAGGGTATGCAAATACCCGCTGCGGTATCCATGCACATGCAAATGAACCACTGTAGCGTTAAACTGGGAAAGCAAGCCAAACACATGCATACAAGACGTTTGCGCTAGTTTGGCTTGCTCTCAAGGCACCGTATGGCTAATTTGCATATCAGCCCCGACATTATTTTGATGGCATTGGGAACGATCGTGGGGTGGGGGGTTCAAAGGCCGCTAGACCACCGGGTAAATTTTACTTTATTTTTGCTGGGGGGTGATTTTATTTTACTTGGAGGTGATTTTCTCTTACTTGGGTTTTGGAGTGGGGGTAATTACCACCAGGTAATTACTTTTTGTCGTAGTACCGGCCCCCACCAGTATTTTGATGGAGAAGATGATGTAGGCATCGGAAAAAGCACCCGGTGCCATCAAAATACTGGCGGGGGCACGTGTTAGAGATTTACTTCTACTAAGACCCTGAAGTAAAACTTTTGGCAATATGGCTGGTTGCGAAATCCTCTACACCCATCTCTGCATTGGGCATAGCCATGATTTGCATACCAGCCCAGTTGATTAAAATATATTTAAATAATTAGGATTCATTTAAGTAGATTTAAATACGCATGGCGTTAATTGAGTGCTAGTTTTTCTGTCAATGTTTATGTTTATTTCCTGCATTTAAAGGATCATAAAATGTGCTTAAACGTGGCGTTACGGGCTCGTAAAGCCCGCATTAGCTTTCTGCATCGGCCCCTGTGTTATTAGAACATGTCACTGAAGCAACTGGAACTTGTTTGCTCATGGAATGTTTTACCAGCAAAAAGGTAACTAAGCTTCTGAGCATGTTTCATAAAAGGGCTTTAGAGCTTGCAGAGTAGATTCCTACTAGCATCAAGATTTGGAATTATCCAAAACTTGCTCCTACCTTTTACTGTCTCATCAAGAAGCATCTGCAGTAAAACTTCCTCATAGACATTTTCAACTTGTATCAAATTTGTGTAGTCAGAAAAGATGAATTGTTCAAACTTTTGAAGTTCCTACAAAGTCAAAGGCAAAAAACAAAAACATTTATTTTTTCTTCATGTGCTTGTTCTATAGCCCTCTCCTTAGGCAAGACTTAGACAGTCACTTAGAGCGGCAGCTTCTGAAGGGCAGTAAAGTCAAAGAAAAACAATAAATCTTGACAGCCAGAGAAACCCAAAGACCCATCAGCACATTCTTTTACCTGCAGAGAGAGCAGGCACACACATACATAGAAAGCAGTTAGATTTTTAAAAGTATGATGTCCAATTATGCATTTTTACAGGATGGTTGTCAGAGAGGGTGGTATTGGGATGATCATAATTTTCGAGTTTAATTCCCAAAATCGGGCTGAAGGCCTGATTACCCCCTGGCTCTTTTTCACCTGTATTAGCAGTTATATATTACCGATTTCTGAATCCTTCCATGGGATTAATAGTAACGGAGTCATTATTATAGGTTTCTACATATATCAGCAGCCCTCACAAAAGGCTACTTCCTTCATGCTTTATAAATTACAGAGCACCAAGGAGTTTTTGATTAGACTGTTTGATTACCTGACACACACTTGCATCAGGTTGTGGGGCAATGGCAGCCTGAATAAAGAAATAACCCTTGGATCTGAGGGCTGTGCGAAAAGTTTTACAGACAGCAATTTAAAATAAAAAAGTTGTAAAGTGCATGCTTACATTGTGATACAATGGCATATCTGCACGGAGGACTGGGTGTACCAGGGACTGAGTGAATTAGTGGTTAGGAAGCATACGGTGTTAATCGGGGTAGTTTCTCCAAATGGATTAGTTGTGCACATACTATGGCAGTCGTGAACCTCACTTCTAAGCCAGGATATGTGGAGTATGATTTTAATCTTTCAAATTTACTGCTAATGCTCGGCGTAATACTTGTATTGTGCCAAAAAAGAACCTCCTGCTGGAGTTCAGAAGATGCAACATGTATGTGTAATATGTCAAGATGTGCTTGGAAATTCTTCTTTATCAAGCCTGTGGCTCCCAGTACAACGGGAAATATTTCTGTATCTTTTTGCCACATTTTCTTGGTCTCTGACTGCATTTCTTGGTACTTCAGGATCTTCTGCCTCTCCATGCAATTCACAGAATGATCACTCAGTACCGACACTTCTATTATCAATGCCGTTCTGGTATTCTTCTCCTTTATCACTATGTCGGGATTCCTGGCAACCAGTTTCTTATCCGTCGGCATGGGAATGTCCCAGGTGATCATGGTGTCTGTGTGTTCAGATTGATGATGCACGTGACTAGTGTGCATCTGTCAGTGGTGTGTCTCTAGGGATGGTTAACAGATGGAGGAGTGTGCCTGAGATGCTGGAGAGAGCTGAAGAGTTATACAGAATGGGATATTGGCTGTGGAAGAGAGCCATGTCTCATTGTGTGTGTCTAAAGGTCTTGTGCGACTCTCCAATGGAGGAGTGCTGTGTGGTAGAGGTCTTGGGAAGCTGGGCTTTTGAAGGTTTGTGTGGACATGCGATGTAGTGTGGTGTAGTGTAGAAGGGGCTGAATATAACTTTAGGGTTATGCTCACTCCTCTTTCCACTCCCCTTTCCTCTCATACTCTGTTACAGATGTTAACTTCTACTGATGCCACCTAGTGACTCATTATTATACCTTTGACTTTCTGATGTATTACATCATGGTTCCTGCGGTCCAGCTATGTTTAGTGCAGTGCTTCCCAAACGTTTTTCCACTGTGACCCCATTTTAGTGGTTGAAAATTCATGTGACCCCAGATAATAATAAAAACAAGTTATTACTCAATAACATAAGCAACAAATTCATTGGGTTTCTTAAAGATTCAGTAAGATAAAAATACATAAATCTATTCTTTTAAAAAGTTATTATCTTGTGTACTCCCCATGCCAGACACACTAGCTTTCAAGCTGAAGTTTAGTTTCTCAAGCTCCCTCTGCAGTATACAGTCCCTGAGCCGTCTGACCGACCCTGCCTCTTTTTAGGTGGAGACTGCAGGTAGGTGAGCTGGAAGGGTGCCTACAAGTGTCATTGAGGTTAACGTGTTTGTGTGTATCTGCGCATGAGCGGATGGGTGTGAGTGTGTGACTAAGCTGGGCCCGAAAGTACATTTACAATTGAATGTGGCTAAAACAAAGGTTCTTTGCCTTAATAATAGCAAACCGTGCCCTACTTCTTTACTTAAAGCACTGCAAGGTCTGAACCTTCATTCGGCGTCGGTTCTTTGGGTATTGAGGTTTTTGAATGATGAAAATGTATCTTTTGAATCTCATGTTAGTGCAGTGGTTTTCAAATAGTTTTTTCATATGCATCAATTATGTCGACTCAAACACCATTTCTTTTTTCATCATTTTCAGCTCCTGATGTATTGTACTGTATTGATGTATCTAGATTATGGTAATATAATATTTATAAACTGTTCAAAACAACAGCTTCAGCAGTTACAATTATGTCAAAATACCACTGCCCGACTCATTTTTGGAGTTTCTAGGTATGTAGCAGCTATGTCTTTACTTTGTGAGCTGCATTGACTGAAGGTCTCCAAACGGATTTGTTTTAAATTTTATTCAGTTCTGTATAAATTTTTTTATGATTCCGTTCCCATGAAGTTTTCTTTGTTGTTACTTCCGTTTCTAGTTGTTAAGTCCAAACGGTTACAGTTGTCCTGCGTCCTTTCATTCCTGTCCAGCAGAGGTGCTAGCTCAAGTACAAGATTTGCATACACTATTTCATATAAGGCAGCTGAGCTTTGTGCTAAATTACCTCTGAAGATTAAGGGTCACTCCTTTATTTCTCTTTTCCGGAAGTCTTTGAAGTTCTGGCTTTTTGATTCCTAATTATTTTTAAATTTTCTTTTGTAGTTTTACCTTTTATTATAAACTGCATCGAACCACACCACTTTTGGAAGTGTAGTGGTATAAAAGAACATATTAGGTTAAATTAGATTAGATCTGAGTGTGCGGATGATTGAATATGTGCGTGCATGGGTAGTGAGTATTGGGTTTGGATATGGGATGTAAGAGAGGGAGGGATGATGCCTACAGGTGTACAGTTGGGATTTGTGCGCGTGTGATTGAGTGGCTAGGGCGGGTGTGTGACTAAGTGAGTGGATTAAGGTGGGTGGTTGGTTGAGTGTGTGACTGCATGGGTAGTAAATGTCTGGGTGCATGTGTGTGTGAATTGGTGTAAGGAGTGAATCACCAAGTTCTCTTATCACAGCAGGTGGAGGAGATAGTCTGTCTTTCTTTCTGTGGCACCCCTATTCTCCTTCTGCAAGCTCTAGTGTTCACCATTCTATTTACACTTTCTCCTTTCCAGGTTCAACAACTTCCCTGGCAGCTCATCCCCCTCCCCCCCCCCACACAATTCACTCCCTCAGACTCATTCCTTCTCTCTCATCTCTTCCTCCTCGACCTTACTTCACAAGACTTATCCCCTCTCTCCCTCCTACCAGATTAGCTCGGTGCTCACTCATCCACTATCCTAATCATTCCTTCTTTCTCAGCCTCTCACTCTCTTCCCTCCTACAGGCTCATAGCCCTAATTTCTTCCCTTACCCTCCCACACTCTACCCCCCCCCCCCCCCGACAATCATTCTTCAATTTCCCTCTCTCATTCTCTCTTCTCAACCAGGCTAGTTCAGTGCTCATTCTTCCTCTATCCTGATCATTCCGTCTTCTCAGCTCCTCATTCTCCTCCCTTCTGCAGGCTTATATCCTCACTTTCTCCCCCTCCCCCACAATGCTGTCCCCCTCCAGAGACAACCACTCTTCCACTTTTTTCTCCCAACAGCAGCTCACATCTTCACTCATCTATTCTCCCTACTCCTGAGGGTGATCTCATATCCCCTTCATTCTATTTTCCTGCTAGGTTCATCATGGTTTCTTTTGACCCCCCCCCCCCCTGCACCCCAATACTGCCAGCAGGAGGGGAGAGAGAATAGGGACGCCTGGGGCCATCTCCTCCTCCTGCTGGGAGGAGGGGGGAGGAAAGAAAAGAAGGCTCGGGATGCTAACAACTGTCAGCAGCAGGGGAGGTCTAGGATCATGGTGATGAATGGTGGTCAATAAACATAGGTAAGGGAAATAAGGTCTAGCTAGACACAGAGGCAGTAAATGGAAGCAACATTCCTGCAAAGCTGAGTGGGAGTCCTCGGCCTGCACTGCAGCTAGTGGGGGAAGATGCACAAGAGGTCAAAAAGTGCAGCACTGGTGTTGTAGGTGAAGGATGATAGGCCCGAATAGCGGCAGTTGGGAGGGGAGGAAAAGAAGACAAGGATGACAACTGGCAGCAGGGAAGCCTCAGGATTGTGGCGATGACTGACCTCAAAGCTGAAGGCAATAAAGTCTGACTGGCATCAGAGGAGGCCCAAGATTGATAGGCTGCTCAATGCCAGTATTGGTAGCAGGGGAAGACAGGGCTGGTGAGAATTGGCTTCTGAGGTTAGTGAGAAATTCAGGGCCGAGTGGTGAGCAGTGTTTCCTCATTGTAACAGCATGTAGCTAACAACAAGCACACTAGGGGGACAGAGAGCAACTGGGAGGGAGTGGTCTAGTGGTTAGGACAAGGTACTTCAGGCCGGAGGGCCGGGGGTTCAAGTCCCATCTGGGGACAGCAATCTCAGGCCGGAGGGACTGGGATTTCTAGTCCTGTAGGCACTCCTTGTGGTCTTGGGCAAGCCACTTAACCCTCCATTGCCCATGTTCCCTGTAAGTATTAGTGTATGTGTCTCATATCCCCTCATGTTAAATGTATCCCCCAATTGACTGCTTTGACCCGGTGAAAAGCGGGGATATAAATACAGCTAAATAAATAAACTGTTGCTGTGCTCTGTATTCTCCATCCTCATGCCACTTAGAAAAATGGAGGCTTGAGTGCTTTTTTTATCCATGTACAAATCTGCTCGCGATCCCAAATGAGAATTTTGTGACCCCATTTGGGGCTGTGATTCATAGTTTGGGACCCGCTGGTTTAGTGTGTCACTATTTTTAGCTATGAAACATGGTGCCAGAAATTTTTGAACCTGCTCTGTTTTCCTGACTGTGACAGGGAGAGTTTCCAGGGTATGGTGGGCTATAGAACTGTAGGTACACAGCACTTAAAATGATACTGATTAGCCTACAGCAACATCATTGCAACTGCTAACACCATTCCACCCCCAGAAGGCATAAAGGTTAGTAATGACTTAAGTGGCATATGGTATAATTTCAGAGCAGAGTTTGTGCAATACTATCTGGCAATAGGCCTACACAAGAAGTCAGATATCATGCAGATAGCAATACTAAGGAGGGTGATAGATGCTAAATGCTGCATATTTATAAGAACAACTTGAGCCTCACAGATGAACGGAGGAAAGATATCAAAGTTGTCCTGAATGCATTAGAAACCTATTTCAAACCCACCAAAAGTACAGTATAATATATGAAAGACAGATGTTTGGAAGCTGCAAACAAGAGGAATATGAATCCACTATTTTGTCATGCATTTGAAAAAAAAGAGAGAGACTTGTGAGTATGGCCTACTTAAAGATGAATATATTTGGGATAAAATAGTTATTGGCATAAACGAGAAGCAGCGTTAGATGGGGGTGGAGATGGCACATCGGAGGAAGAAGAAGCCACAATGCAGCACCGCAGTGCATTAGTAAGCACTGAGTTGTGGTTTGGGATTGGGGTTCATTGCCACCGCTGCAGGCCCTGGAGAGGGGCAGCAGTGATGTCAGTGGATGCCCCCATAGGGCCTCCATCCTTCGTGGCTGCCTAGTTAATCTGATGGTTGCTCCGCCCTGGCAGCTCTTCAATCTTCATCGTGGCTGGAACTATGGCAGGCCAGTTCCTCATTGTCATAGGGTTTGGGCAACCCATGGCACACTTCCTTCATCTTCGCCTCAGTCCTAGCCATGACAAGCCACCTCCTCTAGTGCCACAGGGCTTACACGCCCCATGACAAACCTCTGAGCATCTATCCCTGGCATATGACCTTCCTTTTTCAAATTTTTTCCTAGTGGGCAGAGCTTGATCTCCCCACCACCATGCCAACGTTTGCCAGCTTCTGTAATACTTTATGCATAAATTTGGCACATGCGCAAGCAAATCGATGCATACAAATGGATGGGCAGACAGATGAACCTATCCTCCCTAAAGCGTATTTACTCTCCTGTAATAGGTGTTCTCCAGGGACAGCAGAAATCAGTCCTCACATATGGGTGACGTCGGCGCTGACGGAGCCCTTATGCGGAGCAATTGCCCAGCTTTCAAAGAAAGTCTTTGGGATTGCATCGCGCATGCGCAGTCCCCTTTCCACCCAAGGGTGCCATCTTGCTCAGTCTAAAAACAGAGCTAAAAAGACGGCAAAAAGAAGAAAAGCAATAGTAGGACTGCAACTCCAGGGGAGGAGGGAGGGTTGTGAGGACTGATTCCTGCTGTCCCTGGAGAACACCTGTTACAGGTGAGTAACTACGCTTTCTCCAGTAACAAGCAGGAAGTCAGTCCTCACATATGGGACTCCCTAGCTATAGGCTACCGAGAACCCATAGCTGAAAAATGGCTCCCTCTAGGAGAGCCGCAGCAGCTGTGATAGGAATCCAGCAGAGACACACCACCCCCGGTAGCCTGACCCCAGAGGGCCGGAGGGTAGGAGTTGCCTAAACCTCAGATAAGTTCCGGAGTACCGCCTGGCGGAAAGCACTGTCTCGGTGGGACTCTCCATCCAAGCAGTAATGGGCTGCATAAGTCTGGCTTGAAGACCAGGTGGCGGCCCGGGAGATGTCTGCCAGTGGAACAGAGCGGAAGTGAGCCACTGAGGCGGCCTTAGCCCTAAAACGGTGGGCCGTGACTCTACCCTGCAAAGGGAGCTCGGACGCCCCGTACGCCCAGGCGATGCAGTCTGCCACCCATGTGGACAACATACACTTGGAGACAGGAAGCCCCAGCTTACTGGGGTCAAAAGAGACAAAGAGCTGAGGAGCCCTTCAATGTCCCCTCGTACGCTCCAAGTAGAAGGCCAATGCCCTCTTACAGTCAAGGGTATGTAGGACCGCCTCTGCCCGGCTCGTATACGGTCTGGGAAAGAATGTCAGAAGAACCACCTCCTGGTTGAGGTGGAATGGAGAGACTACCTTCAGGAGGAACTTAGGGTGGGTTCGCAGAATCACCCTATTCCTGTAAAACAGTGTGTACGGTCTTTCTGAAACCAAAGCTTGCGGTTCACTCACTCGCCTTGCAGACGTGAGTGCCACCAGGAAGAGAACCTTCCATGAGATGAAGCGCAGATGGCAAGTAGACATCGGCTCAAACGGTGGGCGAGTAAGCTGTTGCAAGACCACACTCAGATCCCACTCGGTCGCCAGAGGGCGAACCGGGGGCTTCAGCAGAAGTAGACCCCTCAGGAATCTGGATACCAAAGGGTGAAGTGACAGAGGATGTCCCTCTACTGTTGAGTGATGTGCTGACAAAGCACTCAGGTGGACTGTTACAGAATTAGACTTGAGGCCCAAGTCGGAGAGGTGAAGCAGGTACTGCAATACCACAGGTACAAGGCAAGAGAAAGGGTTTTCATTGTGCTGGTTACACCATACCTCAAACCTACGCCATTTGAAGGCATAGGTTTTTCTAGTGGACTGCCTCCTGGAGGCCAGTAACACTTCTTCAACATTTTTAGGTAGGAGGAGGGGTGCCAGCACTATCCTTTCAGCAGCCAAGCCATCAGGTTGAGAGACTTCAGATTGGGGTGTAAGAGAGAGCCCTTTTCCTGGGACAGGAAATCGGGCCTTGTCCCCAGCGGGAGTGGGGTCTCCACTGCCAGCTGGAGGAGAAGTGGGAACCAAGGTTGTCGCGGCCATCTGGGGGCTACCAGAATGACCGAGGCCTTGTCCCGAAGGATTTTGAACAGTGGGCCACCAGGGGCGTGGGAGGAAACGCATATAGGAGGCCCCCTGACCAGGAGATCAGAAATGCATCTGCAGCCAACCTCCGGGGATGTGGCTGCCTGGAGCAGAACTGAGGCAACTGATGATTCTGTGGACTGGCAAAGAGGTCTATGGACGGATACCCCCAACACTGGAAAATCTGCTGGGCTACCTCCCAATTCAGCTGCCATTCATGAGGTTGAAGAATTCTGCTTAATTTGTCTGCCAGGTAGTTCTCTTGGCCTGGCAGGTAAACCGCCTTGAGAGACTTACCCTGTCTGAGGGCAAAGGAGCAGAGGTCCAGTGCCTCCTGACACAGGACATGGGACCCTGGCCCTCCCTGCTTGTTCACGTAGAACATAGCCACCTGGTTGTCTGTCTGTACGAGCACCAACTGATGTGAGAGGACATGGCAGAAGGCTTGCAGAGTCAAGCGTATCGCCCGGAGCTCTAAGAGGTTGATCTGTTGCGTCCGCTCCTGAGGAGACCCACCGCCCTTGCATGCAGGAGTCCTGACAATGGGCTCCCCAGCCCAGCAGGGATGCATCTGTCATCAAGACTCTTCAGAACATTGGTGTTTGGAAAGGCACTTCTTCGAGCAGGTTGGGCCGGTGATTCCACCAAACCAATGACTTGAGTTATTTGGACACCCTTATCCTGTCTCGGAGCCAACCAGTGGCCTGCATCCACTGCTCCCGGAGGCACCACTGAGCTGTTCGCATGTGGAGCCAGGCGTTTGGGGTCACATGTACTGTGGAAGCCATGTGTCCCAACAGACATAGGAAATGCCTTCCTGATATTTGAGACTTGTGGTTTATCTGGCACACTAGCTCTAGAAGCCTCTGTGCCCTCTCTAGTGGCAGGTAAGCCTTTGCCTATAGGGTGTCTAGTCTCACCCCTATGAACTCTTTCTGTGTGGGGAGCAAGGTGGACTTTGCCTGATTTATGACAAAGCCTAGGTGTTGCAGTACGTGTATAGTGCGAGATGTGGCCTGTTGTGCCTCCTGAGGCGACGGGGCCCTGATGAGCCAGTCGTCCAGGTACGGGAAGACAAAGATTCCCTGGTTTCTGAGAAATCCCGCCACCACCGCCAGGCATTTGGTAAACACTCCGGGGGCGGAGGCTAGGCCAAATGGAAGAACTCTGTACTGAAAATGGTTTCCTCCCACGTCAAACCTGAGATATTGTCTGTGTTCTGGATGTATGAGGATGTGTGTGTAGGCATCCTTCAGATCCAAGGAGCAGAGCCAATCTCCCCGGTGGAGGTATGGCAGCAAAATTCCAAGAGAGAGCATCTTGAACTTCTCTTTCACCAGGAACTTGTTTAAATTTCGCAGGTTGAGGATGGGTCTAAGGCCTCCTCTCCTCTTTGGTATCAGGAAATACCTGGAATAGAAGCTTTGGCCTTGCAGGTGGTGGGGTACTGGTTCCACCACCTGATCCTTTAAGAGATTTGCTAACTCCTGCAGAAGGAGGTTCCTGTGCAGAGGAGGCCGTAGAGGTTCTCCTGGAAAGTAGGAGGGGGGCACCTGGCTGAAGTGAAGCAAGTAGCCTTTTTGGACTATTTGCAAGACCCAGGTGTCTGAGGTGACTGCTGGCCACCTGTAGGCGTATAGGGTAAGTCTTCCTCCTGTGCTCAATCCCACCCCTGGTTGGAGAGAGACCATACTGCGACTGTCAAAAACCCACAACTGGCTGGGAGGGAGCTGGTGCCTGAGGCTTGGGGGTCTTCTGCTTACGCGGGCCATGCCCCTGTTCCTTGGCCTGCTGCCCATGTTGGGGAGCTGGGGAGGCCTGGTGAGTGGGGTAGTTGCGGTAAGCAGTACCCTTCCTCGGGAAAAAGGGCTTTTTACCTGAGCTCTTCCTTTTGGAAGGGGCAGAGGTCTTTTTGGATAGCCTTGTCCGAGTCAAGTACTTGGACTCGATTTGCGCAGCCTTCTCAGTCATGGGTTTGCCGAACAGGTTCTCACCTCGGCAGGGGACATCAACCAACTTGTCCTGTACCCATAACTCCAGGTCCAACGACATCAGCCAAGCCTGGCATCGGGCACCAATGCCAGCTGCGGCTACCCGGGCCGAAGCCTCGAAGCAGTCATAGGCTGCCTGAGACATAAACTTGGAGCACTCTCGAATCGTCGTGGACAAGGCCTTGAATCTCTGCAAGGGTTCCTCGGAGAGGCCAGCTGAAAACCCGGCAATCTCCTTTGCCAGGTCCCTTAAGTACATGCCCATGCACAGCTGGTAGGTTTGGACATGGCATGAGAGCATCGAGCCTTGGTAGCACTTTCTGCCGAGGGCATCCAGGTTCCAGGCTTCCCTTCCAGGAGGCACTGAGGAGTGCGTTTTTTGGCTCTTGAGCCTTTGCATGGCCTATTCCACAACCATGGAGTTGTGCAGCAGCTGTACCTTCTGGAACCCAGGGCTCTTGCGGACTCAATAGATGGAATCGACCCGCCTGCTCAGCACCGGCATCGAGGCCGGGGTTTCCCACATACGGAATAACAGCCATTCCAACATTGGAGAAACCTGTACAGGTAAGGGCTTCCTTCGGTGGAAAATCATACTGGAGGCCATCGAGCTCTTCGGCTCAAGGTTCCTCCTTGGTGTCCACCGGGAAGGCCAAGGCCTTGGCCATGTCCTGCACGAACTCTGAGAACCGAGTATCCTCTAGGGGAGACCACCTCTGAGGTTCGGCCCCGGCGAGTCTGATGGGACACACCAGATCCGGTGGGTGCCCAGGGAATCTTCTTCCTCCGTCTCCCAAGCTGAGTCCTCCGAAGAGGAATCGACGGGCTCCAGCTGCGAGGGCTTCGATCTCGACCATCCTGACACCGATGGCACTGGCGTTGACGACCTTGGTCCCGAACGGGAGGTCAAGGGAGACCTCGGCCGAGGATCGACTCGAGCTTGAAGGGCCTCGAGGATCAGCTCGGCCTCCAGGGTCGTAGGGGCAAACGGACTGGTGAGACCGGCCATCAGTGCCCGCTGCTGCTCCATGAAGGCAGACATGCTGCACTCCAAGGCCGCCATTCTGAGACTGAGTCCAGAAGGCTCCGCAGCCTCCAGCTGGACACCAGTTCTTCCGGAGGAGAGTCCACGAGGACAACAGTGTTTACCTTTCTCGGCATCTCAGGCTCCGTGCGAGGTACCTTGGCAGGCCGTTCTGACTCCAAGGACTAGGGGCGGTGGTCAGGACTCCAAGACCTGGCCCGCGAGGAACCAGGCCTATCAGAGGCATCCACCGACGCCACCCTCACGAGTTCTTTTCTTTTCTTCCTCTGGTGTTCCCTGGAGGGAGACCCCCTTTCAGAAGACCCATGACTGTGCTCAGAGTCTGACAACTCCCGAGACGTCGAGACTTCTGACGAGGTCCGGACCCAAGTTGAGGTGGACTCTGAGAAAATCCTCTTACGCTGTTGCTGCCTACTTCTAAGAGCTTTAGAAGATATCTTGCCACACGGGCCACAGGCCACTGGGTCATGGTCGGCCCCGAGGCATCGGAGACAGCAGTTATGTGTGTCGGTGAGGGAAATTAACTTTTTACACCGATCACACTTTTTAAACCCGCTGGCAGAAATCGGGGGAGGGGAAAAAGTGCCCCTGCGAGGTCAAACGACCGGGCTGCCAGTGAAAAATAAAAAGAGCGCGAACGCTAGTCACTAAGGACAAAAAACGAAAAATAGTGACCAGATTCGATACCGGTGTACCGAACCGAGGCGGGGAGGGGAACCAGCGTCAAACCGGGTTGAAGAGAAGAATCTTCTGTGAAGTTTGACGCACTTTTTCCGCGAGGGAATTCAGACCACGTCCATTGGGCTCCGCGGAAAAAGGGAGACTGAGCAAGATGGCACCCTTGGGCGGGAAGGGGACAGCGCATACGTGATGCAATCCCAAAGGCTTTCTTTGAAAGCTGGGGAATTGCTCCGCACGAAGGCTCCATCGGCACCAACATCACCCATATGTGAGGACTGACTTCCTGCTTGTTCTTGGAGAATATATATGACGACGAAACCCCTCAATAGTAATATTATGTGATTCTGAGACGTTTCCTCAGGGGGTATGACTACAAACTTCAAAGTCTTGGAAATGGCAATTGATGTTTTTTGGATGCGTATACATGAATCGTTATCTTCAAATCATCTAAAAGGAATCACAACATATCGAAATGGCAAATTAAGTTGTATGAATTAGAAGTAGAAAGCCATTCATGTTACCTTTTCAGGCGCTTCCAAACATACCTCTTCAGTGTCGGTATTCATTCATAGTTTAAAAATGGCTGACAGCTCATCTGGGCACTACGCATGCGGGTTCTCCCTTCTAACGGCTATATAAGGAATACGTTCAATGACGTGTACCTTGACGTCAATCAATTAGATAAACTCCCCACCGGGATTAGACGTCATACCGGTGACGTTCTTGTCGATATCCTACAGTTGTTCCCAACATGATTCTTATATTAGTACAAACAGACATTCCATTCAATCGTACTATTTAATCCCATTGGGGACACAGTGTTAAGTGTAAATATCCAACGTTGTTCATGCAAATGTAAGGTTTGAGCTTGTGTCTTCACCCGCATGCGATTCATGTATACGCATCCAAAAAACATCAATTGCCATTTCCAAGACTTTGAAGTTTGTAGTCATACCCCCTGAGGAAACGTCTCCGTGAAACGCATTAACGGACCGGGAGATTGCGTTGGGGTCGCCTGCTCTTTTTGAAGATAAGTTGGCATAATTACCTCATTACAGTTCATGAAAGTTTATACTTATCGTATGCAACATCATAAGAATACTGAAGGGTATATACAGAAATGAGTCGTTGATGCGATTTGGCAGTTCGGTTACAGATTTTTTGAACATCTAAACCGCTGCTACAAGAAGTCTGAGACTCATATACCCTTTTGTTCATATAGAAGAAAACTTAAAAAAAAGGGGAAGAAATTTAACTCCAAGATAAAAAATATTCAAAATATAAAATTATTTTCAATAAGGTGTTGTAGAACGGGCCATTTAATATAGAATCACATAATATTACTATTGAGGGGTTTCGTCGTCATATATAATCTTAACCCTCTGCGAACTGACTTGATATCTAAGTGTTCCTGGAGAATAGGCACTATTGCTACAACAAAATGCTTCTAAAAATCAATGGCTGGTTCAGTGGCAATTGTTGTGGAAGAACAGGGTTCAGTTCCTAAGTCTGGTTTCTACCCCCTTATCTAGTTGGGGTTGGAGATGCTGCTGAGGGAAAACATTTTCAGCTTGTTTGGCCTTTTTTCCTGTTTTTTACGTAGTCTCTATTTGTTTCACACATTTATGTTAAAATATTTTTATTGTGCATTAGAACTTTTGAACATGCAAATCGACTTTACTGTATGCCATTAATTCACAGGTTAACATGCATAATATGTATCTCCAGGAACAAGCAGGAATGAGTCTTCACATATGGGTACGTCGGTACCGACGGAGCCTGCGCGGGATAGCTCCCCAGCGTCCCAAAAAAGGAAAGCTTTTGGGAGCATCCCACAGCGCCTGCGCGCTGCCTTCCCACCTTTCCTAACTGCCTCTCTCCAGTTCTTCTTTTCCGCGGAGCCAGCAGGTCGTGTTCCTGTCACCGCTGAAGAAGTTCTTTATTTTATTTTATTTCTTTAGTCGCACGTCTGCCTTCTTCGACGTCAGACTGGTACCGCCGGTCTTTTCTTTCTTTTCTTTAAAAAAAAAAAAAAAGAATACTCCGTTCCACTTCAGTGTATTTTTTCTTCTTTGGGCCTTGGGCCTAACAGAAAAATTCCTCATGGAAAAGCCCGCCTCCGGGTTTAAAAAATGCACTAAGTGCAGCAGTACCATCTCTGTTACCGACACCCATGACTGGTGTCTGAAGTGTTTGGGTCCTGACCATTCCATCACGGATTGTGCGTCCTGCTCCATGATGTCTAAAAGAGGTTTACAGAACCGAGCAGCCAAGCTCAGTACACTGTTTCCCTCTGATGCAGCTTTGGTGGCATCAACGTCGTCCAGGGCTGCTGCTTCCTCCTATGGATCTCAGGTAACCAAACATAAGTCCAGCCGGTCCTCGAAGGGTAGATCTCCCTCTAAGCATCGAGATGCCTCCGGGCTTGCCCTCGAGGATCCTGCACCGGCAAAAGTACCCCGGGGGGAAGCTCCGGCTTCCAAAGCTCTTCCTATGGGGTCACAGGTTGACATCGATGGCACAGCTTCGACCGATCACCTGTTGCAATATTCTGGGGTACCGGTAGAATCTGCCGGTACCGACCTCCAGACATTCATGGCATCGATGGATCAGAATGTTCTGACCATGCAGCGTGCCATCACGACATTCATACAAGCTGCGACGCCGCTGGTACCGCAACAAGCTTCGTTGTCGGTACCGGCTCCGATATCGATTCCGGTGCTGGTACCGGTTGCATCGACATCGGCTTCAGTGTCGACTGCAGCGGTACCCTGTCCGATGATGCCTATCGGTACCGATTCAGTACCGATGTCGATACCACAAGGTATGGGTATCGGGCTTTACAGGAGCATCCAGACAGGCGATACTTCGATTCCTCCGAAGACTCTGATGCATCGGAGGCCTCTGTCGAAGCATCGGTACTCCTTCCTCAGGAGCCTTCTTCTCCAAAAAGAAGAATGTCCCCTCCAGAAGACTTGTCTTTTCAAGACTTCATAAGGGAAGTGGCCAAAGGGCTTTCTATCTCAGTAGCCCCTGAGACAGGGGCCTAGAGCCAAAAAATTGGATATTTTGCAATATCCCAAGGCTCCTAAAGAAGCAGCCACTTTGCCAATTCATGAGATCCTTTATGACCACATGATAGGCATATGGGAGACTCCTCTCACCATCTCTTCTCTTTCTCATAGGTTGGACACCATGTATCGTGTCCCTCCTTGTCCTGGATTTTATAAAACTCAGCTTTCTCACCATTCTATTGTAGTGGAGTCTGCTATGAAAAAGTTAGAGTGCAAAGAGGCACTCATCTGCTCCTCCAGGAAGAGAATGTAGAACTTTAGATGCTTTTGGCAGGAAAATCTTCCAGGCCAGTATGCTTGTTGCCAGAATCAACTCCTATAGTCTCTATATGGGGATGTTTCTGAAGGAAGTTGCAGATCATCTGCAAACTTTCCTCCCTTTTCTTCCAGAAGATAAAAGGGAGGACTTTCTTACCTGGCTTAAGCATGCCCAGGATGTTTCTAAATTCTCTAACCGTGCAGCCTTTGACTCTTTTGAGGGGGCCAGCAGAGTCTCGGCCATTGCCATAGGTGCATGCAGAATTGCTTGGTTACAAGCTTCTGATTTGGAACCCTGGGTCCAAGATGGATTAGGCAATCTTCCTTGTACAGGTGAAAACCTGTTTGGCAAAGATTGGCAAGCAAAGGCCACCCAGATGGATGCAGAAAACTCTGCTTTGGATAGGCTTTCAAAGTCTACCTCTAATCCTGTCCAGAAGAGGTTGTTCAAAAAGACATATTTCCCAAGAAGGGAAGATATTATCCTGTTTATGGTCAGCAGACATCTTCTGCAGGTCGTTTTGCTGCAAAGCGTCAACAACCTAAACAGGCCAAGTCTAAGGCTGCAAGGCCTACTGTAGCCCAACAGCCTCAGCCTCCTCAGGGCCTTTGACTTGTAGCTAGAGAACTTAGCCTTTCTGGCTCTGAAAGAACCAGAGCCTCTCACCATTCCAGGAAGGTTAGCTCACTTTGCTCCCAGATGGGAGCAAATTACAGCAGAGCAGTGGACCAATGTTCCCTCTAATTTTCTGTAGGCTGTGTGCGCATAAAATATCAGCTGTGCAGCTTTTGAAGGAATGTTAAATTTTTGTGCGCCACATAACGACACTTGGAGTTATATACTTTAAAATTTGACTACATGTCAGAATACAGTATGTACACCACATTGATTGCACTAGAAAATATTGTAGAACTTGTGAAAACTATAAATACACAACTTTTCAATTTTAAGAATGTCTGTGTTGTTTTCTATCAGAATCAGAACCGTAATTTTTGTGCGCTCTGTTGTAAAGTATGTGCGCTCACTCGGCGAGGTGTGTGCGTGCGCACACGCGCACAGCTTAGAGGGAACAGTGCAGTGGACCCTTTCCATTATAAGGGAAGGGTACAAACTTCATTTCTTAAACCTTCCTCCTCACACCATGGTGAGACAGTTCAATTCTCCAACATCTCTCCTCGACCTTCTGGGTCAAGAGATTTCTACCCTTCTTGCCCAAGGGGCAATAGAAGAAGTGCGTCGTCTTCAACAGGGCTCAGGGTTTTACTCCCCCTATTTTCTGATTCCAAAGAAAACAGGGGGTTACAGACCCATATTAGATCTCAGAGAATTGAACAAATTCCTATGCAAGGAGAAATTCAAGATGATTTCTCTAGGTACTCTCCTTCCATTCCTTCAGAGTCAGGATTGGCTTTGTTCTCTAGATGTCAAGGATGCGTATACCCATATACTCATCCATCCAACACACAGAAGGTTCCTTCGGTTCCTTTATCAGGGAAAGCACTATCAATACAAGGTGCTTCCCTTTGGTCTGGCCTCTGCTCCAAGAGTGTTCACAAAATGCATGGCAGTAATAGCTGCATTTCTACGCACTCTAGGAATATTCGTATTCCCATATCTGGACGACTGGCTCATTCGAGCTCCATCCCAGTCAGAGGCCCAGACTTCCCTAGCCTGCACAATGTGTGTCCTGCAGTATCTGGGACTGGTTATAAACATTCCAAAGTCCCAACTCACCCCTACTCAGTCTCTAGAGTTCATAGGGGCCTTGCTGGATACCACAACTGCAAGGGCCTATCTTCCCCAGGCCCGTTGCCTACGCTTAGTGCAGTTAGCCTCTCAGATTCAGTTAAAAACCCACCTAACTGCTCGAGAGATGTTACAACTGCTAGGCCACATGGCATCCACTGTGCATGTGGTCCCTTATGCTCGCCTTCACATGAGGGCAGCTCAATGGACTTTGTCCACCCAGTGGACCCAGGCATCTGGAAGTCTGTCAGACAGAATAGCAACCTCCAGGCGCCTCTTTTGGTCTCTCCAGTGGTGGACGTCCACTCAAAATCTGTTGCTGGGGTCCCCCTTCCAACAGTTGTTACCCCAAGCAATCCTTATAACAGATGCCTCTCCAAAGGGCTGGGGAGCTCATCTTCAAGACCTCTCCACCCAGGGCATTTGGTCCCCACAGGAGACCTCCCTACATATCAACTTCTTAGAGCTCAGAGCAATCTTCTTGGCTCTGAGTCTTCCATACCCGGCTCAGCTACAAGACAGTCCTCATTCACACGGACAACCAAGTAGCCATGTTCTATGTGAACAAGCAGGGAGGAACTGGCTCTCTGTCGCTTTGCAACGAAGCTCTGAGATTTGGGCCTTCGCCAGAGAGCATCAAATTCATCTTCTGGCAGTATACCTTCCAGGATTTCAAAACTCTTGGGCAGACAGACTCAGTCGAGTTCTGCTTCCACACGAATGGTCCCTTCATATGGACCAGATAGTCAGAATCTTTCGAATTTGGGGAACCCCGGACATAGACCTCTTCGCAAGTCCGTGGAATGCCAAACTTCCCCGATTCTGTTCCAGAATTCCGTGTCAGGGAGTTCAGGCCAAGGATGCCTTCCTCCTTCATTGGGGTCAAGACTTCATGTACGCCTTTCCACCCATTCCCCTAATTCCCAAGACCCTGTTCAAGCTTCAGAGAGATCGAGGGACTATGATCATCATAGCTCCACGTTGGCCACGCCAAGTGTGGTACCCTCTACTTCTGCATCTTTCCTAAGCTCCCTCCCTGGACTTAGGGTCTGCTCCAGATCTCCTGTCTCAGGAGGGGGGAACATTGTGGCACCCAAACCCCCAATCTCTCCATCTCAGGGCTTGGTTGCTGAAGGCTTAGACCTTCAAGATTGGCATCTTTCTCAGCAAGTAAGGGATATCCTTCATGCTTCCAGAAAGCCTTCTACCAGACGTTCCTATGCTTTTAAATGGAAAAGGTTTACCATTTGGTGTGCTGAGAAGGGTATTAACCCTTTAGCAATACCTTTGAATTCCTTACTAGAGTATCTCCTGCATCTCTCCCATGCAGGCCTCAAAACGAATTCAGTAAGGGTCCATTTTTAGTGCTATTGCAGCATCTCTCAAGCCTCTCAATGGACAACCTGTTTCCTCTCATCCTCTTATTGCAAGATTCATGAGAGGCCTTCTTTTAACTAAACCTCCCATTAGACCACCTCCAGTGGCATGGGACTTGAATCTGGTTCTTGGTCAGCTCATGAAGCCACCCTTTGAACCCTTAGCCACTATCTCCTTGAAATTTCTTTCCTGGAAGGTTATCTTTCTTATTGCAGTCACCTCAGCTCGCCGCATCAGTGAACTGCAAGCCTTAGTGGCTAATCCACCTTATACAAGGTTCCATCATGATAAGGTAGTCCTTAGGACCAATCCACACTTTATGCCTAAAGTGGTCTCGCCCTTTCATCTTAACCAAGAGGTATATACCTGTCTTTTTTCCAGGTCCTCATGCATCAAGTGCAGAGAGGAATCTTCATACCCTGGATTGTAAGAGGGCTCCTGCCTTTTACTTGCAAAGGACACAGCAACATAGAAAGTCTTCCCAACTCTTTGTTGCCTTTGATCCCTCTCATTTGGGACTTCCAGTCTCTAAGAGGACACTGTCAAATTGGATTGCTCAGTGTATTTCTTTCGCCTACCAAAGTAAGAACCTTTCTCTGGAGGGCCATGTCACAGCCCACAATGTGAGGGCCATGGCAACCTCTATGGCTCATCTAAATTCTGTGTCCATCGACCAGATCTGTCGAGCGGCCACCTGGGCCTCTGTTCATACCTTCACAGCCCATTACTGCTTGGACAGGGACTCCCGCCGGGATGCCTTGTTTGGTCAGGCTGTTCTCAAACACCTGTTCCATGCTTAATCAACTCCTACCCTCTATCCCTGGTTGGATGCCTGAGATCCATGGGAGGAGGTGGAGCCCTTCTCAGGGTCTCACAACCTTGGGGATCTCCCGGGCATCTCTAGCTGGGGAGTCCCCATATGTGAAGACTCATTCCTGCTTGTTCCTGGAGATAGCACAGTTACTTACCTGTAACAGATGATCTCTGGGAACAGCAGGAATAAGTCTTCACAACCCACCCACCTCCCCTAGGAGTTGTATCTCTCTATTTATCTTTCCTTTCCTCTCTCTCTCTTTGTCTCAGCTTTAAAACTCGAACTGGAGAGAGGCGGTTAGGAAAGGCGGGAAGGCAGCGCGCAGACGCTGTGGGATGCTCCCAAAAGCTTTCCTTTTTTGGGATGCTGGGGAGCGTTCCCGCGCAGGCTCCGTCGGTACCGACGTACCCATATGTGAAGACTTATTCCTGCTGTTCCCAGAGATCACCTGTTACAGGTAAGTAACTGTGCTTTCTGTTTATTCAGAGACTTGATATTCCGCCTTCTGGGATTTTACACTGTTAACCCTACCATACCGAGTTACCGATATACCGGTAATTTCCGAAAATGCTATATACCGAGTTACCGCTAAACCGGTATTTTGCCGACCACGTGTTTTTGTGTTGTCAAGGAGCTAAAAATAGCCACCCAATCGCTGCTTAGCCTCGATTGAGCGCGAGCCTAACGTTATGCAAATGGCTTTCTTTGTTTTGGCGGAGTTTTTAGCGGTTTTGTAGACTACAGTAGCCATGAAGCGAGCTAGTGACGAACCGAGCACTTCGACAGGTAAAAGAGCGAGACCAAGGACTTTCACAGTGCAACAAGTGTTGGATATTGTGACAAATTCTGATTCAGACGAAGGCGAAATCGATCAGGAGTATGTTTCCGAATCTAGTGACGCTAGTGATGATGACTACATCGATGAAGGAGAGAGTGATGATGATTCTGATGATGCAAGTGGGCCTAGATCAAGATCGAGTGTGCAAAGTAGGGGGCGTGTCACTCAACCAGGTGATAGGGGAGATTCTGTGTGGTTGATGAGGGATGGACTCGCAATTTTGTTGCCCCAGATCTGGATTTCGATGAGAATGGGAAAGGCCAGTGAATATTCCAGGTCATATCACTGAAGAAGCAATTGCATTGATTTTCTTTCGTTGTTTACCGAGGGTGACTTCTGGCAGTATTTGACAGAAAAGACTATTGTACGTGCCACTCAATTGCGTGAAGATAGTCCCTAATACTAATACTTCAATAATTTCAAGGATGTTTATGTTGAGGAAATGAAAGCCTTTGTTGGGCTGAGGATCTTCATGGAATATATCGTTCTGAAACCTAGCTATCGGGATTACTGGTCAAGTGATGGAAGTGACTTCATTGGATATACTCCGGGGTTCAGCAATGTCATGACACAGACAGATTCTTGGCCATCTGGACTTTCCTGCATGTGGTTGATGAGGAGGATGCTGGCATTGACAAGAGAGACAGAATCTACAAGGTCAGGCCTGTTTTGGAGTATCTACTCCCCAAGTTTCGACAGTACTACCGGTCCAGACAACACCTGAGCCTGGATGAGGGAATGATTCCCACAAAAAATCGCCTGGCGATAAAACAGTACATAAAAGACAAGCCCACAAAATGGGGCATCAAATCATTTCTTCTTTGTGAAGCGGAGACAGGATACATTCTAAACGCAGAGGTCTACACTGGGGCAGCACCAATGTCAGTTCCAGAATTGGGTGCAGTCGGAAACACCGTTGTCCGTCTCTTGAAGTCGGCTGGGATGGAGGGCAGCTCACACATTCTGGTCATGGACCGCTTCTATAACTCTGTGACTCTGGCCCAATATGCTGTGAACCATCTACAAACTGGGTTGTTGGAACCCTCCTGCAGAACAGAAAGTTCTTTCCAAAGTCTCTCAAGGCAGTCAAGAAACTCCCACGAGGTGAAAGTCGCTACCTGTGTCAGGATAGCATCACATGCCTGGTATGGCAGGACAACAAACCCATCAGCTTCATCTCCAACTACCATGATCCTGCAAAGACTGGAACTGTCAACAGGAAGAAGAAGGATGGTACTCTCACTGAAGTGAGCATCCCACAGCTTGCCTTGGACTACAACAAGTACATGGGCGGTTGCGACAAGAACGACCAGATGACCCGCCTTCACCGATCACGACGCCACTACCGCTGGCCCCGACGCCTCTTTATCAAATTTTTCATGTGGGCTTGCTACAACTCCTACACAAGAAGCTGCCAGAAAACCTCTGTACTTCACAAGATACATTCAAACACTGTGCCTGGAACTGGTAGGAAACTACTGTTCTACAGCCGTTTGCAGAGGACAACTAGAACCCTGTGCCAAACGCCTGACGCCAGGCAACCACTTCCCTGAAATTCCCCCTTGCACCTCATCTGACCACATCTGTGCTGTGTGCATGGAGAAACACCTGAGATACAAGAGACAGCACCCTGGAGTATCTTACAAGGACACCCCCACAAGAAGGTGAAGACAAGTTTTGGTGCACCCACTGCAGGAAGTACCTGTGCATCAAGGAGGGCTCCACCTGTTGGGCGGACTGGCACACAAAGGTTGAATACTGGCGGTAGATGAAATGTAGGCCTATTTTCTGCAACCCCTCCAAGTTTCATCTAAATCTAACCAAAAGTTTGCATTAAAATAACAATTAACTAACGCGTTTAAAATTTTTTCACTATTTTGCCCAGGAGGCCAGGCACAGGGGCACATTAGGCTCAGGAGCTCAGGTCTGGTAGGGTTAAATTGTTTAAGGCACGCTAATGAATGCATATCCTTACTTTGGAGGCAGCTAGGAGGGAATTTTGTCTCAGCCATTGTGACATAATAGTGACATCTAGTGGACAGACTCAGAAGAAACTTTAATAATTATAATGAAGGGGCTGACTTTGGAGAGGATAAAAATAAAGGTAAATCTCCTGGGAGTTGTGAGTGAAGGCTCTTTGTCCTGTAGCCCAACAGAAGCTACTTTCAATTGAGCTGGAAGCCTAAAAATAGCAGGAAGAAAACACTGGGTCTGAATAAATGATGGTACTACCCCATCTACTGTCTTCGTGAATTTTCCAGGAAACCTGGAAATGTAGAGGAAAGGTAAAAGGAACAGACAAGGAGTTAGAGGAGAATGCCGTGTTGTGTCCTTATTCTCTCTTTCATTTACTTTTTCTATATCTTGCAAGTTAAGCTGAAGCATTTTTTTCTTAAGTAAAAAATCCACAGTTAAGACTTCCTAGCAGCGTGCATCTTTGGAGAAAGGAGTAGTTTAGAGCGGCTTATCATGTTGTTACAGCACCAGCTGGAAGTTTGCTGCCATGCTATTTTCCTGTTTCTATATTAGTCAGTGACCCTAGGATCTGTGTAATCATTTCCTCAGAGGAGTTAGGGTCTCTACCTGTTTTCTTTGCAGATATTCTGTTTGGAGTTAGTTGAGACAGGATCTGTTCATCTCTCATGATAACTGTTTATATGTAGATTTCAAGGGAGCAGGGAGTGGGAGCTCTAACATTGGTCCTGCATGACTGACTGAATTTAAGTTGGAGGAATACGCAATAGTCCTGTGTGTTCACTTAAATCTTGTTTAGCCTTAGAAAGTGAAAGCAGTGAAGGCCAGCAACTCCTCTGTTGTGCATATTGGGGGAAGATTTATAAGTGACTTCAGCTATACAGCAGTATGTCAGGAGTCATTTTATAATCAGCTGCCTAGATTTAGGTGGCAAGAACGTGCAAAATGGGGGTATTGTGGCCAGTTACACGCATAAATGAGCATGCTCATGCTGCGCCCCATTCTGTAAAAATGTTGCCTGAAAGCAATGGTGTGCACTTTCACTGTGGGTGTGCACAGGGATGGAGCTTGGGATGAGTGGGGTGCAAATGTTATGCGCATAAATTATAAAATACTATAATTTCTATATTATCTTGCTAGACTAGTTCAGATAAGTGGGTTGTATTCCTCTACCAGCAGTTTGGTGGAGACAAAGAACCAATTAAAAGTCCAGGTTTCAATGACATCACTCCCATGCCTGTATCCGCCTGAGCCACCCGAGGTCCCATTCAGTATTTCATTGTCTACAGCAGATGGTGGATAGATTTTCTCTCTGAAGAAAAATCTGAATTTTGAGAGGAAAAAATTGATTAAATGCTCATGAACAACCACCTTGAAGGTGACTCTCTCACTTCAGCACGACGTGGGAGGCTCTACTAGACTGCAGTCTTTTTGGGAGCTATAGGAGGAGGGAAAATTGGTTCAGCTACACTTGCTTATCAGGATAAAAGTCTGTTGAGCAGACAGAAATTGGAAAGATTTGAAAGGATCTGAACAATCCTGCATCTCTCTCAAAGCTGCCTTCCTGCCAGGGCTCCTCCTCAGCAGGGCAGAGACAAAATTAAAAACAGTAACGAGACTTCTGGTGATGTCATCGGGATGATGGCAGTGTAGCACTTAAGCTCCATTGCCATTACCTGCAAAAAGGGGGGGAAAAAGTACCCCAAAATGAGCACTTGGTGAGGAGCAAGAGCGGAGAGGCAATAGAGGGAAAGCCCAAAAGGGGGAAGTGTCAGTTCGGGGGAAAATAACCCGACACGAGTGCCGCTGTACCCGGAGTGGATCGGGGAGCCACCAGAGTGGAGGACCGCGTGGTGGGCCGGAACGGCGAAAAGAAGAGCGGCGGAGATTAGCTGATGGCTAACCTATGCGCAGGTGAAAGAGGGCAGCCAGAAGAGGCAGCAACTCGGGGGTCTGTGGCAGAGAGACCTCCGGAGCAGTGCGGGGAACTGGAGCGGGCAACAGGAGGAGCCACGTGGAGCGCGGAGGAGTATAAGGGAGCAGCGGTAACATCATAGAGTGAGCGATTGCGGCCCAGAAAGAATCAGAGGCATTACCAGGGGACCTTGGGAGAGAGAGTGGAGGCTGCATGCGGTGTAATTGCCTGAGAGGAGAGGAGGTCCAGCCCACAACGGGAGCAGTGAGAGAGATGGGCCAGAGGGGCACAGAATTGTAACACCAGAGCACAGCCCGGTATAGAGACCCAAGGGAGCTTTGCCTATACAAGCCAGTTAGCTCAGCATGAGAAGCGCATACAGTGAGCTGCAGTAACTGCATAGATAACAATAACTTCCAGCGAATAAAGGGAGGAGAACTCAGCTTAACATCGACAGGGGTCCCACAGGAGGGAGTGGGTCCAGAGAATTACCAGAAAACCGGGCCAGCTAGCCCAGGGGCACCAGGAAGAGATCATGGATAAGACTAAAGGTGGACAATCAGTAAAGAAGAAACTGGCTGAATTCAGGTCCTCCTATGCGACATCTAAAGGAGGAAAAGAAGGTGAGAAGGAGGGCAGATCGCAGCCTGAAAGTCCTGGGGATACGGAGGATAAGATGGAAAGGGGGTGTAGCCCAGGAGTGGCAGCCATGCTAAAGGACTGGCTCACAGAGCTGAAGGAGGAGATTAAGATGGAAATAAGTGGGGTGAAAAATGAAATAAGAGAGACAATATAATCACTGAGACAAGACATAGTGGACATGGGCAGTCGAGTGGAAGAAACGGCGACTCGGAGCAGCAAGGGGGAGAAATAGAGGAACTACAGAAGGGATGGGAGGAATTAAAGCGCGTTCAAGCAGAGCATCAGGTGAAGGTGGAAGACCTGGAGGACCGTTCCCAGAGGTGCAACATTAGAATACGGGGTTTACCAGAGGAGCCTCAATATAAAAATTGTGAAGAAGTGGTGGCAAAAATATTTCGGTCCCTGCTAGCAGTGGAAGACTCAGAGGATGGGGGAGTAGGAGAGTTCCGGCAAATTGAGGGAGCGCACAGGTGGCTGGGGCCCATAAGAGACAACAAACCACGGGATATAGTCGTGTGTTTAAGTTTGTTCAAAACTAAAGAAAAGCTTCTAAGTGCGGCCAGGAAAGTGAAACAGTTTATGTGGGATGCACACAGACTGGAACTTTTTCAAGATCTCTCCACAGGAACGCTACAGCGCAGAAGGAATCTTAAGGAGGTGACGGCATACCTAAGAATGGAGGACATGCGATACAAATGGTTGTTCCCCTTTGGTTTGCTGATGACAGTTAAGGGAAGATCGAGACGGGTGCAGACATGTGAGGAAGCCTGGAAAGCACTTAAGTCCCTGGTGATGGCCCCACCCTATAAAATACTATCCCCCCCATGTTATATGTTACACCGCTTTGACCCGGTGAAAAGCGGTATATAAATGCAGTTAAATAAATAAATTAATTAAGGAACTGTGACTAACAAATTTTCCAGATGGGGAGAGAATGGAGGGGGGACCGACATCATCAGCAGCCTCTCCTATCTTCAAGAGAGATCACCCACGTTGGCACAGAGCACCGGTGGCAGGCAGAAGACTGGCGAGGGTGAATAGAGAACATCCGGGAGCGACAACGGCGGAACAAGGAGTGGGCTGAAACTGAGGGCTGTATTATATTTTGTGAATGCAGTAGCAAGGTGGGAGGGGGAGGGGAACGCCTGTGGATAGCCTGTTAGGGGTATGGGGGGGGGAAGGATGGGAGTGGAGGGTAAATGGTTGATTAGGGAGCAGCTAGGGGATTAAGGGGGATAGAGGGGGCGGGAAGAGCGGGGAGGTGGCAGGGTGGCGGTGAAGGGTATGGGTGCTGGGTGGGGTCTGGTAGGGGTAAGTGAGGGGGGTTAGAGTTGTAGGGGGGATGCGGAAGGGGAAGGGGTGACAGGTAACGGCCTGAAAACAAGTCACCAGAATGGAAGTCGAATCTCTCTTCAAGAGAGGGGGGAAGGGGAAGGGAGGTGGGGAGGACGGGGGGGAAGGGGAGGGGAGGCTGGGTGGATGGGGGGCAGAGGAAGGGAGGTAGGGGGGAGGGCTAGGAGGGGGGATGGGGGGAGGGGAAGTGGGGAGAGGGAGAGTGAGTATGAAGGAGTGGGAGAGAGACAAGGGCACCAAGAGAGGGGGGAGGGAGGAAGGGGGAGAGGTAGAACAGGTGAGCTGAAGATTATCACATTAAATGTGAAAGGTTTAAACACATCCTTTAAGAGGCAGAAGCTGTATTAGGAACTGTCACGACAGAAAGCCTCACTGGTTTTGTTGCAAGAGACACATTGGTTGTGAAGGCATGAGGCAGTGGTGAAGCCTAAGGGTTATACTGAACTAATATATGCTTCAAATATGAAGGAGCGGAAGAAAGGGGGGGTAGCACTACTGGTAAGTGGGCATCTTAAGGTGGAGCTTCATACGATAGTTTGGGATAAAGGGGGAAGGTACCTGATGGTGCGAATGCGGATTGGAGATGAATGGTTTTGTGTTATCAATGTATATGCTCCTACTGGGACACAAAAAGAGTTCTGGGAGGAAGTGGACAAGAAAGCGAGTCTAATGGGAGAAGGAGCGAAGATCTGTGGAGGGGATTTTAATGTGCCCTGGGAGATGGGGAGGGATTCTACGGGAAAGGGGGAGGGGAGGAGAGCTGATAGGAGGCGATATCAGAAGTTTGTCAAGGACCATGATTTGATTGATGCGTGGTGGTTGCACAATCCTGGAAGGCGCCAGTATTCATTTTACTCAGCTGTGCATGGCACCTACTCTAGGTTGGATACCATCTGGATAGGGAAAGAGATAGCGGGAAGGATTCAGGGGGGAGAAATAGAGCCGATAACATGGTCAGACCATGCGCCGGTGATAGTGCGTTTGAGCTGTAAAAGAGACAACAAGGGGATACAGTACTGGAAATTGAATGAGACCCTGCTGGAAGACACTAGGGTGGTGAAGGAGTTAAAGGAGGCGATACCAGAATACTTTGTAAGGAACGAGATGGGAGAGGTAAGGGTGGGGATAGTATGGGATGCTTTCAAGGTGGTGGTGAGGGGCATCTTGATAAAATGGGGGGTGAGAATAAAGAGGGAAAGGAGCTACAACTGAGGCAGAAGTTGGTTAGGTTGGAAGAGGCGGATGCCAAGGAGGGCAGTGGGAAATATCGGGGAGAGGTTATGGAGACTAGGGCTAAACCTAACGGGTTGGAGGCGGAAAAGATTCAGCTGCGGTTGCAATTATTAAGGCAGGAATTTTTTGAAGGGGGTAATAGGGCGGGAAAATACTTGGCGCGGAGAGTAAAGCAGAAGAGGAACTTGACACAAATAACGCAGCTTAGGTGCAAGGGGGGAGTAGAGAGGGATGAGCAGAAGATTAGGGACGAGTTTGTGGAATACTATCAAAATTTATATGAGGCAAAACAGGACAGGCTGGAGGGGGAATTGAGGGAGTACCTGGAGGTGGCTGACATCAGGCATTTGGAGAAGGGGGAGAGGAGAGATCTGGATATAGAAATACAGGTAGGGGAAGTGGAGCAGCCAATCAAGGAGTTGAAGCCTGGGAAGGCGCCAGGGCTTGATGGGCTGACAGCTAGCTTTTATAAAAAATTTAAAGTAGAATTACTGGCACCCCTGACAAGAGTGTTCAGTCAGCCAAAGGAGGGGGAACGGTTAGCTGAGATGATGGGGTGGGCTGTGGTAACTCTGATCCACAAGGAGGGGAAGAATCCTTTGGAGTGTGCATCCTACAGGCCGATATCTCTGTTAAATGTAGAAGCGAAATTGTTGGCCAAAGTGTTGGTGGGGAGACTCAATAAAATCTTGGGTAAGTTGGTTCATGAGGATCAAGCGGGGTTTATACCAGGAAGGCAGGTGTCAGATAATATTCGGAAAATAATGAATGTAATATGGGCAGCAAAAAGAAAGGCAGACCAGACGATAATTCTCTTGCTAGACGCAGAAAAAGCGTTCGATCAAGTATCATGGAAGTTTTTGTTTGCAGTGATGGATCGGATGGATTTTGGAAAGGGGTTTGTGGATTGGGTGAAGGCACTATTTGCAGGACCTAAAGCGTGCGTAAGAGTAAATGGGGGATATTCAAAATTTTTTCCACTGGGGAGGGGAACCAGACAGGGTTGCCCACTATCGCCGCTGTTATTTGCATTGTCCCTGGAACCGTTAGCAGGAAGGATACGGTGGAGCGAAGATATTAAGGGGGTGGGGGTGGGGTGGGGGGAAGGGAATACAAACTGGCGATGTTTGCGGACAATATCTTACTTATGATCACTTAGCCCAGAGAGACGCTGCCAGCTATTATGAGGGAGGTGAAGGAGTACGGAGACCTGGCGGGATTTAAAATAAATTGGAGTAAATCCGAAATATTAAATTTGACAGGTGGGAGAGAGCTGCAAAGGAGTCTGCAAAATCAATTCAAATTCCGGTGGGCACAGCGCTCAATTCAATATTTGGGAGTACAGCTGGGAAGGGAATTGGAGGAAATATATTGTTATCTGTAAAAATGATAGGCTGCCACGCTATTAATGTTTTTGTTACCTGTAAACCGCCACTGATCTCTGGAAGTGGCGGTATAGAAAAAATGTATAAATAAATACAATAAACTATATGATTTGAATTACAGGAAGCTTTATGGGCAAGTAGAAAGGTGGTTAGAGTCATGGAAGAGGGGGTATATATCTTGGATGGGGAGGATGGTGGTGATTAAAATGATGCTGCTCCCTCAGTACCTCTTCTACTTTCAAGTATTGCCAATTGAGGTACTGGCAAAGGCGCTAAAAAGAGTGCAGAAGCAGGTGGAGGGGTTTATATGGGGGTGTAAGTGGCCCAGAGTGGCAGTGCGGACGTTACAGGCGCCAAAGGGGGAGGGAGGCGGTGGGGTGCCTAATTTCATGAAGTACTATCAAGCGGCACAGCTGAAAGCAGTTTACTCTTGGCTGCGGGAACAGATGAAACATTGGGTAATGATGGAGGGAACGGGTTTGAGACTGGGAGAGTTGGAAAGATTGGTGTGGGGAGGAAAGGGTAGGCGTGGGGAGAGCCCGATGGTAGGGCATACTTTGAATGTGTGGCAACAACATCGGAAGCGGATGCTTGGAGACAAGAGATGCGCACGCACAATGTCTTTGGCGTGCTGTGAAGAGAGTCGGGGACCCGGAGATAGCGGTGGTGCAAAGGTGGGTGCAGCAGGGGTTGAGTCAAGTGTCGCAGATAATTACTGGCGAAGGAGTAAGAGCATTTGAAGGTATTAGGGATTTATACCAGTTGCGAGAAAGTGACAGATTCCTGTATCTTCAGATAGGATCATATGTTAGGCAGAGACAGAGATAGCAGGATATTGGGAAGGAACCGGGGTGGTTTGAAGGTAGTTGTTTAGGCTCGCTGGGAAGGAAGGGGGTAATTTCCAGAATTTATAAAGGATTAATTACAAGGGAGGAGGAGAAACGTAGTTATATGCGGGCATGGGAGAAGGAGCTGGGGATGACCTGGGAGAAGGAGGAATGGGAACGGGTAGCTCTAGATATAGCAAAAGCTTCAATAGGCACTGCTCTTAGAGAGAATGGGTGGAAAGTGATGACCAGATGGTATCTGACACCGGAAAGGTTGTTCAAGGTGGGAGTATGTGAATCGGATGATTGCTGGAGGTTGTGTAGGGAAAAAGGAACGTGGCTGCATATGTTTGTTTATTAAATTTGATAAAACCGCCTTTCTACAGGAATCAAGGCGGTGTACAATTTTCAAAAAATAAAAGAAAGTCAAGGCCGGGGGCCATCGGAAGTAAGAAAGGAAGTTACAGTTCTTTGACAGGAAAGAAGAAGGGAGAGGAGAGATAAGATGAGACAGGAGGACACATATTCCAGGGTAGAAACGAAGGGTAGGAAAAACAAGAAATCACATGAAAGGGGAGGGAAGGTCAAAAGCCAGGGAGAACAAATGGGTCTTCAGATTTTGCTTGAAGGTGGTGTGATGGGTCTCTAAACGTAAGGAGGAGGGGAGAGCATTCCAAAGAGCAGGGCCGGTGAAGAAAAAGGCAGAGGAGCGGGTGGATTGCAGGTGAGCAGATGAAGGGGAAGGAAGGGTGAGGCGATTGAGGTGGAAGGAGCGAGGACATGCCCGGTGGTACAGCGGTATTGGGAGATAATAGGGGAGAATGTGAGGAAAATCACTGGAATGCGTCTGGCACTGACCCCTGAGCTATGTTTGTTGCTTAAGAAGGGAGGGGGGGGAAGGCCCTTGGAGCATAGTATGGCAATGTCTCATTGCGGCAAGATGTGAAATTGCCCTACACTGGAAGAATGGTGTGATGCCGCCCCTAGAAGCATATGCTAGGCGTCTGGCAGAACTATATCAAATGCACAGAATAACAGGGTTAAAAAAAGGTAAGGTGGAAAGACAGTGGGGAGGTGTCTGGAGGTGGCTAAGAGGGAAGGAATGGGAGGTCGGGGATGGAGAGGGAGTGAGTGAGGAAGGATAAGAAGGGAGAGAAGAAGGGTAGCAATGGGTCACAGGTTTAACAATCTTGGGGACCAGGGGTTACTGGAGCAGGGAGGGTGGGGAGGAGGGGGGTGGGGGTAGGACGGGGGAGGGATAAGGGTAGGAGATCAGAAGCTTGTTAGCAGGGGGAAAAAAATTCCAAAAACATAATTACTATATAGTAGTGAAAGTCAAAGGGATAACTGACTGACATACAAAGGATTAATGGGTACATGTATACAGGAATAAGTATGGGGGGTAAGGGCGGAAGGGGAGGAAGAAGGCGGAAGGAAATTTTTAACATACTTATACAGCATTGTCAAAATGAAAGTAAATGTGGAGGATTAGAGAGGTTCATGGTAAATATATGTGTTTGGTTGAAATTCAATAAAAATTTAAATTAAAAAAAAAAACAGTAACAAGCAGGGATTACGTGATGATGCGGTGCTGAGCGGACGCCTTTTGGCAGAGTTCCACTTCTGGCAAAAGCAGTGAGCATAAAGAGCATGCTTGATCAGAAAGTAATGGAATCTGAGCAGGGGATGCCTGTTAAAACCCAAAGGCCTACCAAAGAGCAGGATACAAAGATGGCGGGAGAATAAGCAACCTCAGTCATCACATTCCACGACGAAGCAGTCTGGGAGATCACACGCTTGCTCACCATGGTCTTGGATGCGATTTGCTTTTGAGGAATTAAAAGGAAGCCTCGAATTTCAAATCTAGAAAGTTTAGCAAGTCAAAAGCCGCATCAAACAGCAGGAGAGCAGAGCGGAGGCCCTGGAATGCCACGTGGAACACCTGGAGAGGAGCTGTAAGAACTCATTGAACAACTAGATGACCAGGAGAATAGGGGGAAGATGGAATAATAGAAGGATGATTGGTCTCCCTGAAACATGCCGAGACAGTGAACTATGAGACATAATGGAAGAGTGGCTACTTCAGCAACTAGGAGTGACGATGGGGAGCGCGTGGATGATGGAGGAGCGAGTACACCGGCTCGGATCGCGGTGGGAAAACGCTGAAAGGCCCCGACCAGTTATAGTGAAAATATTTAATTTTGCAGACAAGGACAGAAGCATGGGGAAAAATCGAATGAAAAGACCTTTGGAGTATAAGGGCCACAAACTGTTGTTGTTTAGTGATCACTCCAACCGCGTGGCAGAGCAGTGGTGCCATACTGTTCCCAGCTAGTGCAGAGGGGCATCTGATTCGCACTACAATACTTAGCCAGAGTAAGGCTATAGCATGAGAACCAAACCAAATATTTTGAAACTCTGACAGCCCTAAAGGCTTTCATAGACACATTACCAAAGGCATGAAGAGGCGCGGGTACTACTACAGATGCTAAGGATGGTGACCTATCGCCATGCACTCAACAACTCATTCTCTTCTTGTATGAGACTCTTTATAATATGGGACTGTGAGCTCTTTCCCTCCCTGAATCACTGACTCTCTCTTATCATCGGGATTTGTGGATGGTGGCAACCTGGTGATAAACCTTGCACTGGAGGGCAAGAGGCAGGATGAACATGGGACTAGGTGTATGCAGCAGTCTTCAGGAAGCACACGGCCCACCAGAGCAGATACCTACAAGTGGACAACTTGACAGGATGGGGTGAGTGTTATCCAGATGGCGCATACCTACAAGGCCTATGCAGTGCCTGAGAACTGACTGGGACTCGAGGCCCACCCCAGGCACTGAGGGAGGGGAGGAAAGGAGAGAATGGATATTTGACTGGATTTGTGTGAGGTCAGCTGTGTGGGTAGGAGGGCTGTGGGGCTCAGAGGGGACGAATGGGGGGAATTTCTCCAGGGGGAGTGCTAGGGGTGGACCAAGCTAGCACGAACGTACAGGGGGAGGGATAAGAGAGAAGATAGGGTAGGTAGAAGCATGGCAGGAGAGGTGGGGAGAAAGATGGGGGAACAAAATCAGTGGGATGGGGGTAGAGAGGCAGATGGAGAGGAGGGGCCGATGCAGCTACTGTAGAAGACTGGCATCCCTCTTAAAATGCCACATTGTGGCAAGGAGGCCTGTCCAGGGGAGGACAAAGAGACAGGGAATTCACCCTAGTAAAGGGCCCCCTTTTACCAAGACAGGGTAGGAAAGCCATAAACACCTCCAGGGATTGGAAAATATTTCAGGCTTCCCCTAGTGGAACGAAGGGGAGAGGATACAAGGCTCAGAACCCTTTAGGCAGTGAATGCTTCAAGCACTCAGGTGCCCGGAGTCAGGCTGATTGCCGTCACCTGAGTAGGGTGGGGTTGGAGCTAAAGCCCTGGAAGTATAAACCCAGAGCAGAGTATGATTTGGTGAAAAGGAGGAGAGGAGAAGCAGGAAGCCAGGCTGAGCATAGCAGAGGAACGGAGCTTCCAGCTGGAGAGAGTGCTATTTGGCATGTAGCACGGCTGCAGGAGAGTTTGGAGCCAGGAACAAGGGAGACTCCAGGATTCCTCGGAAGGCTGTTAGCTGAGCACTGTGAGCAAGGTGGGGAGTCAGAGCCTATGCAGCTGGGAGAGCCCGAGGTGAAGCTGACTGAGGAGGACACACCCCTGGACTGTTCCTTGTGCCAAGCTGTAAACCTTGGGAACGTAGAGAAAGCAAGCCAGTCCTGAGAGAAGTTATCCAGGAAAAAGGTACCCTTATTCCACAAGCAGGGTGGCTGTGTATCCCTTGTGTTTATAAAGGGGAAGTTTACCACAGACTTTAAATGTGATTTTTGTTTGATGCTTTAGCCAGCAAGGCTGAGAAGGAATATAATAAGCTTGCTGGTAAAGACTGTGTATCCTGCAATAGAGAGAACCTTTAAAACTGCATTTTGTGGTTGGTTGGATATGTTTTGGACAATTTTTGCTTCAAAGAGTCCTGAACCAACAATCCTATGTGTGGTATGATTGAACCATTGTGTATATAAAAATAATAAATTTCTGTCATTTGCCTTTCCTACTTGAGCCTGACTACAGCTTTCTGCATGCTGCACCCATACAGCTGAATAAGGACTACATTTCCCAGAGGGCATTGCAGGGATATAGTTTTAAAAAAGCTGAAAAAGCATGCAGCAGAAAGTTTCTTCAAAAATCCACGCCCCTCTAAGCTAGAGGCAAGTGGTGGTGGCGTGACAGTGGCGTAGTTGGCAGGATTTTCTACCACTCAGGATTTTCTACCATCCAGGATATACACTTACAAGAGTGATAGCACAGAAGGTTGGCGGAAAAGGCAAAGGTTTTTTTTTCTTTGAGAGTCAACACATGAGCAAGGTATCGCTGGAGATGGATCCAAAAGAGCTGGTGCAATGGATGGCCACTCAATTTCAATGCCAGCAGGAGTTGGCCCAGCTAGTGCAGGAGAATGCGGTGGTGGCTATGAGGGAGCAGCAAAAGCCTGTCCTGGACTTAGTGGAAGCCCTTATTACTTCCCAGAGGCAAGGAAGTGGAGGAGCACTAACCCCGGAGGGACCAGTGATGCCGCGAATGGACAATCTAGCAGGCCCACACACCAGCGGGGCATTTAATTTTGGAAAACTTTCTCCTGATGATGACATAGATGACTTCTTGGAGTCATTTGAGAGGGTGGCTCAAGCCGTGGGTTGGCCAGATAGCCAGTGGGCAGTGAGATTGGCAACCTCCTTAACAGGAGAAGCACTAGCCACATTTAGGGCTATGCCAGCTGCCCAGATCATGGACTATAATGCAGTAAAAAATGCAATTAGAGACCGATTAGGGTTAACAAAAATGTTGTATCACCGTATGTTTAGAGCCACGGCTTTAAAGGCCGGAGAGACACCTAAGGCCTTAAGCCAGAGAATTCGAGGTCTAGCTTTAAAGTGGCTAGCCCCGGAAGGAAAAACTATGGATGCGGTGGTGGATATGGTGATATTGGAGCAATTTATAGCTGCAATACCAAAAAGGGTACAATCATTTCTGATTCAGCAAAACTGCCAGAGCACAGGAGAGGCAGCCCTTTTGGCGGAGCGTTACATGGAAGCTGAATTGGTGTTTCCCTCAGAGGTGGGCCCTCCAAAAGTAGGTGCAGAGGTCAGTTTTGATTTATCAGAAAAGAAAGAGGGAAATAATGTAAAATGTCTTAAAACTTGTGTGTCTGCTCATGTGGGTAAGTGGGCTGAAAAAAATGCTATCGTTGTGGGGAGATGGAACACCTGCAGAGGCGATGCAAAGCCCGCATGGGATTAACTGGTACCAATGTGAAACATCTAGGAGAGGGATTTCTCTTAAATGTTAACATACAGGGGGTCACTACCCATGCTCTGCTCGACTCTGGGGCCGACCAAAGCATGGTGTCACGAAAGTTTTGGCAGGCAATTGAGGCCCAGGATGAGTCTCACCAGAGGCGGCCAGAAGGGCAGGTGCAAATTAGGTGCATACATGGAGCTGCCTCTTTCTACCCTGTGTACAGAGTGGTGATAAAAGGGTTGGGGGTGCAGAAAGAACTTCTTGTGGCAGTGGTTCCGAAACTACCCTATGATTTAGTATTGGGAAGGGATTGGCCCCAATTTAGGGAAGGATTAGAGAAAGGCCTTGGGAGAAAAGGGGATGGGATGATGACTGTGGTCCCTGGCCCCCTTTTTGAGAACCCCCGAAAGCCAAGTGAGAACCCAGGAAAAGAACCCTTGGGAAGTGTTGCTTCCCTTAAACAGAAGTTTATATTAAGATTTTGTAAGATATCTGAGAAGGCCCAGGCTCCCAGGAGGGCGACCCCGCAAGCCGCGGGATATAAGAACATAAGACATGCCATACTGGGTCAGACCGAGGTCCATCAAGCCCAATATCCTGTTTCCAACAGTGGCCAATCTAGGTCATACGTACTGTGGCAAGGAGAGAGTAGTGCCACCTAGAAAAGCAGGAAACATTGAAGGTTTTACCTTGGCTGGGGGGATGGGCACATTAGAAAACACTTGTCAGAGAAAACCCAGGGTTAGAAGTTCACAGCAGGAAAACCCCAGGGTTGATAGTCAGTGGGCCAAAACTAGTGTTGAGTCATTCCCACGTTACACACCAGATAGGAATCAGAGAAGCAGGTACTCGGAGGAGGAGCCTGCAAGGGAGTTCCCTTGTCACGTAGCTGCTTGTAAAGAAGGGTAGACAGAAACGGACAGAGGAAGGGAGAGAGAGAGAAGAGCAGAGGAAGAGAATCACCTGTCTTACCAGCACGAGGATTCTGAACCTGACTGGAACAAGGCTCCCAGGCTCTATGCTGAGAGGAAGGGAAGACCTGAAGCCAGATTCGCTCCCCAGGAGAAAGGGAAATACCGCTGCTCTCCAGGAAGAAATACTCACAGGCCAGGCAGCTGCTGTTGCGAGGCCCAGAGATACACTGCTAGTGCAGTGAAACCACAATGCAGGTTAGTGGGCAAGCTAAATCCTGTATTTGAAAGAAGCTTAAAGAAGCCACAAGAAGGCAGAATTTTTACCCAGGCAAAACCCTTGCTGGAATCTAGATGCAGGCATTGCTCTGCTAGGGAAGCTTCCAAAGCAAGAACTTTTTATAGAGCCCGAAGGAGGTCTGACCGGTCCTCTGATTACAGCTCAGAAGAGGGTTTTATTGATAGAAGGCCTGTATGTAAAACTGTGCAAGTTAAGCATCAAACCAGGAGAAAGCCTAGGCCCAAAACTGAACACAGGGATAGTTCTTCAGATGAGGAGGAGATTACCTGTAGACATTTACATGAAAGGAAAGGAACTTTTAAATCACGGCTTTTGAAACCCCATGAGCTTTTACTTAAAGGGGAGAAACCTATTAGGTGGCCAAGACTGAAGAAACTGTTAATGTATGGAACTAATACCATTCCAGTTAAGAGTCCAGAACCACTACCTGAGAGTCCTCCAGAGAGCATGGAAATTGACTCTTTCAAAGGGGATTCAGATCCTTCAGTCACTGACATGGAATGTGATTGTTGCACTGTATGTGAATAACTGTTAAGAGGGAAAATACCTTTTGTAAGAGCTAAGAAGAAAAGCTTGTTTAAAAGACTTTATTTTTGACCTGGCAAAGTTTGCATATATTTTCTTTGGGAGGAGTATCCCTACTTTTGTTTTCCTATGGACATTACCTGTTGTGAGTCTCTGAGAACCCAAATAAAAATCTGTGATCTTTAACCAACGGCTCAACTACAAATTCTTATACAACCTCAAGGTTAAGGTGCAGCGCCTCCTGCTGGTCAAGCTATTTGGCACAGGGGCGGGGCTCACAGTACCTAGCAATATCCCCAAAAGACACAGGTTCCACAATGCTTGTACTGGGTCAAGCATTGATATCCTGGGTCCCTTTTTAATAGTGGTTTATGGACCTTTCCTCCAGGAACTTGTCCAAACCTTTTTTAAACCCAGCTATACTAACAGCCCTTACTACATCCTCCGGTAACAGATTCCAGAGTTTGATTACACGTTGATTACACATATGATTTATGCAGCGCCGAAGATCGGGTGATACCCAGCTGTGGAAAGGCTCTCATTGATACTGGCCTTCAGATGGAGATGCCCATAGGATGTTAGGGTCAGATAGCACCGCGATCAGGTCTGGCTCTGAAATATTTCCTGCACGTCGGAGCTGGGGTGATCGACCCTGATTATAGAGGGAGTGTAAAGGTATTACTGTTCAATTTTGGCAACAAAGACTACCATGTGAAGGTGGGAGACCGGATTGCCCAGCTGCTGTGCGAGAGAGTAGGCTTTCCCCCACTGGAAGAGGTCCCCATGTTGTCTCCTACGGATCGAGGAGCCTCTGGATTTGGTTCCACCGGAGGGGCCAGGAGGAAAAGCCTGACAGCCACCTGTGGAGAGAGAATGGAGGAGACTGAGAAGGATGACCTAGGACCTCAAGTGGCAGACTGCAGGAAGAACCTGGAGCCCCAAGTAGGGGAAGAACTATCGTTGGTCCAGAGACGAGATCTGGCTCGACTATTGGAGAGGTTCACAGATGTACTGACCCCGATCCCGGGTGAAACCTGACTGGTGGTGCATGAGATCCTGACACCTACCGCCTACCAGAAGCTAAAAAGCAGGAGGTCGTGGCACAGGTGTGTGAGATGTTGGAGATGGGTGTCATTGAAGAATCAAGGAGCCCGTGGTGCAGTCCCATTGTTCTGGTTCCAAAACTGGATGGTACATTACGCTTCTGTATAGACTTCAGACAGGTGAATGCCATCTCAGTATTCGACGCTTACCCAATGCCCTGTATCGAGGAGCTTTTGGACCGCTTGGGGCAGGCTCAATTTTTGACCACCCTAGACATGACGAAGGGGTACTGGCAGATTCCGTTGACTAGAGAATCTCGGCCAAAGACTGCCTTCAGCACCCCGATTGGGCTATTCCAGTTTAAGAGGATGTCCTTTGGCCTTCACGGCGCCGCGGCGACCTGCCAGAGACTGGCGGATCAAGTCCTGCGTCCTCATCAAGAATATGCTTTCACATATATGGACAATATTATTATCCACAGTTGCAGTTGGATAGAACATATCCCGAGGATTGAAGCCATCCTGCGATCTATGAGGCAGGCGGGCCTCACCCTGAACCCAAGCAAGTGTGCCTTCGCCAAGCGAGAAGTGAAATACTTGGGGCATATGGTAGGCCGGGGAAGGATTAAGCCCTTGATTGACAAAGTGGACAGCATCAAGAACTTTCCTCATCCCGCAACAAAGAAGCAATTAAGAAGCTTTTTAGGCCTGATTGGCTATTACAGGAGGTTCCTGTGACGCTTCGCGGAAGAAAGTTCCATCTTTACGGACATGTTAAAAAAGAATTGCCCAAATCAACTCCGTTGGACCGCGGATGCGGAGAGGGTTTTCATTCGATTGAAAGAGCGGTTATGCACGGCCCCGGTGTTACGCGGGGTGGATTTCACGCAGCCCTCCATTGTGCAGACAGATGCCTCAGCGGTAGGCTTAGGGGCCGTCTTGTCCCAGAAGCATGAAGGAAATGAGCATCCTGTGATGTTCCTTAGTAGGAAGTTGTCCCCGGCAGAGCAACACAACTCTACGGTTGAGAAAGAGTGCCTCGCCATCAAATGGGCAATAGAGACCCTCCGGTTCTACCTCACCGGACGAAAATTCCTGCTAGTTACCGATCACGCACCCTTGAAGTGGCTCCAGCAGATGAAGAACCACAATGCACGATTAACCAGATGGTACATGGCCCTGCAAGCTTTTGATTTTAAGATAGAGCATCGGGCAGGGAAGCTACACCACAATGCAGATGCCTTATCCAGGATTACGGACTGTTCGGAGGAGCTTCAACAACCTCCGGCAGCCCGTAATATCTTAAATAGGGGGGGTATGTGGCAAGGAGGCCTATCCAGAGTCCAGGGGAGGACAAAGAGACAGGGAATTCACCTTAGTAAAGGGTCCCCTTTTACCAAGATAGGGTAGGAAAGCCATAAACACCTCCAGGGATCAGAAAACTTCCACGTGGAAAACATTTCAGGCTCCTCCTAGTGGAACGAAGGGGAGAGGATACAAGGCTCAGAACCCTTTAGGCAGTGAATGCTTCAAGCACTCAGGTGCCCAGAGTCAGGCTGATTGCCGTCACCTGAGTAGGGTGGGGTTGGAGCTAGAGCCCTGGAAGTATAAACCCAGAGCAGAGTATGATTTGGTGAAAAGGAGGAGAGGAGAAGCAGGAAGCCAGGCTGAGCAGAGCAGAGGAATGAAGCTTCCAGCTGGAGAGAGTGCTATTTGGCATGTAGCACGGCTGCAGGAGAGTTTGGAGCCCAGGAACAAGGGAGACTCCAGGATTCCCCGGAAGGCTGTTAGCTGAGCACTGTGAGCAAGTTGGGGAGTCCAGAGCCTATGCAGCTGGGAGAGCCCGAGGTGAAGCTGATTGAGGAGGACACACCCATGGACTGTTCCTTGTGCCAAGCTGTAAACCTGGGGAATGTAGAGAAAGCAAGCCAGTCCTGAGAGAAGGTTATCCAGGAAAAAGGTACCCTTATTCCACAAGCAGGGTGGCTGTGTATCCCTTGTGTTTATAAAGGGGAAGTTTACCACAGACTTTAAATGTGATTTTTGTTTGATGCTTTAGCCAGCAAGGCTGAGAAGGAAATATAATAAGCTTGCTGGTAAAGACTGTGTATCCTGCAATAGAGAGAACCTTTAAAACTGCATTTTGTGGTTGGATATGTTTTGGACAATTTTTGCTTCAAAGAGTCCTGAACCAACAATCCTATGTGTGGTATGATCGAACCATTGTGTATATAAAAATAATAAATTTCTGTCATTTGCCTTACCTACTTGAGCCTGACTACAGCTTTCTGCATGCTGCACCCATACAGCTGAATAAGGACTACATTTCCCAGAGGGCATTGCAGGGAAATAGTTTTAAAAAAAGCTGAAAAAGCATGCAGGAGAAAGTTTCTCCAAAAATCCACGCTCCTCTAAGCTAGAGGCGAGTGGTGGTGGTGTGACAGCATATATGCATAAGCTGGATGCGGGCCAACAGCCATGACATTGGATAAATTGAAAATATACACTTTAAATGTAGACAGGATCAGACAGGATCCATTCTCCAGGAAAACACACCAAGCTGCTTAACTATCTTAGGAAAGAGGGGGGGGGGCGGATGTGGTGCTCTTACAAGAGACCCACTTAACCACAAAGGAGCATGGGAAACTCCTGAGGGGGTGGGTGGGGCAACTTGGACACTCATCGTACAACGGGAGGCAACAAGGAGTAGCCATCCTCATACACCGCAGGATATTCTTTGATCTACATAAAAATACCACAGATCCAGAGGGATGGTTCCACTTGATGGGCGGACAACTGGGAGGACACACGATAATAATTTGCAATGTGTATGCACCAAATGTGTACCGCCACACTTCTTCCTCATGCTCAGCTCCAAGCTCTTGCAGTTTGGGTGGTACCATTTCATAATCAGTGGGAGGAGGATTTCAACTTGCCTAAGGACCCAGTTCTGAACTGCAAACCGCCCTGGGGGCCATCGGCCCAAAACCAAGGGAAAGGGATGGACTATGGGGTGGTGGATATTTGGCAAATTATGCACCAGGAGGAGGTGGATGTCACCTTCTATTCCACACCCCATAACAGTTATGCATGGTTGGACTACCTCCTAATAACAGAGACGTTATTGCATAAGGTTCAACAGGTAGAAATTAGGGACACGGGACCATTGGATCACTCATCATCTGGTTGACACTATGGGTAGGGAGTGGGGGAATAGTGGGCAACACCCAGTGGCAGATGACCCTAACTCTATATGAAGATAGGGAATTCCACCAGCACTTACAAAAAGTCTGGAGGCACTACTGGCAAGAGAACAGCACAGAGGGAATGGATCCCCAGGTCCTGTGGGAAGCAGCTAAGGCAACCATGAGGGGGATGATCATTGCATATGCAGCGAGGAAAAGGAAGGTCCAACCAAGAAGCATGGTACCACATGAAACAACAAGATCCAGTCCAGGCGTGGTAAACCAAAAACTCCCTTACTAAACAATTCTTGTGAGGGGCACTATATAGAACTCCGAAGGGATGTCTCAGCCAACCTTTACTCGCCACAGGACATGTTTCATATGCCTTCTTCAGGGGTATTTTGGCTGTACTAAAATCATAAAAACAAAAGTAAAATAAGACAAATTAAAGCATAAAAATTAAAAGAAAGAAATATACAATGTACATATTAAACCTGATTAAATGTCCACAGATGTATGAAAAATGAAAAGTATACAGCTAAAAGACATTAAAACAACAATAAATAAATATGTATATATATGCAAAATTAGTGTAAAACTATAATGAATACATGGTGGTAAAAACAAAACAAAACTGTAAAAAACAAAGGGATGTGTCATATAAAGTGCAACAAACCGTAAAGAAATACGCCCTAAGAACAAATCCCCTTCTGTTATATCTTGCACTACAGAAAGAGGAAAAAACGTATTTCAAACAAATATTCACTACTAAACATATGTCTAAATTGGAAGATAACATGTTTCATGAAGCAGGAGTAAACGTCCTCATCCTTTCCACTTGAAAAAAGAAGACTATGACATTCTTACTAGGTCTATTAATTTGGGCATGGACAAACTATGGAAAGTAAAAAGGCTAATTATATCCTGCCTGTCCTAAAGCAAAATGCTTAAATGTAGCATTGTAATTTCAAAATTATAAAAAGGATACAGAACTCAATATCATGATGATCCCCAAAAATGGATGCCCCTGAACACACGCGGCATCCTAAAATGTACCACGTCATGGAAACCTATCTTTAAATTCATACTTGAGAATGAAGAGAAGCAATAAATCATGCAGACCTTATACTCTGTGTCGTTCTAAGTGGATACTCAAAATTTTGAAACACCTGCACTTGCTCCATTCAAATAACTCCTTTTCGCAGGAAAACCCCCATGTCAGCTGACACTCTCGTAAAACGCCAAGAATCCATATACTAAATAGCTCTTTCACACTGCAGCAAACCGGAACAATCATAAAGAATATATGAGGTGAATTTGTTAAAAGATCTTATAATAGTTTCAGTCATTGGACCTGTATAAACCCCGAGCTATTGTATCAACCATATTTATAATATGTACCAAAAAATAATAATCAGCAATCCAAATTGCCAATACAAAATCGTAGAGACAGACAGTTATGGCCCATAATATTGTCCCACCAAAAACTCATGAATACACTGACCTACAAAAGCAAAGCTGTAACCATTATATAGCTCTGCCATGGAGTCCGAAGTCATAGTGTGTGTCATATCATAACATCATAGACATCACCCCGAAGAAATATACCCAAATACACTGAAACCTAGGCTGAAATTATGATTTTTTGGGGCACTTTTAGATGCTGACATTATAGGTAATAATGCTCATTCCGGTGGTGGCCGCATACCATTTGGTACATATTATAAATATGGTTTATATGATAGCTCGGGGTTTATACAGGTCCAATGACTATTATACAATCTTTTTAACAAATTCACCTCATATATTCTTTACGATTGTTCCGGTTTGCTGCAGTGTGAAAGAGGTATTCGATATATGGATCCTTATAGTTTTACGAGAGTGTCAGCTGACATGGGGGGTTTTCCCGCAAAAAGGAGTTATTTGAATGGTGCAAGTGCGGGCATTTCAGAATTTTGACTATCCACTTAGAACGACACAGAGCGTAAGGTCTGCACAATTTTTTGCTTCTCTTCATTCTCAGGTATTTAAAGACAGTCAGGGGGTCATTCTGAGGCACGAATAGTGGAGATGGATGTCCAGCCCAGCTATTCGTGCTGGCTCCTGCCCCTGTATAACTTCCCCGCCAGTTGTGCGGGGAAGTTAAACGGGGACAGGGAAGAGGCAGCATGGGGGCGGAGAATGGGCGGTCATCGGCCCTGGGCGTACAAGGCCGATTTTGATGTCAGCCCTGTACGTCCAGGGCCGGCAAATTGGCCGGGGAGGTTATGCCACCTCTGAGGTGGAATAACTCCCTTGGGTGCTTTGCTTTTGTGGAGTCGGTGTGCAGAAGGGGCTGGGGGGTAAAGTTAATTCCCCGCAGCCCAACCCAGGCCTTAGGAGGCCAGATCGTGGGTTGAGCAGCGGGGCATTAACTTTGTTGGGCAGCAGCCAGGCATCGCAGCTTTTAAATGGAGCCGCGGTGCCATGGCAATGGGATGCCATGGTGCCGCCGCTCCATTTAAAAGCTCTGGCTGAATTAGCCGGCTATCGCTGTAAGTGCAGGTCTGTTCGCGATTCTGATCCCACGGGGTTAGACGTGCCCCGCGGGATCAGAATCGTGAACTCGTTTGTATGCCCGGGTCTACCCGAACGTACAAAGGAGTTGTATGTCGGGATCAGAATTGGGCCCTCAAGTTTCAATGACATGGTACATTTTAGGATGCCGCGTGTGTTCAGGGGCATCCTTTAAGGATGAAGACTTTTACTCCTGCTTCATGATACATGTTATCTTCCAATTTAGACATATGTTTAGTAGTGAATATTTGTTTGAAATATGTTTTTTCCTCTTTCTGTAGTTGCAAAATATAACAGAAGGAGATTTGTTTTTAGGACGTATTACTTTACGGTTTGTAGCACTTTATATGACACATACCTTTGTGTTTTTGTTTTGTTTTTACCACCATGTTTTCATGATAGTTTTACACTAATTTGGTATTGATTATTTCATTTAGTGATTTATATATTTATTATTTATGAATATATATCTATTTATTGTTTTTTTAATGTCTTTTAGCTGTATACTTTTCATTTTTCATAGATCTGTGGACATTTAATCAGGTTTAATATGTACATTGTATATTTCTTTGTTTTAGTTTTTATGTTTTAATTTGTCTTATTTTACTTTTGTTTTTATGATTTTAATACAGGCATTGCCGAAACACAACCTGTGTCGGGTAAAGGTTGTCTGCGACATCCCTTCAGGGTTCTGTTTTGTGCCCTCATAAGAACTGTTTAATAAAGGTTTTTTTGGTTTACCATGCCTGGACTGGATCTTATCGTGAGAAAAAGGAAGGCCAGGGATGCGCAGCTCTTAGATCTATCGCAGCAGCAACAAGCCCTGTGTCAAAAACATATTCATTATATGGAGCCAAAAGATGGGGAGCAGTACCTAATCCTGGGAAAGATATTAACATCCTGCTAGCCCAACAGGCAAAAAGGGACATTAGGCTATACAAGTACCAGTTACACCATTGGGGGAATAAATATGGCAAAATGTTGGCACCTTTGGTGAGCCCAGCCAAGCATAAAGCCAGTGCAGAGGGTATGAACCCCACAGGGAGGGTTGGAAAAATGAGAACAGGCAATTTCAGCAGTTCTACAGCAAGCTGTATGATAGAGGACCCAAGGACAAGGAAAGTAGGGATCACTTTTTCCAAGGGATGGTCCTGCCCCAAGTAATGACAGAAGAGCTGGAGGTGTTTGCCAGCAATACGACTGGCCATAAAGACACTTAAGCTTGCAAAGGCCCCTGGGCCAAATGGCCTCGGAGTTGAATTTTTTAAGATTCTGGGAGAGGAGATGATACAGCCCTTTCAGAAACAGTGTGATCAGGGGGGGCATTCCTGGACTGGGTACAAGTACTGTATCACAAACTCCAAGCCCAAATCTTGGTCAATGGTGAAGTATCAGAGTTTCCCTCTAAGCCAAGGTACTTGACAGAGTTGCCTGCTGTCCCCCATGCTCTTTCTGTTGTCCCTTGAATCACTGCTTATTAAGATCAGAACAACTAAGGACTAGCTGTGTGTACAAGTAGGTTCTGAAACCTATAAAATCATCCTGTTCGCAGATGACATGTTACTGTTTATAGGGCGAACGAGTGAGTCAATGCCACAAGTAATGGAAGTGATAGCCCAATTTGTACGGGGAACTCTGTTTGTGGGAGGGGGGAAAGGGGGTGGAGTAGAGGCAGAGCAAGGGTGGGCGATTTGTATGGGAAGCTCTGTTCATGGGAGGGAGGGGATGGGATAGAGGCGGAGCGAGGGTGGAACAGAGGCAGAGAGCAATCCCAGACGTACAGAGCCGATTCTGACATCAGCTCTGTATGTCTGAGGTCAGCCACGGCGATGGGCAACTTATTCCAACTCGGAAATGGAATAAATCCACCTGGATGTCAGGGGACCGTGGTGCAGGGCAGAGAGAGAAGGTAAGGGGGTGCAGGAGGATCCCCGCAGCCTGACCCTAGCCAATGGGTGGCCAGATCAGGGGGTCGGGCTGCGGGGAAAAATGGTGTCGCTGTCGACTGGAGATCGTGGCTCCTGAATGGAGCCATGGTGACGGGATGCCATGGCTGAGTTAGTCAGGTATGTTGGCTGGGCATTCAGCTGTTCAGAACTGGGACCCAACTTACACATCCAGACCAACCAGATTCTGATCCCGGGGGCATGTCTAGACCCCCGTGGAACCAGAATTGGGTCTAACTGTACACCCCGATTCTGATTAGCCATACAGAGGCTGCATGGCCAGTACAGAATCGGCCTTAATGCCAGTAAACCTGAAGTGCATTTCTAAGATTCAAGGGGACTTCCTGCTCATGGGCGAGAGATTCTATGAAGTGCGTGGGGTTCACCTCAGTGCCGACCTAGGAGTAGTGTATAACAAAAAGCGTGTACAAGTTAGCACAAATGAAGGCATGGTATGACAAATGGAAGGGCCTACCCATTACACTGTTTGGGAGAGCAGCTATAATCAAAATGAATCTCCAGGAACAAGCAGGAATGTAGTCTTCACATATGGGTATCCGGTACCGACGGAGCCCGTGCGGGAACGCTACCCAGCATCCAATAGGAACGCTTTTGGGAGCATCCCACAGCGCCTGCATGCTGCCTTCCCACCTTTCGCACTGTCCCTCTTCAGTTCTTCATTTTTCGCAGAGCCGACAGGTCGCATACCCTGTCACCGCAGAAAATTCCTTCTTTATTCTTTATTTTTTGTGGTCGCGTCTGCCTTCATTCAACGCCTACCGGTACCGCCGGTTCTTCTTTCTTCTTTTCTATAAAAAAAATAATAATAAACTATGGTTTCTTCAGAAACTTTTTTCCCTCGGTGCTAGGCACCATTTTGGGCACTAGGCCCATTTTCCTTAAAAATGGAAAAAACAGCTACTGGTTTTAAAAAATGTTCTAAGTGTGGCGGTATCATATCCATCACCAACACCCATGACTGGTGTCTTAAATGTTTAGGTCCTGACCATTCTCCATCGGAGTGCCTCTCCTGTAGGAAGATGACTAAAAGGGGCCTGCAGAATAGAGCTGCAAAACTCGGTACCCTTTTTGCCTCAGATGCGATGTCCATTGCATCGACATCTTCCAGAGCCTCATCTTCCTCCCATTGATCTCAGGTAACTAAACATAAGTCTAGCCGGTCCTCAAAGGGTAGATCTCCTTCTAGGCATTGAGAGGCTATTGGCTTTGCCCTTGAGGAAACTTCACCAGTGAAACAGCCCCAGCGGGAGGCTTCGGATTCCAAAGCACTAATGGGGCTCCAGGATGTTCTCGAGGCCTCCACCTCGGCAGAACTACTGGTGCCATGCTCTGGGGTTCCGGTCGCTTCCATCGGCACCGACACCCAAGCATCGGCAATGTTGATAGATCAGGTTTCTCACTATCGAACGCAGTCTGGCAGCTCTTCTCACGGCTTCGGTATCGTTGAGACCACTACAGACAGTTCAACAGGCACTGACACCGGTACCGACGGCACCGGCCTCGATGGGTATACCCCCCCATGCCGAGTTTTGAGTCTATCTCCGGCATCAACAGATCGGTACTGGGACACCTCGATACTGACTTCAATCGATACCAGTACCATGCTCTGCACGAACATCAGGATTGGAGATATTTCAAATCTTCCGATTCCGATGATTCTGATGACTCTGCCGATACCAGAGTACTTCTTCCGGAGGAACCATCTTCTTCTCCTCAACGCAGGATGTCTCCTTCAGAGGACATGTCTTTTCAGGATTTTATTCATGATGTGGCTCGAGGCCTTGCAAACATGGTAACTCCTGAAAAGGAACCTAGGGCACAAGAATTAGAAATCCTCCAAGGAAGCAGCTACTCTGCCTATTCATCAGATCTTACATGATCTAATGCTGAGGATGTGGGAAACACCTTTAACCACATCTCTTCCCTCTCAGAGGCTCGATACAATGTATCGAGTTCCACCTTGTCCTGGCTTCCAAAAAAACTCAGTTACCACACCATTCAATGGTAGTGGAATTTATTTACATTTCTTATGTAATTGGCTATGCATAGGATGAAGAGTGCAAAGAGGCATGCTTCCAATCCTCCAGGCCGTGAATGCAGGACTCTCGATGCCTTTGGGCGTCGATGCTTCCATGCTCTCAGCCAGGATCAGCTCCTATATCCTATATATGGGAATGTTCCTCAAAGAGGTCACAGGAGACTTGGAGCTTATGAGCCCCCTTCTTCCTGATGATAAACGACAAGACTTTCTTACTTTTGTCAGACATGCTCAGGATGTTTCCAAGTTTGTAAACCGTGCATCCTTTGACTGCTTTGAATGCATAGCAGAACCTCTGCTATTGCCATTGGTGCACGTCGGATTGCCTGGCTTTAGGCATCCGACTTGGAACTTTGGGTACAAGATAAATTGGGAAATATCCCTTGCACAGGAGAAAATCTCTTTGGCAAAAATTGGCAGGAAAAGGCTAATGAAATAGATGCTGACAATATCACCCTGGATAGATTGTCAAAATCTACAGCCAACCCAGTCAAAAAGAAATCCTATAAAAAACCCTTTTTCAGCAAAAAATGGAAGTTTTATCCTTCGTATGGCCCAGCAGGGGCACGGTCCAGTTCAGGCTGCCCAAAAGGGACAACAGCAATAAACTAGACAACAAAAGAAGCCAAAAGGGCCGAGAGCTCAGCCAGCTCCACAGGTTCAGCCTCCTCAGGGGCTTTGACTCCTACCTAGAGAATTTAGCCTTCCTGCCCCTGAACGGTCCAGAACCCTTAGCCGTCCCTGGCAGATTGTGTCATCTTGCCAAAAGATGGCACCAAATAACAGCAGAAAATTGGACTCTGTCCATTGTACGAGAGGGGTACAAGCTTCATTTTCACAGCATGCCCCCTCCAACAATCGTAAGAGAGTTCATTTCTCAGACTCCTGTCAACAATCTCTTAGATCAGGAGGTCACAACACTCCTTGCTCAAGGAGCAATAGAAGAAGTACCCATTCTACAACAGGGTACAGGGTTCTACTCCCCCTATTTTCTTATCCCAAAGAAAACAGGAGGACACAAACCCATTTTACACCTCAGAGAATTGAACAAATATCTGTTCCGAGAGAAATTCAAAATGATATCTCTAGGAACTCTTCTGCCATACCTTCAAAGTCAGGATTGGCTTTGTTCTCTAGATCTAAAGGATGAATATACTCATATTCTCATCCATCCAGATCACAGGAAATTCCTGTGGTTCCTTTTCCAGGGAAAACACTTCCAATACAAAGTTCTTCCCTTTGGTCTGGCTTCGGCACCAAGAGTATTCACAAAATGCATTGTGGTAGTAGCTGCATTCCTGCGAACTCTAGGGATATTCATCTTCCCTTACTTAGACGACTGGCTCATTCGAGCCCCCACGGCTCCAAAAGCCAGCTCTGCTCTGTCTCGCACATGCGAATCCTTCAATATTTGGGATTGGTCATAAACCTCCCAAAATCCCATCTTGCTCCTACTCGATCCCTAGAATTCATAGGAGCTCGTCTAGATACCAGACAGTCAAGGGCTTTCCTTCCACAGCCCCGCTGTCTGCGCATAGTGCAGCTAGCTTCCCAAGCAGCAGGGAAGACTTACCTGACTGCTCGAGAAATGCTCCAACTACTGGAACATATGGCATCCACTGTACACGTGGTTCCCTATGCTCGCCTCCACATGCGAGCAGCCCAGTGGACCCTATCCTCTCAGTGGACACAGGCCACAGGTCGCCTGTCGGACAAAATAACAAACTCACAATGTCTTGTTTCATCCCTCCAATGGTGGTAATCACTGGAGAATCTTCTGGTGGGGTCTCCTTTCCAGCAACCCCTATTCCAGGCCACTCTAACAGATGCATCACAGGTGGGATGGGGGGCCCACCTGCACGATCTCTCTACCCAGGGTACCTGGACTCCACAAGAGGCTTGTCTTCACATAAACCTCCTGGAACTCAGAGCAATCTTCCTTGCTCTTCAAGTATTCCAAGCCCAGCTCAGCTACAAGACAGTCCTAGTCCAGACGGACAATCAGGAGGCCATGTTCTAAGTGAACAAACAGGGCAGAACCGGCTCTCTGTCGTTATGCAACGAAGCTTTACGACTATGGGCCCTTGCCAGAGAGCATCAAATTCACCTCCACTTGGTATATCTTCTAGGCACTCAAAACGTTTGGGCAGACAAACTCAGTCAAGTACTGCTGCCACATGAATGGTCTCTCCACTCAGACCAGGTTGCCCAAATATTTCAAATCTGGGGAACCTCAGATATAGACCTCTTTGCAAGTCCACTGAATGCCAGACTTCCCTGGTTCTGTTCCAGAATTCTGGCTCGAGATTGTCAGGTAAGGGACGCCTTCCTCCTTCACTGTGGTCAAGACTTCCTCTGTCTTCCCACCCATTCCCCTCATCCCCAAAACACAATTCAAGCTTCAGATAGACAGAGGTTGTATGATTCTCATAGCTCCACATTGGCAACGGCAAACATGGTATCCTCTGCTTCTACATCTCTCTCAAGCTGCACCTCTGGAGTTGGGGTGTACTCCAGATCTTCTCTCTCAAGAGAACGGGACGCTATGGCACCCAAATCCCCAGTCCCCGAATCCCCAGTCCCTGCCTGGTTGCTGAAAGCCTAGACCTTCAGGATCTCAACCTTTCTCAAAAGGTAAAAGATATCCTACAGGCTTCTTGAAAACCTTCCATAAGACGATCATATGCCTTTAAGTGGAAACGGTTTACCATATGGTGTTCTCAAAAGTGACGTAACCCCCTTATGATACCTCTGGAATCGGTACTGGAATACCTCCTTCATTTATCAAATGCTGGTCTTAAGACCAATTCAGTAAGAGTCCATCTTAGTGCTATTGCAGCTTCCTGTTGTTGTTAAGTGCCGTTGAGTCGGCGTTGACTCATGGCGACCCTCTGGATAGCTATCCTAAATTGTGTTCGGTCTTCAGTCAGGCGGCTCATTGTTGACAGACTGGTACCCGTAGCTGCTGTTGTTGTATCGATCCATCTCATTGCTGGCCTTCCTCTTTTGCGTTGACCTTCTATCTTGCCAAGCATGATGTCTTTCTCTAATGACTCTCTCCGCATGATGTGTCCAAAGTATGAAAGTTGAAGTCTTGTCATCTGAGCTTCTAAGGTTTGATCTCCTCTAGTCCATGGTATACACAGTATTCGCCGCCAGCACCATAATTCAAAGGCATCAATTTTCTTCCTGTCTGTCTTTTTCACTGTCCAGCTTTCACATCCATATGATATTGAAAATACCATGGCTTGAACAAGTCGAATCTTTGTATGGCGAGAGACATCTCTGCTCTTGAGAATCTTATCTAGGTCTTTCATAGCCATTCTGCCAAGAGCAATGTGTCGTCTGATTTCTTGACTGCTTGTTGCTTTTTTATTGATAGTTGATCCAAGTAGGTTAAAGTTGTTCACAATTTCAATTTCTTCTCCTTCAACGATGAACCTGTTGATTATGCCAGTTGTCATGATCTTTGTCTTCTTTACATTAAGGTGCAGGCCCATTTTGAGACTGTTCTTTGATTGTGAGAAGCAAATGTTTCAGATCATCTTCACTTTCAGCCAGTAATGTGGTATCATCAGCATAGCGAAGGTTGTTGATGAGTCTTCCACCAATCTTCACACCTCTGTTGTCTTCATACAATCCTGCTTCTCTGATGATTTGTTCTGCATATAAATTAAACAGGTAGGGGGAAAGTATGCAGCCTTGTCTTACACTTTTGCTTATTTTAAACCATTCTGTTTCTCCTTGTTCCGTTCGAACTGTTGCTTCTTGATTAATGTACAGATTGCGCAAGAGAACGATCAGGTATTCTGGTATACCCATGCTTCTTAATGTGGCCCAGAGTTTCTCATGGTTTACACAGTCATAAGCCTTGCTATAGTCGATAAAGCACAAATAGATATCCTTTTGGTATTCTTTAGTCTTTTCAAGGATCCATCTCACATCCGCAATGATGTCTCTCGTTCCTCGCCCTTTCCAGGACCTTGCTTGCACTTCAGGTAGTTCTTGTTCCAGGTATGGTTGTAGTCTCTTTTGAATAATCTTCAGTAGAATCTTGCTGGCATGTGGGATCAGAGCGATTGTGCGATAATTTCCACAGTCAGTTGGATCACCTTTCTTTAGTATTGGTATAAACACAGATCTTTTCCAGTCAGTTGGCCATGATGTTGTCTTCCATATTTCTTGGCAGAGCCTTGTAAGGATGGTAACAGCTGCATCAGATTGCTGCAATACTTCTATGGGAATGCTATCAATGCCTGGTGCTTTGTTCTTTGATAAGGCTTTCAATGCTGCTTCAACTTCTTCTTTCATCACCAATGGTTCCCGATCATAAGGTACAGGTTGAAACGGCTGTTCCCCCACTTGATCTTTATCATATAAAAACTCTGTATATTCCTTCCACCTTTTCTAGATCTTCTCAGCATCATTCAACATAGAACCTTGAGCATCTTGTAACATTCCAATTCAAGGCTGGAACTTTTTCTTTAACTCTCGTAGCTTTAGGAAAGCCGATCTTGTTCTTCCTCTAATAGTTTCTGCTTTTATTTCCTTGCAAGTGTCATTGTAGTACTTTTCCTTGTCCTGTCTTGCTGCACATTGGAAATCTCTGTTGAGTTCTGCGATTGTCTTTCTTTCTCCTCTGGCTTTAGCTTCTTTGCATTTCTGGGCAATTTTCAGAGTTTCTTCTGTCATCCATTTTGGCTGTTTTTGCTTTTTCACCTTTTGTAGAGACTTCTCGCTTTCTTCCAACACAACCTTCTTGATGTCATTCCATAACTCTTCCGGAGCTCTGTCATTTGTATCTAAAGTAGCAAATCGATTTTGCAGGCAGTCTTTAAATTCCAGTGGTATATTCTCAAGGTCATATTTTGCTGCAGTCATGAGTGGTTTCCTCTTTTTCAACTTTAGCTTGAGTTTGAATACTAGTAGTTGATGATCTGTACCACAGTCAGCTCCAGGTTTTGTCTTTGTTGATGTTACAGAGCTTTTCCATCGTTGACTTCCACAGATATAGTCAATTTGATTTTTATACAATCCATTGGGTGAAGTCCATGTGTACAGTCGCCGCTTGTGTTGCTGGAAGAAGGTGTTTGAGATGAATAGATCGTTGGTCTTGCAGAATTCTATCAGTCTTTCTCCAGCTTTATTTCTGTTGCCAAGTCCATATTTTCCAACTACTTTGCTGCCTTCTTAGTTGCCAACATTTGAATTCCAGTCACCCATGACTATCAGGATATCCTGTTTGCATGTTCTGTCAATTTCAGCTTGTACTTGTTCATAGAACTCTTCAATTTCATTCTTTTCTGCAGCTGTTGTTGGGGCATATACTTGGATTATAGTTGTGTTGATAGGCATTCCTCATAGACGAATAGTGATTAAGCGTTCGCTGACTGCATTGTATTTCATTACAGTTCTTGCAAGTTTCTTCTTTATTATAAATGCAACACCATTTCTTTGTCTTTCATTTCCAGCACAGTAGACCATGTGATCATTTGATGCAGAGAGGCCGATGCCAGTCCATTTCAGTTCGCTGACACCCAACAGATCAAGTTGTACACGTTCCATTTCTTGACCACCTCCAACTTCCCTTGGTTCATGCTTTGTACGTTCCATGTTCCAATGTGTAAAACAGCTTTACAGCTTCTGACTCTCATTTCATTTCATGCGCAGCTACATCAGCAGTCAGACTTCCCGAGGGCTTTGATCCAACCACATCATAAATGCAGGCTTTACTCTGAAAAGTCTTCAGCTCTTCCCCAGTAGCTAGTTGAGTGCCTTCCGACCTGGGGGTCTCATCTTCCAGCACCATAGCACAATTTGTTTTGTTGTAACTATCCATTGGGTTTTTATGGCAAGATACAGAAGTAGATTGCTGGGCCTTTCTTCCGCGCAGTTTAAGTTTGGCATTGTTGCCATTGTCACAGAAATGTGATCCTCTGCCGTCAACACTATCCCATTCTGCTGCTGCCCAGATGGGTGGTTTGTCTTGGTTTGTCACCTCAGCTGAGACCTGTCCATTTTGGGAGACCCTGCCAGTAGTTAAACTACTGATAGTTTAGCTCTCAGCATTACTGATGCACGCAATCCCTCACAGCATGACAAGCTGCAAACCAAGTGAGGCTTCCTACAAGCCTCTAAATGGACAACCTATTTCCTCTCATCCACTTATAACAAGATTTATGAGAAGTCTTCTATTAACAAAACCTCCCATTAGACCACCACCGTTGGCATGGGATTTGAATCTTGTTCTGGGGCAGCTCATGAAACCACCCTTTGAGCCTCTGAAATTCCTTTCCTGGAAAGTCACCTTCCTATTCGCAATCACCTCCGCACGACGCATTAGTGAATTGCAAGCTCTAGTGACTGATCCTCCTTATACAAGATTTCACCATGATAAGCTCGTTCTTAGGACTCATCCACACTTTATGCCAAAGGTGGCTTCCCCTTTCCATTTGAACCAAGTGGTTTACCTTCCATTATTCTTTTCAAGGCCTCATGCCTCCAATGCAGAATGAAACTTTCATACCTTGGACTGTAAAAGAGCTTTAGCTTTTTATCTACAAAGAACACAGCAACATAGAAGGTCTTCTCAACTAGTGATTTGGGACTTCCAGTTTCCAAAAGAACTCTATCTAACTGGATTGCACAATGCATATCCTTTGCCTATGAGAGTAAGGGTCTTCCTCTTGAAGGCCATGTCACAGCTCACAATGTGAGAGCCATGGCAGCCTCTATGGCTAACTTTCACTCTGTATCTATCGACGACATCTGTCGAGCAGCTACTTGGGCTTCGGTACATACCTTTACAGCCCACTACTGCTTAGACAAGGACTCCTACCGGGATGCCTTGTTTGGCCAGGCTGTTCTTCAACATCTCTTTCAGACTTAATTCAACTCCTACCCACCATCCCTGGTGGGATGCCAGAGATCCATGGGAGGAAGTATGGCCCATCTCACAATGGGTTGCAGCTTCCTGGGGCCATCTCCCTGGCATCTTCAGCTAGGGAGTCCCCATATGTGAAGACTACATTTTTGCTTGTTCCTGGAGATAGTTACTCACCTGTAACAGGTGATCTTCGGGAACAGCAGGAATTTAGTCTTCACAACCCACCCACCTCCCCTACGAGTTGTCTCTCTATCTCTCTCTCTCCTCCTTTGTCTCAGCTATAAACTCAACTGAAGAGGGACAGTGGGAAAGGTGGGAAGGCAGCATGCAGGCACTGTGGGATGCTCCCAAAAGTGTTCCTATTGGACGCTGGGGAGCGTTCCCACGCAGGGTCCGTCGGTACCGATGATACCCATATGTTTGGACTAAATTCCTGCTGTTCCCAGAGATTACCTGTTACAGGTGAGTAACTACGCTTTCTGCTCCCGCAGTTGCTGTACCCTCTGCAAGTGCTGCCCTTATGGGTGAAGGGGGCTGAGGAGTGGATCTACAGAAGTGTGGTAAATTATTTTCTGTAGAGAGGAAAAATGGTGCATATTAGCTACGCCAAGTTGACAAATAATAAGGAAAGGCTGGAGAAATGAAAATACATCAAAATAAAATAACTGAAGGAAGACTATATGAATATAGTAAGAAATACAAAGGTTTGAAAATATGTTACTGTATCACCATGCTGCTACATCTGAACAGGTTGGAAGGATGAGGCTGGTGCAGAAGTGACAGGATGTGTGTGTGTGTATGTGTGGAAAAGAGGGTGAGTGTCAGGGACTAGGGGGAGAGAGAAAGCTACTATTTTCAATCTGAAGGTGGGGGAGAGGGGAGTTCTCTCCTCTCGAGTAATCTGAGTGCCTTATCTCTTGCTCCCCTCTCCAAAGAAAAGCAGGCAAGTACACCTATTATGTGCAATGACAGCTTAGGCACCCTGTTATAAAATTACTCTCATTATTCTAAACTTTAATTTCCAATCCTTGGAATGGAAACATGGAAGAAGGAGCATGTCCAGTTTAACTCTCAGTTTTTCTGTGAGAAGGAGGATTTTGTCCTACCCCTCCATTCCTGAAGGTAAAGAGGAGATTGAAGAAATTTTGGAGTATCTAAAATAGAGATTCCTATTATTAGAAAAGGAAAGAGTGAGGAAAGAGATTTAGTTGCCTAAATGGGACCTAAAGGAGAGGAGAAGGAGATACAGAGCAACCCAGAAGGAGGCAGTCTCAGAGGAAATTTTGGAGGAGGTGTCAACCAGTTTCCAAAAGCAGAAGAGGTAGAGAGTGGAGTTGGGTAAGGAGTCTCTGTTGGATCCAAGGTATGAGAGTGAAATCCATGTGAAAATTGAGGATGTCTTCATTTACAGAGCCTAAAGAGTTGCCCAAGAATAGCAGAAGGGAGAACTGGGTTTCAAGAGCAAGAAAATTCCAGGGATCACAGACATATTTAGAAGTTAAGCTTTCAAAACACTGGACTGGCTGTAACTAAACCTAAATATTATGTCTTGCTTTGCACCACTGTATGAACCTCATTTCGCATCAGTAAATGCATATTAGAACACCACCTCAACCTACAGTTGCAAATTATTGGTTTCCCTTGAGTCATTCCAAGGGCCCTAGGTGTAGACATTCCCCTTCCTCCTCTTTTGAAGGATTCTTATAGGAAAACTAAGTGTATGTGAGAGAAGGTACAGGCAAGACTTATTCCTAGGTTTTGGTGGTATCCCATGCACTATAAGGTTTAGCCAGAGATAAGTGGGGGATGGGTACATGAATTTCAAAATGTTGACTGGAGAAGACTAAATTGAAACAAAGGTATTGTTTTATCTATATCTTGGGAATCTGCAAGGCACACGACATATTAAAGCTAAAGTAATATTTTGGGGGTAGAAACATTGCTAGAACCCAGAGAGGACAGATACTCAACCAGCCAGATCACACTTCCTTGTCTGCTTTGGAGTGAAAAAAGATTTCTCTTTCAAGGTAGTTTGACATTTCTCATCTATATTTAATACTGCTATGATAAGTTAGTTACCGGTTTGCAAGTTGAAGCCATTGTCTTCTGCAGAGTTGGCAAAGTGATCTGAACCAAGGCTTCCTGAAATATTTTTTTCCGTGTGGTGCTGCTGTCATAGTCATATTGCTGTCAATATAGAAGGAAGCCATCAACAGTTATTGCTGAATATCATCCATTCAGCAGTTCTAGCATTCTTTGAAAAAAATCCAACATAGCCTTACAGGGCCATACCTAGGGAAGATTGCGCCCTGTGTGACTTGCACATCGGGCGTACCCCACCTCCCCCCCCCCCCCACGGCGGGAGAGAAGAGGCACGCCCGATGTGGAAGTTGCTGACATGCTAAGCAGATCTTTCCCTCCCTGCAAGAGCAGGGAGGGAAAGATCTGCTTAGCATGCCGGCGGAACACTTAAGGGGCGCATATTAGCTGTCTTGCCATTGCCTGGCGCCGCTGAGAGAAGAAAAAGTGGCGGCGGCAGGCAGGCAGGCAACGGAAGAAAGCTAAAATGCGCCCCTTAAGCCTTTGCACCCTGTGCGGCCGCACCGCTCACACAGGGCTAGGTATGGGCCTGTAGCCCTACATAAACAGTAGAGTACAATCATGCTAGCTACGATGTCAGAAATTACAAAGGGATTAAAATACTTTGGCAAGCAATTCTTATTCTATATGGAACATGAGATCCAGGTATGAAGAATAGCTTAGCACTTGGCAAAGCGGGAAATCCAGGGTTAAAATCCTGTTTCTTTCACTGGCATTCTATAACTTTGGGTAAGTCTTGTCCTGTCTAGACCGTTGCAGTCTGTTACCTTCTGGTCTCCTTCAGAATCATCTCTTCCCCCCCTTCAGTCAGCTCAAAACTCAGTCACACGGATGCTCTTCCGCCAGTTTCTCTATCCTTACATAATTCCTCTTCTTAAGTCACTTCACTGGCTCCCTATCCGTTTCCACATTCAATTCAAACTTCTACTGACTTATAAGCGTATTCTTTCTGCAGCTCCTCACTACATTTCCTTTCTTATCACTCCCGACACCACTCCTCGGGAGCTCTGCTGCTCTGGCAGATCCATTTGATCTATGCCCTTCTCTGCCACGGCGAACTCCAGACTTCATTCATGCTACCTTGCTGCTCCATATGCTTGGAACAAACTACTCAAGTTAGTACGTCAAGCTCCTTCTCTGGCTCTGTTCAAATCCAGGCTAAAAACCCACGTTTTTGAGACTCTGTTTGGATCTTAATCCCGTTATTCTCCTGCATATCACCTATCTGTATCTTGACATTCCCCTTGATTACCCTAGTCCTCATCAGCTGTGTGGTCTGTCTTGATTAGATTGTAAGCTTTGATGGGCAGGGACTGTCTCTTACTTGTACATCTACAACGCTGTGTACACCTTGTAGTGCTATACAAATTATAAGTAATAGTAATACATCACCTTCCTCTGCCTCAGGGATAACTTAGATGGGGGTCATCAGCACCATTTTGAAGAGGGACCTCATGCAGAACAGGAACGAGTGGGCTTCGCTCCTGCTCCCACTGACCACCAATGTCCCGGTAAGGCTGCGGATGGTTACTGAGGACGGGGGCAAGGGAGCCCAGACAGTTGTGGGGGCCTGTGGAAGGAAGGGGGATCCGACCTTTGGCACGCATACAAGGCGATTTACAAATAACTTGAGCTCAGAAAGGAACTACAATTAACTTTTGCTGTGGGGCCTTTGGGGTAAGGGATCAGAGTGCCACTGCAGGGGAGGGTTCATGTTGCTGCTGCTGCAGAGGATATACCTCATTGAGAGGAGCTGGGGGGGGGGGCAGTCAACAATTACATCTGCCCTTGTCAGCAGACACCTCTTTGTGCCTAGGAGCAGGTGTAAATGCAGATGTCCACATTTTTATTTCCAAAGGTGGAGTCCCTTTATAAATGGGGAATCCATGTCTGCATGGTGGGACCTGCCCACACCCTTCCCACTCTTTACCCCCACTATTCCTCCTGGCTCTGTAGATATGTTGAGCATTCCCACATCTACAAAAAGAAAATTTAAAAATGGTATTGAGATGGTCTTTCAATTTACACCTCTCGATGCTGCTTTTTGGACATGGGAATGCTTCTAAAATAAGCCCCAAAGTGGCATTAGAAAAGGTACAGAGAAGTGCAATCAAAATAATAAAGGGAATGGAATGACTGATGAGGTAAAAAGGTTAGGGCCCTTCAGTCTGCAGATGACTGAGGGGAGATATGATAAAGATCTATAAAATGCTGAGTGGAGTGGAACAATTATATGCAAATTGATTGTTTACTCTCTCAAAAAAAAAGGTGGTGTAGATAGGTTTAAAAAAGATGCGGACAAATTCCCGGAGGAAAAGTCCATAAACTGTTAATGTAATTCATAAGAAAAACACTGCTTGCCCCTGGAAATAAGTAGCATGGAACTGGCTACTTTCTGGATATGTCAGGTACTTATGACATGGAATGTCCATTGCTGGAAACAGGGCACTGGGTTTGATGGACTTTGATCTGATCCAGTATGGCAGTTCCTATGTTCCTGATTGGGGTTACAGGGGTACCATCAGAGGTTTCAGAGGAGGGTGGAACATTTGGAGTGCCATTACAACAAGTGAGGGAGGATCAGAGTGTTGCAAACACTGTGGAGGAACTCTGGGGGAGGGGATGCTCAGTGATGGAGGGAACCAGAGTACCAAAGCAATTATGGGGAGTGGGGAGGAGGAAGCTGAGTTGCCATAGTTGTTCCAGAAATAGTCCTGAAATGCCATGGTTGCCACAGGAGAAAATATGATTGGTGATCTCCAAGTAGGGGGAGCACTATGGGGCCAGAGGGCACAATAATTAACTTCCCATCAAGCCAACCGGAATTTTGTCTATATGTCAAATTTCCCAAAAAGTTAGAAAGTAAGAATTTTTTTAAAATCAATATAGTTTGAAGAGGAGGGAGGTTAAAATTATCTAGTTAGTTTGCCCTCTGAGTGAGTTTGGAAAATATAGGGATAACAGTTTAAAAAAAAAAAGAATGCTCAACCTCAGCCTTCTGTCTCTTTAATATCACAAAGTGAGCACAATTTTCAAACAGCTCTGCTGAATGCACAGATAATACTAACTCACTTTTAAATGTATCTCATTGTTCTACTTCTTATCTCTCATTCCTCACTGAACACTATGTCGCTTCTCACTCCCTCACTCCATATTTTCTTCTCTTCCACAGTCCTACATAGGCCTCTTCCCATGTTTTTGGGCCTGCTCTCTCCCTCTCTCCTTCCTTGACTTGACTTGTTTCTTTGGCACCCTCTCTCTGGTGACACAAAGAATATTCTGTTCTCCCATCCTTCAAATCTAACCCAAAATGCCATTTTTGTCATCTTGCTTCCGAGCAGATTACTACATTATTTTTACTACCAAAAATGCAATGCCTTAGGTAAAGGTGCCATAGAAATATAGAACTAAATAAAATAATGAAATATTTCAATAAGTAATAGTTCCACACAGGCCTACTGTATGTAGCCTGCTTCCTACAAATATGGATCAAAAAAATATAACCTTGTGAGGATTCTCTTGGTCTCTCTGACATATCCTAAAAATAACAAAAAATTATTAGGGGACCACAAAAAACATGGCAATTTTGTACGTCTTCTCCTTACAAAGTAGGATTTGGGTATATTGATTCATTTTTCCAAATCCAAGCTGAAGGGAAGTAACAACATAAGTTTTGTATCTGAGGCCATGAAAGGTGAAGTGATTTACCCAAGATCATATGGACGATCACTGGGATTTGAACCTTGGTTTCCCTGGTTCTTAGCCTGCTGCTTTAACCCTTAGGCTGCTCCTCTACTGGAAAAAAAGCGTAGTTACTCACCTGTAACAGGTGTTCTCCGGAGACAGGAGGAATCAGTTCTCACATATGGGTGACGTCGGCACCAACGGAGCCCGCGTGGAGCAAATCCCCAGCTTTCAAAGAAAGCCTTTAGGATTGCTACCACGCATGTGTGGTCTCCTTCCCGCCCAAGGGTGCCATCTTGCTTAGTCAAATGACATAGCTAAAAGACGGCAAAAACAAATAAAGATGGTATGACTGCAACTCCAAGGGGAGGAGGGAGGGTTTTGAGGACTGATTCCTGCTGTTCCCGTAGAACACCTGTTACAGGTGAGTAACTACGCTTTCTCCGGGAACAAGCAGGAAGTCAGTCCTCACATATGGACTCCCCAGCTACAGGCTACCAAAACCTATAGACAAAAAATGGCTTCCTCATAGAGAGCCACAAGCAGCAGTGAAGTCCATATAAATGGACCAAACAGGACCAATGGAAATAGCACTCTGGTAGCCTGAACACAGAAGGGTCAGAGGGTAGGAGTTGCCTCAACCCCAAAAAGGTTACGTAGCATGGCCCATCAGGACTCTCTATCCAGGCAGTAATGAGATGCGAAGGTATGGACTGAAGACCAGGTGGCAGCCCGGCAGATGTCTGCTAGCGGGACCGAACACAGGTTGGCTACTGAGGTCGTCATAGCCCTGACCCGGTGTGCCATGACCCGGCCTTCCAACAGAAGCCTCACCTCCTCATAGGCCCGGGCAATACAGTCCGCCACTCATGTGGACAGCATACGCTTGGACACCGCCTCTCCCAACTTACTGGGGTCGTAGGAAACTAAAAGCTGAAAGACTTTTTGGTGGCCTTGAGTGTGTTGGATATAGAAGGACAAGGCCCTCTTACAGTCCAAGGTATGGAGGACTGTCTCTGCCCAACTGGCGTGTGGTCTGGGAAAGAAGGTAGGGAGGACCACCTCCTGGTTGAGGTGGAAAGAGGACACCACCTTTGGAAGGAATTTAGGATGTGTGCGAAGCACAACCCTATTCTTGTAAAACCTGGTGTAAGGCGCCTCAGCCACAAGGGCCTGGAGCTTGCTTACCCTATGGCTAGAAGTGAGTGCGACCAGGAAAACCACCTTCCAGGAGAGATAGCAAATGTGGCAAGTAGCCAGGGGATCAAATGGTGGCAGGGTGAGCTGCCCCAATACCACATTGAGATCCCATTCGGTCGCCAGGAGGTGAACTGGGGGCTTAGACAGGAGTAGGAAGTGTGGGACACCACTGGATGGACCGATAGGGGCTTCCCATCCACCTGATGGTGGTTTGCCACTAGGGCACTGAGGTGTACACTAATAGAGTTAGACTTGAGCCCCGTAAGAGAGAGGTGAAGAAGGTATTGCAACACTGTGACCACCGTTCAAGAGAAGGGGTCGGCCTCCTGCTCAGTGCACCAAAGTGTGAATCTACACCACTTAAACGCATAGGCCCGTCTAGTAGATGCCTTGCGTGAGGCTAGGAGAACATCCTCCACTTCCCTAGGAAGGTGAAGCGGGGCTAAAGTCACCCTCTCAGCAGCCACGCTGTCAGCAAGGGGGAGCTGAGGTTGGGATGCAGGAGAGAGCCCCCCCTCCTGGGAAAGGAGTCAGGGGGTAGACCCCAGGGGTATGGGGTCCTCCACCATCAGTTGCAAGAGCAGTGGAAACCATGGTTGCCTGAGCCACCTTGGAGCTACCAAGATGACTGAGGCCCTATCATGATAAGTCTTGAACGGAGTCCAGGCGATCAGTGGCGTCGGAGGGAAAGCATACAGAAGTCCCTCCGACCATGAGACCAGGAAGGCATCAGCGGCCACCCTGGCGGGGTGAGGCTGCCGAGAGCAGAAGTGGGGTAACTGGTGATTGTCCGGGCTTGCAAATAGGTCCATCACCGGTTCCCCCCAGGTCCGGAAAAGCCTACTGGCTACCCCTGGGTCCTGCTGCCACTCGTGTGGCTGGAGAATCCTGCTGAGTCTGTCGGCCAGCAAATTATCTTGGCCCAGCAGGTATACTGTTCTGAGGAGGACACCCTGTCGGACAGCATAAGAGCACAGATCTAGGGCTTCCTGGCAGAGGGCACAGGACCCCGTGCCTCCCTGCTTGTTCACATAGAAAATGGCCACCCAGTTGTCCATCTGAACTAGGACTGACTGGTAGCCTAGGCGATGATGAAAAGTCTTCAGTGCAAGATGAATGGCTCACAGCTCCAGGAGGTTGATCTGCTGAGCACTCTTGTCCGGGGACCAAGTGCCATGGGTGCGGTAGCTCTCGCAATGGGCTCCCCAGCCCAGCAGGGCGGCATCTATGGTGAGGACCCTCGAGTGGTTGGGGGTCTGGAAAGGCATGCCCGCCTCCAAGTGCTGGGGTGACAACCACCACATCAGGGACTTTACCAGCTGGCGGATCACTCGGACTCTGTCCTGGAGGTGGCCCGTGGCCTGGGACCATTGGTCCCTGAGGCACCACTGTGCTGTTCGCATTTGTAGGCAGGTATCTGGAGAGACATGTACTGTGGAGGCCATGTGCCCGAGAAGCCACAGAAGATGCCTGGTTGGCACTGAGGGATGGTTCTGCATTCTCTGGCTAGCACCATGAGTCTGGCTGCCCTGTCTGCGGGCAGGAAGGCCTTCGACTGAAGGGTATCAATTCTTGCTCCAATGAATTCCAGCCCTTGCGTAGGGCAAAGTTTCAACTTGGGGTAGTTTATAACGAAGCCAAAGTGTTGCAGGACCTGGGTGGTGTGTGCCATTGCCTGCTGCACCTCTGGGGCCATAGCACCCTTGATGAGCCAGTCAACGAGATAGGGGAAGACAGATGTCCCCTGGAGCCTGAGTAAAGCAGCGACCACTGCCAGACACTTTGTGACTACCCTGGGGGTTGAGACTAGGCTGAAGGGAAGCACCCTGTATTGGAAATGATTGCCTCCCACCACAAAGCATAGGTGTGTATTGCCTGTGGTTTGGGTGGATTAGGATGTGGGTATAGGCATCCTTTAGGTCTAAGGAGCATAGCCAGTCTCCTTGGCGGAGGTAAGGCAGCAATGTTCCAAGGGAGAGCATCTTGAACTTCTCCCTCACCAGGAATTTGTTGAGGTTGCGCAGGTCGAGGATGGGCTTTAGGCCCCCTCTCCTCTTTGGCACGAGGAAGTACCTGGAGTAGAACCCCTTGCCCTTGAGGTGGTGGGGCACCGGTTCCACCGCTTGGTCCTCGAGAAGACCTGCCAACTCCTTCAGAAGAAGGTCCCGGTGGAGGGGAGACCTGAGGGGCTCTCCCAGGAAGTAGTGTGGCGGTACTTGGCTCAGATGGAGGAGGTAACCCTCTCTGACCACCTTTAATGCCCAGGAGTCAGTGGTTATAGCTCCCCACCTGTGGGCATAAAGGGTGAGGCGACCCCCTGTAGGCTGCTGACCTCCGTATAGGAGAGGGGCTATGCTGTTGGAGTCAAAAATTCCCTCCTGGCTGGGCCGGAGCCAGAGCCTGGGGCTTGGGAGCCTTTTGCTTACGCGGGCCATGCCCCTGTCCCCCTTGGCCTGCTGCCCTTGCTGGGAAGCTGGGGAGGCCTGGTAAGGTGGGTAGTTTCAGTAAGCAGTGGACTTCCTTGGGTAAAAGGGCTTTATATCTGAGCCCTTCCGTCGGGGAGGGGCAGTTGTCTTCTTGGAGAGCCTAGTCCTCGTCATGAACTCGGTCTCCAGCTCTGCTGCCTTGTCGGTCATGGGCTTGCCAAAGAGGTTCTTTCCTTGACACAGGACATCGACCAATTTGTCCTGTACCCATTGCTCGAGATCAGATGACTGGAGCCAGGCTTGGAGGCATGCACTGATGCCCACTGTGGCTACCCAGACCGCCGACTCAAAACCATCATAAGCTGCCTGAGACATAAATTTGGAGCACTCACGGATGGCTTTGGACAGGCTCTTGAAGTGCTGCAAAAGTTCCTCAGAGAGACCAGCTGAGTACCTGGCGAGTTCCTTCGCCAGGTCTCTCAGGTACATGCCCATGTACAGCTGGTAGGCCTGAATCCGGCAATTCAGCATCGAGCCCTGGTAACATTTTCTGCCGAAGGCATCCAAGGTGTGGGCCTCCCTGCCGGGGGGCACTGATGAGTGCGTCTTCTGACTCTTCAGTCGACACATGGCCGACTCCACAACCATGGAGTTGTGCGGAAGCTGTGACTTCTGAAACCCGGGACTCCGGCGGACTTGATACATCAAGTCGAGCCGCTTGCTGACCACCAGTGTCTCCCACATGCTGAACATAAGCTGCTCCAGGATGGGAGGAATGGGCACTGTGAGCGATTCCCAGGGAGGAGACTCGTATTGGAGGATCTCGAGCTCGTTGGCCTGAGGATCCTCCTCGGACTTGGTAGGAAAGGCTAAGGCCTTGGATATGTCTTTGACAAAGTCCAAGAAGCCCATATCCTCTGGTGGGGACCTTCTCCGAGGTTCAGAGACCGGGGAATCGGAAGGGACATCTCAGTGTCGACGGGTATCCGGGGACTCCTCGTCCTCGGTCTTCCAATCGGAATACTCCAAGGAGGACTGGTATTCCTCGGGCCTCGAGGGTCCCGGCGCCATACGCCCCAAGCCTGGGAGACTCATCGGTGACGACCTCAGCCTCGATGAGCGGGAGACTGAGCGTGACCTCGGCCAAGGATCTACTTGGGCGGGCCCGCATGGCCTTGAGGATTGGATCAGCCTCCGGGGATGTCTTTGATGTCGAACGCCCAGTGGTTGGGGCAGAGGAGCCGGACATCAATGCCCGCTGATGGTCCAAGAAGGCAGTCACACTGCGCTCCAAGGCTGCCATCCTGGACGCCAGTCCCGGTGGCTCTGCAGCCTTCGGCGTGGGCACCGAGGGACTCAGCCCCGACGCCGGCTCCCTAGGAGGGGAATCCTCGATGAGGACTATGTCTACCTGCCGAGGCCGGTCCGCCATGGAATCCTTATGAGGGATCTTGGCCGGCCACTCCCTCTCCAACTACTCGAGCAGACGTCCGGGGCTTGTCAACCGGGCCTGGGAGCATCCCGGCCAATCAGAGCCATCTAAGGACACCACCTTCAAGGGCTTCTTCTTCCTCTTTGGTTTCCTCGAGGGAGACCCCCTCTCTGAGGACCCACGACGATGCTTGGGTTCGGAGTGCTCCTCCTGAGGTGTCGAGGCCTCAGATGAGGTCCTGGCTCTCAGAGGCATCTGGGAGTTGCTGCTGGCCGCTCCTCAAGGCCTTGGAAGACATTTTTTTACAAAGGCCACAGACCGCTGGATCGTGGTCCGGGCCGAGGCACCTGAGGCAGCAGTCATGCATGTCAGTTAGAGACATGATCTTACCACACCGAACACACTTTTTGAAGCCGCTGGTAGCCATGGAGGGAAAAATAATCCCAGCAAGATTGAAGACCCTTCGGGCTGCCAGCAGAGAAAAAGGGCATGAAGACGCCAAAAGAAAGTAAGTAAAAAGAATCAACCCTGATACCGAGGCACCGAGGTCGGGGCGGGAAAGGTACCAGTGCAAGACTGGAGACGAGCAAAACACTAAAAAAAAATCAACTTTTTCTGGGGGAAAAACAGACGATGTCTAGTGGGCTCCGTGGAAAATTGGAGACTGAGCAAGCTGGCACCCTTGGACGGGAAGGGGACCACGCATGAGTGGTAGCAATCCCAAAGGTTTTCTTTGAAAGCTGGGGATTTGCTCCGCGCGGGCTCAGTCGGCACCGACATCACCCATATGTGAGGACTGACTTCCTGCTTGTTCCCAGAGAATATTTTTTTCCAGAGCTCATGTGATTCAGTACACAGTCCTACGACATTCGTATTTCTACTCATGGTTAATGGAGTTTTCATTTTTATGGACATTCTTTGGTACCCATTTGTGAATAGGTTTACAGTATTTTAATATACTAATGTTTAATAAAAAATACATTTGAAACTGGCACAAATATACCAGAGACATAACATTTGGTCTACCTTCAGTACACGTAGTTTCACTTTCTCTATGGCAACTGCAGTTTTGGACGAGTCGTCTCCTTTAAGGGTGTGAGACAGAAGCTGCTCAAAGGTGAAGACTGCATTTTCCATGAGCTGGAAACAGAGACGTTCAGAAGGATTATGTTTAAGATCAACATTTCAATAACTATAACTTGAAAACAAATTTAGAAAAAGTACAACACCCTCCAGCAGTGTGTCGTTTCAATAATAGGAAATTTTCTCAATGTAAAACATTTTCCAACAGTTTTTGCAAAGGGATTGATACTTTCCAGAGAAACATCACAGTATTAGCAGTTTACCTAAAGCACTCATTAAGGATGAAATCCTCTGCAGAATCCCTGGCCTTCATTGCCTCACATCAGACATAACTGGGCCAAAAACTATCAAAGATACTGTATCCAGAGTCTGAATCAAGCCTTAGCAGCCTCAAAGTAGGTTCATATGTCTGCACAAATGTCAATAACCTGAACCTGACCATAAGAATATTTTGTCTATTCTAAATGGCTTTGATTATGGAAAACTTGGAGTGGGCAAAAAATTATACACAGAGATCATTGAAAGGTCTTGCTAATTAAAGTATTTTGCATGTAAAGTTCATAAAAAGACTCCAGGATTGCTGCATATTTCAGCACTTTCACCTTTACTTTCATACCTGGGAGTTTTTGAGATTTGCTTATCTTGAGATCAGTGGATAATAAGAATTGGAAACCAGAGAAGAAATGTACTCAATCAAGTCAATATTTAAAGGGAATTATATGCATAATGGCAGCTGTTATCTGGCTAATTCCCTTAGGCAGCACTAGCTGTGTCTTTTCAGTGACACTATATGGATTGTATTACTAAAATTCTTCCAGAACATCTCAACACTATCCATACAGTGTCTGGATGGAGTGCTAAATAAAATGCTGAACATGGTGTTTAAATATTGACCCAAGTGTTCATGACGACACTGCAAATCATCGTGTGAGTATCAATGTGGCTTTCATGCACAGAGAATTCATCAACAACTTGGAGTGTGAAAAAAGGAAGCAACCAATCCTGTCGATGACTCCCGGGGGCTCACTAGTTACCTATGTTCTTTGCTGCTATCCAGTTTTCACTTATGCTCTAGTCTATAGGTTGTCAGGATCACATCCTCTAGAGGAGGGATCAATCAATCCTTGTTTTTTTGTCTGTGGCCAATCCTTTGGAAAAAGATGCTATGTAGACAAAATCATAATAGCAGTTGACCCAAGACCAGCATTGAAAGAAGATCTGAAGAGGACTATATTAGGTTAGTTGCTACAGTACGGAAGGATGCAAGAGAGAAATACTGGACACCAATTCTAAAGGGTGTACAAATTCTATCTCTAGCAACAAAGTGTGCCCCCCTTCTGTAAATCACATATACAGCACAGGAAAGCAAATGGCAGTTTCTAAAGTAATTCACCTAGTGTAAAACAGACCTCACCTCCTGCATGTAATTCTGTGTTCTCTGAACCACAAAATCAATATAGTAGAACTTGAAGCGGCTTTTGAGGTCCTGAAGTTGTTCTCTTAGGAGATTGACTTTCAGATAACACGGTTCCATTTTCTTGGAGTTTGAGGGTAGACTGGCCAACTGGTTCACACTCTGCATTCCAAGCAGAAAAGCAAATAGTTCTATTAAGAAAATGAGTGTGTTTTCCACAATAGTCCTCAAGGTATAAAGAGGTATAAAGAAAAAAGAAGAGGGCATGATGTGTTTGCACAAAAATGAGAGAGAAACAGCAGAATTTACAGTTACTTATTAAGTCCCTTTATGGTATGAGGACAACTGTGTACTGGGAATGGAATCAAAACCAGACTATTTCATAAGAACACTCACATTTTTTCCTTATCTTAGTGATCTCATATCCCATCATAACCCAATAAAACTACTAATATACAGGCTGGCCACAATTTCATAACAGATCATTTATTTTATATTTGCTTTATACTGGCAACATAGGTGCCCGAGTGCTTTTATAAAATAGGTTAGTTTAATTTTCAATTACATCCAAAACAATCATAAAAATAAAAACTTATAACAACAATACCCCACCTCCAAATAGGCTCTCTGAGCTATTCCCAATAGCACACACATGCTTTTGCACAGATTTACACCTGCTCTGAGGTAGGTGCACTTTATGTGTGTACATATGTACACCACAACTCTGCCCAAACGACACCACCTGGAATGCCTATACACAAAGAGGGTAATTTTATGAGGGGGCTACCTAGTTTCCTAGTATAAGCACATTTTCAGGTGCCTATATTGAAGCAAATTTATAAAGACAAGCAGCACCTACCTTATAAAATACTAGGTTAAGTGACAGATCTCGCATCTACATGGCAGGCGCAGACATTTCCATAGCCCTGGAGCTGGAGTCAATGTCTGTGCCTATAATTTTTAAGCACATGTATAAATTATAGTATTTTACAGTATAATCTATAAGCCTATGTACATGCTCCATCCAAACTCCACCCATGCGCATGCTGTTATGCCAGCCAGCATTTTAGAAGAGGTCATTACTGCCTGTACTGTATATGGGAATGACTTTATAAAATCGCCTCCAAATAATGTAAACTATCTTCCGCTGCACCTACTCTATACACATGTATAGTCATGCACAAATCGGGGTTCTCCAAGGGTCAATTTTGGCCCCTCTGTTGGTTAATATGTTCTATCTTATAAAAAGATCCACCTGGAACATACTCGCAATGCAGCTTTTTGCTGTGTTGCCCCTACATAATTGAATATTCTACCCATGGACCTTAGGAAGGAATTCTTACAGGAAAATGCAAGAAAGGACTGAAAGCCTGGCTCTTTAATAGGGCTTTCTCAGAATTCATGCACTCATTATTCAGTAGAATGCCTTCACGCATACTAGATTAATGCTCTGTTTCTCTCCCTCAATATTTTGCATGTCTTCTGGATTGAAATTGTTGTGTTCCTTCAATGTATAATATTTTAATGTAAATTTCTATGAAGATTATTACAGTGTTTGGGTGCACTGTCTTTTTGCCATGCAAAAGGTGGTATATAAAATAATGCAGAAAAAAAAGTGTTTCCATTTTATAAAATTACCCCCCCATCCACCCCCGTGGGCAAGAGTTAAACCTATTATCAGTGGTCATGTCCCATCATTAGTATTGAACTAAAGTGAAAGACCTTCACACTTCTACAGATTCACAAAGTCCGCTAGTCTCTTATATGTTTGTATAAAAGAAAATTTTCATTCAATCAAATACCCTTGATTCATAACTTCCATACAATAGCATGTATTCACTATTGTACAGTGCTGTGTACACCTTGTAGCGCTTTATAAATGATTAGTAGTAGTAGTAATATAAAATCTTTTACCTCTGTGATGCCAAAGTGAGATGTATCAATATGACAGTAAATATGTAACAAAGGGTACTTTTTTAAAGTAGGGTACTTACAAAATGTCATGAAGCCATGGGGCACTTTAGTTGTATTGGTTACATAATACCATCAAATAAAGAATCAATAATTTACCTCTTTCAGCTGTGCAGTATCATTTGTTGCCTGGAAGTTCTGGCTGATCTCATTGATTTCTTTTTCAAACAGTGAACGGACTTCACTAAAGCCAGAGCTAACCGGTCCCATGAGTTCCTCCAATACGGAAGCTAAAAATGGCTGTATGTTCTCTGCACAGCACTTCCCTGCTGGTTCAGACACCATGGCTAAGGTATGAAATGCAGAAGAACATGTAAGGAAACATGCACTACAGTCCCCAGTCTACAAAAGTAATATACGTCAAAGCCCATTTTAGCTATATCGTTGTGATCGGAATTGAGACATACAGATCCAGATGTGCTCAAGTTCCCCTGTATTTTACAAGAGACTCTAAAATGCAGACTCTTTGGTAAAATACATAGAGAGATGCCAACAAATATATAAGTATTTGCGGCATGTCCTGCAGAAGCAGCGATTTTACAAAGCTACTCATAGAAAAACAGAGCATCCGGATCTCACAAACTTGCATTGCTGCATCCAAGAAAATAGGTGGTTCCTGGCTGCAGCAATGTAGAGAATGGGTCCCAAGTTGGGCCAACTCTCTCTTAAAGGAGCCATGAAGAAAAATACCTGCTGCAATTCCCAGCTCTACCAATAGCTCATCCATACATTGTCCCACTCCCTGTCCCAGAGCTTAACCCTCCCTGGCACTTGCTGCCTGCTGACCAGTGGGGATTGCAGGAGTGATCCTCAGATACTTTTGCCCCACTGGTGCCTGGGTTCTAAACGGCACCAGCACCCAATAGCAATAGTCTCACAGTACAATCTCAGGTAAGCTGCCAAATAAGGCGTGTATACCCTTATTTGGCAGCTTGACCACTAGTTGTAGTATAGTGAGACAATCACTAAGGGTCACCTAGTACCATTTTTAACATGGACACTGATTGGGTGGGAGCATCCAAGGATCACTCTTGCTCCCTCTCATTAGCCACCATAGAAACCCCTGGTAGGTGCTGGGGTACTTCAAGGTATTGGGTGGGTTAAGCTGTGTACCAGAGGGTTGAGTCAGTGGGACAATGTATGGATGAACTGTCAGGGGGAAGGTTGGGGTCTGGTTTCTTATAATTTTTTAACAGATCCTTTAACAGGCTCCCTGGGAGAATCAGGCCATGCATTAGCAGCTCAATGCTCCCAGGGAGGAAAGAAAATGCCTACTCAAAACTAGCATTATTTTTCCACAAATTACAGAACTTGCAAAGTTAAACACAAACTGCATTATTCAATTTGCATAACAGTTGTTTACATTCTAAAATGACCTCCTTAGTCTCCCAAGAGCGGGGTCTGTCAGTGGACTATACAGCTCTAGCCACTAAGGGGCACTAAGTGCTGTCATATGTGCTACTTGGCAAATGCTCGCACAAGCATCAGAGAGGCACATAAGTGATGTGTGGAAATGCTAATAGGGGACATGAAGAGAAGATGCCGCCCATGCTACTGAAGAGCCTTAAGACCAAGTATGGACAGAGAGAAACAGGGAGATGGGTAGGCTACAGCCTACAGGACACTGGAGCTTCCTAGTAGAGCGTTGTTACTCACCTGTAACAGGTGATCTTCGGGAACAGCAGGAATCAGTTTTCTCATTTGGGTATCGTCGGTACCAACAGAGCCCGTGCGGGAACGCTCCCCAGCATCCATTTGGAAAGCTTTTGGGAGCAATCCACTGCACTTGCGCATCTGCCTTCCCAAGTCCTCTCCTTAATTGAGTTTGTAGCTGAGAGATTGAGGAAAAAGAGAATACCCTACAACTCCTAAGGGAGGAAGGTAGGTTGTGCTGTTCTTGGAGATCACCTGTTAGAGGTGAGTAGCAACGCTATCTCTAGGAACAAGCAGGAATGAAGTCTTCACATACGGGACTCACTAACTCTGAGGTATCAGACTGGAGTTGGAAGCAGTGGTATCCCCGAGGCTAAAGGACAGAGCTGAGAAGGTGTGGATACAAAGTGGCCCCATTGAACTCGATTGCATTTGTTAAGACCATCGCCAGGAAAGTCTGGTGCCAGAAGAAGTTTGGGATGAAGGGTAGGAGTTGCAGTTAAGTCACATAAAAGTGTTGGAATACAGCCTGGCCAAAGACAGCATCCCGACAGGAGTCCCTGTCTAGGCAGTAGTGTGCAGCGAAGGCATGGATGGAGGACCAGGTATTGCTCAACAGATTTCATCAATGGAGGCGGAACAAAGGTTGACAACTGAGGTTACCATGGCTCGCACGTTGTGAGCCGTGACGTGACCCTCAAGAGAAAATCCTGCTTGAGGGTAGGAAAAAAGTACAGTCCACAATCCAGTTGGCTAGGGTGTGCTTTGTAACTTGCAGTCCAAGGTGACTTGGATCAAACAAAATGAATAATTGAGAGAATTTCCTGTGATTCTTGGTTCTGTCCAAGTAGAAAGCCAGTGCGCGCTTGCAATCTAAAGTGTGTAGCACTGCTTCAGCCCTAGAGGCATGCAGTCTGGGGAAGAAGACTGGCAGTATCACCGAGTGGTTGAGGTGGAAGGGTGAGACCACCTTCGGAAGGAAGAGTGGATGAGTACAGAGAAACAACTTTGTCATGGTGGAACCGAGTGTACAGAGGATCCAACACTAAACCTGCAGCTTGCTGCTGCGGCGAGTTGAAGTTCAGGGCAGTGAGGAAGCTTTCCTTTCAAGACAAGAATTTTAAAGAAGTGGTGTCTAAAGGCTCAAAAGGAGGCTTTAGAAGTGACGCTAGAACCAGGTTGAGGTCCCAGGCCACTGGTGGTGGTCTGATCAGTGGCTTGGACAGCAGGAGACACCACATAAATCATTGCACCAAGAGGTACGAAGAAATAGGATGCCTGTCCACTAGCCTATGATAAGCCGAGATGGCACTCAGATGAACTCTGACTGAGTGAGTCTTGAGACCTGCCAAAGACCTGAGTTAGTCTTGATCTGCCAAGGACAAATGGAGGAGATATTCTAAAAGAAATTCCACGGGAAAGAGAGAGGAGTCAGTATGCTTTGGGGTACACCAGAGAGTGAACCTTCACCATTTGAAGGCAGAGCATCTAGCAGACGCTTGATCTGTTGTGGATGGTCAAGGTCTGCGAAGAATATGCTTTCAGCAGCCACACCATGAGATGGAGAGCCAGTGGATTAGGATGGAAAAGTGTCCCATGATCCTGAGAGAGGAGGTTGCGTGAATGTCCTAGGCTGTGAGGTGGAGTCTGCACCAGACTAGAGGAGACCATGGCTGATGGGGTCAGTAAAGGGCTATTAGGATCATGGAGCCCCTGTCGGCCTACAGCCTGAACAGGGTCTTGGGCATTAAGGGGATGGGTGGAAATACATAAAGTAGGCCATTTCCCCAGTGGAGAAGGAAGGCATCCATTGCCTGGCTGTGCTGGGAGGGAAGCCTCAAGTAAATCAGTTGAAGTTATGCATTTTCCTGGATCGTGAACAGATCTATTCTGGGGGTTTCCTACATGTGGAAGATCCAAGATGCCATTTTCTGATTTGAAGTCCACGGACCGCACTTAACAACAACAACAACATGTGGATGTAGGATATGGCTTTGTCTGCAAGGAGATTGAGTTTGCCTGGGAGATACACTGCCCTGAGATGGATGTGATGTGCAATGAAGAAAAATCAGAGATGAAGGGCTTCCTAGCAGAGGGGATAGGGACCTGTTCCCCCCCTCTCCCCCCCTGCTTGTTCACACAGAATATGGCCATCTGGTTATCCATTTGGACTAAGACCTGTTTGCCTGAAAGTTGCGGTTGAAAAACCCGAAGGGCATTCGTGAGAGCACATAGCTCCAGGAGGTTGATCTGCAACTGAGATTCCTGTGGTGTCTACTGCCCCTGCGTGGTGAGACTGTTTAGATGTGCTCGCCATCTGAGTTTGGAAGCATCCGTCCTCAGGGTGCATTGAGGTGGAGGCATCTTAAAAGGTGACCTTCTGAGTAGGTTTTGAGGGGCAAACCACCACTGAAGGGAGGTATAAAGTGGAGGGGTGATGCAGATGTCTGAGAGACGAGAGTCCATTGGGCTTGCCGCATGTGCAGGCAGGCATAGGGGACAACATGGACTGTGGAGACCATGTGCCCCAGAAGCAGCAGCATATCTCAAGCTGTTTAGTTCAATGAGGCAGGTAGAGCGATCCTGTGGAAGGAAAGCTCAGGTCCGACGAGTATCCAGAAGTGCGTTGAGCTGCTGAGATAGGACCAAGTGTGATTTCTTGAAGTGTAGGACGAATCCCAGATCTTTCAGCACAGTGATGGTGCAATGAAGAGAGTTTTACCTCTTGTGGGGATTCTCCCCTGATTAGCTAGTCATCTAAGTAGGGGAAGACAAAGATTCCTAAAGTACGAAGGTAGGTGGCAACCACTGCTATGCATTTTGTGAACACTTGGGGTGTGAAGGCTAACCTGAAGGAGAGCACCCGATATTGGTAGTGGATTTGCTGGAACTGAAAACACAGATACTGTCTATGTTGAGGGTGGATCAGCAAATGTGTGTATGCCTCCTTGAGGTCTAGAGAACATAGCCAGTCAATTCCTCTAAAGGTATGGCAGAAGTGTGCTGAGGGAAATCATTTTAGATCTAGAGTGGGCCTGAACCCTCCTGTCTTCTTGGGGATAAGAAAGTAAGGAGAGTAGAGCCCCTGCCCTCCTGGGTGGGTAGAACTCTTTCTACGACCCCCTGTGCTAACAGCGTCGACACCTTGACTGATAGGAGATTTGTCTGCAAAATGTTTGCAGGATAATCCCTTGTGGAGATGGTGGGGGGCAAGTTTTCGAAATGAAGCAGATAACCCGTTTGGATGATGTTGAGAGTCCACTGCTCTGATGTAATGAGGTGCCACCAGTGGGCATAGGAACAGAGTCTGCCTGCTATGTGTAGGGGTGGGGGACCCTGCAGAAGCGGAGTAGCTGTGCTCTCTAGGAAGGAGTCAAAAAACAGGTGCTGGCAGTGACTGTGCAGCTGATTGTGGCTTAGGCATCCTAGGCTTTTTGGGCTGTCAACAGGGCTGGCCCAGCCACTAGACACTAGGGCAGCAACCTCTAGCGGGCAGTAAAAGCAGGCCATTCAAAGCAAAATAATAGATTTTGACAGCCAGAGGGGGTGTGATGCTTGAGGTTCACCTAGGGCTCTAACAAGAGAGGAGGCTGATGTCCTCGACGATGTGGAAGCCACTGAAATGGAATCTGGCTGTTCTTTAGGCCTCTTTTTGTCATTTGTGATTTGTATATATTGTTATTGTATATAGTTCCCCTGTTAGCCAAGTTGAATCTCCTGTTCATATGTAAACACAAAGTACTTTTGGAAATGTGTGTGTTCATTGTTTACTGTAAACCGCGCTGATGCTGAATAGCGCGGTATAGAAAAGACTATAAATAAATAAATAAATAAATTTGCTGACAGAAAGGACACTCAGTCGGTAAATGGTCTGGGCCCAAACATTTTAAACATCAGTCAGGTTTATCGGTGACCAATATTGTACCACAGCATTTGATACATTTTTTGAAGAAAAGTAGGCCAAGGCCTAATATGGTGGAGGAAACCACCAAAACTGGAAAAATGAAAAATAAGAGAAAAATATTTAAAAAGAAAAGAAATATCAGGGCTGGAATCAGGGAAGGTACCAGCATCTACGGAAAGGCAGAGCACAGATTTAAACCAAAAAATGATGTTTTTCAGTGGTGACAGGACGAAAACAACCTGTTGGCTCCACAGAAAATGAAGAACTAAAGAGAGGACCTGGGAAGGCAGATGCACAGGTGCAGTGGATTGCTCCCAAAAGCTTTTTAATTGGATGCTGGAGAGTGTTCCGACACGGGCTCTGTCAGTACCAACGATATCCATATGTGAAGACTGCACTCCTGCTTGTTCCTGGAGATAATGCATCTGCATACATTTACACCTTCTTGGGAGATGGTCTAAATGTAAAAGCATGAAGTATGAAATAGATATATACTTTGTGACTTTGCCCACGTCTTGCACAATCTCATTCCCGGAACATGCCTACACTCAGATCACATAAACGCAGTGGCATACCAAAGGTGAGGCGATGGGTGCAGCCTGCCCCGGGTGCCGGTCCCTGAAGCACGAGGCATCTTGGCAAGCCAGCTTAATCGTACGTTTGCTGTGCTGCCTCCATGGGGGTGGGGGGTGCATTGTGGCGCACAGTGGAGAGGAAGCATCAGCAACACAGGGGGCTGGGGCTGGGGCTGGGAACACCACTGCATAAACATAGCCACTGGGAATGTTTGTGCCTATTTTATATGAGCATAATCCGAGAGCAATTTTATAAAAGTCCTTTTCTGCAGGTGAAGCAGGGTTGGGCCATGATAAAAAGATTATAAATTACCCTCTAACTACATTGTAAGTGGACTGAAGGACAACTTAGAGTCATAAACTGTCACAAAAAAGGCACAGGCTAGGCAACTCCACTTCAAGAGAGCCACAAATGGGTCTGGGCTTCCAAGTTAACTAAAATATGCCAATCCTTATCATACTGTAAATGTATGAAAACATGTTCAATGAATATTCATTGCAGATATCCCAGAAAGTACATCGATTTGTGACTCAGAAAGGGTAATTTAGAAGTTGCCTCTAGGTAAAGGCCACGTAGGCACCTATTTTAGCCTAATTTATACAGACACATAGGCGCCTATATCTCTTTATAAAATGCTAGCACAAATCCAGCAGAAAACGCAGCTAGTTTAAAGCTGCATACATTTACATCTGCTGAGGAGAAGATGTAAATGTTAACATGTAAAGAATGTGCAGTTTGTAAAACACATGAGTAAGTCAAGACTCTCGTCCCTGCTCTGCCCAAACTCCTCCCTTGAATACACCTACTGTAAACTCACATACAAGTATGCGCCTAATTGTGCCGCACATACTTCTATGCATGAGGTAAATTTTTAAGAGGCCTTTTACGTGCATGTACTGGAATATATGTAAAAATTCTCTTTATAAAATTACTTCCTTAACGACCAACGTTGGCTCCCACATCTGGAGGCTTCCACTTAGGAACTTTTACTATATCATATCAGGGAAGCTATTCATGATCACGATTCCTTGAATGGTTTTCAGTATGTACTGTCTCAACAAACCAAGAAAAACAGAAAACAATGTACTCCGCCTACTGACCTTTGATCTTCACAGCTAAAAACTCCTTTGACTTCACTATCTGGTCCATGTCTGAACGAATAGTCCCTTCCAGGTTCTTAGCCAGGGTTTTACATTCTTCCTGCAATGCCTGGAATGCTTCTGACATCTGGCCCCGGACCAGGTTATAGGCTTCGTCCACAATCTAGACACAAACATAAAACACGCGTTGGTACATTCAGAAATTACTGCTAAGTTCAGTTATTATAGGGCTCTGTAAATATTGATAGTGGGGACTGGAGAAGGCTTCTACAGGCTTCATGTTGTATAATGCTATTTGGTGTGACATACAGATTTGAACCTAGATCAGCAAAGATGAGAAATATGTTTCTGCTGAATTAGGAAGAGGGCAGGAAGCTGGCATTATGCTAGGTCAGGGGTAGACTACTACTGGATGGAAGAAACATCCGCACATATTACATGGAGCCAAAATTGCGAACCTCAAATATAAGAATAAGAATTAATATTTTTGTTTAATTAAAACCAGTCTGTGCAATAAAAAGGGTAGATATTAAACAAATCCATGTTTCTTGAGATCCAATAATGTACAAAGTTGGAACAAAAAGACTGATTTAGAACTAGTTGTGTGACATAGTAAGTGAACACCTAGTTTCCTTTACACAATTGACTATTTAAAATTAGGTGTTTGAATAATTGGATAACAAGTAACCCACCCTGCAAACTGCAGAGTAAATCTGTAGGAGTAAGTTTGAATTCTATATAAAGGTCTTAAAGTTTGTAGGAAGGAACACCTCTTGCCATGATCAAAATAAATTTTAATTGCCCTTATGCTGTTCCTTTGCTTTTTTCCCCCCATTTAAAGCAAAAGGCGCCTTTGTAATGTCTTTAGTGCAGGGCCCCCAGGGCTACTCTACCCTTCTTAATGAGAGACCAGCTTAAGAACAAGAAATGTCATACTGGGTCAGACCAAGGTCCATCAAGCCCAGTATCCTGTTTTCAATAGTGGCCAATCCAGGTCACAAGTGCTTGGCAGATTCTCAAAAAGACAAATAGGTTCCACAAAGCTTGTATTGGGGCAAGCAGTGGATTCATATAGATATTTAGATCTTTAAGTCTATCCCCACATGACAGGTGCCACTGACTATTTTAATAGTCTTCTGGACTGACTCTATCCTGGGAGCTAGAGGTGTTTCTATCCTCCAGAATTGCATGTAACATTCCAGTCATACCCAACAACTTTAGCTTATTCTTGGACTACCAGTATATTTACTTTTCTGTTATGTTTTCTTGTGTGTCTGCTGTCAAGCAAATGCTGACTCCTGGTGACCCAGCAGCCCCTGGGTTTTCTTAGCAAGGTGTGACCAGAAGTAGATTACCAGGCCTTTCTTCCAAGGCACTGGAGGGTAAAGTGACTTGCCCAATACCTCAAGAAGTGCCAGTGGGAATCAAACTCTGGTCTTTTAGTTGCCAGGCTACTGCCCTAACCACTAGGCTACTCCTCCACATGTTTTCTTGCTCACATAAAAACTGCAACATTATGTACTTTCCAGTACAAATCATCTTTGACACGTTCCATATTTTATACATTTCAACAAGCACCAAAATTACTTACACTAAACCAGGCCCTCTTCCTGTCATTCTTCTTGCCTTTCATTTTTGGCAGGAGGTCAGTCTGGAGGGATGGCAGGAGCTCTTCCATCACTAGATTGCTTAAGATCTGAAAGATACAAAATGTAAAAGTTAGAAGTGTTCTGGTCTCGAGATTTACAGTTACAGAAACTGTAAATACATAAAGCCTAACTGACCTGCTTACCTCGCCACATCAGCCAGGCCTAGTTACTCTTCCTACAGCCTACCTCATTTTTCATACTGTGATTTAGTATATTGCACATGCAGACAGTGGTGTACGAAAGGTGGGGCAGTGAGTGCGGCCTATACCCTGCTGGCCCCACGGAGGCAGCGTGGCAAACTTACATTTAAGATGGCTTTGCTGCGGTGCCTCGTGCTCCAGAGGCCGGCTGCTCTTCTCTCCCGGCTGAAGTCTTGTGAATTGCTGGGATAGAAGAGTGGGTGTGTGAGGGGGAGTTGGGCAGCATCATGCCACACAGTGCTGCACCATGTGAGATGTCAGTAGTGCAGGGATGAAAAACTCCCCCCCCCCCCCCGGGTGATGGAGGGGCTACGAACACCACTGCATGCAGGATAACTTTGTGAAAGTCAGAAAATGCATGCTTAGACCTCTGCATGTACATAAATCCCAGGAATAGATATTGAAAAGCACTTATCTGGACAACAGCAACTAGCTGGGTCTATATGGCGATTTTTAGTGGCATTATCCAAACAATGCCACTAAAAATCATTACTGACAAGCCCAGCACTGTCTGTATAGTGCTGTAGTGGAGCATGGTGTGGTCCCAAGCAGCAACAGTCAGGCCTCTGTTTGGAAAACATAGGATAGAGTTTTTGCTGTCCTAAGTCATTCGGACAGTGGACTGAATATTGCTGCTCTTCATATAGTCGTGGCACTGACTGTGCTATACATATATCCAGCACCAGCCACCATCCAGATACTGGTGATGAATCTATGTAATTTATCAAGGAGGTGTTTAAACAAAGCTGACCATCGCAGCTGAATACTGACTCACTAGTAGAGCCAAGGAAAAATTGGAAAATATTTATCCCTTGATTACCAGGGAGTTGCACATACCACTCCGCACCCTGTGCCCCTCTCTCCGCTGCTCCGGAAGAGCCCTGCAGTTGCTGGCCGGCGCCCCAGCTCACCTTTGCAAAGCCGCAAGAAGGAGCAATGTTTCCGTTCTTTCCCGCAGCTCTGTTAAAGTTGAGCCCACTGGCACTTAGGGCAATCGAGGTATTTCCTGTCTCATGCGAAACAGAAAATGCCTCGTTTACCCTCAGCGTCGGCGGGCTCAACTTTAACAGAGCTACAGGAAAGGACAGAAACACTGTTCTTTCTCGCAGCTCTGCAAAGGTGAACTGGGGTGCCAGCCAGGCAACTGCAGGTCTCTTCCCGGGGGGGGGGGGGGGCTTCAACTGGAAATGGGCTGAGCAGGGCTGGGCTGGGCTGGGGGGGGAGTTAGCACTGGAAATAATCTGATTGGGAGGGCTAGGACTGGAAATGCTCTGACTAGGGGGGTTAGGACTGATAATGGGCTGATGGGGGAGCTAGGACTGGAAATGGACTGATGGGACTAGGACTGGTAATGGGCTGATTTGGGGGGGTTAGGACAGGTAGCAGACTAATGGAAGGGCAAGCACTGGAAATGAGCTGATGGGGCTAGAACTGGAAATGGGCACTTAAGGGAGGCTAGGACTGGTAATGGGCTGATCAGGTGGGGTTAGTACTGGAAATGGGCTACAACTGAAAATAGGCTGATCAGGGGGGTTAGAACTGGAAATGGGCTGATTAGGGGGGCTAGGACTGATAATGCACTTATCAGGGGGGTTAGGACTGGTAATGGACTGACAGGAGGGCCTAGTACTGGAAATGGGCTGATCGGAGGACTAGCATTGGAAATGGGCTATGACTGGAAATGGACTGATTGAGGGGAGTAGGACTGGAAATAGACTGATGTGGGACTAGGACTGGAGTGGGATGATAAGGGGGAAAGGACTGGAAATGGGTTGATAGGGGTGGGAGGATAGAGCTGCTAGTCCTGGAAGAAAACTAGGGTCTAGAACTACAAGTGGGCTGATGCGGGGGGGGATGGAAGCATGGGATTGGAAGGGAGTGGATGCTGAGAGGGTCTGCCATGGGAAAGAGGGGGCAGGAAAGGAACTGACAAGGGGGGAGGTGGGGGCAGGAAGGGAGCTGACACGGGGGGAGGTGGGGGTAGGAAGAGAGCTGATATGGGGGAAGGGAGGGGAAGGGACTGGAAGGGAGCTGATATGGGGGAGAGGAGGGGGCTGGAAGGGAGCCGACACCTGGGGATGGTACTGAAGGGGACCTGACACTTGGGGATGGGACTGGTAGGTGGCTGGGTAAAGTGGGGGAGGCTGGAAGGGAGCTGACATGTGGGGATGGCACTGAAAGGGAATGAACAGAGGGTAGAGTGACTAGAACGAAGCTGGCAGGGGATGGGGATGGCACTGGGAGTGAAAATGAGCTGATACCTGCGATGGTATTTGAACTAGAAGGGGCTGGACAGTAAGGAAGGGGGACTGGAAGGGAATAGATACCAGAGGCAGTCCTGGGAATGCAAGGCAGTTGACATTGGAAAGTACTGGGAGGGGAGGATTGGAAAGGGGGCTGTTACTGGGACTGGAAAATAGGCTGATGGGAGGAAGTGAAGAAAACAAAAGAAGAGATAAGAAATGGCCGATGGACCATAGACCATAGAAAGAGAGCTGAGAAGACAGGAAAGCAGAAGCCTCAGATCGGGACCAGCATGATCAGAGAATAAAATGGTCAGACAACAAAGGTAGAAAAAATAATTTTATGTTCAATTTAGTGATTTAGATTGTAGTTACTTATTCTGTACTTGGTGAGGGTCTGTGTTCTGAGTGTGTGACTGAGGCCAGGTGTTCTGTTAACATGGAATTTGTACATAGGGTTCTGTACTGTACTGTAATAATCTGACTTGTTAAGCTTTTCAAATATTTGATAAACTGAAGAGTAGCAAATCACCTGGACCAGATGGTATACATCCAAGGGTGTTGAAAGAACTTTCATTAAAATCATCTGTAATACCTGAAGATTGGAGGATCGCCAATGTAACGCCAATTTTTAAAAAGGGTTACAGGGGTGATCCGGCAAACTACAGACCAGTGAGCCTGACGTCAGTACTGGGAAAAATGGTAGAAATCATCATAAAGAACGAAATTACTCAGCATGTAGATAGTCATGGCCTAATGGGAGACAGCCAACATGGCTTTAGACAAGGAAGATCTTGTCTTACTAGTCTGTTATGTTTTTGTGAAGGTATGAATAAACAAGTAGACAAAGCTATTTAATCTGTGAACCCACTATTTTTTTGTTAAATCAGTCAGGGCCTAGTAGCAGCAGTTTAAATTTAAAACATAGAAGAGAACTTTCTGGTTACATTTCATACCCAGCAGAGAGCTTGTAGTTTTAATTTAATAGTCATTCAGGGCCTAGTATCAGCAAAGTACTTTTAGTTTAAATTTAAAACACAGAAGAGAGCTTTCTGGTTAAATTTGGAACCCAGCAGAGAGCTTGTAGTTTAAATGTAATAGTCACTCAGGGCCTAGCATCAGCAAAATACTTTTAGTTTAAATTTAAAACACAGAAGAGAGCTTTCTGGTTAAATTTAGAACCCAGCAATGAGCTTGTAGTTTAAATTTCATAATAAGTTAGAGCCTAGCAGCAGCAAAGAGCTATAATTTAAATCAAATAAGAATATAGCTTACCTCAGCAGAACAGGAGAGGGTACTGTGTAGCAGCCCTCTTTTAATAAGTGTTATTTCCCTCCCTCCCTCCCTCCCTCCCCATAGCCACCCTCCCCTGGGATAATAGTAGCTTTATAGGTACTTACACATATTAAAAGACAGGAGGTGCTCTCAGGTGAAGCTCGTTAGCCAAATCAGTCATACACTAAGGACCTGAGATTAATTAAGCTTCAGGTGAACAAGGTATATTAAACGTATTAGGTACAGTTTTATTGGTATAAATATCCATAGCAACCCTTAGTAAGTAAAGAACTTAAAGATCTAAACAAAAACTTAAAACTAAGATGCAGACAGCAGTCCAGCAGCGAGATGGGGGCTTTCCAGTCTTTTGCACTGAGTGTCACATGTATGATTTTCTCCCAGTTGGTGTGAGGTCTTACGTGTGCACTAGGTGCAAGGAGCTCTTTGCTCTCAGGGAACGAGTCCGTTCTCTAGAAGCTAGAGTAGCAGACTTGGAAAACATAAGAAAGACAGAGAGGTACATAGACGAGACCTACAGGGATATAGTCCTGAAGTCCCACTTCCAGTCTGGCAGCATCCCTGTTGCCATGGAGGAGAGAGGTCACGTGACAGGAGAGCATCACCTTGGTGTGGCAGGAAGTGATCCTGTAACTAGGACCTGTCCTCCAGGTGATGTAAAACCCTCTCGCATCAAGGAAGTTTCTCCAGGGCCATGTGCCCATGAGGGAAGGGTTAGGACAGCCGTTATAGTTGATGATTTGATCATTAGGCATGTAGATAGCTGGGTGGCTGGTGGACGTGAGGATCGCCTGGTAACATGCCTGCCTGGTGCGAAGGTAGCGGACCTCACGCGCCACCTAGATAAGGTCTTAGATAGTGCTGGGGAGGAGTCTGCTGTCTTGGTATATGTCGGTACCAATGACATAGGAAAATGTGGTAGGGAGGTTCTGGAGGCTAAATTTAGGCTTTTAGGTAGGAAGTTGAAATCCAGAATTTCCAGGGTAGCGTTCTCCGAAATACTTCCTGTTCCACGTGCAGGACCCAAAAGGCAGGCAGAGCTCCAGAGTCTCAATGCGTGGATGAGACAATGTTGCAGAGATGAGGGTTTTGGATTTGTTAGGAACTGGGGGAACATTCTGGGGAAAGGAGGGCTCTTCCGAAGGGATGGGCTTCACCTTAACCAGGATGGAACCAGGCTGATGGCATTAACTTTTAAAAAGGAGATAGAGCAGCTTTTAAACTAGGTAATAGGGGAAAGCCGACAGTCGCCCAAGAGCGGATGGTTCAGAAGCATGTATCCTTGAAGGATACTACCAAAAGCAGAGAGGTTCCAAAAAAGAGTAAAGAGCTTAAAGATCCCAAATTACCCATGTCTATCAATAGCCAAATTAATATGAATAAAATACAGTCTCTAAAATGCTTGTATGCAAATGCTAGAAGTCTAAAAAATAAGATGGGAGAGTTAGAATATATAGCACTAAATGAGAGGTTAGATATGATTGGAATATCAGAGACATGGTGGAAGGAGGCAACCAGTGGGACACTGTGATACCTGGGTACAAACTATATTGTAATGATAGAGCAGATCAAATTGGTGGAGGGGTTGCGCTCTATGTTAGAGAGGGCATTGAGTCAGAAAGGATTAAAGTTTTGCAGGAAACAAAATTTTACTGTAGAATATGGATTGAAATTCCATGTAAAAAGGGGAAGGCGATGGAAGTGGGGGTGTACTATCGACCGCCTGGCCAGAATGAACAAATGGATGATGAAATGCTCAAAGAAATCAAGCAAGCTAACAAAAGTTACAGCGCAGTAATAATAATGGGTGATTTCAATTACCCCGGTATCGACTGGGTCAGTGTCACGGCAGGACATGCTAAGGAGATAAAGTTCCTAGATGACATAAATGACTGCTTCTTGGAGCAGCTGGTTCATGAACCGACCAGAGGGGAAGCCATATTAGACCTAAGTCTTTAGTGGAACACCAGATCTAGTGCAAGAGATAAGGCTGTTGGGGCCACTTGGCAATAGTGGTCATAGCATGATTGCCTTTGATTTAATTAGTGGAGGAGGGATAGTAAGGAAATCCACAGTACTACGTTTTAACTTTCGAAAGGGAGACTATGATAAAATAAGGAAAATAGTTAAGAAAAAACAAAAAGGAGCAGTTGCAAAGGTTAAAGACTTACATCAAGCTTGGGTGTTGTTGAAAAATACTATCTTGGAAGCCCAGATCAGCTGTATTCCATGTTTTAAGAAAAGTAGATGAAAGTCCAAAAAACTGCCAGCATGGTTTAAAGGTGAGGTCAGAGAGGCTGTTGTTGCCAAAAAAGCATCTTTCAGGAAATGGAAAAAAGAGCCAAACGACGAAACCTGGAAACAGCACAAGCACTGGCAAGTCAAATGCAAGGCATTGATAAAGCAGGCAAAGGGAGAATTTGAGAAGAAGCTTGCTGCGGAAGCAAAAACGCGAAATAAAGATTTTTTTCAAGTACATTCATAGCAAAAAACCTGTGAGAGTGTCAGTTGGTTTTTTTAGATGATAGAGGAGTTAAAGGGGCACTAAGAGGCGACAAGGCGATAGCGGAGAGACTGAATTCTTTGCTTCGGTCTTTACTGAGGAAGACGTAGGGATGTTACTCATCACTGAAGTGGTATTTAAAGGTGCGGAAGAATTGAAGGAAATATCGATACATGGGGAAGATGTATTACAACTATTAGATAAACTGAAGAGTAGCAAATCACCTGGGTCGGATGGTATACATCCAAGGGTGTTGAAAGAACTGAAATATGAGATTGCAGACTGCTATTAGTAATCTGTGAACTATCATTAAAATCATCTCTAATACCTGAAGATTGGAGCATCGCCAATGTAACACCAATTTTTAAAAAGGGTTCCAGGGGTTATCCGGGAAACTACAGACCGGTGAGCCTCACATCAGTACCAGAGAAAAATGGTAGAAACCATCATAAAGAATAAAATTACTCAGCATGTAGATAGTCATGGCCTAATGGGAGACAGCCAACATGGCTTTAGACAAGGAAGATCTTGTCTTACTAATCTGTTATGTTTTTTTGAAAGTGTGAATAAGCAGGTGGACAAAGGTGAGTCAGCTGATATAGTGTATCTGGACTTTCAGAAAGCCTTTGACAAGGTCCCTCCATCAGAGACTTTTGGCAAAACTAAAGAGTCATGGGATAGGAGCCAGTGTACTACTGTGGATCAGGAATTGGTTAAAAGATAGAAAGCAGAGGGTTGGGCTAAATGGCCAATTTTCCCAATGGAGCAATGTGAATAGTGGTATACCCCAAGGATCTGTGCTGGGTCTGCTGTTTTTTGACATATTCATAAATGACCTGGAAAGAGGAATAATGAGTGAGGTTATCAAATTTGCAGATGACACAAAACTATTTAAAGTTGTTAAAACCCAAGAGGATTGTGGAAAATTGCAAGAGGATCTTGATAAATTGGAAGACTGGTCATCAAAATGGCAGATGAAATTTAGTGTGAACAAGTGCAAAGTTATGCACTTAGGGAAGAACAACCCAAACTATGGTTACACGATGCGAGGTTCCACATTGGGAGCCACCACCCAGGAAAAAGATTTAGGCGTCATCGTGGATAACATGTTAAAACCCTCCACCCAGTATGCAGCGGCGGCAAAGAGAGCAAATAGAATGCTAGGTATCATAAGGAAAGGAATGGAAAATAAAGCAAAGCATATTACAATGCCTCTGTATCGTTCCATGGTGCGACTGCACCTTGAGTAATCTCCAGGAACAAGCAGGAATGAGTCCTCACATATGGGTACGTCGGTACCGACGGAGCCTGCGCGGGAACGCTCCCCAGCTTCCCAAAAAGGAAATCTTTTGGGAGCATCCCACAGCGCCTGCGCGCTGCCTTCCCGCCTTTCCTTACCAACTCTCCTCAGTTCTTCTTTTCCGCGGAGCCAGCAGGTCATGTTCCTGTCACTGCTGAAGAAGTTCTTTATTTTAATTTATTTCTTTGGTCGCGTGTCTGCCTTCCCCGACGCCGGACTGGTACCGCCGGTCTTTTCTTTTCTTTTCTTTCTAAAAAAAATATATTTTTTTTTTTTTTTTCTTCACTTGGTGTATTTTTCTTTTTAGGCCTCCAGGCCCACAAGAAAATTTTCCCTCATGGAAAAACCAGCCTCCGGGTTCAAAAAATGCACTAAGTGTAGCGGTACAATTTTTGTTACAGATACCCATGAATGGTGTCTTAAATGTTTGGGTCCTGAACACTCCATTCCGTATTGCCTGTCCTGCTCTCTAATGTCTAAACGAGGGTTACAGAACCGAGCAGCCAAGCTCCATGTGCTGTTTCCCACGGATGCGCCGGCGGTGGCATCAACATCTTCCAGGTCTTCCTCTCCTGATGGGTCTCAGGTAACCAAACATAAACCTAGCAGGTCCTTAAAGGACAAATCTCCCTCTAAGCATCGAGATGCCTCCGGGCTTGCCCTCGAGGATCCTGCCCCAGCCAAACTACCCCGGCGGGAAGCTCCGGCTTCCAAAGCTCCTCCTAAGGGGTTACAGTTTGACATCGATGGCACGGCCTCGACCGATCACCTGTTAGACTGCTCTGGGGTACCGGCACTTTCTCCCGGTACCGACATCCAGGCAGTCGTGGCGTCCATGGATCACACTGTTCAATCCATGCAGCAGGCTATAATGGCTTTTATTAAAGCTGCGATGCCGACGGTACCGCAACGAGTTCTGTTGTTGGTACTGGTGCCGGTACCGGTACCAGCGCCGATACCGGTACCGACTGCATCGACATCGGCCAGGATACCGGACTCCGGTTCCTTGTCCAGGGCTATTTCTCGGTACCGATCCGGTACTGGGGACGCCCGATGTCGGTACCGATCAATACGCATATCGATCGTTGGAAGCGGACAGACGATACTTCGATTCCTCTGATGATTCTGATTCATCAGATGAGTCTCCTGAAGTATCCATTACCCTTCCTGAGGAGCCTACTTCTCCAAAAAGGAGAATGTCTCCTCCAGAGGATTTGTCCTTTCAAGACTTCATAATAGAAGTGGCTAAAGGACTCTCTTTTTCAGTAACCTCTGAAACAGAGCCTAGAGCAAAAAAAATTAGATATTTTAGGATACTCTAAGGCTCCCAGAGAGGCAGTCACCTTGCCAATTCATGAAATTCTTCATGAACATATGATTGACTTATGGGAGACTCCTCTCACCCTTTCTCCTCATTCTCGCAGATTGGGCACTATGTACCGTGTCCCTCCCTCGTCCTGGATTTCAGAAAACTCAGCTTCCTCACCACTCCATTGTGGTGCAGTCAGCTATGAAAAGGATAAAGAGTACCAAAAGACACTCTTCTGCTCCTCCAGGAAGAGAATGCAGGACCTTGGATGCTTTTGGCAGGAAAATCTTCCAAGCCAGCATGCTTATTGCCAGAATCAACTCATATAGCCTTTATATGGGTATGTTTCTAAAGGAAGTTGCACAAAAGCTGCACAACTTTCTCCCTTTTCTTCCAGAGGATAAAAGGGATGAGTTCCTCCTTTGGCTTAAGCATACTCAAGACATTTCAAAGTTTTCCAACAGGGCAGCCTTTGACTCCTTTGAAGGTGCCAGCAGAGCCTCAGGCATTGCCATAGCTGCTCGCAGAATTGCTTGGCTCCAGGCTTCTGATCTAGAGCCCTGGGTTCAGGATGGCTTAGGAAATCTGCCCTGTATGGGTGAAAATCTTTTTGGCAAAGAGTGGCAAATAAAAGCCACTCAAATGGATGCAGAGAATTCTGCTCTGGATAGACTTTCCAAGTCAACCTCCATTCCAGCCAAGAAAAACCTTTCAAAAAGCCTTTTTACAAAAGGAGCAGATTTCCTTCCACTTCTGGCCAACAATCTTCTACAGGTCGCTTTGCTACTAAGCGTCAGCAACCTAAACAGGCCAGGCCTAAATCTGCAGGGACTGCTACAACTCAGCAGTCCCAACCCTCTCAGGGTTTTTGACTTGATACTAGAGAACTTAACCTTTCTGGCTCTACAACAGCCAGAACCTCTCACCATTCCAGGAAGGTTAGCTCATTTTGCTCCCAGATGGGAGCAAATCACATCAGAGCAGTGGACCCTCTCCATCATAAGAGAGGGCTACAAACTTCATTTCTCAGACCTTCCTCCCTACACCATGGTGAGACACTTCAATTCTCCCACATCTCTCCTCGACCTTCTGGATCAGGAGGTGACTACCCTTCTGGCCCAGAGGGCCATAGAAGAAGTTCCTCTTCTTCAACAGGGGTCAGGGTTTTACTCCCCCTATTTTCTCATTCCAAAGAAAACAGGGGGATACAGACCCATTCTAGATCTCAGAGAATTGAACAAATTCCTATGCAAGGAGAAGTTCAAGATGCTTTCTCTAGGCACTCTCCTTCCATACCTGCAGAGTCAGGATTGGCTTTGTTCTCTAGATCTCAAGGATGCATACACTCATGTCCTCATCCATCCATCTCACAGAAAATTCCTACGTTTTCTGTTCCAGGGAAAACATTACCAATACAGAGTGCTTCCTTTCGGTCTAGCCTCTGCTCCAAGAGTGTTCACCAAATGCATGGCAATAGTTGCTGCATTTCTACGCACTCTGGGAATATTTGTCTTCCCATATCTGGACGACTGGCTCATCCGAGTTCCAACCCAGTCGGAGGCTCAGATCTCCCTGAACCGCACCAGGTGCATTCTGCAATACCTGGGACTTGTGGTAAACCTCCCAAAGTCCCAGCTCACCCCTACTCAGTCCCTGGAAGTCATAGGGGCCTGGTTGGACACCACTTCTGCAAGGGCCTACCTTTCTCAGGCCCCCGTTGTCAACGTCTAGTGCAGTTAGCCTCCCAGATTCAGTCAAAGAGCCACTTAACTGCCAGGGAGATGCTACAGCTGCTAGGCCATATGGCTTCCACAGTACATGTGGTACCCTATGCTCGCCTACACATGAGAGCAGCTCAATGGACTTTGTCCACCCAGTGGACTCAAGCTTCAGGAGCTCTCTCAGACCAAATAGCAACCCCAAACGTCTCTTTTGGTCTCTCCAATGGTGGATGTCCACTCAAAATCTGTTGCTGGGGTCCCCCTTCCAACCTTTGTTACCCCAAGCAACCCTCACAACAGATGCCTCCCAAACGGGTTGGGGAGCTCATCTACAAGACCTCTCCACCCAAGGCACTTGGTCCCCACAGGAGACCTCTCTTCATATCAACCACTTGGAACTTCGAGCAGTGTTCCTAGCTCTCAAGGTCTCTCATATCCTCCTCAGCTACAAGACAGTCCTCATTCATACGGACAATCAAGTAGCCATGTTTTACATAAACAAGCAAGGAGGAACTGGCTCTCTGTCGCTTTGCAACGAAGCTCTAAGATTATGGACCTTCGCCAGAGAGCATCAAATCCATCTCCTGGCAGTATACCTCCCAGGAATCCAAAACTCTTGGGCAGACAGACTCAGTCGAGTTCTGCTTCCACACGAATGGTCCATGCACATGGATCAGGTACTCAGAATCTTCCAAGAATGGGGAACCCCGGACATAGACCTCTTTGCAAGTCCGTGGAATGCCAAACTTCCCCGGTTCTATTCCAGAATTCCGTGTCAGGGAGTTCAGGCCAAGGATGCCTTCCTCCTTCATTGGGGTCAGGGCTTCCTGTATGTCTTTCCACCCATTCCTTTGATTCCCAAGACTCTGTTCAAACTCCAGAGGGATCAAGGATCTATGATCCTCATAGCTCCACGCTGGCCACGCCAAGTGTAGTACCCTCTACTTCTGCATCTCTCCCAAGCCCCCTCTCTGGACTTGGGAGCTGCACCAGACCTTATGTCCCAGGAGGAAGGGACTTTGTGGCATCCAAACCCCAAGTCCCTTCACCTTAGAGCTTGGTTACTGAAGGCCTAGACCTTCAAGACTTCAATCTTTCTCAGCAAGTGAAGGATATCCTCCATGCTTCCAGAAAACCTTCCACTAGGCGTTCCTATGCTTTTAAGTGGAAAAGATTTTCCATTTGGTGTGCTCAAAAGGGTCTTCACCCTCTGGCACTTCCTGTGAATTCTCTATTGGAATATCTCCTGCATCTCTCCAATGCAGGCCTTAAAACGAATTCAGTAAGGGTCCATTTGAGTGCTATTGCAGCATCCCTTAAGCCTCTCAATGGACAACCTATTTCCTCTCATCCTCTTATTGCAAGATTCATGAGAGGCCTAACTTTAACTAAACCTCCCATTCGACCTCCTCCGGTGGCATGGGACTTAAACTTGGTTCTTGGTCAGCTTATGAAGCCACCTTTTGAACCCTTAGCCACTACCTCCTTGAAATTTCTTTCCTGGAAGGTTATTTTCCTTATTGCAATCACTTCTGCTCGCCGCATCAGTGAACTGCAGGCCTTAGTGGCTAATCCACCTTATACAAGGTTCCATCATGATAAGGTAGTCCTTAGGACAAATCCTCACTTTATGCCTAAAGTGGTCTCACCTTTTCATCTTAATCAAGAGATATATTTACCTGTCTTTTTTCCATCTCCTCATGCATCCAGTGCAGAGAGGAACCTTCATACTCTAGATTGTAAAAGAGCTCTTGCTTTTTACTTACACAGGACACAGCAACATAGAAAGTCTTCCCAGCTTTTTGTTGCTTTTGATCCTTCTCATTTAGGATTTCCAGTCTCTAAAAGAACACTGTCCAGTTGGATTGCTCAGTGTATTTCTTTTGCTTACCAGAGTAAGAACCTTTCTCTGGAGGGCCATGTCACAACTCACAATGTGAGGGCCATGGCCACCTCTATGGCTCATCTTCATTCTGTGTCCATCGACCAGATCTGTCGAGCAGCCACCTGGGCCTCGGTTCATACCTTCACAGCCCATTACTGTTTGGACAAGGACTCCCGCCGGGATGCCTTGTTTGGTCAGGCTGTCCTCAGACACCTGTTCCATTCTTGAACAACTCCTGCCCTCCTTCCCTGAATGGATGCCTGAGATCCATAGGAAGACTAGGAACCCTTCAGGGTCTCATACCCTTGGGGATCTCCCAGGCATCTTAGCTAGGGAATCCCCATATGGGAGGACTCATTCCTGCTTGTTCCTGGAGATAGCACAGTTACTTACCTGTAACAGGTGATCTCTGGGAACAGCAGGAATTAGTCCTCACCACCCTCCCACCTCCCCTAGGAGTTGTATCTCTCTCTGTCTTTCCTTTCCTCTCTCTCTCTGTTGTCTCAGCTTTAAACTCGAACTGAGGAGAGTTGGTTAGGAAAGGTGGGAAGGCAGCGCGCAGGCGCTGTGGGATGCTCCCAAAAGCTTTCCTTTTTGGGAAGCTGGGGAGCGTTCCCGCGCGGGCTCCGTCGGTACCGACGTACCCATACGTGAGGACTAATTCCTGCTGTTCCCAGAGATCACCTGTTACAGGTAAGTAACTGTGCTTTCTGTGCAATTCTGGTCGCCGTATCTTAATAAGGATATAGCATTATTAGAAAAGGTACAGAGAAGAGCCATCAAGTCCAGTACCCTGTTTCCAACAGTGGCCAATCCAGGTCACAAGTACCTGGCAGGTTCCCAAAAAGGCACACAGGGTCCACAATGCTTGTCCCGGGGCAAGCAGTGGATTTCCTAGGTCCTCTTTAATAATAATTTATGGGCCTTTCCTCCAGGAACTTGTCCAAACCTTTTTTAAACCCAGATACACTAACAGATTTTACTGCATCCTCTGGTAACTAATTCCAGAGTTTGATTACACAGGGCCATAGGCTAACTGCAGGGAGGCAGTTATATCCCCCTGCGGTTACTGCATTTCAGCGTGGCAAAACAGCTGCCGATGCAAATAAGGCCACCCACTGAGGTGGCTTTAGTTGCACTCACGCTACTTGCAGTGAGTCATTATGTTAGTTTCTGCTGACAATGCAGATGCTTGTGTGTGAGAGTTTTCTCTCACCTCACTCTGCAGTAAAGTATAATTTTGGGAAAGTAGTATTTACAGTGATGCTTTTTTTGGATGGGCTCCTTATGTGAGTGGAAGAGTAGCTTAATGGTTTGAGCACTGGCTTGGGAACCAAGCAACCAGGGTTCAATTCCCACTAGCACTCCTTGTGGCCTTGGGCAAGTCACTTAACCCTCCATTGCTGTGGAAGAAAGGCCTGGTATTCTACTTCCAGTGACACTACCAAGAAAACCCAGGAGCTTCTGGGTCACCAGGAGTCAGGACCAATGTTCCCTCTAATTTGTGCGCCACATAACGACACTCGGAGTTATATACTTTAAAATCGAGGTGTGTGCGCGCGCACACGCGCACAGCTTAGAGGGAACAGTGGTCAGGACTGACTCAAAGGCACACATTGCATTGCCTTATGTGAGTTTTGGAAGTTGGTGCTGATATGGTAAATTTGCTCTATAGATACTCAGTGACTTTGTTGTAGGGTTTTGTATTAGTTCACAGTATGCCTGGTACTGGAGAATGTTTGTTGTTGTTGTTAGTGAGATGATTAGAATCTGATTTTTTTTTAAGATATTGAGTTCTGTGGGTGAATGTCCTGGTTATGCTTTGAAGGGGATTCTGTAAATGCAAAATATATTAAAAAAAAAAAAAAAAGCAAGAACCATAATGCGATTTATAACAACAAAATAAAAATGAGTTATAATTTAGTTTTATAAACTGTGCTGTACTTCTCACTCTCTTTTAGTTCCTTGGTGTGCAAACATCTTACATTTCCTCCATATAGTCTAATCGGCTTTTTGGTTTGGTTCATTCCCTGATTGGAGTTTTGAGAAAGCCCCTTCCCCCCTCTACGTGTGTGTGGGGGGGCACCATCTCATCCTTTGCCTCAAGTAGTAGATTGCCTTGAACCGCCCCTGGGAAGGTCCCATTGCTTTAGTACAGTGTGTGCCCTGGTTGGTGGCAGTATAAAAGGCAGCAGAAACACATTTCTGTGTGGCTATGTTCTCTGGAATCTCTGCTTGTCTGGTTCTACAGTCTTGCACCTCAATTCCTGATCCTTGCCCAGCTCTGCAATCCTGTTTCTATGCTCCAACAATATATCTAGATGCCTTCCATGCCAGTCTAGGTTCTTCCAGCCCTTTAGCCTCTCCAAGTATGCTTTCTCTTTGGGTACTACTCATCAGTGGCTGGACATACTTTGATTTGAAGGTTTAGACAATTTCCTGGAGGAAAAGTCCATAAACCGTTGGAGGACCTAGGAAATTCACTGCTTGCCCCTATATAAGAATTGTGGAACCTGTGTGTTGTCTTGGGAACCTGCTAGGTACTTGTGACCTAGATTGGCCACTGTGGGAAACAGGATACTGGGCTTGATGGACGTTGGTCTGACCCAGTATGGCATATCTTATGTTCTTAGGTCATTCTAGAGGCTAGGCCAAGGTAGGACAACTGACCAGGACTTAGTTTTCTGAAATGTTGCAGGCCAAGCGTGACAGCCATCAATACCCTGTAAGGATCCAACCTGAAACAAATCACACTGCAGTCCACATCTGTCCACCTGCCTAATGAGTCCAGCAAGAAGGCACAGGAAAACTTGCAAAGTCCAAAGCACACCAGTAGAGAGTGAGAAGTTCAAAAATACATTTATTGAAAACCACAAGGGATTGTCTGTAGACACAAAGGAATACAAGATGCTAATCCCGACATGGCCGTGTTTCGGCATAGCTTTCGTCAGGGGTTAGTGCTACAAACATAAAACTATAAATCATAATAAAATCATGTAAAACACATGCAAATCATAAAAAACAATAATAAAATATAGCAATTAAATGTATGTCATAAACAAGCAGCAAAAGCATACATTATCTGATATGATGCTAAAACAATATTCTAAATAGATAAACCATGAAAATTAAGAAAAATAAATTAAATATGGACACAAAATGAGTCGTGTGGCAGGAGGCTCTATAAAAACACTGAAAATCATAATCCATTATAGACATTTCTTAAAAAACATATTAAAAATATGATTTATAATTTTGTTTGTAGCACTAACCCCTGACGAAGGCTCTGCCGAAACACGGCCATGTCTGGTTTAGCATCTAGTATTCCTGTGTGTCTACAGACAATCCCTTGTGGTTCTCAATAAGCCTATTTTTGAACTACTCACTCTCTACCGGTGTGCACCTGCCTAATGAGCCTTGAATCTCAATCCAAGAAATTTTTTATGGCACAAGAAAAGAGATTTGTGGATTTTTACAATGTAAATTCTACAGCCACACACTTATAACTAAAGCTTCCAATTTTTGATTATAACCAACCCCTTTCCTCCAAAGGGGAATTTGGGGATTTTGGTTATAACCAAAACCTCCCATTCCTTGGCGCTCAAATGCCATCACCTAGCAGCTGTCATTGCAGCCGTGTGACATCATCAGAGCCAGCTGCTACAGCAGAGTCTCTCAGCAGGTGGGCGGAGCTTCTGCTTAAGCTCCTACCACTCTGCTGTTTCACGACCTCTGCCGCCAGCACTCTAAATGGTTTGAGATGCGAGAGAAGATATTTCCTGTTGTCACATTTCAAAGTCTCCCATGGTGAAGCAGAGGCAGAAAGCAGCAACAGTAAAAGCACAAGCTTCCACTGCTGTAGCAGGTGGGGGAGGGGAGTCACTGATGCAGGGATTAGGAGAAGGGAGGCTGATACTGGGTAACAGAAGAGGGAGCTGTTGCTGATGCAGTGAGCTGGGGGAGGCTGTTGCTGATGTAGGGGTCCTGTGAGCAGGGAGAGGGCATGCTGTTGTAGCAGGAGGCTGAGGGGACAGTTGCTGATGCATGGGGCTGGGAGAAAGGATGGGCTGATGCTGTTACTGGGGCTTGGAGGAGGAGGAAGGGGCTGATGCTGTTGCTGCAGTTTGGAGAAGGAGGGACCAATGGTGATGCTGGGGCTGGGAGAAGGGGGACTGGCACTGGAAAATTGTGTTGTGAGTCATTGAATGCAATCTAAAAAGCCATCAAAATAATTTTTGCATTATGTGAATACACCAATAAACTCCTAGTTTTCGGACCCTGGGGAAGCACCTAATTGTCTCAAAAATAAACACCAAAAATTACAAATGATAAACACCTAGAATCAGAAGCCCTACTTATAACACAAGTGGGGCTTCATTATGAGTTGACATTTAAAGGAAGCCCTGACCTAGGTCACCTTACTTTGCAAATGCAATGCAATTGTGTGCCTTTGAGTCAGTCCTGACTCCTGGTGACCCAGAAACAGAGTCACCAGAAGTAGATTGCCAGGCTTTTCTTCTGAGGCAATGGAGGGTTAAGTGACTTGCCCAAGGCCACAAGGAGTGCTAGTGGGAATTGAACCCTGGTTGCTTGGTTACCAAGCCAGTGCTCTAACCATTAGGCTACTCCACCTCACTTTAGGGACAGGATAATCTGATAGTTTATTGCCTTCAGCTACTACTGAAAAAGTATAAGCTAATTCAGATAAATAAATCCCTCAGGCCATTGGTGCAGTGAATTGGGTCCAGTTAGTAAACAATAGGCCTGATATTCAGTGGCAGCGGCTAACACAGCTAGCTGTTGCCCCTGAAGACTAACCCCAGATATTCAATGGCAGGGCCATATACGGCCACGGGCACTGAATATCTGCAGTAGCCCAGAACTGCTGCCTGGTTAGCTTTGTAGATATAGTTAGGCCAGCCTTTGCCATGCCTGATTTTATCCAAGGGTCACTAACCAGGCAGTGGCTCAGTATCGCTGCTGCCCGGTTAACAACACGTGACACCTCCACTTCACCATGGAATACCCAAGACACACTCCAATACTAACTGCATAGCACTGGGGCATGTAGCAGTGGCACCCATGGATATTCAGCAGGACTAACCGTGTTCATGCCGTTGAATATCCCACTAACCAGCATTTACAAGTTTTGTAGGTCTGCAAACTGTTCAGGCCCAATACTCTTATGCATCTCCCACGAAGGCCTAGAAATAGTGGTGGAATATGCTGCAGAATTTCAGTGCTGGATCACTGATTTTGTTTGGAATGAATCAGCATTTTAAGCATATTTTAAAGAGTGCAAGTCACAGGAAGGATAAGCTGCAAGGCTGAACTCTCCAGTGAGCCTAAAGGCTCAGTTCACACTTTGCAATGGGATTGACAGACGCCTGACAGAACATATCCGAGAGGCAAGAAAATCCTGGCCCCAAGAGAAACCTTGGAATCAGTAATCCTCCCCATCAGAAAATCCATACCATGTTATTCCCAAGATGCTCATGAGAGCGGGGACGTGGAACACTGAGTTCTGCATACTCAGAAAGGGGGCTGCATAAGAATTGCCCTTCTTTCTTCTTGTTTAAAAATCTCATTCTTATGATTATCTTCAGGAACTATACCTCTTTGCAAGTGAAAGTTTTGTCATTAGTAAAAAGCTATACTAAAAACAACATCGTGCAGTACCAACCAGCATCCCACCTGGCCAGAATATGACAGGAACAATTCTTTTTCACAAGTCCAATCGTTCATTTTCTACTTATGTTGCTGTCTACTTGCTATAATTGTGTTTTTTTTTAAGAAGTGTATCTCAACAAGCAACTTTTTTTTCCCATTTAAAGTAAGGATTTCATTTTTTTCTGGCATGGTTTGCTGTTACTGTACTGTGTTTTCTTTCCTCTTTACTGAATAGTCATTAAACCCAGACTGCAGAGAGCCAGAACCTGTATATTCCAAGTGGTCTTTGCAGTCTTTAATTCTGGGAGGAATTGCTTTCACATATGTCGGAAAGAATGTCTCTCTGTCAGACACCAAGACAGCTTCAAAAAAAATTGGCAGGTCAGAAAAAAATTAAATGGAAGCAGACTAAATTTTTTTTAAGTGTTGTCAAGTCAATGCTGACTCCTGGGAACGCAGCAACCCCTGGGTTTACTTGACAAGGTATTACTGGAAGTAGATTACCAGGCCTTTTCTTCCAAGGCTTTAGAGGGTAAAATGACTTGCCCAAGGTCACAAGGATTCCCTGATCTCTTGGATGCTAGGCTGTTGCTCTACCACTAGGCTACTCCTCCACTCACAGACTAAATATTTTAATTTTTTTTTACATTAATCTTCAAACTAAATGAAATATTGAATACTCTTGAAAAAGCCCAGGGAAGAATCATTAGGTGCTTCACATTTTGAGGAGAGTTATGCTACTGCTTACAAGTTTCAGTGTGTTAATGCAAATATATTCCTGTGTGTACCACGAGGAACAGTGGAACACATTTAGGATTAAAGGGGTCAAACAAACAATCTCCAGCCCCACCCACAACTTCTCTAATTGTTGATACTATGATGGGCAAAATATTGGTTGGGCTATGACATCAGTGGCCCACTCCATTCCACTGCCTATGTGTGCCACAATGTGTCCAGTCAGCGTGGTTACTCATGCACTTGCGAGAGAACTCTCCACAGCTTTCACAGAAAGCCTTTGGAAGATCCAGCACACATATGTGATCGCTTTCCAGCCTGGATGGAGCCATCTTACTTCAGTATGATGACAGCTTAATTGATCCAAAAAGAAAAGAAACAATTCCATGGGGAGGAGGGAGGGTAGTGAGGACTGATTCCTGCTGCTCCCGTATAACACCATTACAGGTGAGTAATCACGCTTTCTCCGGGATCAAGCAGGAAATCGGTCCTCACTCATGGGACTCCCTAGCTACAGGCTATTGAAAAGACCTGTAAATCACTCAAAGAGGCAAATAGAAAAACGGAACCATGAAGAACAGTGGAAAACCGTTGAGAGGTTCCGAGATTCGACATACGGCTCCGGCATCAAGCAAGAGAACAACTTTCTGGCAGCCTGGAGAGACAGAAGGGCCGGTAGGAAGGAGTTGCATTAAGACGCAAAGAGATGCCAGAGTACGGCTTGGCGAAGGTGCTGTCACGCCGGGAATCTGCATCCAGGCAATAATGGGCTGCGAAGATGTGGACAGAAGACCACATTGTAGTCCTACAGATCTCCAGCAAGAAGACAGAGCACAGGTTAGCCACAGAGGCTGCCATGGCATGAACATTGTGCACCATGACATGGCGTTCTAAGGAAAGTCCAGCCTGGGCATGGCCAAAGGAGATGCAGTCAGTCAGTCATCCAGATGGAAAGGGTGCATTTAGAAACTGCCATGCCCAATCTGTTAGGGTCATAGGAGATGAAGAGTTGGGAGGAACAGCGGTAGGCCTTTGTCCGTTCTAAATAGAAAACCAACACCCTCTTACAATCCAGGCTATGGAGAGAGGCCTCTGCCCTGTTGGGAAAGAAGGTGGGAAGTACCATCGACTGGTTGAGATGGAAAGGCAAAACCACGTTAGACAGAAATTTAGGATGAGCGCATAGGACCGCATTATTTTTGTAGAACCTGCACCTGTAGTTCACTGACTGTACACTCCAAAGTAAGCAACACCAAGAAAATGACTTTCCAGGACAGAACTTTGGGAGGGCAGGTGGCCAATGGCTCAAAATGTGAAGTGAGCAGTTGCCCAATGACCACATTTAAGGTTCCACACCACCAGTGGTGGCCAGATCGGTAGACACGATAGCAAGAGGCCCCTCATGAAGTGGCCAATGAAGAGGTCAGCGGAAAGGAACCACCATCTATCGTATGATGGTAGGCCACCAGAGCACTAAGATGTACCCAGACTGAAGTCTTTCAAGCCAGCACGAGAAAGGTGAGAAGGTACGTTAGAACCTGCTCCACCGAGCAGGAAAAAGGATTAAGGGCTCTATCTGCACACCAGACAGTATCTTTTCCATTTGAAGGTGTATGCACATCTGGTGGGATGCGAGGAGAATATTTTCCACGTTCCTAAGCAGGTGAAATTGAGCAAAAGCTACCCCCTCAACATCCAAGCTATGTTCTACTTGAGGGACTTGAGACTGGGATGGATGCCTGGGAGAGGTGACGCAACAGAGGATACCATGGTTGCCTGGGACACTATGGGGCAATAAGTATCATGGTTTCCTTGTCCATCTGGACCTTGAAAAGGGTCTTGGCCACCAAGGGAGTTGGTGGGTAAGCATAAAGCAAGCCCTTGCCACAGTTCAGAAGGAACACATCGGAGGCCACCTGATTGTGACAGGGAACTCTGGAGCAGAACAGCAGCAGCTGAGCATTGTGAGGAGTGGCAAAGAGGTCCATGGATGGAGTGCCCCACTTCTGGAAGATGTTGTGGGTTACTTGTGGATTGAGAGTCCACTCAGGCAGCTGCAGCACTATGCTGAGCCTGTCCACCAATGTGTTTTCCTAACCCAAGAGGTAGACCACCCAGAGAAGCATGCCATGCTTGCTGGCAAATCTCCAGAGTCGAATGGCCTCCCAGCAGAGGAGGTAAGAGCCCATGCTGCCCTGATTGTTGATATAGAGCATTGCTAACTGGTTGTCCATCTGGATGAAGACTACCTGGTTGGACAGCTGTTGCTGGAAGACTCGAAGGACGTTCACTACCACCCTGAGCTTCTCCCTCATCACCCAGAGTCCCTGGGTACACAGGCCACCGAGATGGCCTCTCCAGGCCAGTTTGGAGGCATTCGTGGTCAGCACCTGCTGGTGTGTTAGGGCCTGGAAAGGAGGTCCTGCCAGAAGATAAGTTAGCTGCTGCTACCAGGAAAAATGGAGTCCTTCGGTGGCAAAATCACCCTGACTTGGTCCGTGAGACGGTCTGTCGCCTGATGCCACTGTGAACAGATTGTCCATTGCACCTGCCGCATCTGAAGTTGGGCAGATGAGGTTACGTGGACTGTGGAAGCTGTGGCCCAGGAGGCAAGGCATTTGGTGAGCCGAGACTGTTGAGCAACACTGGACGTCCTGGGCCACAATGACGAGGCGCTGGGCCCAGTCCGATGGAAGAAAGCCTCTGGCTGCAGTGGTACTGAGGAGAGCCCAAATGAACTCGAGGTGCTGAGTGGGTTGCAGGTGGGACTTTGGGTAGTTGATGACAAAACCCAGCTGCTCCCATCTATGATCAACCAGTTATCCAGAAAGGGGAAAACAAATCTGCCCTGCACCCGCAGAAAAGCAGATATGACTCTTGAGGCAGACGCCAGTCTGAAAGGCAGAACCCTGCATTGATAGTGATGTCCACTAATGACGAAGCAGAGGTACTGTTGGTGCAGGGAGTGAATGAGGATGTGGGTATAGGCATGTGGAAAAGAGACAGCTGAGGGAAGATATGATAGAGGTCTATAAATTAATGCCTCAGATGCTTAGAAAGAAAATGGAAAAGGTCACAAGATAATACTGTCAAGACACAGCTTCGCAACAAATAAAAGAAACACAATAACCTGTATAATAAAGCCCAAAAGGAATACATCACAAGCATGAAATCACTCAACCATTTTAGAGAACTATTCTCGATTGTCTCCCAAATGACCAATGATCCCAACCTAATTGACACAGCAAACATGAAAGTGCAAGTTGATCCTCAAGTTATGGCTGGCTTCCGCTATAATAAACAAGGCACAACAATGCTATAACACTATGAACCACCACAGCAAAAGAACGGCACAGACAAAATTAATCAATGGCACAACTTCAAAAAAACCACCCACCAGCTCCAACTAGCGCAAAACCTGGCAGCACATATAGCTTCTAATTCAACACGCAAGGATCACTTCACCCCTGTACTTCGTGATCTACACTGGCTATCAATAACCTCAAGGGTAAAATATAAATACATAATGATCATCTTTAAGCACCATTGTAACATTGCCTCCACTACCTTATCCAGTCTCCTTACAACACCAAACACCTCAAGGATAAGAAGAAACACCTCTCAAAACACATATATAACTCCATCACACATCTACAATACAAATCAATGCACCAACACCAGAGCCTTCTCTTACGTGGCCCCAATATTGGGGAACTCACTCCCCAACGACCTAAGAGTGACAAAAGATCTCCTGCAATTCCGCAGGGACTTAAAAACATACCCATTCATCAAACATTTTGGTGACCAAAGCACACTCATTAACTCCCACTAAAACTAAAGAACTACAAAATTCCGCAGTCCTTTAACTTAAATCTCTTAAAATGATGCAGTAACCCCAGGTGAAATAAGATTGATTTCTTTGACTGGGTGACCAGGGAGTTGGACCGAGGGAGAGCTCTAGACAGAGGCGTAGCGTGGGGGGTGCAGGGGGGGCCGGCCGCACCGGGCGCAACATTGGGGGGGGCGCTCGCACTCGCAGCTCTCTGTTGCCGATGAGGGGGAAAGGCAGGTCCCTATGATACATGTTGGCGCGTACGCCATCTGGTGGTGGCACTGCAAAGAGGTTTGCGCTATAGCCCTCGAGCCCGCAGTCCTGGGAGTCGCATTGTTCTTGGCAAACCTTCGGCAACAAAGTGCAGGCGATGCGATTGACCCCCTCTAGGTAGCTATTTCACACAAGCTGCCGGGGCGGGGTGGGAGGGGGACTGTTTATCGCGTCGTCGCCCCTCGATCTCAATGTAAAGCTGGGGTTGGGGTCGGATCGCCCTGTGTGCTCGAGAAGGCGGAGCTACAGGGCGGCATCGCGAGTTTCTGGTTCCGGATCTCCTCCTCTTCCCTGCTGTTGGGCGTTTAACCATGCTTGTCGGGCTCTTGCTGCTGTGCTGTTCGTTTCCCTGGACTCCGGCTCAGTGAGGTCAGTGCTGACGATCACTCCCTCCCGGGGTAGGATCACGGTCGGCTCCCCCGCGCAAAGAAGCTCCCCGGCGGCTAAAATCCACGGGTTAGGGGGCGCAAATTACTTGCCTTGCCCCGGGTGCTGACAACTCACACTACGCCACTGGCTCTAGATGTGGTGTATTTAGATTTCAGTAAAGCCTTTGACACTGTTCCTCACAGGCGACTTATAAACAAACTGAGCACCCTAGGGATGGACCCTAAAGTTACTGCTTGGGTTAGAAATTGGTTGGGTGGGAGGCGACAAAGAGTACAAGTAAATGGAGCTCACTCTGAGGAGAAGGATGTTACCAGTGGTGTGTCCCAGGGATCTGTCCTTGGTCCGATTCTTTTTAACATCTTTGTTAGTGATATAGCGGAAGGGCTGTCGGGTAAGGTTTGCCTCTTTGTGGATGATACCAAAATCTGCAATAGAGTAGACACCCAGGAAGGTGTAGATAACATGAGGAGGGATCTAGCTAAGCTTGAAGAATGGTCTAGAATTTGGCAGCTGGGATTTAATGTTAAAAAATGTAAGGTCATGCATTTGGGCTGCAGCAATCCAAGGGAGCAATACAGTATAGGAGGTGAAGTACTTTTGTCCACTAAAGAAGAGCGGGACCTAGGCGTGGTTGTGTCTGATGATCTTAAAGTAGCTAAACAGGTAGAAAAGGCGACGGATGCTAGAAGGATGCTTGGGTGCATACGGAGAGGAATGGCTAGCAGAAAAAAGGAGGTGATAATGCCTCTGTATAAGTCTTTGGTGCAACCTCATTTGGAGTATGGTGTGCAATTCTGGAGACCGCACCTTCAAAAGGATGTGAACAGGATGGAGTCGGTGCAGAGGGTTGCTACTAAAATGATTAATGGGCTTCATTATAAAGCATATGAGGACAGACTTAAGGATCTTAATATGTACACCTTAGAGGAAAGGCGGGATAGAGGTGATATGATTGAGATGTTTAAATACCTCCGTGGCATAAATGTTCAGGGAGAGAGCCTCTTTCAATTGAAAGCAAGTTCTGCTACGAGGGGACATGGGATGAGGGTGAAGGGAGATAGATTCAGGAGTGATATGCGGAAATATTTCTTTACGGAAAGAGTAGTGGATCTGTGGAATAGTCTCCCAGTGGAGGTGGTGGAGATGAGGACAGTAACTGAATTCAAAAAAGCATGGGACCAACACAGAGGATCTCTAAAGGTAAAAAGTGGACTGTTGTAGTTGTTGTTATGGAAGGACAGACTAGATGGGCCTTGTGGTCTTTTTCTGTCGTCATGTTTCTATGTTTCTATGTAACCAATATAAACAAATTGTACATAGTTATCTGTATATAGTTATAACATGTTAAATGTATATAGTTCCAATGTTCAATGTAAAACCTGTTGTAATGTTCCATATAAACCGTCCCTGATCCCAGGAAGGGGTGGTATATAAAACTTTTGTTAAATAAATAAATGATTAATAAAAAAGAAATACTAGATATCATCAGCAACATCAATACCACAACTTCACCTCTGGACCACTGTCCTGTAACATGGCTAGAAAACCTGTGCAATCAGTTTGCACAAACCATTCTAAAGATAGTCCACACCTTGCTCAAACAAAGATACCTACCTCCAGCTCTCAAACAAGCCTCAATTTGCCCTACCCTAAAAAGACCACCTTAGATGCAAACACCCCAGTTCTTACAAACCAATTGCGAGCATTCCATTTCTGGCCAAACTAATTGAAAAAGCCATGCAACAGCACCTGCAAGACCATGTTGATACACACACTCCACTAGAACCACCACAACATGGCTTCCGCCCTCATCATGGCACGACACATTGTTCACGGACCTCTTCAACAGACTTATCGGCCTAGATAAGCCTCGACAGGGATTCCTATTCTTGTTCCTTGACATTAGCTCAGCATTTGGCTCAGTTTCACATCACATTATGCTAAATAGACTCAGCGACATTTGTCTAACAGACAGCACACTAAAATGGTCCACATCTTACCTCTCAGACAGAACCATGCAAGTAAAGGTCGGTACCACCAACTCAAGACCCTTTAAATTAACACAAGGTATCCTGCAAGGATCAGCCCTTTCCAGATTATAGATGGGTTGAATGTATAAGTTGAATAATAATCTACTAAGAAATTGGAACATGCACTTTCATCTCCATGCAGATGACATTGTGTTCTACCTGCCGTTCAATACCACCAACCCAGATTTCACAATTATATCTGATGTCTTCACGGCTGTGACCAACTTTCTTGCAGAAATAAACCTCACAGTAAATAAAAGTAAAACAAAAGCTCTACTTGTATTCAGAGATCAGGATTTTAAGCCTCCAAAAAAGATAATAACATGAAACGTGGAAATATCAATAAAAAAATAAATTAAGTACCAGGAATAACCATTGACAGCAGTCTCAACATGTCTGCACACATCAAAAATGCACCAAAACCAGCATACTAGAAGCTAAAGCTCCTCAAGCCCTTATGACACTTGCTACAGGATATTGACTTCAAATCTGTATTGCAAACCATCATTACACCCCACCTGGACTACGGAAACATTATCTATCAGTCTCTCAAAACATGCACTATACCCACTACAGCTAGTTCAAAATACTGCTGCTAGAAATCTAACAGCTAGTGCAAACCTACAGCACATAAAACCAATACTGAAAAGTTTACATTGGCTTCCAATCTCATAACAGACAAAATACAAAGCCATCGCCATCACCACCACCACCACATTCAAAATCTTGCACAATCTCTCAGCTCCCTGCCTCACCGATCAGATCACAACTAGATCCCACTCAAGACCAAAACCACACAACAGACAAGTAACAGAGCATTCTCACTCTATGCTCCCTCAATTTGGAACTCCGTACCAGAAGCCATCAGAACATCACAATCCATTACAGATCTAAAAAAACTACTCAGAATACTCCACAGAGAAGACTATGGACCCGATGACAATACCTAACTAGAACTGCAACATACTGTCCTGATTGGTTGACCAGATCAATCTTAGTTTTCCCTATCTGGAATGTGAAGTTTGCTTCCACATGCACCTAATCCACTGTTAATACTAGTTCATTTCCTTCCTCATAGTTAATCCCATATTTATCTCCAAGTTATTTCCCCCTGTTTATTGTAAAACAAATCTACTGAGATTGTTATGTTATGTTCTTTGTAAACCGCTTTGGACAAAGGCAGTATAGAAAAATTGTTAAATAAATAAATAAATAAAGATAGCATGTTTTTCGAGAATCGGCTGGACCTTCACCAGCAAGGCACCTGCAGAGGACAGTACCATCACAGGCCCCAAGGAACCAGAGGTTCCCAGCTCCTGAGGCTTGTGCTGTGCCATAAAGGCAACCAGACTGCACTCGAGAGTCAACAACTGCTCTATTAGGAGGGAATGTTCCGCAGCTGTCAGCACTGCATCTTTTGGTGTCGATGCTGGCTCCTTTGGTGTGGACTCCTCAATGGTAACAGGTTCGGGAGTCCTGTGCCAGCCCTCCAAGGCCACAGAAGGCACCTCCTCCTGCTAGGTCAGCTTCATAGGCCGCTCCCGGTCTTTGCCCTCGGAGTCGTGATGAGGGCTTCAATGACATTGTGCATGGGTCTTCACCCCTGGCATCGCCCTTTGACAATGACTGAGATGGAGTCTGTTCCTTCCGGTGATACTCCTCTTTGAAGGAGAGTCTCCGTTCCAGAGCCCCATGAGCTCATGGCTCTGAAAGGGGCCTAGTTATCACACAAGGCAGAGTCCTCGGCGATGCCCTTCGAGGTCGTTGATGCCGGGGCGGACGTTGATATCTTGGAATTGAACAGCGATTCTTGCTGCTTATCACAGTTCTTCAGCCCCTTGTGCATCATCTGCAGGCAGAGAGAGCAAGTAAAGGGCTCGTGGTCAGATCTAAGGCACTGAAGGCACCGGTTATGGCAGTCCATTATTGAGATGTTCCAGCCACTTCTGGCACACTTCATAAAGCTACTGGTCAGGTGGACATGTCGGGAAAGACGGCTTCCACCAAGTCAAAAGATTCCAATGCCCCGAACAGGATCCACCTTCAGAAACTGTATGCAAAAACTATTAATGGCAGTGCCTGGGATACAGACTATGGGATGATGGGGAATAATGTTACCCCCAAGCAAAAATAGAGTAATATGTAAAAAAATTTGTAACTAGCTGACGTGTATGTAATAATGTCGGAAGTATAGCCTTGAGGTTTTTAAATCGCCTCCTGAAGCTAACCTTCCATTTTACTCAAATTTTATTATTGAGCCCACCACGGAGCTTAACAACAAGTAAGGTAAAACACCACAAATAAGTGTCCCCAACAGAAAAATCACCAATCATGATGTGATTTTAAAATTCTTAATACGGATAGGAGGTCCAGTCTGAAGGTACTATAAAGAAGGAAAAACGGGATATAACTTATCTGAACCTTCCTGTAATCTTTTCCCGATGTCAATCAGAGCTAAAGCGGACCTCTCCGAATTGCTCCCTCAAAAGGATTCAAAAATTTTCAGTCCAGTTTCCAAGAATTTGCAGTTACAAACAAGACGCAGCACTGTGTTTCGGGCTGCCAACAATGTTTCGCCCTGTTTCAACGCTCAATCAACTGCAACAAAGTTGTTCTCTCAACCGATCAAAAACGCCAGCGCATGCTCAATAGCAGGGAATAATGTTAGCCATGAGGTCACAGGGAATTATTCACTCAGTCTCTCCAATAAAACTCCACATGCTGAGTGTTTGTTCCAAACTGGAAAAACATTTTACTAAAGGGAAAAATCAGCAAAACTGTACAAAAAGTCCATAGCCAAGAAGAAACAGCTGTAACTTTATGCAGTCCAAATCTTCACAAAAATATATGGTCAACAGCAAGAAACAGAAGAACATAAAAACTGCCATACTGGATCAGACCAAAGGTTCATCAAACCCAGTATCCTATTTCCAACAATAGTCGATCCAGAATTCCAAAGACTAGAGAAATTTCAAGCTGCTTACATGCAGGGATAAGGAGTGTCTTTCCCCAAGTCCACCTGTTTTGTGGATTTTTCCTCCAGGAACTCGTCTAAACCTTTTTGTAACCCAGCTATGCTAATTGCTTATACCACATCCTCTGGCAACGAATGCCAGAGCCTAATTATATGTTGAGTGAAAAAATATTTTCTCCTATTTGTTTTAAATGTTCTACTTGATAATTTCATAGCATATACCTTAGTCTTTGTATTTTTTGAAGTGTAAACAATAGATTCACGTTTACCCATTTCACTTCACTCAGAATTTAACAGACCTCTATCTTATCTTCCCTCAGCAGTCTCTTCTCCAAGCCAACAAGCCCTAATCTCTAAAGTCTTATACAGTATGAAGTCTACACAAAATCACTTTTCAAGCTTCTTGAGTATCTGTAGAAGAGTTAGACTTCCCGGGGGCTTCCCTTCCAGCCCTCTACAACCCTCTTGGATCTTCTCTGTCTGCAGAAACAATTACTAGCAAAGGACCCTGGTTCATATCCTTGATCAACCATCAAAATTTAAGAGATTTAACAATGGTGGGATGAGGAATGAAAACGATTAAAGATAGCACATCTAAGATATCATTCCAAGATAACTACACATACTATATATATATTTAAGGACTTGCATATAATTGGCATTGGGCAATGATGAAACTTGGCCGGGTAGTGGCCTTTTAATATTAATGATTGAACCTGATTTCCTCCCCTTCTACTTTTACAAGGGGGGCAAAAGATAAATAAATAAGCACAGCAATGGATTAATGGAAGTATTTATTCTATGAGAATGAAGACTGGTTTATACAATAATTATAATAAAGTATTATAAACAAATCTTCATGAATTAATTACGCACAATACTGGATGTATTGATTGTGGAGCAGCAAGCCAAATAAATGCTGCTCTGTGGGATATTCAGCAGCACAAACATGATTATTGCCATTGAACTGCTGCAGGCGCTGCTTCTATGTACATGCCTCAGTGCTAAGCGGTTAGCATCGGGGCGTGCTGGAGCATCCCAGGATAGCACCTGTCACTGATCAGGCAGCAGTGATGTTGAGCTACTGCCCAGTTAACTATGCATGACGAAAGTCAGGAGCAGGAAACCCTGGCCAAACGTTTGCAGCAGAAACCGGGCAGTGGCTCAATATCGCTGCTTCACGGCAATCTGGCCAGCCCAGATATTCAATGCTGAAGCTCCAGACATGGCCGCAGCACTGAATATCTGGGTTTTAAGTTCAGCGCTGGTGGCTAGCCACTTTAGCAGTATTAACTCGCTGCTGAATATTGGGCCCTCTGTTTTCAGTCTCCAAACAGACACATGTGTCCCAGGGTCTTGTCATGCCTGACTTCTAAACCACAGAACAGAGGAGTCCCTGCTCAGAACTCCTCCAGTCTCTCTCAGCAGTGTGGAAGTGAGCACGTCACCTCCGTGATGGACACCTGAAGGTGCTGCCCATGGATACCCTCAGCTCCCTGGAAATTGCAGCCCATTGCTGCTTCCCCACTTCTTGAACCACCTCCAAGAATTCAATGCTCACTCTGTGGCTCATTGAGTCACCTTTTATACTCTGCACCTAACCTTGAGGATGGACTGCTACATCACTCCCACAGACATCTGAACCTTCCTTCTCCATTATAACAAATACGGTAGTAGGAGCTTAGGGGTCTCTTCACCTGTTTTTATCTTTACTTTTTGGCAAGAAAATATATGTTCTAGTTATACAGGGGTAATTTCATAGCAAGGCACCTATGTGAAAATTCTGAAAAGGTGCCTATTTAATAAAGGCAGCATCGGCACACATGTGCCTATAAAATAGGCACCCAGAACAAGCTCCAATTGCGCACAAATGTGCACGCACAAATTTACACCTGCTCTGCAGAAGATGCAAATTGTGTGCATGTATTCTATTTGCACATACATGTGTATCTTATAAAATTCATGTGTACATTGCAACTGCACCTCTGCTCTGCTCAAACTATGCCCCTGGGAACACCTACCCATACAAGTTTATAAAAGGCCTTTTCTGCATGTAAAATAGGCTTTATGCATGGAAAAACATCTATAAAATTATTCCCTCTCCCACTGGTACTTATTACATTTGAGATCGTGTTGCTAAGATATTAATTTCTTCTTCATGTCTTTATATGGGTGCAGTAACAAGATAATGCCCCAGCCAACCGTGAACAAAGGAGCAATTCAGTCAGGAATAAATATCCCTCTCCTAAGGGCCAAAAACATGTTATGGGAGCTCAGTGACATTGAATAAAATCTCCATGCTTGCTCCTGCATTGATGGTTCTTGCTTTCACGAGGGAGTCCCCCTTTTTGTTGTTCCTTCATCTGGATTGCTTCAGCTTGTACTGTGCTGATACTATTCCTAGAAGTTTACTTTCCCCTGGTTTGATGACCGTTTGTTTCTCTGTCTTTCCTCCAGTATAACTATTGCAGCATTTTGTGTTCAGATTGGCCACAAATGAGGGAACTAGCATCTCTACAGTTCAAAAGCCCTGATGTGAATTTAAAGAACTCAAAATAATTTGATAGCAATTCTGAGGAGCGAGGAGCTTACACAGAACAGCAATACGAGGAGAGCCTAAAAATGAATGGAGACAGACACATCCACTTTACCTGAATTTCACTGCCCATCATCATCTCCCAGGAGCCATACTGACCCTTCTCCTGCCGAAAAAACTGGACAGCTTCTGAGAATGCCTGAACCTCACATGTCGTTACCTTGAAAAAATCTTAAAGGAAATGGAGACAAACATAAGTCCTATAAAGAAAATACCAGACCTCTTTTTTTTTTTTTTTGTTTCAAAGGATTGGATATACTTCTATTCAAGCAATTGTTATAGCAATTTACAACATTTGATATTATTACATGCTAAAACAGACATAGGAGTGAAGTAGCAGCCTAGTACCCAGCAGATCAAGGGTTCAATTCCCACTGGCACTCCTTGTGACCTTCGGCAAGTCACTATCTCCAGGAACAAGCAGGAATAAGTCCTCACATATGGGTACGTCGGTACCGACGGAGCCCGTGCGGGAAAGCTCCCCAGCTTCTTAGAATAGAAGCTTTTGGGACCTCCCACTGCACATGCGCACTGCCTTCCCGCCTTCCTGAACAGCTCTCCTCAGTTTCTCTGTTTCCGCGGAGCCAGCAGGTCGTGTTCCTGTCACCGCTGAAGAAATTGTTATTTTATTTGTTTCTTTAGACCGCGTACCTGCCTTCCCCATACCGATACCGGTATCGCCGGTCTTTTCTTTCTTTCTTTAAAAAATTATAATTCTTTTTTCTTATTTTTTAGCTTTTTGGTCACTTCAGAGAGGCCTCTCGGCCTACTCAATTTCTCCTCATGGAGAAGCCAGCCCCTGGATTTAAGAAGTGTACCAAATGTAATGCTGTTATTTCAGTCACAGACACCCATGAATGGTGTCTGAAATGTTTGGGGCCTGACCATTCCATACCGGACTGCCCATCTTGCTCCCACATGTCTAAACGTGGGCTGCAGAACCGGGCCAACAAATTCCATGTGCTGTTTGCTTCAGAGAATACAGCATCACAGTCATCCAGGTCTTCTTCTCCGGATGGATCTCAGGTAACCAAACCTTCTGTGGGCAAGTCCTCAAAGAGCAAATCTCCTTCAAAGCATCGAGAGGCTCTTAGCTTAGAACTTGAGGACCCTGCCCCAGCCAAACAACCCCGGCGGGAAGTCCAACTTCCAAAAACGCCAATTCAGGGGTCTCAGGTTGATATCGATGCTACGGCCTCGACAGATCACCTGTTAGCCTGCTCTGGGGTACCGGGTCACTCCGGTACCGACATCCAGGCAGCTATGGCGTCCATGGGCGATACTGTACAGTCCATGCAGCAGGCCGTCATGGCTTTCATTAAAGCTGCAACGCCATCGGTTTCCGCTTTCAGCGGTTCCGGGCCCGATACCGGTATCGTCCGCCATGCCGGTATCGAGGCCGTCCACCTCTAAACGCAAGTCGGTACCGTATGGGCTTTCGCTCCATACCGGTTCCATACCCGATACGCCCGATATCGATACCGATCGGTACGCGTATCGTGCGTTAGAGGAAAGCACCGATTCCTCTGAGGATTTTCACTCCTCTGATGATTCTGCTGAGTTTTCACTCAACTTACCTGAGGAGCCCTCTTCTCCTAAAAGGAGAATGTCCCCTCCAGAGGATTTGTCCTTCCAGGACTTTGTTTTAGATATGGCTACAGCCCTTTCTATTACCACATCCTCTGAAAAGGAACCCAGATCCAAAAAACTGGATATTTTGGGATACTCAAAGGCCCCTAAGGAGGCAGTTACCCTGCCTATCCATGAAATCCTTCAAGAACAACTGATGGATTTCTGGGAAAATCCTTTGACTTTGTCTCCTTATTCCCGTAGGTTGGACACCATGTATAGGGTCCCTCCTTCTCCTGGTTTCCAAAAGACTCAATTGCCCCACCACTCTATTGTGGTGAAGTCTGCAATGAAGAAGATTAGGAGTACCAAAAGGCACTCTTCCACCCCTCCAGGACGGGAATGTAAGACTTTGGACTCTTTTGGTAGGAAAATTTTCCAGGCTAGTATGCTTATAGCCAGGATTAATTCCTACAGTCTCTATATGGGCATGTTCCTGGAGGAACTTGCCAAAAAGGTGCGGCATTTTGCCCCCTTTATCCCTGAGGATAAAAAGCAGGGATTCCTTTCCCTAGTGAAACAACTCTTAGAGGTTTCTAAGTTCTCTAATAGGGCAGCATATGATTCCTTTGAGGGAGCCAGTAGGGCTTCGGGCATTGCTATTGCAGCCCGACGTCTTGCTTGGCTCCAGGCCTCTGATCTGGAACCTTGGGTTCTAGATGGCTTACGGAATCTGCCCTGTACAGGTGAGAACTTATTTGGGGAAGAGTGGCAAATCAAAGCCACCCAGATGGATGCTGAAAATGCCACCTTGGAAAGACTTTCAAAGTCCACTTCAATTCCTACTAAGAAAAAGTCTTTTAAAAGGCCTTACTATAAGAAGGCCAGAGTTGCTTCAAATACTGGCCAGCAGTCTTCTCAAACTCGCTATACTGCTAAGCGTCAGCAATCCAAACAAGCACGAGCTAAGCCTGCAGCAGCTACTGTAGCTCAGCAGGCTCCAACCCCTCAGGGGTTTTGACTTGCTCCTAGGGAACTTGCCACTTCTGGTTCTAACACAACCAGAACCTCTCACCATACCCGGAAGGTTGGTTCACTTTGCTCCCAGATGGGAACAAATCACAACAGAACAATGGACCCTCTCTATCATTCGAGAGGGTTACAAACTTCATTTCTCCAGCCTTCCTCCCCATCATATGGTGAGACCATTCAATTCTCCCCCATCTCTCCTAACCCTGTTGGGTCAAGAGGTTTCCTCTCTTCTTGCCCAAGGGGCCATAGAAGAGGTTCCTCTTCCTCAACAAGGGTCCGGTTTCTACTCCCCTTATTTTCTCATTCCAAAGAAGACAGGGGGATTCAGACCAATCCTAGATCTGAGAGAATTGAACAAATTTCTCTTCAAGGAGAAATTCAAAATGCTGTCTCTCGGCATTCTCCTTCCTTACCTCCAGGGTCAGGACTGGCTTTGTTCTCTAGACCTACAGGATGCGTATACACATATACTCATCCATCCATCCCACAGAAAGTATCTTCGCTTTCTGTTTCAGGGAAAACATTTCCAATACAGAGTACTCCCCTTCGGTCTAGCCTCTGCTCCAAGAGTATTCACAAAATGCATGGCAGTCGTAGCCGCATTTCTAAGAGGCATGGGAATCTTTGTCTTCCCATATCTGGACGACTGGCTCATCCGAGCTCCAACTCAGTCACAGGCCCAGATTTCCCTGGACCACACAAGGAGCCTTTTGCAGTATCTGGGACTGGTAGTAAACCTTCCCAAGTCCCAACTCATCCCTACTCAATCTCTAGAATTCATAGGGGCCCAGTTGGACACCATCACTGCAAGGGCCTACCTTCCACATGTTCGAGGCCAGCGCCTCCTGAGTTTGGCCTCCCAAGCTCAGTCCAGCACTCACTTGACAGCCAGGGAAATGCTACGCCTACTGGGTCATATGGCCTCCACAGTGCATGTGGTGCCCTATGCTCGTCTTCATATGAGAGCAGCTCAATGGACCCTGGCCACTCAGTGGACTCAGGCGTCAGGAGCGCTCTCAGACCAAATACAAACCTCCGATCGTCTGTTTTGGTCCCTCCACTGGTGGACTTCCACCAAGAATCTGTTGTTGGGGGCTCCATTTCAACCATTGCTACCCCAAGCAACCCTCACAACAGATGCCTCCCAAACAGGGTGGGGAGCCCATCTGCAAACTCTCTCCACTCAGGGCACTTGGTCTCTACAGGAGACCACCCTTCATATCAATCTTCTGGAACTGCGAGCAATTTACCTTGCCCTCAAGGTCTTCCACTCCCTCCTAGCCAACCTCACTGTCCTAGTTCAGACGGACAATCAGGTGGCCATGTTTTACATAAACAAACAAGGAGGGACGGGCTCTCTGTCGCTTTGCAACGAAGCTCTAAGACTATGGGCCTTCGCCAGAGAGCATCAGATTCACCTGCTAGCAGTGTATCTCCCAGGAGTTCAAAACTCTCGGGCAGACAGGCTCAGTCGAGTTCTGCTGCCACACGAATGGTCCCTACATTTGGACCAAATAAACCGAATCTTTCAGGAATGGGGGACCCCGGACATAGACCTCTTTGCAAGTCCGTGGAATGCCAAACTTCCCGGTTCTGTTCCAGAACTCCGTGTCAGGGAGCTCAGGCTACGGACGCCTTTCTCCTGAATTGGAGTCAGGCATTCCTATATGCCTTTCCACCCATTCCTTTGATTCCCAAGACTCTGTTCAAACTCCAGAGGGATCATGGAACTATGATCCTCATAGCTCCACGCTGGCCACGCCAAGTGTGGTTCCCTCTACTTCTACAGCTCTCCCAGGGATCCTACTTGGATCTGGGAGCTGCGCCAGACCTCCTGTCTCAGGAGGAGGGGACTTTGTGGCACCCAAACCCCAAATCCCTTCACCTCAGTGCTTGGTTACTGAAGGCTTAAGCCTTCAAGACTTTCATCTTTCCCAACCAGTGAAAGATATCCTTTCTGCCTCTAGGAAACCCTCTACCAGGCGTTCCTATGCTTTCAAATGGAAACGTTTTTCCATTTGGTGTGCTCAGCAGGGTCTTGACCCTCTGGCACTTCCTTTGAATTCTCTTCTTGATTATCTCCTGCATCTATCCAATGCAGGCCTCAAGACGAATTCGGTAAGAGTCCATTTAAGTGCTATTGCAGCATCCTTGCAACATATAAATGGACAACCTATCTCCTCTCATCCTCTTGTTGCAAGATTCATGAGAGGCCTGACTCTCACTAAACCTCCCATCAGACCACCCCCGGTCGCATGGGATTTGAATCTAGTGCTCGGTCAACTTATGAAGCCACCTTTTGAGCCAATGTTTTCCACCTCCTTGAAATTTCTTTCCTGGAAGGTCATCTTCCTCATTGCAGTCACTTCGGCTCGCCGCATCAGTGAGCTGCAGGCTTTAGTGGCTAATCCACCTTACACAAGATTTCATCATGATAAGGTTGTCCTTAGGACGAATCCCCACTTTATGCCTAAAGTGGTCTCGCCTTTTCATCTTAATCAAGAGGTATATCTACCTGTCTTTTTTCCAGCTCCTCATGCATCCAATGCAGAGAGGAACCTTCATACTCTGGATTGTAAAAGAGCTCTCGCTTTTTACCTTAATAGGACTCAGCCACATCGAAAGTCTTCTCAACTTTTTGTGGCCTTTGATCCTTCCCATTTGGGACTTCCAGTCTCCAAGCGTACACTTTCCAATTGGATTGCTCAGTGTATTTCTTTTGCTTACCAGAGCAAAAACATTTCTCTGGAAGGCCATGTCACTGCTCACAATGTGAGGGCCATGGCAACTTCTATGGCTCATCTGCACTCTGTTTCCATAGATCAGATCTGTCGAGCCGCTACCTGGGCCTCGGTTCATACCTTCACAGCCCATTACTGTTTGGACAAGGACTCCCGCCGGGATGCCTTGTTTGGCCAGGCTGTCCTCAAGCACCTGTTCCATTCCTAAACAACTCCTGCCCACCTTCCCAGAATGGATGCCTGAGATCCATACGAAGATGGCGAACCTTTACAGGGGATCCCATGCATCTAAGCTAGGGAGTCCCCATATGTGAGGACTTATTCCTGCTTGTTCCTGGAGATAGCACAGTTACTTACCTGTAACAGGTGATCTCTGGGAACAGCAGGAATTAGTCCTCACAACCCACCCACCTCCCCTAGGAGTTGTATCTTTTATCTATCTATCTTCCTGTCCTCTCTCTGTTGACTCAGCTATAAACTCGAAACTGAGGAGAGCTGTTCAGGAAGGCGGGAAGGCAGTGCGCATGTGCAGTGGGAGGTCCCAAAAGCTTCTATTCTAAGAAGCTGGGGAGCTTTCCCGCACGGGCTCCGTCGGTACCGACGTACCCATATGTGAGGACTAATTCCTGCTGTTCCCAGAGATCACCTGTTACAGGTAAGTAACTGTGCTTTACCCTCCATTGCCTCAGAAGAAAAGGCTGGCAATCTACTTCCAGTGATACATTGCCAAGAAAACCCAGAGGTAGCTGGGTCACTATGAGTCAACACTGACTTGATGGCACTAACAAAACAAAACAAAAAAACAGACATAAATTAAAGCAAAGTAAACATCCAGTAAAACATTCAAATAACTGAGTGGGAGGAAGAGGGAATTCTCTTCTAGGCCATTGTTTCTTTAGGTGTCCAAATGTAAATTTTGAACATTACATACACACAAATCATAAATTGTTAGGTGACTCCAGGTCTTGATGGCCATAAGTCTAATTTGGGGAGAAAGGACTGTGTTTAACTCCATGTTTCTTCTTTTAGGCCATCTTGATGAATCCTGGTAATTATTCCTACACTATAGCTAGACCTTCCGTATACTCACAAGTCAGTATCAATCCTCTCCCTAGCTCTGCCAGACAGCAAGCATGGCACTGGTTTGCTCCTCAGTGCATATAGCTTCAGCAACCCAGCCCATATCATTTTGCTAACTTCACTGTCAGTGCTATATAGCATTTTAGAATAGCATACTATTATGCCTTCTTTTCCTTGGTTTACCTTACATTTGTAGAATTGTTATATTAGAAATATAGAAAAATGATGACAGAAAAAGACCACATGGCCTATCTAGTCTATCCTTCCATATCAACAACTATAACAGTCCCCTTATAGAAACAGAAAAATGACGACAAAAAAATCTCTTAAATAAAGCAAAAAAAGAAAAAGGTTACATGAATATGCAATGTAATTAAAAAATAGCATCTAATATTATGGCAATGTCTGTTTTCCTCTCAGAAAAAACACTGTACTATGCTCTAGCACAGCATTTTGCTAGAGATTGTCCTACGCTAGTCTTGTTCCCTGGTGCAGAAAGCAAGTTAGTGTAGGAAATTCACAGGGAAAACCATTGTGCTAAAGCACAGTGCAGTGGGCATGCTATTTGCATGCCAAAAAAAGAATTTTTAATTGCTCCCAATGTAAAAAAACTGTGCTGAAACTTAGCACAATTTTGTACGCTTCTCTTAATGTTGGATCTTTACGCTAGCTTCAGGCAAGGAAGAGGATCATCTGAGGTGAAGTTTGACACTTCACCTCAGATGACCATTGCAAGACAAATCCTCTGATCGTTTGTTCCCAGCACCCTCCGATCCTGACACAAAATATCATGGTGACGTGGTGGCCCCAATCCTACTCCCCAAACCTAAAAAAAACCTCCCTGGTGGCTTTCCTTATATGGCAGACTGACACCATCCAATGCATCCCAGAATGCATTGTGCAGGGTCAAGCACTGCCGTTTTCCAAGATGGCACTGCTGGGGCAGAAGCATATGGGCATCACTCCTGCCCCCAACAATTAAGGTATGAGAGAAAATCACACTGAGGGACGGGGTTAGGGACCACTGGGCCACTAGGTAGATTATTTTTGGAGATTTGGGAAGTAGGGGTCACCAGGGTGATTTTTTTAAAAGAGATTTGTGGGGGATGGGGGCCACCGATGATATTTTGGTGGTTTCAGGGTTGAGGGTGTTGGGAACACAGGTGTCAAACTTCACCTCAGATTACCTTTCTTTGGCAATCCAATACATGTGCACAGATGCCAGACTGCTAATGCAAACCCCTCTGCACATGTGTCTAGCTTGCTGTCCATGTTTAATACAGGCTTTTGAGCACAACTCATTTGCATGCTGTTTGTTTGCAGCATGCGAAGAGCAAAACGTCTGCATTAAACATGCATTAGATAACCCTGCACTACAGCTTTAGCGCTGAGCTGTAGTGCAGGGTTTCTACATCAAGCCCTGAATTATAGCACTGCTAGACACTGAAACAGGAAGCTAAAATATTCAGACTGTCCCTTCCTTTATGATCTGGAATAAGCCAAACAGAAACCAAATCTTCTGTGAAAACTAAGGAAGTGGAGATGGACCATTATTCTGAAAGCTATTTTGTTTTTGTCATATATCAGCTAAAATGCTTTGACCTAGACTGCTTGTGTCCTACGCAAGTTAAAGCAATGGAGATGAACAGCCAGAATGATCCAAAATTACCATTCTGGCAATCATGTGATCTTGCACTACTTCAACTAGGTTGGCTGAACATTTTAAAAGATAAAATATGGGGAAGGCTCTTGGTTGCAGAGAAAGTGTAGTTATTCACCTGTAACAGGTGTTCTCTGGGGACAGCAGGAAGACCTCACATATGAGTGGAATTGGCACCGATGGAGCCCATGTGGTAATCTCTCCCTAACTTTCAAAGAAAGCCTTTGGGAGATATACTATGCATGTGTGGTCCCCGTCCGGCCAAAGGGTGCCATCTTGCCTCAGTATGATATCATAGCAGAAGACGGCAAAAAAAAAACAGTAAGAAGCAACCCCACGGGGAGGAGGGAGGGTTGTGAGGACTGATTCCTGCTGTCCCCAGAGAACACCTGTTACAGGTGAGTAACTTATGCTTTCTCTGGAAACAAGCAGGAAGTCCGTCCTTACATATGGGACTCCCCAGCTACAGGCTACTGAAAAACCTGTAAAAAGTCACGGGTGACCAGAAAAAGGTGAGTCGTCAACAGCAGCAACCGAGTCAGAAGACAACAGAAAGTGAGCCACTAACTGCTGAGTGTTCACTGGGCCGCCCGTATCCACAAGCAGGCATCCAGGGTGACATGCACCATGGATGCCATGTGTCCCAGTAGGCAGAGCATGTGTTGGGCAGACACCAAGCAATGGCACTGGGTGCCCTCTGCCAGTGCCTGGAGGTGCAGGGTCCTCTCCTCTGGAAGAAAAGCGCTAGCCTGGACCATGTCCACCTGTGCCCCTATGAACTCCAGCTTTTGAGTTTGACTATGAACCGCCAGATGCTTTAGGACAAGGATTGTGCGGACCCGTTGCCTGTTGTGCTGCCCTTTACCAACCAGTTGCTAAGATAGGGGAAGCTGAAGACCCCCTAGAGCCTGAGGTGGGCTGCGAAGACCGTCGGGCACTTAGTGAATACCTATGGGGTGGCAGCCAGCCCAAAGGGGAGCACTCTGTACTGGTAATGACCTCTGCCCACCATGAAACAAAAGTACTGCTTATGGAAGGGGTGGATAGGGATCTGAGTGTATGCATCCTTTTAGCCCAAGGAGCATAGGCAGTCCCCCTGCTGGAGGTATGGCAGCAATGTTCCCATGGAGAACATCTTGAACTTCTCTCTCACCAGGAAACTTGAGGTCTAGAATCTGACGAAACCCTCCAGCCCTTATGGGGGCTAGGAAATAGCAGGAGTAGAACCTCCTGCCCCTGAGGTGGATGGAGATGGGTTCCACTGCCATGCTTGTTAGAAGGCCTGCGAGTTCCTTCTAGAGCAGAGCCTGGTGAAGAGGAGTCCTGGGGGGGCTCTCCTGGGAAGAATGGTAAGGGCATCTGTACGAGGTGGAGGAGGTAACCCTCCCTGACCACCTGGTGGGCCCATGCGTTGGTGATGATTGCCAACCACCTGTGGGTATAATGTACCAGACAACCCCCCATATGCTGTAGGCAGCTTGTCCTCTACCAATTGCTCCAGGTGGGACTGTAGCACGGCCTGACATCGGGCACCAATGCCCGCCGGAGCCACTCTAGCCATTGACTCGAATCCATCATAGGCTGCCCAAGTAATAAACTTGGAGCACCATCTGACTGTGAAGGACAAGATCTGGAACCAATGGAGGGTTTCCTCTGAGACCCAGCCGAGAACCCAGTGAGCTTCTTTGTCAGGTCCCACAGGTACATGCCCATGTACAGCTGGTAGGCCTGGATCCGGCTGACAAGCATTGAGCCCTGGAAACACTTCCTGCCTATAACATTATGACACTGGTCTCCCTACCCAGGGGCACAGAGGAGTGCATCTTCTGGCTCTTAAGCCTACACATGGCCAACTCCACAATCATGGAGTTATGAGGCAGTTGGGATTTTTGGAAGCCAGGGCTCCAGTGGACCTGGTGCATCCAGTCCAGCCATCTGCTTACGATGGGCACCAAGGATGGTGTCTCCCACATGTGGAGAAGTAGCCATTCCAGGATGGAGGGCGGCCGGGCACCGTGAGTGCCTCCTTCAGAGCCTCATACTGAAGGACCTCTTCTGTACAAGGGTACTCCTCTGATTCTGTGGTGAAGGCGAGGGTCTTCACCATATCCCTCATGAAGTTAAGGAAGGCCATGTCATCGGGAGGGGACCAGCGCCATGTCTCCGGGGGAGATGGGTCTGAGGGTATGTCCCAGTGGTGGTGGGTGTCCAGAGACTCATCATCCTTGGTCTCCCAATCAGATTCTGAGGCAGTAGATGAGATGAGGGTTCACCAGCTCTCAGGGTCGGGCCTTGGCCCCGATGGTGCCAGTGACCCAGCCACCAGCTGCTCAGAGCCAAGGGCACTGAGCAGGGAAGACTACAGCCCTGAGAAACAGGACTGGGATCATGACAAATGCTGACGGATCTCTTGAGGCCGATGGCGCTCAAAGATTGGCTTGATCTCCATGGAGACCCTCGACATAGAGGGCTCCATTATAGGAATGATGACCCGAAGGAACCAAGCATCAGAGCCCGCTGCTGGGCTAAGTAGGCAAACAAACTGCACTCGAGTTCCCCCATCCTGGCCTCAAGACCAGATGGCTTCACAGCCTTCGGCTTGGGCACTGAAGACTTTAGGCCTGGCACGGCTCCATTAAGGGGGAGTCCTCAATGAGGATGGCCCTCAAGAGTCTGAGGCAACTTAGAAGGCCTCTCCTGGTCATCGCCCTGGGGTCTCGCATTGAGGGCTACGGGATTTCCCCACTGCCCCGACTCATCTCCCAACATTGGTCTTGAGGGTTTCCGGCTCTTCTGGCAGCCCTTATTGGTGGAGCTCCAGCTGGAGGCTCTGTGGCCTCAGGGTTCCGAGACCACTCTGTCTCCATGAGGATCCAAGGTCCCGGAGGAGGACTTGGAGTGAGGTCTCACGGATGACTCCAGGCCAACTTTGTGGAAGATGGACTCACGCTGCTGCTGATGGTTCTTAAGGGCCTTGGGAGTTATTTGTTTACAGAGACTGCAGACCAAGGGATCATGATCTGGCCTGAGGCATCAAAGGCGGTAGTCATGCGGGTCCGTGCACGACATGTTGTGTGCGCAGCGATTGCATGGCTTGATCGTGGGTTTGCCAAAGAGGTTCTCTCCCTGGCAGGGGACATTGAAGCTACTGACCAAGTCCATGGCGGAGAAGACGGCCCCTGCAAGGACATACTCACTTGGCCCGAATGAAAATTAGAAAAAAGAAAGAAAAGAACCTGAGAAAACATGATGCTGAGGCAAGCAGACTCAGGGGCAAGAAGGGGCCAGTACACGACTGGAGAAAAGCAAATTTTAAGACAAAAACTACCAACTTTTTCCAAGGGGAACAGACACACGTCCAATGGGTTCCGCAGAAAAAAGGAGACTGAGGAAAGATGGCACCCTTAGGTGGGAAAGGGACCACGTATGCATGGTGTACCTCCCAAAGGCTTTCTTTGAAAGCTGGGGAGAGATTACTGCACGGACTCGGTTGGCACCGACTTCACCCATATGTGAGGACTGACTTCCTGCTTGTTCTCAGAGAATAAGTTTACAGAATTTGCTTTTTATTCATTTTGGGGTTTTGTATTAAAGTGTTGTCTGAGGTTCCTCCATAAAGCACAGCCAGGCCCAAGACTTAAATTAAATGCAACCACAAGGGGCCAGCAATGTGCAGTACTCTGTGCAGGAGATTTGCTTTTGCAGAAGGAAGTCAAAACGGTCTAAGCAGTGAAGAAGTGAAACTATGTGATCAGCCCAGATGTTTTATTTTTAACAGCTGCTCGTGCTCCTAGTTGGAAGAGAGGAAATGAAAGCTAATTTGTCCCACTTTGTTTCCATTTCTGGATGCCTTGTTTCTCAGATATTTAACTTAAAGGAGTGCTTTCTACAGATGCCATTTTTCTACAGGATGGTGCATTAAAGTACTGGGTTGTCACTGCTTAAGACACCCCAAAGCCCTGACGGTGTTTAAGCAAGCTTGATGAATTTAGGATATAGGTTCTTTTGAAATGGAATTAATGCACATTTCAAATTGTTGCCATCTTGACTCACTACATAGTTCTGGATAGATCTGGGGGAGAACGTTACAAGGCCCAAGTGTATTGTAGTTGTGACTCAGCTTTGTTTATAGTAATGGTATCTCAAAGTTAATGCTGCCAAAGGAAACTGGCATCAGTAAATCCCATATAATAAACCTCACGGTTTCACTGGTACATTTCCTCTATCTTATTTGTCAGACTATTTTAATCAAAGCTGCTATCAGCTGCTTCTCACTCATTAGTCCATTTTATTCTTTTATTTGATCAAAGCACTTTTTTTTTTATTTTTTCAAATTAATTTGTGTATATTAAAAACTTGTGCAAGAGGAAACTAGATCCCATAATCTCACATCTTAATCATGGAACTTCAACCATGCCGACCACGGCTGTCGCATTTCGAATAGGTTAACTTATTCTGCCTCAGGGCTACAAAAATTCCATTATATCATTTTCACTTATCTGCGTCCAAACTTTAATGGTTCATTCATTCCTCCGTGACCACGACTGTCATGTTTCGAATAGGTTAAAGTATTCTGCCTCAGGGCTACAAAAATTCCATGATATCATTATCACTTATCTTCATCCAAATTTTAACGGTTTATTCATTCCTCCGCTGCACATAAAAGTTCTTCTGTCATCAAGTGTCTGTGAGCATCCTCTACTTAGCAAAAAATGGCCATGGCTTTTTTTAATTAAGCTACACTCCCCCTCCCCCCCTCCCTTGGATGCAATTGGCTGCATTTTTAAAGAGCAATGAGGAAGAGCTGTTTAAACAAAAAAACATTGGAAGTGAAAGGAACAAGTGCATAAATATAAAGACTTTATCAGGGCATTAAAAATGAAGAAGTTTCATCGTGATCAAACTGATTTTGAAGCTCAGTCGATATAGCCAAGGATGAACAAGAAAGAAGAACCTCAGGGCAGGGTATATACTGACTATACCTCAGAGGAAAATGAGTCTAGTGGGGAGGAATATGTGCGTGATCATCCGCAGGATTTTCTGGAAAACCAACAATGGCATGTCAGAGGCAGAGGGAGAGGCCAGTACAGGGGCCATCAGCCGAGACAGGTCGATTATGGCACCTCTTGGCAGGGTCCCATCACCCGAGCCCAAGCAAAAGATCAGCCATAATGAATATCTCCCCCCCAGACTTTAAGCCCCGAGGAAGTGATGATTCTAGATTTGGGCTTATCATTTGTGCCTACTGTTACCTACCGGGCATTTGATATGAGGGTAGCCTAATACAGTATGGCTTCTTCCGTATATTGATGATCAAATTTGTGTTTTGCTACCCATGCTTGTCCCTCGGACCCTTCCATTGTTAAAACTCATTCTAAATGGATCCCATCAGAACCCCTGGATCCTTTATTTACTGCATATCCGCGACTAGCATTAGCTAAGATAGATTCATTGGAAAGTAGATTTTTGCCTATTAAAATCAAAATTACACTTACCTGGTAATTGTAGTGTAGCAGCAGAGCGCAGACAAACCAATAATACCAGGAGTCTGTTCAGAAGGTCCAAATCATTTATTTGTGCACAAGTCTCAAGCAGAATCAAATTCAAAATGGCTGAGCAATGGTTTCTAGCAAAACAACAACTTTTATAGATTTCTTCTCCATTCTAGACATAGGCAAACATTTCATTGGTCCCGGTACCCTCCCGTACACCTTCTATTGGTTCCGGTACCGATATGGTTATCCAATGATGTTCTTTGACTGGGCTTAGCACCTGCTTACCCCCCTTCTAGTCCCAATTACAATGGTCAGTTCACCAACTTAGATACTTTTCTCTTCCAAGGCCATTTAACTAGTTAGCACATGTGGGAAAGCAGGGCACTGTAACCTTTCTTTCAGCAGAGTTAATTAATTCCATAGCAGCTGTACTCTCTTATCAATAGCAATTAAACTTATTTTTCTATATTTTTCTGAGTTTCGATTCTGCTCAGCTAAGCTGATTGTGCTTTGCTAAGTTTCAGTTCTATAGTAGCAGCATTTTGGGGAATGTGCAATTCCTATGGGCCTCTCCACGGGCTTCATTTACAGGTCAAGCTGCTTAGGCCTGTCTGTTTAGTTCAGACACCATGGATCATAGGCCTTCGCCTACCACATTCCCCCCTTTGATTAATCTCACCCTATTACTTAATAAGGTGTTAGAGTTAAATCACTCAATTTGATTATACTGGGGTCGGGTTACGACCATATATAGTGGGCCGAGGATGCCATAAGGCCAAAATCTTAGTTGCGGTTTTCCGCTCTACGGTGTTTTCAATAATACTGTTTACAGAACGCATACAACATGGAATTATACATGGTAATAATAAAAACATATGAGCATAAGGAAAGTAGTAAGTCCTCCTAAACCTGAGAAAATAGAGGCGAACCAATTAGGAATCTTAAGACCATGCCAAGTCTGTACTGGCACGTAAGCTTGTTTTTGCATATTTTCAGCAATCTCTTCAACTACTTGACCTTTATCATCTATCTTCAAACAGCAATTGGTTAAATTCAGTTTACCACATACTCCTCCTTCAGCTGCCAACAAGTAGTCTAGTGCTAAGCGATTCTGATATATGGCAGTACGCATTTGTGTGCTCTGTCTAGCTAAAAGTGTGAGTGCTTGGCTAGTCTCATTAGTTATTAATTCAACTACTGCTTGTAAGCGGATAATGCGATTAATCATATATACAGGGGTCCGATAGCCCCACATACCATCATCATTCCATGTGGCCGGTCCATAATAGTCAATGATTCTTTCAGGTGGCCAATCATCACCATCCCATTTCTGCCACTTGCCTATCTGTAGGGCTGCTCTCTTCTGTCTCTTAGTGTATACTGGGTATCCTAATTGTTACCCACAGAACATGGAGAGCAAAAAGAAAGAAGGTCTAATGGTCCCTAGAACACACGCCCCTCCCCAGTGTATAGGGAGTCTGGCATATGCTCGAGTTCCACAAATCCAATACAAGCCCGGTGGGGCTTGCCAGGCATGGGGCTGGGCAAGATTAGTCCATAGATCAGCAAGTTCAGGAAATATTGCTAATGGATTAGGGGGTTCAGATGCATTAACCCCTGACCACCAAGACGTCTGTTTGGTAGTGTCATTATAGAACTTTTGGCTGAGACAGACCAGCTGTCCCACCTGCAGAGTGAACTGAGGTCCAGTTCTGGCATAGCATAGACGTCCAACTATCGGGTGTGCCAATACCCATTCGCTGGTGGTCTTATGTAATTCAGTATGGTTATAAGTTATAGAATAATTCAATTCTTGGGCTTCCCATGGCCACTGGTCACCCATTCGTGTCCCACCACAAAAGTAGCAATCTGAAATGTGTAAGCTGGAGACTACTGCTCCCGCTAATTCTAGAAACAAATTCTGGGAAGGGTGAGGGATGTCAAACTTATTTATATGCATAGTCTCGTAAAAAGTATTATGTATATGGTATCGTGATGATCTATGGCAGTGTTTTTCAACCTTTTTTGTGCAAAGGCACACTTTTTTCATGAAAAAAATCACGAGGCACACCACCATTAGAAAATGTTAAAAAAATTTACCTCTGTGCCTATATTGACTATGTATAAAGTAATTCTCTTGAATAGGAATCAAACACTCACACCAACCCCCCTCCCCTGCTGGTTCACACCAACCCCCCTCCCCTGCTGGTTCACTCACACCCCCCCCCCCTCCACTGCTGGTTCACTCACCCACCCCCCTGTCACTTACTCACCCCTCCTGCTGGGTCACTCACTCACTTACCCCCCCTCCCCTGCTGGTTCACTCACACCATCGCCCCCCCCCCTTGCTGGTTCACTCACACCACCCCCCCCCCTCCACTGCTGGTTCACTCACACTCCCCCCCCCCTTGCTGGTTCACTCACACTCCCCCCCCCCCTTGCTGGTTCACTCACACACAACACACACCCCGCCCCTCTGCCCAAGCCGCTGCTTCTGCTTTGTACAGAGCAGCGGCTGCACTACACTTACATTGAAAAGTAAAGAGAAACTGTGTCAGGAGCCCTCCGGTCATCGCAGAGCCCGAGGAAGTGATGTCATGGGGGCGGGCTCCTCACAGGCTGTCTTTCCTTTTCAAATTAACTTTATTGCAGCTAAAGTTAATTTGAAAAGGAAAGACAGCCTGTGAGGAGCCCGCCCCCATGACATCACTTCCTCGGGCTCTGCATGATCGGAGGGCTCCTGACCAGGGCCGGATTTAGCTAGAGTGAGGCCCTACGCCAAGAAAAATTGTGGGCCCCCCACATGTCCCCGTGCAGTCCTGGGCCCCCCCTGTGCAGTCCTGGGCCCCCCGTGTCCCCCCCCCCGTGCCTCCGTGCAGTCCTGGGCCCCCCCGTGCAGTCCTGGGCCCCCCTGGGGCCCCCCCGTGCAGTCCTGGCCCGCCCCGTGCAGTCCTGGGCCCCCCCATGCAGTCCTGGCCCCCCGGACAGCATCGCGGCTGTCTGAGGGGCTTCAGAGGGAGCCGGGGAAGCCCGTGCGAGGCCCCGGCTCCCTCTGTACAGCCGCCAGCGTGAAGAGCCTTTTCCTTCACGCTGGCGGCTGTTTCTGTGAAGCCGGGAATGCTGGGAAAGGTTAAAGGGCAACCTTTAACCTTTCCCAGCATTCGCGGCTTCACAGAAACAGCCGCCAGCGTGAAGGAAAAGGCTCTTCACGCTGGCGGCTGTACAGAGGGAGCCGGGGCCTCGCGCGGGCTTCCCCGGCTCCCTCTAAAGCCCTCCGGTGGGCCCAGGGGCGGCCCAAGGGGGGTGCGGGGCCATGTGCGGAGACTCGGTGCGGGGCCTCATTTGCATAAGGTGTCTCATTTGCATAAATATTTGCATAATGTTACCATACACCAGAGCTACTCAATTCCAGTCCTGGTGGTCCACAATCCTGCAGGTTTTCGGGATATCCCTAATAAATATGCATGAGATATATATGCATTGGAGGTATCCTGCCAACCTGACTGGTTTGTGGCCCTCCAGGGCTGGATTTGGAGACCCCTGCTTTACATCTCTGTCATTTAAGATTGTGAGTGAACAAGGTACAGATATCCTAGACATCAAAAGGGTAGATAGAATGTGTCACATTCCTCCTCGATTCTCACCACCACCAAAAAGTTGTCTAATAGATAATATTTTGGTGGTGGTGAGAAGCAAGGAGGAATGTGACAAATGCTATCTAACTTTTTTGATGTCTTGGACATCTGCACCTTGCCCACTCACAATCGTAAATGACAGAGATGTAAGGCAGGGGTCTCCAAATCCAGCCCTGGAGGGCCACAAACCAGTCAGGTTGGCAGGATACCTCCAATGCATATATATCTCATGCATATTTATTAGGGATATCCTGAAAACCTGCAGGATTGTGGACCACCAGGACTGGAATTGAGTAGCTCTGCCATACACTAACTTTTAGTAAACATGCCTCTTAATGAGTATATGGATAAAGAAAGACTAAAAGGTTTCTACATTACTATAATCCAGTACCAACCGCCAGGCACATTAGGAACTACTACAAACACTGCCCATTTAGAACCCATAGCAAACCCGCCATATCCTAACAGCACTACCAGGACTCACAAAGCACCATACCCTAACTATCAAAAGGCAACACTGCAAATATTAAACCAATACATTTCAGAGAACAACAATACATGACCTACTGGGGAAAGAACAAGTGGCAATGTCAAATAGGAATTATATAAACAGAATACCTCAGCTCAGTTACACATGCACAACATAGACCATCACCAAACAAGGAATCACAATTTAGAAACAGGAAGACAATAATTAAACTGGGAACCCCAAAAGCCAAACTTGGAATATACAACAACACTGTAGAAATAAAACTATAAATTAATTTCCTCTTGTACTAAACAAAGCGCAAAAATTAATGATGCATATTTCCCAGAGCTGACATATTCCAGTTAATAAATTCAAAATAAAGAGATATTTTTCTACCTTTTGTGCATTTTTTTTTCAGTTGCAATTGTTCCAGCCACTTTCTTCTGGTTTCTTCGTGTCTTCTGCTAACTCTCCATCTGCTGTCCATTTGTCCTTTCTTCTGTCTTCTTGGGTTTTTTTTTCCATTCTCTCTCTACATCTGCTTTAACATACTAATCTTTCTCCTTTTGCTCTTTCCTCATTCCTATTTCATCTACTCAAAATTTACCCCTCCATCCTCAATCCCCACTTACTCTCCCAATACCCGGCCAATTGTAGATTTTTTATCCCTCCCACACAAAATATTTTTCCCCTCGCCATTTTACTCTCCCAGCCCACTCCCATTCTAATCCTCCCCCAACACCAGCTCCCTTCTAGTTCCAGCCTCACCCAGCATCCATTCCCTTCTAGTCCCTGCATCAGCCCATTTCCAGTCCTAGCCCCCCATTAGCCCATTTCCAGTCCTAGCCCCCCCCATCAACCCAATACCAGTCCTAGCCCCCCCATCAACCCACTTCCAGTCCTAACCCCCCGTCACCCCATTTTCACTTTAAGCCCCCCCTATAACCCATTACCAGTCCTAACCCCCCATCAGCCCACTTCCAGTCCTAACCCCCCATCAGCCCACTTCCAGTCCTAACCCCCATCAACCCATTTCCAGTCAGCCCCCCATAGCCCATTGCCAGTCCTAACCCCCCCCCCATCAGCCCACAGTCCATTACCAGTCCTAACCCCATCAGCCCACCTGAAGTCCTAACCCCTCCCCATCAGCCCATTTCCTGTCCTAGCCCCCCCCCCCATAGTCCATTATCAGTCCTAACCCCCCATAGCCCATTACCAGACAGCCCCCATCAGCCAACAGCCCATTACCAGTCTTAACCCCCCCATAGCCCATTGCCAGTCCTAACCCCCCCATCAGCCCACAGTCCATTACCAGTCCTAACCCCATCAGCCCACCTCAAGTCCTAACCCCTTCCCATCAGCCCATTTCCTGTCCTAGCCCCCCATAGCCCATTACCAGTCCTAACCCCCCCAACAGCCCACAGCCCATTACCAGTCCTAACTCCATCAGCCCACCTCCAGTCTTAATCCCCCAGCCCATTTCCAGTCCTAGCAACCCCCCCAACCCATTACCAGTCCTAGCCCCCCATAGCCCACTCCCAGTCCTAATCCCACCAGCCCATTTCCAGTCCTAATCCCCATCACCCAATTTTTAGTTTAAGCCCCCCCCATAGCCCATTACCAGTCCTAAGCCCCCATCAACCCACTTCCAGTCCTAATCCCATCAGCCCATATAGACTTAGCTCCCCCATAGCCCATAGCCCCCCCCCCATAGCCCATCACCACTCCTAACCCCCCCATAGCCCATTACCAGTCCTAACCCCCCCAACAGCCCACAGCCATTACCACTCCTAACCCCCCCCCAGCCCATCACCAGTCCTAACCCCCCCAACAGCCCACAGCCATTACCACTCCTAACCCCCCCAGCCCATCACCAGTCCTAACCCCCCCAGCAGCCCACCGCCTTTACCACTCCTAACCCCCCCAGCCCATCAACACGCCTTACCCCCCCCAACAGCCCACAGCCATTACCACTCCTACCCCCCCCAGCCCATCACCAGTCCTAACCACCCCAGCCCAGCGAATTTTTTTTTACAAAACAAGCTGTCGCTGCCTCTGCCGGGGCCAGGGCCGCTGCGGCAGAATCGAGTGTGCCGCGGGGCCCCCCCTGCCCAGCAGAGCCTGCCCTCCCCGGTATCACCTCTCTCAGCTGCCTCCCTCCAGTCACATGCGCCGGCTTTCAGAGCGCGAGGGAAGAGTTTTTCCCTCGCTGCTCTGTTTAAGCCCGCGGGGGCTGATGGGACTTCCCATCAGCCCCCGCGGGCTTAACAGAGCAGCGAGGGAGAAACTCACCTTGCGCTCTGAAAGCCGGCGCGTGTGACTGGAGGGAGGCAGCTGAGAGAGGTGATACCGGGGAGGGCAGGCCAGGCTCTGCTGGGCAGGGGGGCCCCGCGGCACACTCGATTCTGCCGCGGCGGCCCCGGCAGAGGCAGCGACAGCTTTTTTTTTTTTTTTTTAAATTTTAATGATGGATCAGAATGTTTTTTGCGCGGGGCCCCCTGAAACGCGGGGCCCTGTGCAAAAAACATTCCCGGTGGGCCCTTGCCAGCTGTGGGCCCTACGCCACGGCGTACGTGGCGTATAGGCAAATCCGGCCCTGCTCCTGACACAGTTTCTCTTTACTTTTCAATGTAAGTGTAGTGCAGCCGCTGCTCTGTACAAAGCAGAACCAGCGGCTGCACTGCTATAGGGAATCGCGTTCGCGCCGCGGACTTCGGCACAAAAGCCGGTTTTTTGCTCTGGCCGCTCCCGATCTTGTGGCCAGAGCAAAAAACCGGCTTTTCAATGGCCGGTTTTACAACTGTGCTGGCTGCCGGCCTGGCCATGGAAAAACCAGCCAGGCCGGCTGAAATCCGGCCGGTTGGCAACCCTAATTTGTGAACCGAGGCCACATGTTACGGATGAAATTGGAATTTTTCCCACAGCACACCAGACAATATCTCACGGCACACTAGTGTGCCGCGGCACAGTGGTTGAAAAACGCTGATCTATGGGCCTGGGTGTTCAATCTAATATATACAATGGTTCCGGGATCTGACCCAGAACCTGCAATTCTGAGTCCAAATTTATACCCCTGTTTCCAGGCACTATGATTTATTACAAGAAACTCTAACAGATTACAAGCTCCTTTCTTGCAATGCTTTTCTATATTCTTCACATATGGCTTTTGCAAAATCGCCATTCGATTATCTCTGGTATTTTCTACCATTCTGTTTTCCATGTGGCATAGAAAACACATTCCCATTTTGGGCAATAGTAATCTGCAACCGGGGCTGTACTATATTCATTGGCTAAAACTCGTTTACCTGTACATTCTCCCCATCCAGTGGTTCCTTCTGGACACATGTACTTATCATTAAGAGCATAAGTTTTCTCCCAATCAGCACATTTTGAACGGCTATCCCTATTGATAGCATCACAAGCATCAAAGTACAATACAGCAAGCTTAGTAGGGTCGGTGAGTGGGGAGGTAGCATTAAGTAAGTCTCCATCTGCATCATTCCATCGTATCTCCAAAGTATAATAGGATGGATTCTGATGCGGGTTTAAAACACACCTTAGTATTACCTTTTGTACAGACATTCAGTTCGGTGGTGTTATAAATACACCGGGTTACTTTACCAGTACAGGTATAGTATGAATGATAAAGCAAAGTCTGAGTTACTTTCATTCCAGTCCGAGTGGAAGTAATGCAAGCAGTACATGGAGGCAAGGCACAAGTCAGTTCAAGGCCCCCCAGACAAGCAACCAGAACAAAGTAAAACCAAAGATGCATGTTGATTGGAGTTCTTCTGAATCCTCACTTGAAAATCTTGACCTCAACGTCCTCTTCTTGGCACAACGCCGTCCCGTTTGCTAATGAAGCAATTCAACGGGTATTGAATGTTGATTGAAGATCCTCACAATGTCCGTCGTATGCCAACTAACTTATCAGCTACAGTTGGCTCTGAATATTGTTAATCAATATAGTATCAATCAGTGTACAGAATCGCACACATAAGGTTTGTTTGAGCAAATCTTGCTATATTGGAAACAGCAATCCTCTTCGAAAGACTTGTTTACCGCAAGGCACTGTGGTTGTTGGGATGATCCCAAAAAGAATCTAGGTCGCTGATTGCCGTCTCAGGGTGAGTCGCAAGGGTACATCAGGATGTTGTACCGCTGTCCACTGCTCGGAATCTGTAACGGCTGCTGGCTTGACTCTGCTGTGATGGATCCAGGAATCGATCTCTGCTACCTTTACTGCAGTTGGGGTAGACAGGATGACGGTGTATGGTCCCTTCCAATGAGGTTCCAGCGGTGTCTTCTTCCAATCTTTGATCCACACCGAGGTACCAGGCTTGTAGGGATGTAGGGGTTCCGTCAAATTGATGGGCAACTGGTCCTGGAACCACGCATGAAGAGTCTGTAGAACAAAACTAAGAGCTAGAAGTTCTTGTCTGGTTATTTCTGAACCAATCTGGGCTAAACTTCCTTTAATTCCCTGCACTATTGGTGGGGGTCTGCCATACACTACCTCAAAAGGGGAAAATCCTGTTGATTTCACAGGAGCTGAGCGTATTCTGAGCAAAGCTATTGGGAGCACTTGGGGCCACTTTAGGCGAGTCTCCTGACAAAGCTTAGACATTTGGGCTTTCAAGGTACGATTCATTCGCTCAACTTTCCCTGAACTCTGAGGTCTATATGCAGTGTGTAGCTTCCATTGTATCTGCAGGGCACTTGCTAACTGCTGAGTAATCTGAGACACAAATGAGGGCCCATTGTCTGACCCTATTACTGCTGGAATTCCAAATCTGGGAATAATTTCTTTCAGCAAAACTTTGGTAACTTCTCGGGCTTTTTCAGTCCTGGTGGGGTATGCCTCTACCCACCCAGAGAAGGTACAAACTAACACTAACAAGTAGCGGTATCCACTGGCTTTTGGCATTTCAGTAAAGTCAATTTGCAGGTGGTGCATGGGGGTTACACCTCTTGACTGAACTCGGGGTGGTGGCGTGGGACCCTGTTTGGCATTGTTCTTGGCACAAATTAGACACTGGCGTGCTACTGAGGCTGATAGGGCTCCAAAAAGAGCAATGCAAAAATGTGGCCTGAGTGCTTTTTCCATAGCACTTTTTCCATAATGTGTGGCTTGGTGGAAAGCCTTGACAAAGGCTGGTCCCAATAGTTCAGGGATTACTATTCGTCCTGGGGGTTGGCTGCCCTCGGCTGGCGGCAGCTCAATCCACCCATCTTTCAGCACTCCCTCTTCCTTATTACAGTAGTAATCCAATTCGTTGGTGGTATATCGTGATGTCCATGAATTAAGGGGTACGGGAAATAATGCTGCCTGCATTGGCATGGCGTGTGATGAAATTTGTCCTGTCATGGCTGCTTTTCGCGCTGAGGCATCAGCGAATCTGTTTCCTTGGGCAACATCTCCTTTACCTGCTTGGTGTCCTCGGCAGTGCATGACGGCTACACGTGTTGGGGGCCCATACTGCATCTAGTAACATCAATATTTCCGGGCCATATTTGATCGATTTTCCTCCTGACGTAATGAGCCCTCGTTCTTTGTAGAGAGCTCCATGTGCCTGCGTGTACACATTTAACAAGAGTTTTGCACCTAATACTAATGCTCGGGTAAGTGCAATCAATTCCGCCTTCTGGGCTGATGTGCCTGATGCCAGGGCTGATGATTCGATGACTTCCTCCCGGGTGACTACTGCATACCCCGCACAACGTCGTCCATCAATGATGAGACTACTTCCATCTACAAAATAGGTCTGATCAGGATTCTCTAGGGGCACATCTGTCAAATCAGGCCGACTTGAGAATACAGTATCCATGACTTCTATACAGTCATGCTCTGGGAGTTCTTCGCTGACAGGTATCAATGTGGCAGGGTTCAAGGCATGGCTCACTTCCAATTGTATCTGTGGATTTTCACATAACATACTCTGATATTTCAGCATTCGGGAATTGGTGAGCCAATGATTCGCTTTCTGTTCCATGAGGGCAAGTACTGCATGTGGCACAGTGACTCGTAGACTCTGTCCTAAGGTGAGTTTATCTGCTTCACTCACTAACAATGCTGTAGCTGCAACTGCTCTCAAGCAAGGTGGCCATCCTTTGGCCACAGTGTCCAATTGTTTTGATAGGTATGCTACAGGTCGCTCCCAATGTCCTAATTTCTGAGTCAACATGCCTAAGGCGTTTCCTTGCACCTCATGCACAAATAGATGAAAAGGCTTGTGAACATCTGGTAATCCGAGTGCTGGTGATGACATCAATTCTTCCTTTAACGTCTTGAAGGCTGCATCCTGCTCAGGTCCCCACTCCAGTGGCGACTTTTCTTCTCCTTTGGTGGCATCATATAGTGGTTTGGCAATTTGAGCAAAGTTGGGAATCCAGATTCGGCAATATCCTGCTGCTCCCAGGAAAGCTCTGACTTGCTTTCTGGTAGTTGGGGTTGGGATTCTGCACACAGCTTCTTTTCTTTCTCTCCCTAATTGTCGGCTTCCTTTAGTCAAGCGAAAGCCCAAGTATTTCATTTCTTATTGGCATAGCTGTGCTTTTGCTCTGGAAACTTTGTATCCAGCTTCATTTAGTAGCTGCAAGAGGTCTTTGGTGGCTTGTATACATTCACTTTCTGATACGGCAGCTATCAGCAGATCGTCCACATATTGGAGAAGTACTCTCTTCCACGGGGCCACTGGATAGCTTGAAAGGTCTTGGTTCAGTGCAGCACTGAAGATAGGTGAATTCTTGAATCCTTGGGGTAATCGTGTCCAAGTGAGTTGACCCCGTCTTCCAGAGACAGGGTCCTGCCATTCAAAGGCAAACAGCAATTGACTAATTGGGGCTAATCTTATGCAGAAGAACGCATCTTTTAAGTCCAAAACAGTAAAATGGGTGGCTTCAGCAGGAATCAATCCTAAGAGTGTGTAGGGATTTGGCACAACTGGATGTATGGTCTCGACTGCTTCATTCACTCTCCTTAAGTCCTGCACTGGACGGTAGTCACCTGTTCCAGGCTTCTTTACTGGCAGGAGTGGAGTATTCCATGGTGACTGACATACTTTTAGTAGGCCATACTCTAGTAGTCTTAACAAGTGGCGGTGAATGCCTTCAATTGCTGCTCTTGGGAGGGGGTATTACTTAACATGTATTGGTTCAGCACTAGGCTTGAGATTCACAATTATTGGAGCTATATGTTTGGCTAGGCCTGGGGGATTGCCTTCTGCCCACACTCCAGGCGGAGCGTCAATGCTTTTCAGAGTATGTTCAAAATAGGTGTCCTGGGCAGTCTCATTACTATAATATTTCCATTCTTCTTCTCAAGGCACAGTAAGCAGCATTAATCCAGCAGGTTTCGTCTGGGAATTCACTGTCATTTGCATCTCTCCTTTCTCAGTAAAGGATATTTGGGCCTGCAATTTGGCTAGCATATCTTGTCCCAATAATGGCACTGGGCACTCGGGCATATAGAGAAATTGATGTGTTATTTGCTGTCCTCCCAGAGTGCATATACGGTTCTGAAGAAAAGGCTTTGTGGCTTTGGCACCAGTTGCTCCCACAATAGTGACTGCTCTTGCGGAAAATGGGGCGATCTGTTTGTCTACTACAGAACGTTCTGCTCCAGTATCAACCATAAAGTCCATAACTTGGTCTCCTATTTGTATGCTGACCATAGGCTCCTGGAGACCTAAAGCGAATTCATAGCCCGGTCTGTCCTAATCTGCTTCATCTACGTCGTAGGTCGCTGCGGCCACTGCTTGTATGGCCTCTCCTCTTTCTCGTTGAAACTGTTCTCGATTGGCCCCTCCGCGGTTCCGGGGTTGGCCTCTTCCTCTATCTCCAGGAACAAGCAGGAATGAGTCTTCACATATGGGTACGTCGGTACCGACGGAGCCTGCACGGGAATGCTGCCCAGCTTTCAATTAGAAAGCTTTTGGCAGCATCCCTCGCGCCTGCGCAGTGACTTCCCGCCTTCTCCACAGCCTCTCTTCAGTTTTCATTTTTCCGCGGAGCCGGCAGGACGTCCTCCTATCACCGCAGAAACTTTTCTTTTTAATTGCTTTAATTATTTTAATTTTTTTGTTTTCTTGTGGTCACGGCTGTTTTTCCCGCTACCACCGGTACCGCCAGTGGTTTTTAGGCTAAAGTCTGTAAAACCTTTCTTCAGTTTTTTTGCCTTAACTTCTTAGGCCTACTAGGCCTTTTTCATTATGGAGCCTTCTTTTCCTAAGAAGTGCATCCGCTGTGGAAACACCTGTTTCTTTTTAGACACCAATAGTTGGTGTCTCAACTGTGTGGGTCCTGACCCTTTTTCCCCTGACTTGTCAGGAGATAATTTTGTGAGAAAACCTTCAGTATTTAGAGTTTCCCTCGATACCGTTTTTTCTTCGGCAGTGAGGGTACCCGGTTTCTCTACTTCACAGGATCAGGTAACCCAAAAACAGTCTGTTAAGACTAGTCAATGCTTGAGTGGTATGTCCCATGCCCAGCATGGTGACGGCTCTGGCCTTACCCTCAAGAATCCATTGGCATTACCCCTGCAGGAGTCTTCGGGCTCCAAAGCGTTAAAGGGGTTTCAGGATGTTCCTGGGGCTCACCCCTCACAGAACATACCTGAGCCATGCGCGGGGGTGGTATCCGCTTCGAGCGGTACCGAGCCTCCGGCATCGGCACCGGTGTCGAGTACTCCACTCTTCACCAGGGATCGTCATCGGGCATCCTCGGTACCTTCGGGACCAATCGATACGCACCGCATTGACTTCCCTCAATCTCAGCCATGCTCCAGGACGGTACCAACGTCGATCGGTTCCGATACCCTAGCATCGGCATCGACATGGATGGGTGCTCATCGGGTATCCTCAGTACCGTCGGTATCGATCGATGTCACCCAGGCTGCCTTAGTGGTATCGGCATCGCTGATACTACCACCGGCGTCGGAACTGTCAAGACATGCATCGCTAGTCTCGCTCTCTTCGATGCCGAGTCTTGAGTCGATATCGAGTCTCGAGGACTGCGTACCGACGCGTCCCGGAACCGACTCCTGTCGTTTCCAAATAGGTAGTTCCGAAGATCCTAGCCATAACTCCCTCATGATCTCGGTACCACTACAGCAGTTCCCGATGACTACTTCACCTGCTAGTCCTTTATCAGTAGCGATGTTGATGCCTGTTCTTGCACCGCTGCCTAGTTTGGAACCGATACCTGGCATTGGTGCAGTACCTTGTACGTCCTCTGATACTCAGGTTCTTTCTTTAGCCTCACCAGGAATAGTTCCCATAGGAGATCAGTCTTTTCAGACTTTTCTCCTGGATATGGCAACCTTTCTTAATATTTCTATCCCTGGTTGTGATCCTACCCATGGCTCACCGGCACAAATGCAACATATACAGTTTCCTTTACATCCTGCTCTGCAGGATCTCCTTCTTAGGGTATGGAAATCACCCTTACGACTTCCTCAAGTTTCTACTGACATTGAGGTTAGGTACCGTGTGCCACCCTCTCCAGGGTTCCAAAAACCTCAACTTTCTCATCGTTCCCTTGTAGTGGAATCAGCACTGAGGAAGGTTAAGAGCAAGAAGAAGCATTCTTCTTTTCCGCCAGGTCGTTCTTCAAGAACACTTGATGCTTTTGGCCATCAGGCCTTCCAAAACTCTATGCTGGCTTCCAGAGTTCTCTCATATATTTTTCACATGAGTCTAACACTCCAGGAAGTCACAGAGAAATTGTCTCTTTTGACCCCTTTTTTACCAGAGCCCAAGGCTACTGATTATTCCTTGCTCATTAGTCACAGTCGGAATATATCCTGGTTCCTGTCTCGTGCTTCTATAGACTCTTTTGAGTCCGTTAGCAGATCCTCTGCTATTGCCATTGCAGCATGTCGCAGAGCCTAGCTTGAGGCTTCAGACTTGAGCAAACGGGCACAAACCTATACTAGCTCATTCTCCTTGTACAGGGGAAAGTCTTTTCAATAAGGAGGCTTTACGTCAGGTTGCTCAATGCTCCACTGACTCTTCTTCCACTAGGAACCATTCTCAGCCGCCGCCTCCTTCAAAGAGTAGGAAATGTCCTACCAAACCTTCTTTCCCTAAGAAAAGAAAGTTTCATTCATCTCCTGCCCATCATTCGGCTGTACCTAAACAAGGGACGCCTCAACCTAGTCTGCAGTCCTTCAGTTCTGGCCAGTCTCCGCATTCCCAGCAACTATAGGGACCGGGAATTGTAACTTACAGTTTCCTTCTACATCTTAGAAGTTTTTTCAGTGTACTACCCTGTCAAAAAAAACAACAAAACATTATTTTGTTCAGGTACTGCACACTTCTCCTCTTCTTACTCTCTAGAGGAGCAGTTGCAACTATCACCTGATAGTTTCTATCCCAACTGAACATTTTTTCCTTCAGTTGACTTACCCCATGGGTACGTCACCCTCCAACTTGAGAACTACCATACGGAACTACTTCTCTGGCAATACAAGCATTGTGGAACCTGTGTCCCTTGGGGAAACTGCTAGGTACGTATGACCTAGATTGGCCACTGTTGGAAACAGAATACTGGGCTTGATGGACCTTGGTCTGACCCAGTATGGCATATCTTATGTTCTTATGTTCTTATGTAAGCTCCTTCCCCAGACAAGAATAGGAGATATCCCCTCTTTTTTCTTGTCTATTTTTCTTATTCAGCACAGAACAGTCTCTTTGCTGTTTCCGTCAGCAGCTCTGCCTGCAGGAGTTAAAGTAATTCTCTTACTGAAACTTTGTCCAAGTTCCAGTCCCTTGTTCAAAATTTTGTCTACCCTCAGTAGTGATTCCAAGCTGTCTTGGATCCTCCTACTTGTTTAGACTTTCTCACATTATTCTACCCATCTCCTTTCCTAGGATATGACAACATACCTGACTTTCAGTCAGTTTATCTCACAGCTCTCCTGCACAATGCTCTCTGCAGTCTTCAGAGAAGCTTTCTACTATGGGGGCCTTGCTACAGAGCATTGACCTTGTCTCTGAAGTTCCTCTTTTATTAGAGAAAAACGTATAAACCCTTCCTATACCTGAGAGGGTTCTCCGCACCCCCCCCCCCCTTTAGATTGGGGTGTTAACACGTAATCTCAGTTCTTCTGCGTGAAGATCCAAGACATCCACCATGTCAGTGTTCTGTGGAACTCCCGCCTTGTTCCTTACAGATTCCTATCTTCATCTGTTCTCACGCGAACATCACGGATAACTGGTTGGATTGCCTTCCTGCATCCCTCAATCCATGAAAATAGATTCTCTCTACATATCCCAAGTGGGCTCCTGTAGAACGCAGAATCTTTTTCTTTTATATTCCCCATGTACAATTATGGGGCTGGGTGGTAGACATGTATCTCAAATTGTGGTCTTGTATGTAGCATCTCCATATATGTCTACATACTTATATCATTACTCTGGTGGTGCTAAACCATGCCCCACAAATTTCCATATATCTAGGTATATCATCTCTCTCTCTCTTTATATATATATATATATATATATATATATATATATAATATATATATATATATATTTGATATATTTCACCACCCATATCCTAATATACAAATCTGGACATATGTATATTTATATATATATATATATATATGAATATATACATATCTATTCCAGCCACATATATATATATCTCCCCATATGTATGTGTTTGATGGGGGCTTCTTAAGGGTTGGTCAATCGTATTCACTATCACCCTTACTGTCTATACTACATGATTTACCTCTTAGAGGTTTTAGACAGATTGTTGCCCTACGTCCCATACCAAATTATGATACAGGACATGTTAAGCACCAACAACCACTTTGGTGCTAACATCTTCCATTTTTCTTTATGTCCTTGAAGCATCCAGCTTCAATATTTTTCCTATCTCTCGCCAGCTAGGAAAAACAGTGTACATCTTTATCTTCGAGTACACAACTGTTTTCCGTAGGAATAGGGGTTTTCCATTCCCCCTTTCCTGCCAGGGCTGGGCTAGTTCTTCAAATCCGTCAGTCTTCTTCCTTTAGTCCTCAATGTTCATGATGCCTAAAGGACTTTTCAGCTTTTCCCATAAAGCTTTCCATTGAAGACCAGACGTCTACTCCTACCCAGTTAACACCTGGATCATCTACTACCTCCAGGTCTGAACCTTCATCCTCACTCTGAGAGGTCACCTTGAAGATTCCGCCACTGCTTATCCAGTAGACTCCATCATGCTTTCTACTTCCTACAATACAGTAGGTAAGCTGCATATTTTAAGTGTACATTAAATTTGTTTAATGCTACTTATCATATCTACCAAGGACTCCTGTACTCTGTAGAACCTTCTAGTCCTTGGCTATGCTGTTTCTTTCCTTACAGCTCTTTTATTATCAACTCCTACCCTCCATCCCACATTGGATGCCGGGGATTCCTGGAAACAAAATGCACCCCTGTTCCAGGCACTTGCATTTTTATGGGATCTCCCCCTGGCATCTCCAGCTAGGGAGTCCCCATATGTGAAGACTCATTCCTGCTTGTTCCTGGAGATAGCACAGTTACTTACCTGTAACAGGTGATCTCTGGGAACAGCAGGAATTAGTCTTCACAACCCTCCCACCTTCCCTAGAAGTTGCATCTTTTTTATTTTTTTCCTTTTCTCTCCTCGCCTTTGTCTCAGCTCTGAAACTCAACTGAAGAGAGGCTGTGGAGAAGGCGGGAAGTCACTGCGCAGGCGCGAGGGATGCTGCCAAAAGCTTTCTAATTGAAAGCTGGGCAGCATTCCCGTGCAGGCTCCGTCGGTACCGACGTACCCATATGTGAAGACTAATTCCTGCTGTTCCCAGAGATCACCTGTTACAGGTAAGTAACTGTGCTTTCTCTCCACTGAGCATTATTTTCGTCATCCTGAGGGGCGTCTTCGAGTTGCGGGCATGTATCTCTCCAATGTCCTTCCTCTTTGCAATAAGCGCATTGGTTCACGCCTAGTTGGGGCCGGCCATCTCCTTGGCCCCGCCCTCTTCCTCTGCTCCTTCGACTAGGGAAACCTCCCCTTTTCTGTTCAACTATGGCCGCAGCCAAAAAATCCGCTTTCTTCTTCATCTTTCGATCGCATTCTTTCTGCCTTTCATTATCACGATTCACATACACTTTATGAGCGACTTCCAGTAACTGAGTTGCATTCATGCCCGCAAACCCTTCTAGTTTCTGTAGCTTACGTCTAATATCTGGTTGTGACTGATTCACAAAAGCAGAATTCACCATGCATAAGCTTCCTGGTGCATCTGGATCATAGGGAGTATACATTCTATACGCTTCAGTCAATCTTTCATAAAACACTGCTGGGCTTTCATCTATGCCCTGGTTAACTTCGGTCACTTTAGAAAGATTCATAGCTTTCTGGCCCCCCCTTCTCAGACCTTGCATAAGGCCTTGGCGAAACCGTGATAAAGATTTGGATCCTCTCTCTGTATTCGGATCCCACTGAGGGTCTTCATTTGGGAATTCTCTTTGGGCTGCTTCTCGATTGTCAATCCCTGGTGCATCTCCCGGTGCTAAAGGGTTATCTGCCAGCCAGTCGACAGCTGCTCGCTTTATTCGTGTCCGCTCCTCAGTAGTGAATAAGGTAGACAGGAGCTGACGGCAATCTGCCCAAGTGGGTTGGTGGGTTTCCATAATAGTATGCATTAATTCTGTTAGTTCCTGGGGCTTGTTGGTATAGGAAGCGTAATGTGACTTCCAGTTTAACAAATCAGTAGTGGAAAAGGGCACATTTACTAAACTTAAGGGTCCTGCCACCACCTGATTATCTTCATCTCTCACGGGCACTCCCGGGACTTGCCGTAAAGGCATCATTTTTGCAGTAGAAGTCTTTCTGGATCTGAGGGGGATTTTAGAGACTCTCCTGGCAGGGGCTTTCTTCTTGCTGTCCGTGCGCTTAGTCTGGAATGCTTTACTTTTGGCTGATGAGCTAACACTGACGGTCATCTTTATACTGTCAGTATCACTCTGGGAAGACCCTTCCTCTTGCTCTTCTGTCTCTGACTCAACTTTCTCCTCAGTCTCAGTTGAGTCAGCCTCCTCATCTGAAGTAAGCTTATCTGCCAGCTCTTCAGGTGATGGTTCTGGGGTTGGGTCCCGCTCCCGCTGTCTCTGTGGCTCTGGGGCGGGACGCAGTGGCACCTTTACTGGATGCTGGGCTCGGGGCTGTCTAGTTATGACTTCGGGGGACTCAGGATCTGCAAGGACGGGTTTTCGTCTGGATTTCTCACCTGTCCCTGTCTTTTTAGTCTGATCTGTTTTCTGCGTTTGATCTGTTAATGCTAACATTATTCTGCACTGTTCTTCATAACAGCGCTTCGCCCAAGGGGGCGGGTTCTCACAAATACTCAACCAGGAATCTATATAGGGGTACTGGTCGGGGTGCGCTACTCGCACCTTCTGGTGAACTGACTGAATAATTCCTATGGTAAAAGTTCCCTCTCGGGGCCACACGGGGTCTAAGTCAGGCCACTCCCTAGTACACAAAATCTGTAATCGTGTTGCAGTCATTTTAACTCCATAATCTCCTGAATATCCTTCCTTAAAATGTGTGATCATTTATTTATTTATTTATTTATTTAACAATCTCTTATATACCGCAGCTTCCTAAGATCAGCTGCGGTTCACAAATAACAACAGGCAACAAATCATGGATTTGTTTTACATATAACGTCACATAACTATAACCATGTACAGTAAACAGAAATGTTGAACAGATAGCACTGAACAGTGCAACACTATATACATTATGTACATTAACATTATATTATTAAATACATATACAAGTTATGTGGGATATAATCATTATGAGTAGTACAGATGCAGATAGGGCAGGTTTTCTTTTCTGTTATAGTGAGATGTAGATAAAACTGTTTAGCCTTTGTCTAATTCTTTTGATGGCTGTTCTATAGTGTTGTAGTGTTGTATACATTCTAATGGAGTGTGCCTAGTAGACCCCGCCCCTCCCATATCGATGTGTGCGCGCAACAACAGACAAAAGGAAAAAGGAGGGCGGACCGTGGGTAAGGGGTCCTCACGGCCCTGGAAACATATAAGGGAAACAAATAACAAGACAAGACGACGGTCGCTTCCTCCTTTTTACGACCTGGACGCGGTCGCCCGGCCAGGAAATGCGTTACTCAGGAGTCCGCCTTCGCTTGGTCCGTGCTGCCAGACCTCTCATTCACACTTCATTCACACAATCATGCTAGCAACGTATCCCAAAAAACACAGCCCAATCCTGTCTATTCTGACTAAGCCATGTTCAAATTCCAAAATACAAGAAGACGATAGTTTTGCCCCGCGAATACTCATGCAGGGTTAGTCGGACCGTCTTGAGAGGTGATCAAGCTCTCTTTCCAAGTTCAAAATTCAAATGGCAGTACTGCTCTGATTCATCTGTCTAGACATACCAAATCAAAACTCTACTCACCGGATCCGGTCCTCAAAGTTCCCAAGCAAGCGCATGAGTTGGACCTCGGACTCCCCTCACTCGGGTTCGAGGTGTTGGTTCCAGCTGGGCCCGGCACCCGCCGAGGTCCGGCCAGCTCCCTCCGATGCAAGGGACCGGTGGCGCCAGAGAGCGAGCCCACGTCGGAAGGGCGCGATCCCGGCAGGACCAAACCTGTAGAGGCGGAAAGTCGTGGTATATTGCCCTATATACCCTCTATTACCACACCTTCCCGGCCAACGCACCAAGAATATGTAGCAGCAGAGTGCAGACAAACCAATAATACCAGGAGTCTGTTCAGAAGGTCCAAATCATTTATTTGTGCACAAGTCTCAAGCAGAATCAAATTCAAAATGGCTGAGCAATGGTTTCTAGCAAAACAACAACTTTTATAGATTTCTTCTCCATTCTAGACATAGGCAAACATTTCATTGGTCCCGGTACCCTCCCGTACACCTTCTATTGGTTCCGGTACCGATATGGTTATCCAATGATGTTCTTTGACTGGGCTTAGCACCTGCTTACCCCCCTTCTAGTCCCAATTACAATGGTCAGTTCACCAACTTAGATACTTTTCTCTTCCAAGGCCATTTAACTAGTTAGCACATGTGGGAAAGCAGGGCACTGTAACCTTTCTTTCAGCAGAGTTAATTAATTCCATAGCAGCTGTACTCTCTTATCAATAGCAATTAAACTTATTTTTCTATATTTTTCTGAGTTTCGATTCTGCTCAGCTAAGCTGATTGTGCTTTGCTAAGTTTCAGTTCTATAGTAGCAGCATTTTGGGGAATGTGCAATTCCTATGGGCCTCTCCACGGGCTTCATTTACAGGTCAAGCTGCTTAGGCCTGTCTGTTTAGTTCAGACACCATGGATCATAGGCCTTCGCCTACCACAGTAGTTCCTTGAGTGACGACAGTTTAGTCCTCCACCGCTGGGTAGTGCACCTCCTCCTGCAGCTTGGACCAATCAGAAACTTCACCTCACTGGATGTAGCATGCTGGAACTCCCATCAGCCCCCAGTGACCTATTGACAAAGCAGACTCAACAAAACAACAACTAAATAGCTAACTTCCTCTGCAATTTATACTTTTATTTTATTTTATTTTATTTTATTTTTTTAAAAACCAGCACCCTGACCAAGACAGGAACATACCGCTAAACTGAATACCAAGAGTCCCTCCAGAAAATCGCCCTCCCCCGCCGAGTCCGAAAATACGGACATAGGCCAAAGAGAGCAATCCCAAAAGGGAAGGTACCTGAGCTTACCGAGTAACCACTCCCCCGCAACTTCGCCACGCATTTCCGAACCCGTGCCCAGCTGACCTTTGAAATGTAGGGCGGGCAGGAGGACTAAACTGTCGTCACTCAAGGAACTACAATTACCAGGTAAGTGTAATTTCGATTTCCTTATCGTTCCTCCAGTTTAGTTCTCCACCGCTGGGATGTATCAGAGCAGTACTAATGGGAGGGATCCTACCAGCCGGCACACAACACTGGCAACCCAACACAGATATCCCTTGCTTCCAACAATGCTAGACAAGAGTGTTTACTGAAAGTATACAGCAACACTCAAGACGCTGCCTTACCAAACTACAGTGGAAAAAACAGGGCTAAGCACCGCCCAGGACACCGCTGGCGCCCTCGTAAAGTAAGCTCTCAATATTTCTCAGGAAGCGGATGCTCCTGCCACCTGTAAGCCGAAACAACTGCCTCCTCAATTGACCTGGAAACGGACACATTCACCACAGACAATTAGTTTTGCGAAAGGAAGCGAACACAGCCAAAGGGCAACGCAACACCCTTTTTATGTCCCAACGGTTTCAGCGTCCACCCGAATCCAGTCCACCTTTCGGTTGCAAAACTGTAAGCTACCGTATCGGATGCGCATGAAAGGGAAAGAAAACCTCTGGTCAGCACAAAGGTACCAGACAAAACACCCCCCTGTCCAGAGACAAAAAAGAAAATGAAACTAACTAACCTGCTCCTTATCAGTTTCTCTAGTGAGCCCAGCACCTAGGCTCACTACATCCTCCTGCTGCATGAAGACTGGACACACTGGGAGCAGGAGGACATAGTGACCCGGGGTAGAGGCAGAGCAGGCAGCCGTGGAGCACACGCTGGGGGGAGCGGGCGGCGTGGGGGTTGGCCTGCGCAGGCCCGGCCCGGGGGTGCGGGGCACATGCATGGAGGTGCGACGCGGAATGCTGACCGCCTGGGTCCAGAGGGGCAGTCAGGGGTGGCTGAGGATTTGAGTGGAGGACCTGCGGGCCCTACGGGGAGGATAGTGCCTGAAGTGGGGCTACCTCCGGTTGGGGGCGGGGTGCATGTGTTGGGCGAGGCGGGGGCTGCTGAGTGTGCTGTGCCGGCGGGCCCTGGGAACCAGCCTGGAGTGTCGGGGTGCACATACCCGCCTTCTTGGGAGCACTGGCAAAGCGGGGGCCAAGGCTCTTTGGGGGCGGAGTGGTTGGGGGGCGTGGCAGCCCCCTTGGGCGATGGGGGGCCCCCTTCGCCTTTTCCTGTGTTTTCTCCACAGGTCCCCTTTGGATGGCAGTACCCTGGGAGTCCGTGGTTCAGCGGTTCGAGGCCATCTGCTACGGCGCCTGTGAAGGGGTCGAGTGAGAGAACGCCAGCAGCAACGCACTTGGGGATGGAGCCGCGGGCAGCCGGCACGGTGGCAGAAGAGCCGGCGCGAGTTGCAGGTGAGTTGGCAGGGGATCAGGGTGCGACTGAAGAGGGCGGAACAGTAGCGGTGGAGGGGGGAGGTAGAAAAGCGAGGAGGAAGCGGAAACATCCATGTCGCAGACGGCGAAGGTCGGGGACTTCATCCACCTCGTCAACCGCTTCCACGTTAGATTCTTCGTCCTCTGACAGGGATAAGGGGCAGGACTTGCAAGGGACCGAGGGTAGGGCGAGCGCAGTCGCAGCGACGCCTTCGGTGGTGGCATATTCGGAGTTATGGGAAGGCTGCCAAAGACGCTGCGGCGGAAGATTCTGCGAAGGCGATATATCGACATTTTCCATCTGCTTGAAGGCCGAAAACGGTCCGGGGACAGCAGAAGGAAGAGGAAGGAAGACGAGAAGGCGGGGAGGGTGCGGAGAGCGACGTGGAACGTGGTGAACTGGACGCGAGCCTTTTTACGCTTAGCTAGTGTGTGGGGGCATTCGCACCCAGAGCACTACGGTATGCTCCTCGCTTATGCGGATTCCATCTTAGAAGCTGCACAATTGCATGAGGGTTGGGCATGACTCAACTATGATGAGAAGTTCAGGGATAAGATGGAAGAAAACCGCCTGCTGTCCTGGGGGACGCAAGATATCAATCTGTGGCTGACGCAGATGGCGGTCAGACCCAGCAGTAGTGCGGCGAGCAGTGCACAGGGGGGAGCGGCCGTCGTTTCAGGGGCTGGGCGGCCCTTTCGAGGGGGTGGACCCGCGGGGGTCCAAAAAGCATCAGCTTTGGGGGGGGGGTCGGGGATGTCTGTTGGCGATTTAACAAATCGTCGTGTCCGTTTCCGGATTGTAAATTCCGGCACGCCTGTTCCGTCTGCAACGGAGCGCACTCTGCGCTCAAATGTGTTAAGACAGGAGTAGGTGGGGCCGGAGCGCCCCCTCCAAAACAGTAAGAGCCTCCTGAGCCTAGCTCCCACCCCAGTCAAGATAGAAGTGATGCGCCCGTGGCTGAAGCGGTATCCAAAACGGAAGGACAGCGCAGTAATAGAGGGGGGCTTTCGTGAAGGCTTTCGAATTCCGGTGGTGGGTAAGGTGATCTGTACCAAGGCTAGGAATTCGCCTTCGGTGAGGCAATTTGCCCAGATAGTGTGGGATAAGCTGGCGGTGGAGATTGGATTGGGGCGGGTGGCGGGCCCCTTCGCGGAGCGGCCTTTTGCTGATCTAGTGGTATCCCCATTGAGTATAATCCCGAAAAAGGAGCATGGGAAGTTCCAGTTAATCCATAACCTCTCCTTCCCCGCGGGGTCGTCAGTTAACGACCATATCCTGGACAATCTGTGCACGGTTCGGTATGCCTCCTTGGATGCGGCGTTGGAGCTGGTGAGGTACTGTGGTCCGGGGTGTTTGATGGCGAAAGCGGATAACGAGTCAGCCTTCCGTTTGTTGCCGGTGCACCCGGCGTCTTTTCCTCTGTTGGGGTTTTGTTTCGAAGGGGACAGCTACTTCGATAAGTGTATGCCCATGGGGTGCGCGATCTCTTGTGCATATTTTGAACGGTTTAGTAGTTTTTTACATTGGGCAGTGGTGAAACAGGTGGGTTGCGCTAACGTGGTGCATTACTTAGATGATTTCCTGTTCGTAGGTGCGGCTCGGTCGGAGCGATGCTCGGATTTTCTTGGTGGCTTTGAGTGGCTGGCTTGGGGGTGGGGTGTCCCTCTCGCGGCGGGGAAGACGGAGGGCCCCTCGACCGTCCTTACCTTCTTAGGGGTGGAGCTTGTGATAAGGAAGCTTATCATAGCTCAGGAAGGAGCTATAGTAAAGGTGAAGTGACTCTGAACAAGCAATCTGTCAGTTCTGGTAGAAATAAGAAAACAGAATTTGTCCATAAAAGACTACCAGTCCCAGAATGCACCAGGTTTCCAACAGCCATTAGAGGAGCTGAAGTGGGGAAACGTGTGTTCAATCAGGAGGGCTCTGAGGTAATCCCCAAGCACTCATCTCAAAGGGCAGGGCCTGATTCAGCACAGCTGCGCTGTGCTAGGGTGGAGCACTCATCTAGGCAGAATAAAGGTAGAGTTTATTCTACAGAGAATTATCCTCATCCTCAGTTTCATCTGGGAGATCCTCATCCTCAGGATCAGCTTGGAGATCCTCATCTTGGACATCTTCGTCATCGGGAGGATCATCAGAAGCAGAAGCCAAACCGGACGGACAGAGAGGGCAAGAAACCCTTTGGAAGAAAGAAGAGAAAAGCCTTTGGGAGGTCTAAAGGAGTCCAGAGCAGTACGTATACTGGAAGGCATTCCAAGGGCCAGCATACACCATTGGACTGGGGAAAGCCAGAGGAATGGTGCTGCAGGGCTAGGAATCTCCAGACGGTACCTGTGAGGGAGACGGCTGCACGGGGAAGGGACCCTAAGACCCGTGCCAGAAGGTATTTGAAGAGAGATCCAGTGTCCAGGGATCTGGATTGGAAGGCTGGACATAAGAACTGGACTACATACTGGCCAGGCTATTTAGAGAGGAACTCTAACAGCAATGGAAGCTCAGGTATGAACACTGATCTATGCCCTAGCTATACCCTTGAAAGACAGCAGGGAAACAAGTATTCTCCTGAGAGTGCTCCATTGAGAAATTCCTCTGTGCCAATCCATGATATTGAACTCATGATTGTTGAAGAAGGGGGAGCGGTCTTAGATACAGGCTGTAAATATATGGATTGCTCTCTGTCTAAACTCCTTTGGTAATTTACTGTTACAAAGTACAACGACCATCACAAAGAAATACAAACTTGTTCTTTAATCTACTCAGAAAAGCTCCTGCGTAGGATTTTGAGCCATGCAGTAGAAATTAAGCCAGCTAAGGGGTTTCAGCTGGATAACTGCTAGCAATTGAGCCTTACCTAATTGCTTGTGAGCTCTGAGGGAATCACTTCTGAATCTATGTGTGAAAATATAAGAAGTTAACCTGAAAAGAACAGTTTTTCCCTTCTTTGTGGGTTTTGCTTGTTGTTTGAAACACTGCTAAGAAAATATTAGCTAAAGCCTACAGAAAAGACCAGTTTGTTACCAACCAGGTCTTTTATTCTTTTCATTTGATTGCCTGACAAGTTCATCTGTTGTTTTCCTGATTTTGTTTTTCTAAGTTTAACACTGAAAGCAAGTATCCTGTTTTATGTGCTACCAAGCATATCTGTGTTGGGAGAAATAACCCCATAAATAAATATCTTATTGGCTTTACACTCAAGCACAACTAATTATTGTGAGCAGCTGTGTCTGGTGTGAATGGACTGCATTTCCCACAATCCCTTGCAAATCATATTGATATATGCACTTGCCAAGACTGTGAACATTCTCACCCAGGCAGCCGTCTGACAAGCTTGATTCGGTGGTGATGGTAGCTCGCCTGCCTGCGGCTAAGATAGCGAAGCTCCGAGTCTTGGTGGCGAATGTGCTAGTCTCCAGCAAGATAACATTACGGGTACTGCAATCACTGATTGGCTCATTGAATTTCGCGTGCAGGGTTATTCCGATGGGGTGGGTATTTTTGAGGCGGCTATCGGCGGCTACAGTGGGGGTCCGTATGCCTCATCATCGGATCAGGGTATCGCAAAGCATTCGGGCAGACATGCGGGTGTGGGACGAGTTTCTGCGTGATTTCAATGGTACTACGGTTTTACGGGAGAGGGAGGTCTCTAGTACGGCTCTGCAACTGTACACGGATGCGGCGGGGGGCGTGGGCCTCGGGGTTTACTTTGGGGTTTCCTGGTGTGCGGCAGGGTGGCCCCAGGCTTGGCGGGAGTCGGGCCTGACCAGAAATATCACCTTTTTGGAATTGTTTCCGATCCTGGTGGTGTTGACCATATGGCCGGACAGACTCCGGAATCGTCAGTTAGTCTGGTGGTGCGACAATGCAGCGATCATGTCTGTTGTAAACAATTATGCCCCGCGCTGCAAGCAAGTAGCTGATTTAATGCGTCAGGTTGTGTTAGCTTGCTTGCGTTTGAATGTGGTGGTGAGGGCCTGCCATATTCCTGGAAGTACTAACAAAATTGCTGACGCTCTTTCCAGTTTTCAGTGGGAGCTGTTTTGGACCTTGGCGCCGGAAGCCGAAGAAGTGGGAGCATCGGTCCCGGCACACTTATGGCAGATTGGCCTGGTGACATGAAGGATCTGCTGAGGAATTCCGTGTCTGCGGTGACGTGGGCGGCGTGTCAGCGGGGTTGCAACAATGTGGTAACTTTCCTCGCGGAGCACGGATGGCAACAGGGTTTGGTCCCTGAGCAGCTCCTGGGTCAATACGTGGTAGCGGCAAAGGCGGCGGGTCTTTCGAGGGCAACGGTGAGGAGACAGCTGGCTGGGTTTTCCTTCTTCGCGGGAGCGGTCGGTTGGGGGGCGGCTGGCAAGGGCTTTTTGACTCGTCGACTTTTGCAAGGGTGGGAGCGATCCCTTCCCACCCCGGCTGACGGGCGGCGGCCGATAACTTATGATTTGTTGAGCCACTTGTTGGACGTTTTACCACAGGTAGTGTCCTCCCGGTACGAGGGTACGCTGTTTCGGGCTGTCTTTTCGGTGGCCTTCGGTGCCTTTAGGGTGGGGGAGCTGGTGTCGGAGTCGGGTCGTAGGAACGGTGCACGGGACCTGAAAGTCCACCAGGTGCGGGTGGGGGAGGGTATGGTCCGCATACACTTAGTGCGTTCCAAGACTGATCAGTCGGGGAGAGGTGCCTGGGTGGTGCTGCGTGCCGTACCGGGGGCGCTTGCTTGCCCAGTCAGGCTGCTGGGCGCCTACTTGCAGGTGCGGCCGGCCGGTGCGGGCAGTCTGTTCCTTCACGAGGACGCGAGGGTGCTCACGCGCTACCAGTTTACGGCGGTGCTATGGCTGTCGTTGCAACGGATTGGGGAAGACCCCTGTAGGTTTGCTCCACATTCCTTTCGGATCGGTGCAGCGACCAGCGCGGCGGCGGAGGGTCTTCCGGAGCGGGAGATACAACGGATAGGGCGGTGGAGATCACAGGCGTTCCAGGGCTAGGTGCGCTTATAACGGGCTCTGGGAGGTGCTAACTCTGTCATTTTTTACTTTGCAGAAAGGGGCCATGCATCATGTCGCTGTTGGGTGATTGGCCACTCATTTCTTTACTGGGCTGGTCGGCGAGCAGCAACACGGCCATTGGGGCCACATCTTGGACTGGAGGCGCTGGGGGTGACCGTATCATGGCTGGGCGAGCGCGGACTCCGGTGGATCCAGCTTTTGCCTTTGCTGCAGCATCACGAGCGCATGAGAGGGGCGCCGGATATCCTGCTGATACATCTAGGCGGCAACGATCTGGTGTCCTGGACCTGCAAGCAGCTGATTCGCGCTGTTCACAAGGACTTGGGGGAGGTTTTCGTAATGTTTCCGGGAGTTATTGTGATTTGGTCTGATATCCTTCCACGGCCGGCCTGTTGAGACCAGCGGCGGTGGTCTAGAGGGCCGACGAAAGTTAATCGCCAAATTGGCAAGTGGGTGGGGGAGCGGGGTGGGTGCCAGATCTTGCACCCGTGGGTGGATGTTGAGTGTTCTGGCCTGTTCCGGCCGGATGGCATGCATCTCTCGCCAATCGGGATGGACCTGCTACTTAATGACTGGCAGAAGGCCGTGGAAGGTGTCCGGCAGGGGAGTGGGCTGGTCGCAGCTTCAGGTTGGGGGGGCGGCTCAGGTCTGTAGTGGCCTGAGCCGGTGGCAGGATCCCGGAGATTTCCGGGTTCCGGAGCCGGAGGCAAGCTTTGGGGCGGGGGTGGGGGACCCCCGCCCGGACAACCCCTCAGGTTTTTGCTAGTAATATGGCGAAGCCGGACGAGGGAGGGCTAGGCTGTTTAGCCGGGGCCTGGACTCAGTAGAAGCGGAAGCGGCTTCACCTTGCTACTCACATGGCTGGTCAGGGCTCGCGCTTTGATAAAAAGGGGGGGGGGGTAATGTTATTGTGTTGGATTGTTATCTGGTTATTGTTAAAGGTTAATAAAGCTGCGACCAGTTTAAGCCCAAAATTGTGTAATGGTTTTATTGAAGGGAGTGCGGTGGTGCACGGGAGAAGTGGGGAGTTGTGGGGAGAGGCGACACGTCCGCCTTACCCGGTTACTGGAGAGGAGGTAATCATGAGGCAAGTTTGAACTATAAGGAACAATATTGGATTTTTATATTAAATACTATTTCTCCAAGAGGTTTAAACCAGCAAATAGACTGGTACACTTTGTTATAATAATAATTTTGATCTTCTGAGGAGGTAAATTTCAGAAAAGAGATTAGTTTTTATGGGATATAAGAGTCCTGGACGCGAGGGCTCTTTAAAAATGCTGCCAATTGTGTCAAAGGAGCAAAGTGTAGTTTTCCTCAAAAGAAGACATTTTTTTCCTAAGCAGAGGATGCTCACAAACACTTGATGACAGAAGAAACTGCAGCGGAGAAATGAATGAACCATTAATGTTTTGAGCAAATAAGTGAAAATGATATCCTGGGATTTTTGTAGCCCTGTGGCAGAATAAGTTAACCTATTCAAAACGCAACAATCATGGTCAGCGTGGTTGAAGTTCCATGATAAAGATGTGAGATTAAGGGATCTAGTTTCCTCTTGCATAAGTTTTTAATATACACAAATTCATCTCAAAATTTTTTTTTAAAAAGTGCTTTGATCATAATAGAAGAATAAAATGGACTAATGAGTTAGGAACAGCTGATTATAGCGGCTTTGATTAAAATAGTCCGACAAATGTACCGGTGAAACTGTGAGGTTTAATATACAGGATTTACCGATTCCATTGATGAAAATTTTATCCTTTAAGGATTCAAATTAGGTATAAAGGAAACTGGTAAATACACATATTTGTTTTATTGACTATTTAAAGCATAGCAGCCATTCTTACTCTAAGATGAAAAGAAAAAAAAGAGAGATCTGTAGATTCTATAAATAAAGAAAAAAATGTTTTATGCTTAAATATTTTTATTATCAACAATACCAACCAAACAGCTAATACAAAATTTAGTCCATGGAAATGACAAACTACAACTAAGCACACAAATGCTTCTTTACTATCCCCCTTTCCTAACTTCCTTCCCCAACAATAGGAGTGCATACCTTTGACTCTAAGGCCTCTCACCTTCCTATGAACAAAAGCAACACTTAAACGTCAAAATCAGCATGACTCACATGTTGCTTACCTATCTCTCTTCTCCCATGCCACCGCCCCTTTCTTCCCCACACCTCCATCCATCTGCCTCCACATACTCCCAAATTCATATTTCTGAACCCATCAGGCTATAATAAGCTCTCTAGGATTAGGCCCCTGCACATTCAGAGAGATACAATTAAAAGATTAAAACTTCATTCTGCAATCTGACCAGCAACAACTCAATATAATCTCCTTGAAGCTTCCTTGTGCCTTATTGAGCCTCTAGGCCAGTCGTCTAGCAGCACTAGATCATGAAACTAATTTTGCCATTCCCAATAAGATGGGGGGGGGGGTTAAGGTCTTCCCAATGGCATAATGTACATTGCTTCCTCACCAAACAAACCTTTCTGATTAAGAGCCTTTGTTGTTTTCCTTTAACTTCAATCCAAAAGGGTCCACAGCACATTCAAATGCACCATTTGTTCCAAGAGTCTCCCCAGGTACTTCACCACCTTATCCCCAAACACTGAATCTGGGGCACAATCATAGCATATGACGTAAATGTGCTGTTTCTAACTTACACATAGAACATCTGCCCATTGTTGCAAGTCCCTCCCAATGTGCCTTCAATTTGGAGATGTATTCCCCAAAAACAGCTTGTATTATAATTCTTTGGATTACAGGATCCAAGACAGCATGGATTCACCAGAGGCAGGTGTTGTCAGACAAATCTGATTGATTTCTTTGACTGGGTGACCAGGGAGTTGGACCGAGGGAGAGCCCTAGATGTGGTGTATTTAGATTTCAGTAAAGCCTTTGACTCTGTTCCTCACAGGCGAATTATAAACAAACTGAGCACCCTAGCGATGGACCCTAAAGTTACTGCTTGGGTTAGAAATTGGTTGGGTGGGAGGCGACAAAAAGTACAAGTAAATGGAGCTCACTCAGAAGGATGTTATCAGTGGTGTGCCCCAGGGATCTGTCTTTGGTCCGATTCTTTTTAACATCTTTGTTAGTGATATAGCGGAAAGGCTTTCAGGTAAGATTTGCCTCTTTGCGGATGATACCAAAATCTGCAATAGAGTAGACACCCAGGAAGGGGTAGATAACATGAGGAGGGATCTAGCTAAGCTTGAAGAATGGTCTAGAATTTGGCAGCTGGGATTTAATGTTAAAAAAATGTAAGGTCATGCATTTGGGCTGCAGCAATCCAAGGGAGCAATATAGTATAGGGGGTGAAGTACTTTTGTCCACTAAAGAAAAGCGGGACCTAGGCGTGGTTGTGATCTTAAAGTAGCTAAACAGGTAGAAAAGGCGACGGCAAAAGCTAGAAGGATGCTTGGGTGCATACGGAGAGGAATGGCTAGCAGAAAAAAGGAGGTGATAATGCCTCTGTATAAGTCTTTGGTGCGACCTCATTTGGAGTATAGTGTGCAATTCTGGAGACCGCACCTTCAAAAGGATGTGAACAGGATGGAGTCGGTGCAGAGGGTGGCTACGAAAATGATTAGTGGTCTTCATTATAAAGCATATGAGGACAGACTGAAGGATCTTAATATGTACACCTTAGGGGAAAGGCGGGATAGAGGTGATATGATTGAGATGTTTAAATACCTCCATGGCATAAATGTTCAGGGAGAGAGCCTCTTTCAATTGAAAGCAAGTTCTGCTACGAGGGGACATGGGATGAGGGTGAAGGGAGATAGATTCAGGAGTGATATGCGGAAATATTTATTTACGGAAAGAGTAGTGGATCCATGGAATAGTCTCCCAGTGGAGGTGGTAGAGATGAGGACAGTAACTGAATTCAAAAAAGCATGGGACAAACACAGAGGATCTCTAAAGGTAAAAAGGGGACTGTTGTAGTTGTTATGGAAAGACAGACTAGATAGGCCATGTGGTCTTTTTCTGTCATCATATTTCTATGTTTCTTTTAAATGTACACTCTCCGTCAATCTTGGTATCCTTGCTATACCCTTCACTTGGCTATTTCCTGCTATTGTTAACACCAGTTCATTGTTTGATTTCCTCACCAGCCTATCATAATCTCCCCCAGATGCCAATACTGTTACCCGATCTACGTTTACCCGTTCGTTCCACTCCGTTCATTAATTTATAGACTTCTATCATATCTCCCCTCAGCCGTCTCTTTTCCAGGTTAAAGAGCCCTAACCCTTTTAGCCTTTCTTCATAGGAGTATTAATGTTAGATCGATTGTTTACGTTATCAGAATATAGAAAGACTAGGGGACATGCAATGAAGCTACAGGGTGACCTATTTAAGACTAATAAGAGAAAATATTTTTCACTCAACGTGTAATCAAACTCTGGAATTTGTTACCGGAGAATTTAGTAAAGGCTGTTAGTGTAGCTGGGTTTAAAAAAGGTTTGGACAAGTTCCTGGAGGAAAGGTCCATAAACCATTATTAAGAAGGGACCCAGGATATCAATGCTTGAACAAATACAAGCATTGTGGAACCTGTGTCCCTTGGGGAAACTGCTAGGTACATATGACCTAGATTGGCCACTGTTGGAAACAGAATACTGGGCTTGATGGACCTTGATCTGACCCAGTATGGCATATCTTATGTTCTTAAATCTACAACTCTGAGGTGTAGTTAGTTTTTAGAAAATGATGGAGGAAAAGTTCCCTTGGCGCAATGGCACAGTGAGGGCAATTCTAGCTTTAGGCACCCAGAATCGGAAGCCCATTTTATAAAGACAAGCAGGCGTTTCCTTTCCTTATAAAATAGGAGCCTAAGTAGTCAAAAATGTGAAATCTACGCAGTCACGTAAAGCAACACTAGGGCTGGCATAAATGTCTGCTCCTATATTTTTAAAGAATGCTCATTTCTATCTGATAGGTAAATTTCAGAGATGGGCACTAACCCCCAAGAGTGTATAAATTTTTTAGTTTGTGCATGAGCCTCCCGGGATATGCTGTTAATAGTAACAAAAGTAATAGTATTTACTTCTACAGCTCTGTCAGTATACACTGTACTGTACAAGACAGACCACGGGTTTTCCAAAGGCCTAATGTGATCTGGTCAAGATCACACATCAAGGGGTGAAGGCAAATTAAATTTGTATTTCCCACGGTTTTCCACAGTCGCTGACAGTCTATACTCTTAGGGGCTTGTTTACAAAGCCACGGTAGCAGTTTCCATTCGATATCGGAGCCGCGGCCCCATTGAATTCAATGGGGCCGCGGCGCCGATATCGGGCGGAAATCGCTACTGTGGCTTTGTAAACAAGTCCCTTAGTTTCTATATTTTAACTTCTTTACTTCTGCAGCCAAGAAGCTTTGTTATAGAGTCTTTGAAAACCTTATGCTTAAAGTACTTCTAAGGTGTATGATGGGGCATATACTTTTAGAGGATAATTTTATAAAAGGATGCTAAGAATATGGGGCAATAATCCCATAAACTACATTTAATTTATACAGGCAACTTAAGCACCTATGTGCTTTATTAAATGTTTCCCCAAAAGTGTCCGCACAAAGTTACAACAGTTCCAAGGCGAGATATATTTGATCAAATACCTGCATAAGTGCCACTCCTACCCCAACTCTACCTGTTCTTCTCCAATGGGAACTGCCACACATATACTTCATAAAGTACATGCTATGCATCAATACAGTGAGCATTTACATGTGTGTACATCAAGAGAAATTTTATAAATGGCTTATAAAATTATCCCTTCAATTTGTAACTGTTTCTTCTCCCTCCAGTGATTGTGCTCCAGTCACAGATTTATGCTGCTGCAAATCAATTACTTAAAAAGCCAGAGAAGGGAAGCCTGCTGCAAGCCTACATGTATCCACAAACTTCCTGCTCCCCTACTATTGCTCTAGCTGCCTGCACATGGAAAGCTTGACAGCACATGGGGGACTCCCTGAGAGTGAGAGGTTAAGGGCTGCCTCTTAGAATTTAGGGGAATTGCTGCACAATCTGAGGCTCTGAAAGGTGAGTGAGAACGGGTATCTTTGCTGGAGAAAGATTACTTTAGAATAAATATATTCCTCTTGTCCTCGAAACAAAAAATGTAAATTGCCTTCCTTGTTTAATGTTTTTCCAGCCACCATTATGTATAATGCTGCATACATGGACAGTGCACATTATGTTATTGTTACCCTCTTGTGTACACTGTCATTCACTTTTTGTTCAACACCAAAAGCACAAGGGAACTCGCAAGATCCAAGGAATACCAGTACAGAGCGAGCAATCCAAATCTGTGAGTTTATTAAAAAGCACAACAATGGTCTGTAGACAACAGGGGTTAAAAGTAAGAACATAAGAAAAGCCAAACTGGGTCAGACCAAGGTCCATCAAGCCCAGTATCCTGTCTCCAACAGTGGCCAATGCAAGCGGCAAATACCTGGCAGGTTCACAAAAAGGCATATGGGAGTAAGAATTCATTAAATAACTGCTCTGACTCGTGCTGCCCGGACTTCTTACATGTTTAATCGAGATAATAGAGGTGTGCTGGGATTAGCATGCTGGTTACTCGACCACATCATCTGCAGTCAGCAGTCATCCTTGAACTTCATAGCACTCCTTACTTTTAAAACTTGATGAAGGTGATGCCAAAACACAGCCATGTCGGGTTAATTGGGTTGGTATTCCTATTGTTTACAGACCATTGTAGTGCTTTATAATAAGCTCCCAGATTTAGATTACTCGCTCTGTACTGGTATTCACTTTTTTATTGCCAGACCTTTGAAGCTTCTGGTGCTTTTCTCTTACTCCATACTCATGGCAGCTCTAGGATTTCTGCTGCCCTAGGCAGACCCTCCGTGTCCTGCCCCTCCCCCAAAGACTGTGCCTCCATCTAGCCCACCATGCTGCCCCCCCAGCCTCCCCTTGCGCTGAAGTGGTGGCAGCTGAACTGCCACTTCAGCGCTGAGTCAAGCCTCTAAGTGCCTGTGCACATGTGCGCTCACAGCCTGCCCCTCCTGCCCCCCTCCCTATGATGCAACTTTTTTGGAGAGCGGGCAGGAGCAGCAAGCTAGAGGCGGGTGTTTTAAAGTCTGCCATGGTGCTGAAACAGCACTTCAACTGCTGCTTCCCGCGGGTGTTCGGGTAGTGATGCCACCCACCAGGGTCTGCTGCCCTAGGCGACCACCTAGTTCGCCTAGTGGATGGGCTGGCCCTGTCCATCGTAGATCATATGGCTGCAGGCTCTCAATGGCCAACTCAATTTATGTAAAGTTGTAGTACTCTGACTATGCTTACTTTAATCCACTTTAAGCAGGGCCGGATTTACCTATACGCCATGTACGCCATGGCGTAGGGCCCACAGCCGGCAGGGGCCCACAAAAAAAGAACCAGTTAATTTTTTTTAAACACAATTAAAAAAAAAAACCTGGTGGCTGCCGCCGCGGGGCCCCCTCTGCTGCCGCGGGGGCCCCGTCTACAAGCTGAAGCCGTCGGGTCGGGTCGGGTCTCTCCTCTCCTCTCCCTCCCTCCCTCCCTCCCTCCCTCCCTCGCTGCAGGCTGCGAGAGACGCGAAGGGAGAGTGTCTCCTCGCGTCTGTGTTAAGCCCGCAGGGGCTGATGGGAAATCAGCAGAGGGGGCCCCGCGGCGGCAGCCACCAGGTTTTTTTTTTAAATTAAATTTTACTTTAGGCCGGGGGGGGTAGGACTGGTAATGGGCTTTGGGGGGGGGGTAAGACTGGTAAATGGCAATTGGGGGGGGTATGGCTGGAAATGGACTGGGGGGGATGGGGCTGGTAATGGGCTATGGGGGGGGTAGGACTGGTAATGGGCTATTGGGGGCTGGGCTGGGCTGGGTTGGGCTGGGGGGGGTTAAGGCTAGAGGTGGGCTGATGGGGTTAGGACTGGTAATGGACTGTGGGCTGTTGGGGGGGCTTAGAACTGGCAATGGGCTTTGGGGGGGGTTAAGACTGGTAATGGGCTGTGGGCTGATGGGGGTTGTCTGGTAATGGGCTATGGGGGGCTAGGACTGGAAATGGGCTGGGGGGTTAAAACTGGAGGTGGGATGATGGGGTTAGGACTGGTAATGGGCTGTGGGCTGATGGGGGGTTTGGAAAGGACTGGCAATGGTCTATGGGCGCTGACTGGAAATGGGTTGATGGGGTTAGGACTGGAAGTGGGCTGATGGGGGGTTAGGACTGGTAATGGGTGATAGGGGGGGCTAAAACTGAAAATGGGGTGATGGGGGGATAAGGACTGAAAATGGGGAGATGGGGGGTTAAGGACTGTAAGTGTGGTGATGGGTGGCTAGGACAGGAATTGGGTAGGGGGGTTGCTAGGACTGGAAATGGGCTGATGGATGGCTAGGACTGGAAATGGGCTGATGCAGGGACTAGAAGGGAATGGATGCTGGGTGAGGCTGGAACTAGAAGGGAGCTGATGTTGGGGGAGGATTAGAATGGGATGGGGCTGGAAGAGTAAAATGGAGAAGGGAAAAATATTTTGTGTGGGAGGGATAAAAAATCTACAATTGGCCGGGTATTGGGAGAGTAAGTGGGGATTGAGGATGGAGGGGTAAAATTTGAGTGGATGAAATAGGAATGAGGAAAGAGCAAAAGGAGAAAGATTAGTATGTTAAAGCAGATGTAGAGAGAGAATGGAAAAAAATCTAGAAGAGAGAAGAAAGGACAAATGGACAGCAGACGATGGAGAGTTAGCAGAAGACACGAAGAAACCAGAAGAAAGTGGCTGGAGCAATTGCAGCTGAAAAAAATGCACAAAAGGTAGAAAAATATCTCTTTATTTTGAATTTATTAATTGGAATATGTCAGCTCTGGTAAATGTGCATCATTAACATCTGCGCTTTGTTTAGTACAAGAGCAAATTAATGTATAGTTTTATTTCTACAGTGTTGTACATTCCAAGTTTGGCTTTTGGGATTCCCAGTTTAATTATTGTCTTCCTATTTCTAAATTGTGATTACTTGTTTGGTGATGGTCTATGTTCTGCATATGTAACTGAGCTGAGGTGTTCTGTTTATATAATTCCTATTTGACATTGCCACTTGTTCTCTTTCCCCAGTAGGTCATGTATTGTTGTTCTCTGAAATGTATTGGTTTAATATTTGCAGTGTTGCCTTTTGATTGGTAGAGTATGGTGCTTTGTGAGTCCTGGTAGTGCTGTTAGGATACGGCGGGTTTACTATGGGCTGTGTTTGTAGTAGTTCCTAATGTGTCTGGCAGTTGGCACTGGATTATAGTAATGTAGAAATCTTTTAGTCTTTCTTTATCCATACACTCATTAAGAGGCACGTTTACTAAAAGTTAGTATATGGTAACATTATGCAAATATTTATGCAAATGAGGCCCCTTATGCAAATGAGGTCCGCACCCCCCTTGGGCCGCCCCTGCTGGGGGCCCACAATTTTTGTTGGCGTAGGGCCTCACTCAAGGTAAATCCGGCCCTGACTTTAAGTGAACTTGTTTAGACAATCATGAGTGAGATGGAATGGTTAAATAGGGAACAGTTGTTTATCCTTTCAAATAACATTAAAACAAGAGAATACCCCATGAAACCAACAACCAGCAGACTGAAAACAAATTGTAGAAAGTGATTTTTCACGCTGCACATAATTAAGCTGTGGCATCTGTTGCTGAAGGATGTGGTCGAGGCAATGAACATAATATGGTTCAAAAGAGGTTTGGACAACTCCCTGGAGAAAAAGTCTGTAAAAAGGATTACCCAGGAAGATTTGGGAAAGCCATTAGTGCTGGAAGATGAGACCCCCAGGTCAGAAGGCACTCATCTAGCTACTGGGGAAGAGCTGAAGACTTCTCAGAGTAAAGCCAGCATTTATGATGTGGTTGGATCAAAGCCCTCGGGATGTCTGACTGCTGATGTTAGCTGTGCATAAAATGAGAGTCAGAAGCTGTAAAGATGTCTTACGCATTGGAACATGGAACGTACGAAGCATGAACCAAGGGAAGTTGGAGGTGGTCAAGAATGAAATGGAACGTGTACAACTTGATCTGTTGGGTGTCAGCGAACTGAAATGGACTGGCATCAGGCACTTTGCATCAGATGATCACATGGTCTACTATGCTGGAAATGAAAGACAAAGAAGAAATGGTGTTGCATTTATAATAAAGAAGAAACTTGCAAGAACTGTAATGAAATACAATGCAGTCAGTGAACGCTTAATCTCTATTCGTCTACAAGGAATGCCTATCAACACAACTATAATTCAGGTATATGCCCCAACAACAGCTGCAGAAGAGAATGAAATTAAAGAGTTCTATGAACAAGTACAAGCTGAAATTGACAGAACATGCAAACAGGATATCCTGATAGTCATGGGTGACTGGAACGCAAAAGTTGGCAACAAAGAAGAAGGCAAAGTAGTTGGAAAATATGGACTTGGCAACAGAAATGAAGCTGGAAGACTGATAGAATTCTGCAAGACCAACAATCTATTCATCTCAAACACCTTCTTCCATCAATACAAGTGGCGACTGTACACATGGACTTCACCCAGTGGATTGTACAAAAATCAAATTGACTACATCTGTGGAAGTCAACGATGGAAAAGTTCTATAACATCAGCAAAGACAAAACCTGGAGCTGATTGTGGTACAGATCATCAACTACTAGTATGCAAACTCAAGCTAAAGTTGAAAAAGAGCAAACCACTCATGAATGCAGCAAAATATGACCTTGAGAATATACCACTGGAATTTAAAGGCTGCCTACAAAATCGATTTGCTGCTTTAGATACAAATGACAGAGCTCCAGAAGAGTTATGGAATGACATCAAGAAGGTTGTGTTGGAAGAAAGCGAGAAGTCTCTACAAAAGGTGAAAAAGCAAAAACGGCCAAAATGGATGATGGAAGAAACTCTGAAAATTGCCCAGAAATGCAGAGAAGCTAAAGCCAGAGAAGAAAGAAAGACAATAACAGAACTCAACAGACAGGACAAGGAAAAGTACTACAATGACGCATGCAAGGAAATAGAAGCAGAAACTATTAGAGGAAGAACAAGATCGGCTTTCCTAAAGCTACGAGAGTTAAAGAAAAAGTTCCAGCCTCAAATTGGAATGTTACAAGATGCTCAAGGTTCTATGCTGAATGATGCTGAGAAGATCAAGAAAAGGTGGAAGGAATATACAGAGTTTTTATATGATAAAGATCAAATGGACCAACAGCCGCTTCAGCCTGTACCTTATGATCGGGAACCATTGGTGATGAAAGAAGAAGTTAAAGCAGCATTGAAAGCCTTATCAAAGAACAAAGCACCAGGCATTGATAGCATTCCCATAGACGTATTACAGCAATCTGATGCAGCTGTTACCATACCTACAAGGCTCTGCCAAGAAATATGGAAGACAACATCATGGCCAACTGACTGGAAAAGATCTGTGTTTATACCAATACTAAAGAAAGGTGATCCAACTGACTGTGGAAATTATCGCACGATCACTCTGATCCCACATGCCAGCAAGATTCTACTGAAGATTATTCAAAAGAGACTACAACCATACCTGGAACAACAACTACCTGAAGTGCAAGCAGGGTTCAAGAAAGGGTGAGGAACGAGAGACGACATTGCGGATGTGAGATGGATCCTTGAAAAGACTAAAGAATACCAAAAGGATATCTATTTGTGCTTTATCGACTATAGCAAGGCATTTGACTCTGTAAAACATGAGAAACTCTGGGCCACATTAAGAAGCATGGGTATACCACTCATTGCCATGTAAATATCTCATGCATATAATCAACCCTGTTATCCAAGCTACTCTTTACTATGTAAAAATCTCATGTATATAGTTACCCCTGTTATCCAAGTTTGGACCCCTGTTCGATGTAAAACCAAACAGCATGTTGTTATGGTTGTTGTGTTATAATGTAAACCGCGCTGATGCCAAATAGCGCGGTATATAAGAATTTGTAATAAATAAATAAATAAATAAATACCAGAACACCTGATCGTATTCTTGTACAATCTGTACATTGATCAAGAAGCAGCAGTTCGAACGGAACAAGGAGAAACAGAATGGTTTAAAATAAGAAAAGGTGTAAGACAAGGCTGCATACTTTCCCCCTACCTGTTTAATTTATTGCAGAACAAATCATCAGAGAAGCAGGATTGTATGAAGACAACAGAGGTGTGAAGATTGGTGGAAGACTCATCAACAACCTTCGCTATGCTGATGATACCACATTACTGGCTGAAAGTGAAGATGATCTGAAATATTTGCTTCTCACAATCAAAGAACATAGTTTCAAAATGGGCCTGCACCTTAATGTAAAGAAGACAAAGTTCATGACAACTGGCATAATCAACAGGTTCATCGTTGAAGGAGAAGAAATTGAAATCGTGAACAACTTTAACCTACTTGGATCAACTATCAATAAAGAAGCAACAAGCAGTCAAGAAATCAGACGACGCATTGCTCTTGTCAGGATGGCTATGAAAGACCTAGATAAGATTCTCAAGAGCAGAGATGTCTCTCTCCATACAAAGATTTGACTTGTTCAAGCCATGGTATTTTCAATAACATCATATGGATGTGAAAGCTGGACAGTGAAAAAGATAGACAGAAAGAAAATTGATGCCTTTGAATTATGGTGCTGGCGGCGAATACTGTGTATATCATGGACTGCCGAAAAACAAACCAGTCGGTACTAGAGGAGATCAAACATAAGCTTTCTTTAGAAGCTCAGATGACAAGACTTCGACTTTCATACTTTGGACACATCATGCGAAGAGAGAGATCATCATGCTTGGCAAGATAAAAGGTCAGCACAAAAGAGGAAGGCCAGCAATGAGATGGATCGATACAATAACAGCAGCTACGGGTACCAGTCTGTCAACAATGAGCTGCCTGATTCAAGACCGAACACATTTTAGGATAGCTATCCAGAGGGTCGCCATGAGTCGACTCCGACTTGACGGCACTTAACAACAACAATATCCCTAAAAATGAACTACATTTATGTTTAAAACTTAAGAACATAAGGTATGCTATACTGGGTCAGACCAAGGTCCATCGAGCCCAGTATCCTGTTTCCAACAGTGGCCAATCTAGGTCATACGTACCTAGCAGTTTCCCCAAAAGACACAGGTTCCGCAATGCTTGTACTGCTATAGACTGGGTAGCATCAGAGCAGTGTGCATCCACTAAAATTACCAAAATAGAAAAGAACGCCAATTTTAAATAGGAAAGTGACAGAAAAGGATAGCAAAGAGGAAAGAGAGGTGCTACACCTCCACTCTAGGCTGAGCAGTCCTCAAAAGGATCTTTAAAAAAGTGAGAAAATGATCTACTTTCTGGGATCTGCTGTGAGCTTCTGATGTAAGCTTGCCTCCATCAGTACCGGGATGCTGTGTTCGAAGGACCTTGGTCTCACTCAGCATGGCTTATCTTGTTTTTATGTTCTTAACTAAACTGATTTCAAGATTAGAGTACTTCCCTAGCAAGTCTAGAAGATTGTTAAAATGTGAGAAATCAGGATATGTAACAGTTCCATGTTCCAAGAATTACACTGCTAATTTCACTTATTGTCCCCGGGGCAAATGTTGTAGAAGCTTCTTGCCAAGCCATGTTCCAAGAAAATATAAACTGTCTGCAGCTAATGAAACAAGCCTAAGGCATGGCTCAAATAGCATATTGGAAAAAAAATGTGAAATACTAAACAGTATCATTGCAAAGAATAAAACTGGACCTGCCTCTTGCTGGTTAAGCTAAATCACAGAAATGTATCTGCGGACTCAAGACCACTAAACCTATAAAAATACGATTCCTCAGAGGCACAGTAACACCATAATGCAGAAGTGAGAAAGCTTCAAGTTTCTATATTGTGTATGCAGATACCATGGCAAAACTATTAACCACTAACTGACAAGTCAGATGAGGTCATTTCCATACAGGATACAGCTCTATAACACTCTGGTGTATTTACAGCAACCGGAGCCTTGTGTTAAGGGTATGCACAGCACAATGACTCACTAATCTTCCTCTGTATATGCCTACATGAACAACACTATACAATAATGGTTAGAAGCTCTCTCTGGCCCTCAGGCTTGGTGTCTGCTATAGAAAAAAAAAAGTCATATTTAGAAAAGCATAAACACTTTGGGTACAAAAATAGCACATTCTGAGTGCATTCTAACCACCATCATTTCCAAAAGGCACTTACAGAACTTAAACAAGAACATGACCATTAATCCAATGTCCCATTAAGGGGACACTTTAAATGGCCGATATTATTTGCAATGCATGGACACTTTTAGCCCATGGATAGTGCAGCCAGTTTTCAAAAAGACATCCCTCCCCCCCCCCCACCCCAATACTGTACTGGACACCCTAAGCTTTACGCCCCCCTCCCCCCGAGATTTTGATAATTACAAACACCATCCCTACCACAACAATCATAAAAATGCATAACTGGACATCATGCTTGTAAATGTTAAACTTTGCTCTCTCTGCAGGTAAAAGAACGCGCTGATGGCTCTTTGAGTTTGTGGGACTGTCGGGATTTATTGTTTTTCTTTGACTGCTGCCACTCTTTGCTGCCCCTCAGAAATTGCTGCCCTAGGCAACCACCTAGTTTTGTTTAATGTCTGAGCCAGCCCTGGTTCAGAGGAAGGCGACCAAAATGATTCAGAGCCTGCACCAGAAGATGTATGAGAAGAGACTTGAAGATCTACATATGTATACGCTAAAGGAGAGGAGGGACAGGGGTGATATGATACAGACCTTTAAATACTTAAAGGGTATCAATGAACAAACAAACCTTTTTCCAAGAAGGGGAAGCTGTAAAACTAGAGGGCATACGATGAAGCTGCAAGGCAGGACACTTAAAAGCAACATCAGGAAATACTTTTTCGCTGAAAGGGTGGTGGATGCTTGGAATGCCCTCCCGGTGGAGCTGGTGGGGCAAATACAATGACAGAATTCAAAATGGCATGGGACAGACACAGTGGATCCCTTTATAGCAAGAGGATGAAATCAAAGCAAATTTAAATATCTTTTAATAGAAGGGAGCTAACCTAAACGGAGCAGCAGGTACAACCCTAAACACAGGCATAGAGGGAGGGTGATCTGCATGGAGCTGCAGTTACAACCACTCTAGCCACCTTACTGGGCAGGCTAGATAGATCATGCTGGTCTATCTCCAGGAACAAGCAGGAATGTAGTCTTCACATATGGGTGACATCGGTATCAACGGAGCCCGCGTGGGAACTCTCCCCACCATCCAATAGGAAAGCTTTTGGGAGCATCCCACTGTGCCTGCATAGCTGCCTTCCCACCTTTCCAGCTCTCCCTCCTCAATTCTTCATTTTCTACAGAAAATTTTATTTTTTTTCTTATTTTTTCTGGTCGCATCTGCCTTCCTATCGACCCCGTCTGGTACCGATCCCGTCAGTGCTTGCTTTCTTTCTTTTCTAAAAAAAAAAAAAAAATCTTCAGTGAGGGAAGAAAACTTTCTTCCTTCAGGAGCATAGACACCATCTTAGGCTTAGGCCTTTCCTTTCCTCAAACAAAATGGAAAAAACAACCAGTGGTTTTAAGAAGCTTTCCAAATGTGGCAGTACAATTTTGGCCATGGACACCCATGACTGGTGTCTAAAGTGCTTAGGACCAGATCACCAACCATCAGAATGTCCTCTCTGTAGGAAAATGACAAAGAGAGACCTACAGAACCGAGCTGTGAAACTGGGCACTCTTTGCCACCGATGCAATGTCTGTAACATTGACATCATCGACAGCTTCATCTTATTTATTTATTTATTTATTTGTGTGCTTTTCTATACCGCCCCTTCCAGAGATCAGGGGCGGTTTACAAGGAACTTAAACAACAATATAACAAACAGTGAAATATTGCATTACATAGAACATTAGGTGAACATAAGAATTATGTTACAAGGAAACAAGGTGTAAATCAGTTACATAAGAACATAATGGAACATACAAACTATGTTACAAATAAACAATGCGTAAATTATTTACATGGTTGAACAAAACTATTTATAATAGTTATTTGTAATCATATGTACAGTGTTGGGAGGAGGACTATTTAGAAATGGTTATTTAAGGAATTAGTTAGGATTCAGTGAATGGGAAGTATCAGAGATGGCTATAAGAAATGTTAACAAAAATGAGTCTAGAATTATTATCTTCCTCTCAAGGATTTTAGGTATCGAAACCTAGGTCTTCATCGAAGACTAGCCGGCCCTTCAAGGGTAGATCTCCTTCTAAGTATTGAGATGCCTTGAGCGTTGCCCTGTAGGGGGACACACCAGCCAAACAACCCCGGCGGGAGGCTCTTGCCTCCAAAGCCTTAGTGGGGACCCAGGATGCTCCCGAGGCCTCCAGCTCTAGAGAACTCCTGGTACCATGCTTGGGAATCGTGGCCCACAACTCCGGTATCAATACTCATGCATCAGCAACCTCCATGGATCAACGTATCCTAGCCATCGAGCGGAGCTTAGCAGCCTTACTGGCGGCCTCCATACTGGTAAAGCCTTTACAGTAGATTCCTCAGACACCGGTACAGACTACGGTACCGAAAGAGCCTCCATCGACTTTTTTACCACTTACCATGCTACTGCCCTCGCCGGCCCTCGAATCCGTTTCCGGTACTGAAGTTCCGGCACTGCAACTTTCAGCTACTGGCTTCAAGGGTATTGAGTACATGTCCTGGCTTCCAAAAGATGCAATTACCACACCATTCCATGGTAGTGGAATCAGCAATGCATCGAATAAAAAGTGCTAAGACACATGTTGCGGCCGCTGTAAGGTATGCAACTCTTGTAAGACTGTACATAGTTACCCTACGTTCCATGTACTTGAAGATTGTATATGTTTATGCACTCCTCTTAAATGTTGTTCAATTGTAAACGGCAATTGATCCTCGGAAATTGCGGTATAGAAATTATTTCTAAATAAATAAATAACATTCCTCGAATCCTCCAAGCAGGGAATCGAGAACCCTCAATGCTTTTGGTCGTCGATGTTTTCAGGCCTCCATGTTATCGGCCAGAATCAGTTCCTACATACTCTATATGGGTATGTTCCTTAGGGAAGAGGCTAAGGATTTGGAGTTGATGGCCCCTCTTCTCCCTGATGACAAGAGAGCTGATTAATAAATATCTGATTTAATTATCTCACCCTTGTAAAGCATACCCAAAATGTTTCAAAATTTGTTAACAGGGCAACTTTCGACTGTTTTGAATGCATCAGCAGAACTTCAGTTATATGCATTGGTGCAGGCAGGATTGCTTGGCTCCAAGCATCTGACCTTGAACAATGGGTTCAAGATACATTGGGTAATATACCTTGCATTGGTGAAAACCTTTTTGGCAAGGACTGGCAGGACAAGGCTTCTCGGCTAGAATCTGAGAACACCACTCTTAATAGGCGTTCTAAATCTACTGCTAACCCAGCTAAGAAAAAGGCAGCAAATAAACCTTTTTTCAATAAGAAAAATAAGTACTACCCTTCTTACACCCCTGCAGTGCACTGTCCAATCCATGCTCCCCAGAAGGGGCAGCAGCCACCAAAACAGCAGAGGAAGGCTCAGACTCCCAGGTCACAGCCACCTCAGCAGACCCAGCCTCCTCAGGCTCTTTGACTCCTTTCTGGAGAACATAGCCACATTCTGGAGATCTCATCCACATTCCCAGCAGACTTTGTCACTTTGCCACAGGTGGCATCTTGAACATCAGAGCACTGGACTCTCTCCATAATAAGGGAAGGGTACAAACTTCATCTACAAAGTCTACCTTCCCAGTCTCCTCCAAGAGAGTTCTGTTCTCAACCCCCTCTCACTGCTCTGTTGTTGCAAGAGATCACCTCCCTTCTCTCACAGGGTGCAATAGAGGAGGTGCCACTCTCCAGCTGGGTCTGGGCTTCTATTCTCCATACTTCCTAATTTCAAAGAATACAGGAGGATACAAGCCCATTCTGGACCTCAGAGAACTGAACAAGTATCTACTTCGGGAAAAATTCAAGATGATCTCCCTAGATACTCTTCTCCCCTATCTCCAGAGTCAGGGCTGGCTCTGTTCTCTAGATTGCAAGGATGCATATACTCACATTCTTATTTACGCAGAACACAGAAGATTCCTGCGTTTCCTGTTCCAGGAGAGACATTATCAATACAGAGTACTGCCTTTTGGCCTCGCCTCTGCTCCAAGAGTCTTTACAAAGTGCATGGCAGTGGTAGCTGCATTCCTAAGGACTCTAGGGATATTTGTCTTCCCTTACTTAGACAACTGGCTCATTCGAGCAAGCACATCTCTAGAGGCCAATCTCTCCCTCTCGCACACCATGCAGGTACTGCAACACTTGGGATTTGTAATAAATCTTCCAAAGTCTCAACTTGTTCCCTCTCAAACTCTAGAGTTCATAGGGGCTCTCCTAGACACTCAGCAATCAAGGGCTTTTCTGCCTCAAGCCTGCTGTGCTCGACTCATTCAGATTGCATCTCAAGCATGCCTCAAGACCTTTCTTACTGCTCAAGAAATACTGCAACTTCTGGGTCATATGGCATCAATAGTACATGTTGTTCCATATGATCATCTACATATGCGCACAGCTCAATGGACCCTGGCTTCCCAGTGGTCTCAGGCATTCAGTCACCTGGGAGACAGAATAATGGTCTCTACACATCTAATCTCATTTTTCCAGTGGTGGCAATCCCCAGAAAACCTGCTAGTAGGGTCACCTTGTTAGATGCCTCCATATTAATGTACCCTGATGATGGATGCATCCAAATTGGGCTGGGGAGCTCATCTGGACAATCTCTCCACTCAAGGTCATTGGTCTTATCAAGAGTCTCAACTCCACATAAATCTGCTGGAACTCAGAGCCATCCACAATGCTCTCAAGGTGTTCCAGGACCATCTTGGCTTCCGTACAATTCTAATCCAGATGGACAATCAAGTAGCCTTGTTCTTCTTGAACAAGCAGGGTGGAACAGGCCCTTTTCAATGAAGCCCTAACACCTGTGGTCCTTCACCATACAGCATCAAATTCACCTACTTGCGGTGTATCTTCCAGGCAAAAAGAATCTCTTGGTGGACAAACTCAGTCGAGTCCTGCTAACCCACGAGTGATCTCTCCATGCAGACAAAGTCACTCACATTTTTCAGATCTGGGAAACCCCAGACATAGACTTGTTTGCAAGTCCTCAAAATGCCAAACTTCCCTGCTTCTGCTCCAGAATGCCTGCTCAGAACAACCAGGGGGGGTCAAGACTTCCTATATACCTTCTCTCCCATTCCCCTCATTCCCAAAACTCTTTTCAAACTCCAGAGAAACAGGGGCTACATGATTCTTATAGTCCCATGTTGGCCATGACAACCGTGGTATCCTCTCCTTCTACGTCTATCTCAAACTCAGACAGTAGATTTGGGGTCTTCTCCATATCTCTTCTCACAGGAGGATGGGACACTGCTGCATCCCAATCCGCAGTCCCTACATCTTACACCAGATGCTTCTATGCCTTTTAGTGGTGTAGATTCTCTCTCTGGTGTTCTGAAATGGATCTTAACCCCTTCTCGGCTCCAGTGGATGCATTACTTGAATATCTTCTCCACCTCTCTTCTTCTGGACTCAAAACCAATTTGGTAAGAGTAAACCTAAGTGCAATTGTGGCCTCTCACATGCCCTTAGATGGTCAGCATGGGATCTCAATGCTGTTTTAGGACAGCTTCTCAAGCCACCCTTTGAACCTCTAGCCACTACGTCTCTGAAGTTTTTCACCTGGAAGGTCACCGTCCTAATTGCCTTCACTTCAGCAAGACGCATTAGTGAGCTTCAGACTTTGGTGGCTGACCCTCCTTATACACGATTCCACCATGATAAGGTAGTCCTTGGGACTCATCCCCACTTTATGCCAAAATTGGTCTCACCCTTCCATTTAAAACAGTCGGTTTACCTCCCTGTCTTTTTCCATAAACCTCATTCCTCTAGGGTAGAAGCAACCCTTCACACTCTGGATTGCAAACGTGCTTTGGCTTTTTATCTCCAGAGAACTCGGGAGCACAGAAAAGCTTCCCAACTTTTCATTGCCTTTGACTCGAGTCACCTGGGACTGCCAGTATCCAAGCAAACTCTCTCCAGATGGATAGCAGATTGTATCTCCTTTGTTTACAAAAGTGCAGGACTCTCTTTTGAGGGTCATGTCACTGCACATCATGTTCAGGCCATGGCTACCTCTATGGCAAATCTAAGCTCTGTAGCGATTGATGAGATATGCAAGGACTCCCACCAGGATGCCTTGTTTGGCCAAGCTGTTCTCCAGCATCTCTTTCAGACTTAGATCAACTCCTACCCTCCATCTCGGGTTTCGATACCAGACATCCTTGAAGGATATATGACCTATTTACTTAGGCCTGTGATCCACAGCTCACTCTGAGGTCATCTCTTTGGCATCTCCAACCTAGGGAGTCCCATATGTGAAGACTACTCCCTGCTTGTTCCTGGAGATAGCGTAGTTACTCACCTGTAACAGGTGATCTCCAGGAATAGCAGGAATTTAGTCTTCACAACCCCCCCCCCCCTCCTCCCCTAGGAGTTGTACTTTTTCCTTTTCTTCTCCTTCTTTTATCTCAGCTATAAACTCAACTGAGGAGGGAGAGCTGGAAAGGTGGGAAGGCAGCTATGCAGACAGAGTGGGATGCTCCCAAAAGCTTTCCTATTGGACGCTGGGGAGCATTCCTGCACGGGCTTCGTCGGTACCGACGTCACCCATATGTGAAGACTAAATTCCTGCTGTTCCCGGAGAGCACCTGTTACAGGTGAGTAACTATGCTTTATCTGTCGACATATACTAAATTGCTATGCTACAAAATGTGTGCATCAAAAGAGTCTGTGTACTTAGGCCATGTGGTCTTTTTCTGCCGTCATGTTTCTGTCTGGTCTGCCCTTCCATATCACTCACTACAATAGACCCTTTTATCCCTTTAGAGATCCTCTGTGTTTGTCCAATGCCTTTTTGAATTCAGACACTGTCCTCACCTCCACTGGGAGACTATTCCACGCATCTACCACTCTTTCCGTAAAAAATATTTCTGCATAGTACTCCTGAATCTATCCTTTTCACCCTCATCCTATGTCCCTTCGTAGCAGAACTTGCTTTCAATCAAAAGAGGCTCTCCCCCTGTGCATTTATGCCACGGAGGTATTTAAACATCTCAATCATATCACCTCTATCCCGCCTTTCCTCTAAAGTGTACATAATAAGATCCTTAAGTCTCTCCTCATTAAGTCTGTACATGATCTTTTTCAGGCAGCCAGATGTGAATAAATATCATGCTTACACTTGAAAAATGAGTGTATGTCCACTGCTTTACTCATCCAACTCTTTACCCATCCACAGAAACACCTCCTTTTAAACCAGTTATAAGTATGCACACTATGGAAGCCTGTGCATACTTTTAACTAGGTAGTTTACATACATACATACATTGATTGTCACCCACAATAGGACTTTGAAAGTTACCCGCCCAATCATCACTTACTAAAAGCAAAAATGCTGGCAACGCTAAGCTTGCTACTTTTCAGCTAACATTACTGAACTGAGAGAGAGTGAGTGGATGTCTGAAAGAGAGTGCAATATGAGAAATCCTGGTCTTGCCAAGGACCCAGCCATTAAACTTTTCTGGTTTATGAATCAAAAGCTAGAAAAATAGGTTTGTGTGCCCCAGGACAGCTAGCCGAGTAACAGGGGTTACATATGTTATTATGAATCACTGTTTGTATGCTGCATCTGTTGGAACTGCTTGTCCTAGAGAAACGCCATCACACCTCACCTAGACTACTGCAACGCCATCCTCCAAGGACTACCAAAAAAATCCCTCAACATACTACAACTAGCGCAAAATGTCACAGCCAGGATCATTTATTTATTTATTTATTTATTTAGCTGTATTTATATCCCACTTTTCACCGGGTCAAAGCGGTGGAACATACAATAATCAATTACAAGGGTTTGGGGCCGTCACCTGGTGGCCAACAATAATGATTGTTAACAATTAATTGGGACGTAGACATAGACATTGTGTTATGGTTACATATGACATATGTTCAGGGGGACGAAATATGGTGGTTGGGAGGGAGTCAGTGGTGGGTGCTTGTCTCTGGTCCGAGGAATTCTTGGAATAGTGCAGTTTTAAGTTGTTTCCTGAAGGATGAAAGGTCTGTGTTGCTTCTGATGTGATTTGGTAGAGAGTACCAGAGGGATGGTGCATATAGTTTGAAGGCTCTGTTGCAGGTCCGTTAATTGTATTTCGTTCTTTTGTGTGGGATGGTGAGGGAGTTATTGGTGGTTTGTCTGGTTGTTCTGTTGTGGGCTGGCTGAGGCAGTAGAGTGCGGAGCTGGGAGGTTTGAGTTTGGTAGAGAGCTTTGTGGGTGAGTAGGGCGGATTTGTATTTGATTCTTGCTTCTAGAGGGAGTATGTGTAGCTCCCTCAGGACTGGGGTGATATGGTCCTGTTTTTTTGCATTCTTGATAATTCTTACTGTGGTGTTTAAGGCAATTCGAAGTGGGTTGGTATGAGTGGCTGGAAGTCCATGGTATATTATATTGCAGTAGTCCAGGTGGGGGAGTGTCAAGGCTTGCATCACTGTTCTGAAGTCCTGTGGTTCAAGAAGAGGTCTGAGACGTTGTACTGTTTTAGCCTTGTGGTAGATTGTTGCGGTGGTTTTTTTGATCTGTTGATTGAGTGTGAGTGCTTGGTCTATGATGATTCCCAGGTATCTTATTTGTGGTTGTATTTGTATTTTTGTGGTTCCAATGTCAAGGTGTGTAGGTGGTGTGAAGTCTGGGTCCTTTGTTACTATGAGGGCTTCAGTTTTCTTTATGTTGATGGATAGGTTGTTCTTTTGTAGCCAGCTGGATACCTCGGTGAAGCATTCCGATAGGTGTTTATTGGTTGGGTTGGATGTTGTGATTGGAGCATAGAGCATTATGTCGTCCGCATAGATATGGTAGTTAATGTTGTATGTGCGTATGATTGAGCAGAGTGGTTGCAGGTAGATGTTGAAGAGCATGGCAGATAATGTGGATCCTTGGGGTACTCCTTGGTATTGCTGGAATGGGGGGGGAGGTTGATAGGTTTGTGCAGATCAGTTGTTGTCTATTGGTCAGGTAGGAACGGAACCATTGGAGTACGTTATCTTTGATGCCGATTGCTTGTAGTCTGTGTATGAGGATGTTGTGGGAGATGGTGTCGAAGGCAGCTGATATGTCCAGGAAGATCATGGCATATCCAGAGTGCTTGGCTTGAGTTCCCATGAGGAGGGTGTTCATTAGCAACATCATGAGGGTCTCGACTCCGTGGAGTGGATGAAAGCCATGTTGTTGTGGGTCCAATATGTTGTTAGCATCTAAATGTTCTTGGAGTTGTCTCTGGACTACCTTCTCAATGAGTTTGGCGGTAAACGGGAGGCTTGCTATAGGTCTGTAGGAGGTGGGTTCGAGGGGATCCAGGTTGTGTTTCTTTAGGGTTGGTCGGATGATTGAAGTTTTAAGGAGATCCGGCATGCATCCTTGGCTGAGGGATTCGTTAACAATGCGGGTTAATGGTGTGCTCAGGTCATCTTTTGTTTTCTTTATCCATTCTGTAGGACAGGGGTCTAGTGGGGAGGTGGTGGTATTTAGTCGAGAGATGGTGGATGATATTTCCTCTCTTGTGACTGTTTCGAATGTGTTCCAGTCTCTGTCTGTGGTGATGGGGTGGTTTGCTGTTGTTGTCTCTGGGTTCAGTTGTGGATTCTGTAGTTGTTGAAACTGCTTGTAATGTTATGCTAGTAGTTCAGGTGGGATGTTTGGTAGTTGGTCGGAGTGGTTGGGCGCTTTTGTCAGTTGTTTGACAACATTGAAGAGTTCTCGTGGTTTGTTTATTGACGTGTTTATGATCTTTGTATGGAAGGCCCTTTTTGCTTTGTCCGTTTCTGTGTGGTATGCGTCCAATTCGTATAAGTAATTCTTTTTGTCATCCTCTTTTTTGGTTTTTCTCCATTTTCTTTCTGCTCTTCTGAGTTTGGTCTTCAGCTTCCGGAGATTGGGTGTGAACCATCGAGCTTTTGCAGAGGTGTGTCTGGATTTAGTCTTGTTTGTTGTGCTGGCTGCAGCGGAGATTGTGGCGTTCCAGTTGCGGACCAGATCGTCAATATTGCTGGATTTTGTTTGGAGTTCAGGTAGGGTTTGTGCCAGGAAATCCTCTTTGATGAACGTTTTAAATCTTCTTGTGTGTTGTTTGTTCTCCATGCTGTTCATGTGGTGGTAGGTGTGGGATATGCTGATGAGGTAGTGGTCAGACCATGGTACGTGTGTGATCTCTGGGTTCTTGCATGAGATGGCGGTTTGGGAGTTTAGGAATATGAGGTCCAATGTGTTTCCTTTTTCGTGCGATGGTTCGTGTATGATCTGTGATAGGTTCATTGCTTCCATAGCATTGATGAAGTTTTCTGCTTGCTTGTCTTGGAGAGATGGGAGGTTAAAGTCTCCTAGGATTATTTGCTCTTTTGTGGAGATGGTGCTCTCAGATATGTGTTGAAGTATCCTTGTTAGATCAGTGCTTTGGGTGGGCGCTCGGTAGACTAGGCAGAGTGAGAGGTGCTTATTGGTGAGGGTGAGTATGTCCGCTTCATTGGTTGTTTCTGATGCGTGATGCCTGAGGTGAAG